>CM001193.1:16370596-17055980 GCA_000218505.1 Schrenkiella parvula | reverse complement strand
AGCGCCGCCGCCAGAAAGGCAGAGGAAAGAAGTTGAGAAAAAAACAATAGGTCGACACTGAAGCCCACCTTGACGAGGAAGCCCTTTCAGCTACCCGGAGCCGATCTTCCTGAAAATCTGCAGATCTGGCCAGAAGCTGCGTGGCGGCGCAAACAGCCGCGTTGAAGCGCCAAGATTAAGATCAGAAATTCGATCCATGTCACAGAGAAAGATAAGAAGGAGATTATGGTACCCGAGACGTGAGATTTAAATTTTAAAAACACTCAATCAAGCCGACAATCAATAATCGGGGCGTAGCGTTGACCTGAACCACAAACACCGCAGCCATGTGTTCCGCCGGTACTAATAGAGGGAAGAGCGGTGGCAAGAACCGGTCAACGGTGCTGCTCGAAGGAGAAAGGTCGTACAGCGCAACCGCCGTGAAGGAAGAGGTGAGAGTTTGGGAAAAAAATTAGGTCGAAATGGTTGAAAGAAAAATGTGTGGGGGGTTTTCTTCTTTGTGGACCAAAAGAGAAGCCTAAAAACGCATAAATGGCCCGATTTTTTTTAAGTGATGCCAGGTGGCGATTTTTTGGAAGATTTTGTTGCTGACGTGGCGTTGCTAAGGAGCTCCAATTAGCAATTATTAATTAGTATAATAACTAGGAATTATCCTGCTATAAAATATATTATTTATATTACGTCATTAATGGTTTTTTATTGTACTGAACTTTTATTTTATGACATTTGAATTTTTTTAAAAAAACTTAATTTTAATGATTATTTATTTTTTACAATTACTTTTTTGTTTTTGGGTTTAATGTAATTGTAAAACACAGACTTCTGTAGAGATGTGTTGGTGTTTAAGCAAGAAAAGATTATGTATTTATTAGAAGTATAATATATGTGTATGAGTTAATAGTAAACTACAACGTAGTTATTCGAGAAAAAAATAACATTTTACCGCTTAATTAATATCGTTTTTTTTCTGCAATTGTAACTCTTCACGAACATCTAACATTATTAAGGTTTTCACTTTGCTTATCACCGTGACCACCGCTTTATCTATGCTTTTCCTCCCACTCTCTTCCTAAAGCTTCATCGCCGCTATCTGACTCTTCAATGCTCTCA
The DNA here is from genome assembly GCA_000218505.1 of Schrenkiella parvula. Taxonomy (NCBI): domain Eukaryota; kingdom Viridiplantae; phylum Streptophyta; class Magnoliopsida; order Brassicales; family Brassicaceae; genus Schrenkiella; species Schrenkiella parvula. The sequence goes on along the minus strand of CM001193.1, from coordinate 17,054,870 downwards.
CCTCCTCTTTCGTTGCAACTGCATCCCATTTGTCTTCCATTACTGATGGCACCGATCTTGATCTCCCATATCTACGTAGCTCCCTTATCATCTTTTTAGGCAAATCAAGTGTGTTATAGTTGAAAAGACAGTACAGAAACAGAGAGGCAAACTGGATTGCCTCTTACAAGGTTTAGTGAGAACAAAGTATTTGAAAAAGATAGTTTATGACTGTTCTTGGTACCTTAAGATACATGCTAATAGCATGGTAGAGTCCATCATGTGCAAGCCTCGAGATGCTAGAAACAATCTCAGCAAGATCAATGAATTTAGATGCTGGAAGATTCGGATCATTAGCAATCTCAATAAGGTAGCTATCTATCAGTTTCACCACCATTTGCTTTGACGCCTACACAATCAGATAATGTCAATACATCATATTGTACATAGGAAATTAAATTTCTTACAATAAGCTAATTTTTAGAGTTTACCACTCAAACACACCTCTACGACTACAAAATGGAATGTATGCATTTAGAGTTCAATAAAATATCGGTTTGGCATCTGCTGTAGGACTTGGAATAGGAGCATGAGCTGCCGTTGCTAGTGGTTTTATTGAGCTGAAAGTTCAAGTTGGTGGCATCTGTTGAACCAAATCTTTCTCTTCTTCTGAACAGAGATAGAAAGATTATATTAAATAACTAAGCTTAGATGCATAAAGATATCGACAATCGTCTCGTACTTTATTTCTTAAGTTATGAAGTTCATGTAATACCTGCAATGTGAAGATTACATTCATATATCATCTTCATAAACTTCTTAAGTCTCCATATACTTTCAAAATTTTCCAAAAGTTTTTAGTAAGTTAGCCATTCTTACCTCGCCTCTTTCTCTACCATCAGTACCCTCCAAATCTATGGCAAGTGTGAAAGGTTCAATTCTAACACACCTAGCCATCCAAATACCTTTGGTTGTTGGGCTCCTGGAAGGAAGACGAACAAAAATACCACCAAGTCAAATTGAATATTGAAGATCGCTAACCTTTCCGCAAAAGTATTCATTTCCCTAAAACTGGTTTTTGAAAGATGATTCAAAAGTGTACTCTTCTCTGAAAAAAAAATGACATACCACAATAAGTAAATCAAAGTCCAAAACCCTAATTTACCAGCTTTTAGAGATTCAAAGATCGTATATTGATTGGAGTTAGCTAAGAACCGGAAACTTCAATATCTAACTCAGAACAAAAACAAACTCATACTGCTACTTTGAGGACCCTTGATTGCAACAACAGCATAAGAAAGTCCACAATCAGAGAGCTTCGTCTTCTTCACGAAATTGTTCAAACCCTCCATGTTAAATTCACCATTCCCATTGATTAGCTGAGTCAAGAAACAATCCTCGCTTTGCCACTTGCCTATATAACAAAATTGACTCTACTAACAAAGAAGATACAGATCTACAAAAATCCAAAAACGTCATAAAAAATCTAAAATTTGATAGAAATTTCATCTCCTTGGATGATGATGCTGCAAGTCAATGGCTTTGGAATATAAGTCAACAACAACGTTGAAGTCGTCATATAAGAAAGCATGTTTAGTTTTTTTTTCCGCCAGTTCCATTGCCATTGCATGGATTGTTTTTTCTTTTCAGAGGATTTGAAGATGCGAAGAGACGCATAAGACAGAATAGAAAAAAAGACCGATCTACTAGAGGGGGTAACAATGTTGAGAAGATGAAGCGGAAGTGCTGAGCAATTATATATATATACTAAATACCATACAATAGACTAAATAAAGTTTTTGTCACAAAAATAGAACACAAGGGTAAAATTCACAAAACTAACATTCATTAAAGTGTAACAAGACAATTATACCCCTTATTTTATATAATTTAAATTTAAATTAATTATCAAATAAAAAATATTTATATTTCAAAAAACAAAATCTGAAAATTTGTTTTTCAAATTTTTTTTTTTTCTAAAATAACACTTTCTCAAAAAATTTTGTTCATCAGTTTTAGGTAGAATATACTAATTTTTAGAAATGGTTTACATAATTTTAGGAAATAGTTCATAAAACTTAAGTAAAGAGTTACTAAAACTTTAGTAGACATTAAAATAGTTTTAACAGAGATGAATTGATTTTAAAGAGCTAGCAAAATGATTAAATATGTTTAAATGATAATATAAAATGTTCAAAAAACTAAAAAAGTGTTCTTAAAATTTTAGGAAGGATATACTAATATTTAAGAACGATTTACATATTTTTAGTAAAGGTTTCCAAGAATTAATAAATATTTAAAAATTGTTATGACATACATAAATTAGTCTTAAATATTTTAAAAGATTACTTCAAATAAGTTAAAATGATATATTAAATATATATGAAATGTATAAAAGTATGTTTTTAAAATTTGAGGAAAGGTTTACTTATTTTTAAGAATGGTTAACGTACTTTTAGGAAATAATTCTTAAAATGTTAGTAAAGGGTGTCTAAAACTTTAGTCAAAGGTTCCTAAATTTTTATAATGACTCAGAAAACCACGGGGGTGGTGTGTATCCTATATGGTAGGAGTAGGATGACTACATGCGAGCACTCCTCGTCAGCTTGTCCGCCACTGTGTTCCCTGAGGATATGCCTTAGTTTGAAGTTGGTGAAGAGCTCCTTGCAGCGCTGTACCTCCTCCATATGTGTTGAGAATGCATGCCATTTCGTCGGTTTTGCAACCATCTTTACTACCTGCAAGCAATATGTAGCAAAACATACTTCTTTTTGTTCTGCTGTATGCATGCATTTCATGACCCAGATAAGGGCCTCAATCTCTGCATGCAGAGGTAAAAGGCTGCTGCGGGTATCCCTTGTGCCCAACCATCCAGCTGCATCCATTCTTGTTGTTGTCCATATTTGTCCTACAAATTTATCTCCTGCTTTCCATGAAGCATCTACAAACAGCATAAGTCATTGTGATCCGTGAGAGAATCATGTTGTCCTTCTGCTTGTGAAAAGTTCTGACTCGTCTCTATATGTGTTTGTGTATTAGCCTCCGTCCATAATGTTGCCTCTAATTCTGCAAGCTTGATCACCTCTCTAGGATCTCTTTCCAAATAGTTATAGACTTTGTTGTTTCGACTTTTCCATATATACCAGAGCATCCATGGGAATTGATTGTTTGCATGTCCTTGTGAACTTCGCCAAAACAAATAATCTATATTAGAGAAGACCGAAGCCACTGGAAATTTATTGGAATTTGAAGGGATCTTTAATAAAGCCCAGGTCTGTAAAACTGGCGGACATAGAAATAGTGCATGATTAATAGTTTCTTCCTCCGCACCACATCTAATACAAACCGGATCATTTTGTATTCCTCTATCTCGCAAGTTCTTAGCGACCGGTAGACATCCCGATAAGACTTACCAAATAAAGTGTTTAATCTTCCTTGGATACTTAAAATCCCATGTTTGTGCTAGTAAAGTTTGTATTTTATTTTTCTTTTAATTATTATTAACGAACATAACAATCAGTAAAAACAAAACTAGTCACTGTCTTCTGTTTGCTCAATCCTCTTCCCCAAACGATCTCTCTCTCTCTCGCCGACACTTTCGACCTGATCGGTTTATATTTCATGATAAAATCATTAATTATCAAACTCAATCATCTTTTTATTATATAAGATGATCAACAATGACGTCTGAGAAAATTCGAGTCCTTTAATCCGTAAGATTTTTTATTTTATATATATGTTTATTTTAGGGTCAATCTTCTATTAGTCGTAGCAGGTACAAAATGCTGATGGTACAACACCATCTTGTCTCCTAGTGCTCATAGTTCATAAATTGTGGAATAAACAAAAATAATCTTCTTTTCTTGATATTAAGAAATCACTTATTACAATGGAGTTTTAGTTTGTTTTGATCCCTCTGTTTTTTATAGATAACGAGCATTAACTTAGCTAAATATGTCACCAAGATTTTCCGGAGCTCATTTTGTTTGAACGATTCAGAAGATCCAAGATCTTATGCTGTAAGAGAAACAAAAAGAAACAAGTTGCAGAATCTGGAGATTTTGTTGTTTTTCCTACTTCCTGTGAGCTTCTCTTCTTCTTATTCTTATTCTTCCTTGTAAGGTTAGTGTATATGTCTCTGATTAGTGATTTTTCTTTCGAGTGACAATAGATACATATCGTGTTTTGAAGAGCAAGTCATTGCAGACCGTTACATCGACTGCTAAATTCTGCGCCGAACAATTGTCTCCAACGACTGAAGTCTTGGCCATCACTAAGTATCTCTAAGAGCAATGACTTTTGGTCAACACTTCAGCGCATAAAGTAGCTTTGAGGTCAAGTTCTAAACTTTCTGATAGCGAATGCAAGAATGATGAATCCAGGGTTAACAACGAAGAAATCGTGAAGATTGGTGAAGATAAGAGGAAGTTTTCAGGAAGGTTGGTTTTGCTTCCGTCAATAGACATATTATTAGACGAGAAACCGGGTTGGCCTTTTCTTAAAAGACCAACTTTAGGAACACCACAAGTTCACCATTGGCATACACGGAAAGTCTCAGTGGTCAATTGGGTCATGAGCTTACCTGAGCGGTTTCCGAATGATCAGCAGAATCCAAACTCTGAGACAAGCTTTGTCAAGAAACAACTTAAGGACATATTGAGAGACAACAAGAAGTGGTTCAGCTACAATGTTTTGAAGGCAGCAACATCAGATTTCTCTCAAGGTACACTGTTTTTGTTTTCTTTCTCTTTGTTTCTCCTTCTTACTCGCTATATGTGTTACTGAGTTTTGGATTAATCTTTGCTTTTATATGACAGAAAATCTGATTGGGAAAGGAGGATGCAATGAAGTGTACAGAGGGATTCTTAAATATTGAGAAGGCATTGCGGTGAAAATCTTGAAATCATCATGTAAAGAAGCTATGACAAATTTTGTTCACGAGATCGACATTATCTCTTCTTTGAGTCACCAAAACATTTTACCGTTACTTGGTGTTTGCGTCCACAAAAATGATCTAATCTCCGTTTACAATCTTTCATCCATAGGAAGTTTAGAGGAAACCCTCCACGGTAACACACAGTTCCAGCTTCATATATATAAATGCCCTGTCTAATTGGTAGATATATAAAGTATGCTGATTGATTATGCAGGCAAACAAAAGGAAAAACATTTATTATCATGGGAAGAGAGATTCAAGATATCAATCGGGTTAGCGGAAGCGTTAGATTATCTTCATAACCAATGTTCTAAGCCAGTGATTCACAGAGATGTCAAAACTTCCAATGTTCTTCTCTCAGATGAGCTCCAACCTCAGGTAATGAAAGCTCTTGACTTTGATGATTTCTTTTGCTAAACTTCTTGAATTCATATGAGACCTATTATGTTGCTTATGATTTTGAGGGTAGCTTTCAGATTTCGGGCTGTCGATGTGGGGACCTACGACATTTTCTCGATATTCGATACAAGGTGACGTGGTGGGCACATTTGGATACCTTGCGCCAGAGTATTTTATGTACGGAAAGCTCAGTGACAAAGTCGACGTTTACGCCTTTGGAGTGGTTCTGCTTGAGCTCATATCAGGAAGAAATCCCATTTCACCTGAGAATCCAAGAGGAAAAGAGAGCTTGGTCATGTGGGTATTTTTTTTTTTTCGGGTCTACTGGTTACTTGTAGCCAAAGCAACACTACATAAAACCCTAAAAAGATGTACCTTTGGAATGCAGGCAAAGCCGTTGATTGAGACTGGAAATGCAAAAGCGCTGTTGGATCCAAACGTAACAGAGATATCCAACGAAGCTCAGTTTCAGAGAATGGTTCTTGCTGCTACACATTGCCTCACAAGATCAGCCACACATCGTCCCAGTATTAGACAAGTAAGATTTTGTTTCTTTTACAAGAAAACCAATTAAGTCTGTCATCATCAAGAACTAATCTATAATGTTTTGTCAGATACTGATGCTACTAAGAGGTGTAAACGAAGTCGAGAAATGGATTAAGGAAGAAGAAAATGAAGATTGCTTCGATGACGAGGTTTGCCCGAATTCCAGGGCGGAATTACACTTGAGCCTTGCGATGCTTGAGGTAGAAGACGATGAATCTAGATCAATGAGTCCATTGGAGAGAAGTAACAACAGCCTTTTCTCTTCTTATTGTTCATCTACGGAACTTCAACCTTAAAGCCTCTGCTTTTAGTTATGGTTTTTTGCTTAGTGTCTGAAGTTTAATAATTTTCTAAATTCTGATTCTCTATCGACGGCTCCGCCGTTAGTCGTCGTTGGCTCTCGCCGGCGAGTGATGTCACCGGTCAAACCTCCCTAATCAACTCTCTTCTCATTCGATTCGTCGTTTCCAAAAGTTCTTCTGAAATCCCATTAAATATCACAATTTGTTTCACAGTTTCAGCCAAATAATCAGCTTTAAAAATGTTTTGTAGACGTTCGTTCATTGCGGTTAAAGTTTCTTAAATATTGAAGTAGAAAAGAAAAAACGGTAGAAAAGAAAAAACGGTAGAAAAGTAATGTAATAAATAAAAAATGTCAATATGTAAAATTTATTAAGAAAAATAATATTAAATATGTATTTATATTTTTGAAATATCATATGTACGCAAATATACAGTCCTAAAATTTATTTGTCTTTCTTCTGGTTATCCTAAATTATTTTTTCTTCTATTTAAAGTTTCTATTAACAAGATTAAAAACACATACTTAACATTTAAACCAACAAAAAAAAGAATAAAAACAGAAAAGACAAACTTCTTCGAAAGAAAAAGAACAAAACAAAAGACAAACTTTGGAACCTAGTCGCCCATCATAATCTGTATAATTATTGGGGGCACTCTGTCCAAGCACACAAGAGTCATTTCCGATTTCCAATTTCCTCTTCCCGAATATATAATTTTCTAATATATACGATATTTAATCTTGACTTTATTGTGAGAAAAAAACCATTTTGATTTTTTTTTAACGTCAGTCATTTTATGTTTTTATTGCTGGTTTAGGTACTACATACACTTTTATAAAACATGTGAGAATTCCAATGATTCATAATTTCTTCAAAAATACTTATTGTTAATTTTTAGTTAATTTAAAAAATAATCATCTATACCGACAAATAAAATGAATTCATAACACGCAAAAAAACAACAAATTTTCTCTATCAGCTTTTGAAATAAATACTTATTATGAATCAATCACCTAATCAACTCCTATTTAAATGCCTTAATATTAAGATGGAGTATTTCATTGAAAGAGAACACTAACATTTTAGACAATTAAATTATTCATGTCAAAAATGATATAAAAGGGCAACGACCAGGAGAATCGGGTTATAAAATAAAAACAAAAAAGACGACCAGAAAAGAGAATCTATTGACGTGTCTATATAATAAAAAAAAGATTGCTAAAGCTAAGCAATGTCAAAAGAAAATAATTAAACAATTATGGATAATTTATTGTTGCGGAAGTTATTTAAAGATTAATTTAGTTATATTAATTGGTACTTATACAACTAACATCTAAAAGTAAAATATCTAGTTTTGACGTTTTATACTACAATTTGTAATGGGTTTTATGATCAATTAAGCAAAAATATTATAATATGCAAATACGTTATAACATGATGCATATTGTTTATATATTATAAAATAATTTTATGACTGTATTTATGATTAATTAAGTCAGTATTATAATACGTAAATACGTGAAAACATAATGCATATTATTTATATATTTATAAAACTATTTTATATATGTAACTATATGTATATAACTATATACTATATATGTATATATGTAACTATATATAGAGGCAATATTATGATGGTTTTTATGATCAATTAAGCTTGTATTATAATACGCAAATACGTTACAACATAATGCATATTGAATACATTATTTCATTTAAAAAAATTATGATACTTTTTAAAATATGATTTTTCTAAGTATTTTGAAGTAATCTTTTTCTTGCCAACAATATTTTAGAATACTCATCTACGTAGTTATTGTATTTTGATTTTTTATTTATTTAAAGAATTTATTATATTTTTAAAAAATAAGACTTTTGCGATATTTTAGAGTATTCGTCTACGTAACTATTGTTCCTATCTCTATTTCTCAATTCTATGTATAATATATATCTAACATCACTTGCAGAATTGGTGATATGTAATATAAATTAAGTTTACAGACAAACAATCGTGTGTTAACATATTTAAATTTCAAGTATAACAATAATGTTTAATTTCATAAATATCATTTACAGCAACTCTTTTTGACGCAAAATTTATTTAATATATCAGGTTGTTTTTTTCTAATAAATGATGTGATTGTTGAGGGTTCAGACATGCCACATTTTTTCTCTTGATAATAAATATCCACATTCTTCTTTTTTTTGTCCGTAGTCGTACGTATTCAGGTTGCGTAAGATCCTAAGCAACTGACTATTTCTAATGCAATCATATAGATAAAAGACGAGGGATTATACAATTGCTTGGACTTTCATAATAAATACTAGTAATATTCAGTACATGTATACGATAAACGAGTTATGCTAATTTAATTTATTGGCGCTTAAGGGGTCTACATAGAATTAAAAATTTAAAAAAAATAATGGTAATGTTTATTAAGGTGCAGTAAAAAATTTGAACGGAAACAGCCATAAGGGAAAAAGGTTATAAGCCATAATTCGATAGTTAGAGTGTGATTGCTTTATTCGTATGTTAAAACGCATTGAAAGTTGCTAAATAGTAAATGCTCTAATCAACTAATGAACAAAAGCAATATGACCATATGTATAAGACAAGAGACGACGAGAAGGGCAAGTTGATCTTTAGGCAGCGATTGTCTCATCCCCGACTAGAGATGTGGTACATGCTATGACATGACTAATTAGACAGATAGCCGATAAAATAAGGTTACAAACAATATTATCATTGTTAGATTGAGATTCTTGGATAGAGAAAAATCGATAATAGTGGTACATTATTATAGAAGGTCTTCTTGAGACATGTTTAAATTCATATAGCTTAAGGAGGCTTTAATCAGATCTGAAGAAATCATCATGAATGATGTATCCAAGAGGTAACAAAGAACGAGCTCATTTCAAAAGGGTCGGAGAACATAGAGAATATCGAATAAATTAACCGATTAAAATAAGTACCCCCACTAGCCAAAAGAAATAGAATTTTGCATCAAACCTTTTCTATTTAAGAATATATAAAGTACAAACCCTAAAAAGAAAGCTACGTCTCTCACGATCACTAATGTTCACATCAACCAAACCATTTAATTAGTAAGGGAAGCTTTCCAAAAAAGAGAAAAATAACAAGTTGAAGATAATAGATTAATAGATAATAGATGGTGATTAACGATCTATTTGTTTTTTTAATCACAAAAGATATAGTAGATCTGGAGATTAACAATCCAGTTGTTTTATTAATCACAAAGGATATCTTTGTTTTTCTCATAACGACGTGGACTCTAGTTGTCTTCAATTTTTGTACAGTATAACAAATACACATTGAGAGTTTTATAGTAGGGTAATATAAACTTACTAATAATAGCTATATCTAAACTTTCTTCTCGTGAATCTTTAGTTGGTTGTGGAAAAATGTTATAGATATATATAAAGAAACCAAACCTTCTTCTTGTGAATCTTTATTATTTAGTTGTGGAAAAAATGTTATAGATACATATAAAGAAAGAGGTTTAAAGAAAATATATTGGTGTAGTAAAAACTGCATCCGTTAAAATTTGTAAATATAAACAGTTATAAGGTTGGTTTGTTTTATGTGAAACAAAAAATTAAACGGTTTTTAAAACAAATAAGCAAGAGTTAAGTTCAAGATCAAAATAAACGAAGTAAATGTGAATTTAAAATGAAATTGGGGGCAAATAATTTTTTTAATGACTTTAGTAAATTTTTAATAAAATCCTAACAGAAAAACAAATAAATCTAGTAAAAAATGAGCAGTGTGTTAAGAATATGTTTTCATGTTCTTATATGTTATTATTGTTTTTTTATTTTTTTATAGCCTGAAATCATGTTTAACCTCTTTATTTATTTTGTTTTATTTGATATTTAATAACACTAATTTCAGTAGATTTAGTTGTTTTCTACTTAATTATTTTTTATAATAATTTTTTAATTTATTTCAGAATTAATTTTAAATTTGATCACATAAGTTTAACTTTATTTTTCATTCCGTATACATTAAAATTCGTTATTTGATTTCTACCGAAAATTTCTATTTCGATAATGTTGTTTATTTTATGATAAACCACTTATATGTTATTGGGGTTTGATTTATAGATTGGGATTTACACTCCAACACATATATAAAATAATATGATGCGCTTCATGATTTATGAACAGATAAAATATTAATGCAGATCAGTTTTGTAATATTCAAACGTAGTTTTAAAGATGTTTTCCCATAGATGTCTCGACTCCAAAGTAGAGTTGCATCTCTCTTTCTTTTTTCTTCTAATTCACGAGATTGAAAGAGATAATGCTAGAAAAATAAATAAAACAAATGTATATATATATATGTAGCACGTAGTTTTAAAGAATGTGGATATAGAATAGGCAACAAAAACCAAGTCCTGATGGAAAAAAAGATTATTGACATTTTTATTTTCTTTTTTTATAACGAGTAAAACTAATAAACGACCGTGTACTTGATCAATTATTGATTAAATTGACATGACAAACTTTTTTTTCCGTCAACTTGACAGGACAAATCAGGAAGAAGAAGGAAAAAGAAAATGAGAAAAACAAATAAACGACCGTACTTGATAAATAAATATATTGTATAAACTTTTATTCCAATTAAGTCAATGTTTTGTTTTTTTCCTCATGAAACTTGTTTATACATCCAGCCATGTTAGTCTTATATTAATTATTATGGTGATAATACAAGTTTTGGGGAGCTCCAGTCACATTCAGATATGTAATTTGGAAGGATATAATATAATTAAACTTTTTAATTATTATTATTTTTTATAAAGAATCTCTCTCTCTCTGTCTGCAACTCGAAATCGTTCTCGTACGTCCATGTCTTTTCTCCAGTCACCGAAATGATGCCCTTCTGTTTAGTGCGGTCTATATAATCAACGGCCTCGTACCTCTCTTCCTCCCCTTATTCTATAAAACTTCTCTCTCCCTTCTCATCGATCTTCTCAAATTCGATCTCTTTAGGGTTCTTCTTGGATCTCTCTTTGCTAATTTCAGTAAACAAATAAACCAAAAAGGTACGGGCTTTATTCTTACTTACAGATCGGGTTACTTGAAAATTTATTGCAGAACTCGAGTATAAGACTGGGGTTGTTGTCGAATTAGGGGTTTGATTGATTCGGCGAGGTTTGTATTGTACCTAGGAAACATCGATTTTGGGTTTGTTCGCGGTTGGTGAGTTGTAGTAATGGAAGACGGCGAGATTGATTTTTCGACAAACCAGGAAGTGTTTTCGAGTTCGGACATGGGTGAGTTACCGCCTAGCAACTGTTCGATAGATAGTTTCTTTGATGGGCTTCTGATGGATTCTCATCATGCTGCTTGTACACACACTCACACCTGTAACCCAACGGGACCAGAGAACACGCATACCCACACGTGTTACCATGTCCACACCAAGATTCTGCCTGAGGATAGCGATGAAAAGGTCTCCACCGATGACACAGCCGAGTCATCCGAAAAGAGAGGCGAGAAGAGGCCTCTTGGGAACCGAGAAGCGGTCAGGAAGTATAGAGAGAAGAAGAAGGCTAAAGCCGCCTTGTTGGAGGATGAGGTCTCGAGGCTTAGGGCGGTGAATCAGCAGCTGCTGAAGAGGTTGCAAAGCCAGGCTACATTAGAAGCTGAGAACGCAAGGCTCAAGTGTTTGCTTGTGGATTTAAGGGGCAGAATCGAAGGCGAGATCGGAGCATTTCCTTATCAGAAACCCCTGCCTGCAAATATCCCCTCTTTCTCACACATGATGAATCCGTGTAATGTTCATTGCGAGGATGAGACTTATTGCCTTCAGGATGGTTTTGGAGGGAACAACAGCCAAGAAGGTGCGTCAATCAATGACCAAGGGTTAGGCGGTTGTGAGTTTGACCAGCTACAATGCATGGCTAATCACAACTTAGGTGGACACGCCAACGGATCATTAAGCAACGCCAATGCATCTATCTCGAATAAGAGAAAAGGTGACTCGTTTTATACCCATCAGTGATCGGTTGTTGCTTCATAGAAGTATTACGAGCTAGCTCATCCCTTTTTGCTCTTCATTTTAGGTGGGCATCGTGCACCCAGAGCAGTTTGAAGCATCACCAAGATTGTACAATCTATTTCCACCAGAGTAGATATTGTATTCCAAATAAGTTGTAGGGTTCAGCTGCAGAATCAGCTTCTCTCAGGTTCCTTTTCTTGTGTTTGCATTTTTGTTTCCTTTTTGAATCTCTTTCCTTCCATTGTATTTTCTTGTTGAGTTTGCGTACTAGAAGGATGATTTGTTAATACAAACTCAAATTTTCCGTGTGTTCCTGCCATTTGTTTCCATACTTGAGTTGCTTCTTTCTAAGCGTATGTAGAAGAAGTTGATTGGTTACTGGCTTTGTGTATGACTAGTAGCAATTGTTTTAACTGCTGAATGACAGTTTTTAAGGAGTTGGTGTGGAGTTTCTTTGTTGCTCCGAGTGAGATCTCTGAACAGGTGAGTTAACAAAAGATTCACTCTCTGAGATCTCAGATTATTGGATCTTATTGATTAATACCCAGATTCGGTTATTAAGGGCAGGAATTTGACTTCCCATTAAGCATCATGTTGCTTGGTGAAGAACAAGGATGACTAAGATCTCGAGGGACTGTCTCTGCTCTAGCCTTATCGTAAGATTGCAATGCTCTCACAAGGGTGTGTGATCACGGATTGCTTAGCAAAATCTTTTGCTGATCTCAGTGTGATCTGTAGTCTACCTTTCACTTTAACCAATCTCAGAATTGGATTTTGCAATAGGGTTTAGTTAACCATCAAACATAAGCATACACCAACGTTATCTTATACAGATTGGCTAAAACAAAAGAACAACAGTTATAACAAGTCATTCATCATTCACAAAAAGACTTGAATCATTTCTGATCTTAATTGCTATGTTGTGGATCTTGGTCGCCTTCATCATCATCTTTATCATTGTCATTGCGGTAGATGCTTTTCGCCATCTGCCAGACCTGAAGACTGTTGTCTTCAGCTACGCTTGAGATGACCCAAGGCTCGTCCTTGTTCCAAGCAAAGTCTGATATCTTGGTCGTCTGGCCTCCGTGAGAGAAAAGCAGCTCAGGTGGAACATCTTCTGCATCCAACTCTATCTCCAGCTGCTCATCCCGAACCCTGAAAGTTCCATCAAGTTGAAACTAACTAATCCAATTTCAAGTTTGAGTTTAAAGCAAACCGAATGATCAATTATGGTGTTGATATAACCATGAGTCTTCTGTCCTCCCCAGAAGATGCAAGCACTGTTTCATGGTTGAGATCCCACTCCACTTGGGAAACTTCTCCCCTGTTACAAATCCCACCGAATCCTCAGTAACCAATAACTGATCGTATAACTTTAGCTAAAAGAAGCTGAGTACAGAAACTAAGTATGGGAGAGGCATACTCGTGTCTATAGATCACATTTAGGAAGCTGTGGCTACTACCCATTCATTAAACGGATTGAAAGAAAGATAGTTTATCTGCAAAACACAAGACAGTGTCAAATGGTCATGAACAATGTCAATAGCAGAGTCATTTAAGGATAAACACAGCAAAGTTGGGATGTCGAATTGAGAAATTCTTCGCTCATAACTCCCAACTATCTATAACAAGACAATAATCTTGCGCAATAAAACGTCGGCCATATAGTAGTTATCTCTAATTTGCAGATTACACATAAGAGGGACTTAGTTAAGAGATGGTTGATTCCATCATCGGTTTAAGCTAGTACTTTCGTCGAACAGGTGTGCGCAGAAACACAACATATCAAAATCAGCGAAAAAGTGAGAGAGAGCATCCAATAGTCAAATTACCTTAGGGACTACAGGATCTTGGTCTCTGCCGCTTAATCCTGGTTCAGCGATCTGTTGTCCGGATACCGACGTCGGACCCGCCTCCTTTGCCTCTTCCGTCGCCTCTCCCTCTCTGTCTCTTGGGGATTTTCTGGTCGAGTTTCCCGCCACAAAAAAAGAGGTAGAGAGAAGGGTTGTCAGCGAAGCTTGCACTGCTGTTTCGATCTTCCGAAAGAAAATGCTTTGCCGTTTATTGACATATGCAGACAGCATGCATTGTGTTTCAGTAATGTTAGGACGACCTGTTGTTTATATAAGTCTTAGCTGAAAGGCTGAAAATTAAACTTGTATTGGACTATTCGCTGGGAGGCCCAACTTTCGCCTACAGCCACTCAACTATATTATTTACGTAAAATAATGTAAGTCGTTAGAAAAAGTCGGTCAACTCTTTTTTCCTTTCATAAGAAATATATATACAGTAAAAAACTTTGATAAATTAATAATATCTCAAATATGATATTTTATTAATTCAAAAAGTTGGATCAAACAGTTAATTTAAAAATAAAAAATTATTAATTTATCAAATATTAATTTATAAAAATTAGACTAAAATTAAAATTTTAAATTATTTATGTCTTTCACAAACCTAATTTTAGCCTTTTAGGCATTTTTCCTTATTAGTTAGACATTATCATAATTTGGGAATTTTGAATAACTACTTTTGCAGAAACACACCCTAACAATCAATGGAATTGAAACGAAATTGTTTAGCAATCAACACACTATTAATTCCTGTTTAGAGCAAAGCTTGTGACAGTTAGCGACAACTATTTGGTTCCTGTTTGCTACACATGTATCCATGTTCTTTCCTTAAATTCCATGATTCCTAAGCCTACTCATACTTTCTCTCATTTCATAATAACAGCATAACCATGAGATGCTTCCTTTTAAAAAGGTTATTAATGACAACTGAACTAATAATTCCACTTCATTATGGCTAATTATTAAATGGGCACCACAAGCTATCAAAATTGCATTATTTTTTCGTATTAGTCAATTCCACCGAACTATATTAGGTCCAATGGAAATCAAAGTATAGACCTTCTCACAGTACGACAACATTACTTTTTTATTTCTTTCCACAATAATTTAGGCAACTTACCAAATCGTAACAGTTTTAACGTTTTTTTATATATAATGTTATAAAGTAATGTAACTTATTTTCGTATCATTTTTTTGGAGATTATTATCTCGCAAATTAAATTAGTTGTTCGTACTATTTATCTCACAAATTAAATTTCGTCGCCGGATTCAAAAGATTTCTTATCATAAATTTTTCTTTAGCATATTGATCATTAAAAGAAAAAACATAACCATTTCATCACCATACAGTTTACATTTTTAACTCGGTATTATCTTAATAAGTTGCATACCAACATGAACAAACAAACAATCTTCAATTCTCGGAAACACATCAACAAAAAAAAATCAAAATGAACAACAAATTGAATCACATAATCACACAAGCGGAAGCGTTATCGTCGCTAAACGCCGTAGTATAACGAACTTCAGTGGAGCTAGCACGTGCAAGCCGCGACACGTGCGGATCATACTCGGTGTTCCTAACGTACCCAACCGGAGCTCTATTATCGTAGACACCAGAGGCGTAAGGATGAGCCACAACGTCGTAAGGAACAAAAGGATAAAGCTCGGCTCTTTTACCGGTCCGATGAACGATCCGAGCCACCACTTGGTTTGGCTCAACGTAACCAACCACTGTTACTTTCTGAGCATTAGGCTCGATGGTTACATCTCTTACACCTTTCATTCCTTCTAAAGCTCTTCTCACTTTCCTCTCACATCCTTCGCAATCTATCAAAACTCTCACATCCACCGTCTACTAATTTCCATCACATCATATATCAAAAAGATGTGATTATGTTTTAACGTAATTATGTATATATATATGGTTTGGGTTTAGTTACCTGTAGACTTCTGTGTCTCCTGGAGCTGCCATGTGAGCAATCGAAGTATTCAGAGACGTGATCAAGAACACCCATTTTTTCTTCTTAAGTTTCTTGGTTCCTTCTTTTCGGTTGAGAGAGAAACAAAATTAGATATGAACTTTGAAGTTTGGAAATATATAATATGATATTTTTCTGGTATTGTTAACATAAAAATTGAGTTTTCAACTTTGACTAAGTAGTTTTCGACCATATGTTTATATTTATATGTGCTGATATTTTGTATCAACTCTAGTGACTTGGGTGTGAGCTTGACTACCGAACAACAAGAAAAGCCAATACAGATATATAATTTTTTTTCTTTCTAACTAAAATATATAATTTTTGGTGTTCATCAATTTTCTTATAAAAAGACTTTAATCTATATATGTCGCTTTTGTTGTATATGCACCTCCAGTGTTGCAATAATCAAACTTGACAGACAGATGAAATAGACATTTGCAATATAATTCATGCATGCCATTGATCGATATGAGTATTTTGTAAGATATCTCTTTTCGCAATTATTTCAAAGCTGACTAAAACAATTAATTAATTGATAATTAATTTGGGTTTGGAAGTTGGAATCTTCTAAGATGGACGACTGCTCGTGTTACGTAATGGTAAACCATCTTGACATGTCTATGCACAAACAAACATCTGTTTCAACATCATACTTATTGTTATGGTTTTAAAATTGATATATAACTCTAAGAGAAAGATTGATTTTGTTTTCCTTCTGGATACTGCAGATAAGACTTTTTGAAAAACATATCCATTTTCAATCTTCTTTTTTTCAATATTTCTATAGTTGTGCCATTTCAATACGATGATAAGATAATCACTTGTTCCAGGAAAAATAACAAAAATGAGCGATAATAATGATTAATGGATATATATAGTATAATATTCAAATAATATGTTGTATATAGTACATATATTATATTATTTTGCGGGGGCAACCATCCATCTAAGAATAACTAATTCACTAGCCTGTGGGGAAGCTTTCATATCAACTTAAAATAGCTAAACTATAAGATATATATACAAATCTTACGTTTTATTCGTGCTTTTTTAAAATAAAAGTTGGTTAGTTGTTACTTGCTGCAATGTGAACGAGATACGTGATGATGTAACGATTTTCTTATCACAAAGATTCATATAATTGAGAAATCGGAAACTTTTGTATGTATCTGTAACTATAATCGATGTGTTCGCTGTGTTTGCATTTTAGTGAAAAGCTAAGCTTCCTATTATATACCTTATTAACATCGGAATCATCTATAGCAGTCAAATGGGTCCTTAGAAGTGAAATTACCGAGGGAAGTCGACCCATTGGATATTATTTCTCCAAGGCCCACTACGTTCTTAAGTTCCGGCCCATATAAAAGTATTTTGGCCGATTATGTGTATTCCGAATTAGATTACATAAAGCCATATTTCACGATTTGTAACATAAAAAACTATATTGATGGTAAATATAAGGATGTAATGATAAAAACGGGATAACCCTTTCTTTTATCGACGCAGATTGTATGAGTTTCTAAATTTTGAACTTTTATGATTTAGACAATAATTTTAGTGTCGTGAAACTCAAACAGTATTTAGTGGATTCCACGCCAAAAATCCAAAAGATGAAGAATATGTTGTTTTACGTTGGTCCAAAAAACAAAGAGAAAAAGTAAATTTTTGCCTTTAAATTAATTTCAACTTCATCCCTTGACTTTTTAAAGAATATATTTTTTGCCTTTTTTCTTTATAAATCACTACGAGTTATTCGTGGTAATGAAAGTGGGATGAAAACGAGATATATATGATATATTTCAAGCAACACATCATATTTTATAATTAAACAATAAAATTTTAAGAAATAAAGGTAGAATTGATGGAATGGGACAAGGAAACGAGGGAGTAGGAACTAGGAAGATAAGTCAAATAAAGAAAAAAGGATTACGTAATTTATGCAGAAGTATGGAATATTGTGTTTGTGTGTGACAGGTCGTGGCCTCGATACTTTAAGCCTCTTGGAAACAAGAACTCGTCCAGAGAAAAAAGATATATATATACGTTACCAACAATTTCTGCTTTTATAATATTTCATTTCTGCACCGAAAGTAACTAAACCGGGAAAGTGGGAATCATTTAATACGTCGGTCCGATCACCCGGTTATTGCATGAATAAAGTTGAGCACCATCGAAGACAACTAAAATCATTACATCTAAAGAGAACTCTTTCATGAACAAAGTCTTACTAGTTACTAGGTTCAGCTTTTATTCTACGTTACCAAAACGGTCTATTGATTTAAACCAGTCAATTTGACGAAGAATGCAAATCAATCAGATATAAATCTATATTTTTGTACTTTGATTGTCAAATTATTGTTATTCGTGCCAAGTAAGTCGTATCAAAACGGTCTTTCACGTAATACTCGGCCGACTTTTCTAAACAACTAATTAATAAGCTCTAAAAGACTAAATTAAAAGTCATTGTGGTCTTCAAAGAAGTATTAACCGAAGACAGAGAATTATTTATAACATAGAAAGAAAAGGTATTTTTAATTATGAGTGAAGAAAAAGCAGAGGATGCTGATGAATCCTGTTTCGTAGTCAAAATTGCACGAGAAATGGTTGAAAAATTCTTTTTAACATATTTTTCGTTTTCTGTTCCAAGGTGAAAATCTTTATCTGTCAAATGAATCTCCTTGTCCTCTTGTCCATATTTTAAAGAGGAAACGAAAACAATAATGTTTTGTAATGTTAGAAGAAAAAAAGCAATAATGTTCCGAATAAAATAAAAAGAGGAAATAACAATGTTATTGCCTTTGTCCATTTTGGTTTATTTTCTCGAGAACAGAAGAGAAAATGGAAAAGAAAACAAAGAGAAAAGAGAAAGAACAGTTCACATGAGTTTCGTGTGTCGGTGTCCATCGTAGACTGTGACACGAAGCTGACACCTTTGCATGGCCACGGGAAACCACCCCACACTCTCTAAACCCTAATCTATTGTCTCTTTTATCGTATCACTTTTTATCCCAATGTTTTCATTACACTTCAAGTTTTCTTTAAGAAAAAAAAGTTCCAATGATTTTCAAAATTGTATTTTGATATATCTATAGTTTTGCAACGTGTACTTTCTTTGATATCGATGTAATTATTATTTGATCACTTATCGACGTGGACAATATAGACAGATACGTATATATCACTCTATTTAATCAGTTGGAACGATGGACCATGTGTTTACAACATATGCGACAATGCAGGATCTGCTCTTACAGTTGCAGTCATAACTTACATAATTTAATATGTAGTATCGGTGAAATATATATCATTTTCTTGTCCATGATACAACCTGGGAACTCGATCCGAGTATTGTATAAATATGTAAATAATTACATAAATACACGTAACCTCTAACGTACGTCCAAACGTATGTACATATTAGTCTATGGTACCCATAGGCCATAACGTAATATGTTATGGCTTTGAATGCGTTTAGTGATGTCCGAACGTACACAACGCCGATGGCATGACTATTGGCGACAGGGAGGGCCAAGACTTATATCGCACATGCATGTGGACGATATATAGCGGATGTACAATCTATTTTGGCACAATTTTTTTTAATATAATTTCAATCAATGAAAAATAATTATTCAAGTTTAAGATTGTAGTCTAAATATTATTAGTAATGTCGTTGTCGTATATACATGCGAGGAGCTTAAAAACTATAAACAAAAACTATTTAGTTATTTATGTTATTCCGTAAATTCTCTTTGCTATTTTTAATTAGTCTTCTATATACAGCTTTTAATTATGAGTGATTAAATACATTTAAAAAACTTCGTTGATATGTATTGTTAACCATGGTGTTACACTAAAAATCCTGAAATTAAAGATATAAAAAATGATAAAATTACGTTTTTTATTGGCTTTTAATTGAATTTTACGAGTTCTCGTGGAGTCTACATATGCGATAATGAAGGAAAAAAAAGAACATAGAGCAATGGAGGGGAGTGATGTAGCAGTTGTACGGGGTAAGACAGGCTAAGGAAAGAGGCGCAAAACCTTTGCTTCTGTGATTATAAAACGTACAATACCAATAATCCCGTAAAAGTTACAATCTCTTTAACTACTAAATGGTTATATTCATTATTTTTTTAACGTAAAGCCTAAATCACTGCATGTTAAAAACGTCTACGGAATATGGTTTTTTTTTAAAAGCGTTCTTTGGATATTCGTTTTTATAATTCGTAATTGCGAAGAAAGGATTCTTTAAATAAGTGTGTTAATTTTATCCAAACAAAATTTAGATATATACTTTCTTAGTTATATTTATTTATACTATTAATACACTTATTTACATTATGCAACACATACTTTTTAAAGGAACTTTCGTTGTAAACACACGGATTGAGTAAAAGCTACGAGCTTAATTTAGATATTTAATTATCCTTTAGGACGAAACAAAAAAGTTGTCGGGTCGGTGTCATTTTATGCAAAGATTTTCAAAAGTAAATTAGGTTAATGTCTGCTTTTCACCGTAAACCACGATATATTCGAGATCCTCTAGGGAAAAAAGAAAAAAAAAGCCGAGATCCCTTAGTTAATAGTGATTTATGACCACTTTGTTGTCATCTGTTCATCTTCCTGACGTCTATCAATATTCAATTTTCACTGACTAAACTGATCAAGCTACACAAAAAATATTAAATGATATCAATATATATTGTTCAAAGATGGTTGGTAGCTTTATAACAAGCGATGTTGTTACGAACCGCATTTCATTTAATAAATTGTATTATTAGTAACAACGAATGGTGGCTAGAAATTCAACAAATCGTCTTTCATTTAATCAAATGTATCAATATATCAACTACGTAAGAAAATACTATTGATAGTATCTCAATTACATTTCATGTATCATTCATTATAAATGGATCTTCAGGTCGGTTATTCTTGTTCTCTCTCTTTCACGCCAAAATTATCAATTTCAAATAATTACCATCCTAATGTACAAATTCTCAACTTTCAATTGCCGGATATAAAAATATTCATCTTGTATATTAGTTTTACTGAATTTTGAGAATTATCAAACATTTTATTTCGGAGTTGCGAGTTTGTGATAGTTTGGATTGTGTGTCTGAGTTTCTCGGTTATTTGAGTAATTGTCCCATATGTTTATCACTTTATAATTTTGTTTCTACACTTTGCTCATTCTATTTTGTAGATCTATCAGTAACTTTCTCGCGGTCCCTGAACATTCGGTAGAAACCCCTTTCAACCATCATCACGTGTACTTAGTAATCACTAATCACTAATCACCAAGTTATCAGAAAGTGGGATTACAAGTTAGACGATTGGCTACTATTGCTAACTAAGTGTTGGGCTATTGATATGTGGAAGATGCAATGCATCGGAAACGTGTCGGCAGATGCAAGAGGTGGGAGAACTTTGGTTTTTTTTTTGGCGTTTGAGTTTTGTCCTTTCTTATTTTCTTTGTATAATTTTTTTTTTGCGGGGGAAACAAAACAACACACCCACCTCCCAAGAAACAGGCGACACACACTCGGATGATATCAATAATAGCCAACAAGTGTCTCTAAGTCACCCAATATCCAAAGCATATCTATATATTTTTAAAATATTAGAGAATAGAGAGATACATATTATAGTTGAAAAATATCACATGGTTTGCTCCATTCCTCTAGCATGTATTATGTCATAATTCATAAATATGGACCCTGGTCTCCATGTTTTCTTTTCTTACCGTCCAGAAGCCAAAACCCATCAAAAGATTAACTGAAATATAAAATTTTATCATACCATCATATAACTAAATAATAGTTACCTTATCTTTTTCGTTTTTCCATTTACCTTATATATATATATATACATTCTTTACCTTACATGTGTTACATGCTTCTAATTTGCGAGGCATTGTTCCATGTTTTTGGAGCATGCGATAGCAAACGGTAATAGATTCTAGGCAGGTCCATCTATGCTCGATCAGTAATATGTAATCTATTAAATGAACCACAGTCGACCAGAGTTCGCATTAAGCTTAATATGCAGGAAGTTTGGAAAAACTTTGGAACAAAATGATCTTACGGATTGAGAATAATCTTGATTTTGCTATGAGATTCTCATACTCCCTGTTAGCAGAAAACATTTTCAGTTCATTTATAATCTATAGCATTTATGTTGAAGACTCGAAGTACATTTTGGTCTAAGAGATTAGCGATTTGGTAACTTTGCACCATGAGCGATATTCGTATGGGATCATGTCGTTTTAGCCTAATAGCCTAGTGGTTTGACGCATGAACATAAAAGTAGATGTTGTTCATTGACCTCTAATTAAAAATTTGTGTGTTAATAGGAACTTTAAACAAGAATCATGGTTCTATATAGAAAAAGTTCACGATTTTGAGGTTGAGGTTTTGTTATTTTTGATAACTTGACGTTGAGGTCTTGCATGATCACACGTAATACTCCTAAACCAACTCTCTTTATTAAATTTGACGTGTCTAGTAGCTAACCCTAAGTTATTTCCTCTGCCCATGAAAAAATACATTTATAAAGTGCGTTGTATTAGTGCATTTTGAAATACTACTATTTGTCGCAAATATTTATAATAAATAATTTTTAATTGATATTACGAAAAGGATAAAACTTAAGAAAAAACGATAACTCATAATAAATTTTTCGTGAAACATATATTTAATTTTAATAAAATCACAACTACTTGCAAGTCTATAAGGTGTGTACATATGAAACATATACAGCTAAGCGCATCTCTAAATCTTACCATAATCATATCAAATTACGACTAATTTACTAATTCTTCCTTTTTTGGTTTCCATCAAAGAATCTTCCTCCTAAACTATCAAATATGACATCGATATTGAAATTTTCCACAAATGATTATCTAATTACAAGAAACGTGTATTTCCAGTTCTCTAGACACATACATGCACGACGGCGATTTACCAAATATATAGACATTTAAATATTTTGCGTTTCTTTGTCTTTTTACATGCTACATTGATCTTATAATATTCCTTTCCTTCTTTCTAGAATACGATGTTATAAATATTTTCAACTTATTGATTTGTACTACAAATATTTATGGTTTTCGACTTTAGAATAATACACAACAGACACATATATATATATATATATAACTAAATTTGTATGTACTCATGTTGCGTCCTATATAGTTTAATTTAAGCGAGTTGTATAAATGTTGAACCTGCCAATAAAATGAGATTAGACAGACTAACATATTATTTTGATATTAAATTTTGAAAAACTCATCTCAACTCGTGAAGAGAATGAGTTTTGGTTAACGCTTTCCTAATACAATAAAGCTCTTAGTTAAGTTTATTATTTCGTTTTGGACATTGCCTGATTACTAATTGGAATCTTTATGCGCACGTTTCAAGTATATAAAAAATGATAATTAGCGTGAACATTGCTAGTCACGTATATTCAAGTCAAACGGGGAACATGCAAAGTCTAACCGGGGAACGAAGTTTAAAGTTAACCTTTTTTTGGTATTAATGTTAAAGTTTAAAGCTAAGTCGGCATTAATTGTTGTTAAATTGTGGAATATATATGTCTCGAATATGCTGTAAAGATTTGATGACTTGCCGAATGCTAATCCGTAGATATCTTTAGCTCTGTTTGTTTGGCAGTCGTTAGCGGCCACGACTAAAATTTACGATTAGCAATCGCGATTAGATGTCGCTATTACTTGTTCGTTTCAATATCGCGCGACTAGTCGCTGCGATTAGTCGCAGCGACATATGGCATTTTTGTCATTTTATGTTATTTAATTTTTTTTATCGCGAAATTTTTAGTCTCAACGCTGTTTTTTTCAGCGATTAAAATTTAGATAATAGATTGCTCACGATTGGTCACTGCAATATATCGTGGCCGCTAGCGACTGCCAAATGAATACGGTTCAATCGTAAACTCTAGTCACAACCGCTAGCAACTGCCAAACGAACATGGCCATTTTATTTTTCTATGTATTATTCAATTCCATTTTATTTGTTTTGGAACAAAACCAATGCATACGTTGAAAGGCTTAAAAACTCATCAGTTAATAATAATAGGGAAATATCTTCATTTTTTATCACTGTTAGAAATATCTTTAAAAATGCTAACATTTAATTTCCGAAAATGTTACATATATAAAATATTGGCAAATTTCTTATCATTCAGAGTAAACACAATCAAATTGCACGTATTAGTTTATAAAAACAAAATGGCAATTCAAGTCATACAAGAGGAGGGAAATTAACTATTGTTGCTTAGTTAGACCAATGATCATTGGATTTTTATATTCAAAATTCAAATTATCATGGTGCCACCAAAGGTAACGTTCCAACAGATTTGATTATATTCATTTCTATAAGAGTTCATTTATTCGTCGCATATTTCATCATCCGCCTAAGAAAATTTATTGAGAAGGAGAATTTTAATTTTAATTTAATGATTATTTTAATTGCTAAGCCATGTTTGACCAGAAAATTTCCAGTGGTCAACTAAAGCGTTTTGGATACTTGATTTCATTTGAATAATAAAGGATTTAAATCTGCCGCGTTTTAATTAAGAAATGAACCAAACATTTTTATAAAAGTCAAGGTCTCTGAAATTTACTATATTACAATGTCCTAATTTTGTCAATATATCAGCAATATATATATGTATATATACATTTTATTATTTTTAAAAATATTTCTATGTTTGTGAAAAATTATTAAATTAAGAGTCAGTATAATGAGCTGTAAATTAAAATATCACAAATAGTTTTGTTTTCTTTCCTAGTTTTGTTTCTTGTGCACATCTAAATTAAAGCCTATGGTTGTGGATAACAAAAAAAAGATAAACGTCAATTATTTGTAAGAAATAGTGTTATATGGCTGTTTTTTCATTTCCTTACAATGGCGAAAAACCTTTTCTAGAACAAAATAATGGGTAAATCGGCCATTGTTTGACTAAGAAAATTGCAAATTACTTCATAAATAGAAAGACAGAAAATAGTGGTAAATAAATAGAAAAATATCAGGCGTTCAAGATGACCCAACTGACCAATTCAGAGTAAACAATAAATTTTAAATCACAGAAAATTATATAAAAAAAAAACAATTTATGTCCTGCCATAATTCCACTTGGACCTTGTATCTTTTTCACATTATCGAAAAAGCCGAGAAAGAATCAATTAAACAAAAAAACTAAATAAAAGACAAAACGGCTCTGGCAAAATCTCTGACCTTGGAAAGATAAAAGATAGTTCAGTCACATAATCAGCATGTGTACGTCGTTTCTTTAGTGCTCATTTTAAAAATAAACAAAAACTTAATTACCTATATATATAACTATATAATAATAGTGTCACATAAATATTTAACCCAAGAAAGTCTCTCTCTCTCTCTCTATCTCTCTTCTTTTCAACTTTTTCAGTTACTTTACTCCGTTCATCTTTTGTTTTCTTTTCTTCGATTCTCATCAATACAAATCGACAGATATATATAATGTTCAGAGGTTACATGCATTGTATTGAAAACCAAAGTTTATTTCCCGAGAAACAAGCGGATCAGACTCGGTTTCCTGCTTTTTGATTCCTCTTTATTAATCAACAAGATCGATTCTTCTTCTTCTTCTTCATCTCTCTTTGATCAAAAACAACAAAAACTTCGAAGCTTGAAGCTTTTCTTCTCTGCTTTGGCGGGAAAAGAGATGGCGATACAAGCGCAGTTGAATTACAACGCCTCGAGTACGAATCAAATCGGGATTCCGTTAATCGGTACTGGTGGGTCCGAGTTTTCGATGATCAACAACAATGGCGGAATTGGAATCGGAATCAATCAGTCGTATATGAACAACAGTAATAATCTCCAGTCGCAGAAAGATTTCAACCAACAAGCTCTGTTTCATAATCAACATCAACAGTATCGCTCGCAGAGCTTTTTAGACGCTCATATGGAGAAACAGAAGCTAGAGATCGATCAGTTAATCAGAATACAGGTTCGTAACCAAATCATCTCACCCGAAAGATTTGATTTTTTTTAAAACATGGGCGCTGATAAAGATTTCGTCTTTTTTGAAAAAACAAAAAAACAGAACGAGAGGTTGAGATATGTGTTGCAAGAACAGAGGAAGCAAGAGATGGAGATGATGTTGAGGAAAATGGAAACGAAAGCTTTGGTTTTGATGACGCAGAAGGAAGAAGAGATGTCGAAAGCATTGAGCAAGAACATGGAGCTCGAAGATCTGTTAAGGAAAATGGAAATGGAGAATCAAACGTGGCAGAGAATAGCTCGCGAGAACGAAGCAATGGTCGCAACGCTAAACTCGACGCTCGAACAGGTTCGAGAGAGAGCAGCCACGTGTCACAACGATGCGGCGGCGGAGGACGAAGGGTCGTTCTGCGGAGGAGACGGCGGAGATAGTCTTCCGGCAAAGAAGATGAGTAGTTGTTGTTGCAATTGTGGTTCTAACGGAGTGACGAGGGTGCTGTTTCTGCCGTGTAGGCATCTCTGTTGCTGCACGGATTGCGAGGGCGGTCTTGTTCTTTGTCCGATCTGTAATACCCCAAAGAAAAATAGAATCGAGGCGTTTATTTTCTAGAGAAAAATCTTGCTCTGAACTTTTCCCGAGAAAATTGGTAGAAAGAATAGCCTTCGAGTCCGGTGAACGGCGAATTTTACACCGGACAGATGACGTGGCAAAGTAATTTTCGAGAAGATTAGGGGAAAAAAAGGGAAAGTTAGACTAGGAGGAATTTAAGAATAGGAAATGGTTATTAAGAAGTAAATTTCTGATTAGGGTTTTCTTTTTCCTCTTTTGTTTTTTGTTTTTTTTTCATGCATTAATGGAAAGAAGATATCCAGCTGGACTTCATGAACATAATTCTTATTTTCCTTTTTATCTAATGAATTTTTGGATATACATACACACTTTATGCTATTCTTTCTATTTCACAAAATTATTCTGGAAAAAGTTAAAAAAAAATTTCAATTATACATATTTTTCTAATAATTACAGAACTTTTCCATATAAATAAAATACTTCAAAAGAATTATGACCTAATCCTTACTCAGTTTATATTTAAATAGTTTTGAAGTTTACATTAAAAAAAAACTAAAATGATAATTTTGGATGAATCGAACAAAATTATCAATAAAATGGCGAAGAGAGGTGGGAATAGAGTCCGTAGACACGCGTATTGGAGAGGCTGTAGGTATTATTGGGTTGCTCAATAATGAATATATAGTACAGTGACAAGAGAGCACAACAATTATTATTATTTCAACATTTTAATTTTTTTGTTTCTTATAAAATGTAAAATAGTGGAGAATCACAGTTTGGCCTGTGCCATAGGATTGAATTTTCGCGCTTTCCTAAACAAAAACATGTTTCCATTGAACACTTGAGCCTCTTCTTCTCGATCTTTGTTTGGACAGATCTGTGCTACCTATGTTTTCTAGATCCTCCCTAACACCTATCTAGTTATATAATATAGCATCTATAATAGGTCGTACTATATTTATATGTAACCTTCAATTTGTCAATAAAGAACCCAATAAGATTATTTATCATTTTTTTAACCCAAGTTAGGTTTTGTGCATAAAAAACAATTAAACAATCGAGGCTCAACAGTCTTGATTTAGGGTGTTTCGTGTCATTAGCTTTGCTATATAACTCAGTTAATTACGGATTAGAGTCTTCTACAATGGCTAAGACTCTAATCTGTTTAGACTTTGTTGAAAAGCTATAATAAACCTAACGAAGATCTGTCTAATTCCAATTCGCCCAAGTATTTGGTATAGGTGTGTAAGTGTGTGAATTGCAAATTGACTAATGGGCCGGCCCATTATTATCCATAATTGTTGTTGGACCGGTTCAATCACACGCATGCACTCGTTGATGTTGTACTAATTTTATGTTATTGTTATTGCTACGACTTCTTGACAAACATGGCAGCACAACATTTTTATAGCAACAAAAAGCTATGTCTGTACATTTCCACCCAAGAATACTCTTTGATGCGACGAGTCTTATTCATACAAAAGCTGACTACTTGCTAACTTAACCAGAGCTAACTAACTCTTTTAACTATAGTCATAAACTAACCATGACTAGTTACATTCAACTAACTTGATAGTAGTAGTATTAATATTCGCACGCGCAATCAAATTAAATTATTCCACTTCTTTACTAAACCTATAAGATTCAAGATCTTATTCTCATTCTCGATCATTCCAAATTCAGGTATCTATTTTAATGTGCTTGTGGTCTTTGTTCAGCCTTCTTTTGATTCTTATGGAGTACAAGTCTATGTCTTGTGCCGTCGATGTGCGCCATTGTTCGTATGCCTGTCAAAAAGGATGTTTTGGAAAATACAAATAATTGGGGCATTGTTTTGAAATTATCCAAAACGTTATGGTTTAGATAGTTATTTTGCTCACGTATTTCATATTTGGCCACGTAGAAGCCTTTATAAGCTCATAAAACATTTCGATTTATTGACTTACGACTGCACTATTACGTTACACGCACGTACGTATATATATAATAACAAATTGGTTCTTCTAAATGGACATTACAATTGGAGTGTATATCATAAAAGAACGAAATAGATATTGACTTGGGTAATATTAGGACATGTAGGTAGGTAAAATCATAAACGTAGCGAAAGGAGGAAGACAAAGAAAGTGGTTTCGTCGTGGATTCCATATCTCGTTTGCTTTACTTTTCCTTTGTTAGGCGAAATATTTGACATTTCCATACAAATATAATATATAGTATATACCAAGGGCTTTGGAACTTAAAGATATACATTCGATCACTTATATCAAAAGTGTTATTTTTTATATATTAACGTTTAGATCTAACTTTAGCATGTTAAAAAAAGTATTCGTTCTTGTCTCATTGCTCATTAACGTAAGCATATTAGTAGGTAAGTCGGCTTTTTTAACATGGAATTGTCTATTTAACTTACTTAAACTGTCGAATATTCGAAATTAAATATTTTTATGCATCCAAGATCGATGTGATTTTTGTTTTTTTGGTTAATTCGTCATTTGTTTTCCCACAATCCGATTTTAAAAAAAAGTATATATTTTTTACTTTTTAAAAATAATTGTGTACTACTAATCCTTAAGAGAAGCGCACGTACTCCCTCTTTTCTCTCAGTTTTGAGACTCTCTTGCTTCCTCGAGAGAAGGAGACGCCACGCCATGGAAAGGCTTCTGCAACCATCGTCTTCTTCTACAGTTTCTCCTTCCAAATTCCCCTCGAGGCCTTCTCCTTTCCTTCCTCGTCTCCGCTCATCGAGCCTGGGCTTTGTCTCCTCGCGCCGACCCGAGTCACGCCGAGTCAGTTCCATTTCCTGCAGCAATTTCCAGAACCCATCGGCGTATACGCCTAAGGGATCTAATATAGCTATCAATTCCTTGAATGGGTCTCCTTCGTCGTCCCTCGAAGCGGGAGAATCGAAATCTAATCCTGGATTTCTCCAACGGATCGCGAGGACGCTTTCTGAGCAGCGAAAGGTATTCAATTTTACGTTTTGACCAGCGGAAATTATGAATCTCAGGGTTTACGTCTATGCCTGTTTACATCAGCGCTTTCTAGATTACGCAATTCCCTTGTTACTCGCTTTTCCATATACTGTTTTCTGGGACGAGTTTTGGTTAAAATTCGAGATTTGGGTTTTAAGGGTTTTAAATGGGGTTTGATCTGATTCGGTGAGAGATAGGATAGGAATCGAAATTGGTATGTAAGTTAACTTTAGAAGAAGATTCCAAGAAATTTGAAAAGCTCCAATTTTGTAGGGTTATATATGTTGGGATCCATCTGTCTCAAGAATTATGGAATCATGCTCTCGTAGTTTTAAGGATTCGTGAACTAATGCGGACACTGAACTTGCTTTTTCTTGGTAGATTCTCATATGCCCTAATGTCAACAGCTCTGCAATATTGGTGCTCCATATTTGTTGGAATTTAGATCATTTTACATTGTGTTTGTTCACTGCCTTCTTGAGCAGTCTCATGGGTGTTTACCAGATCTTTACAAATCTTTGTTTCTTTGCAGACATTATCTACTGGAACGGTGATACTAATCACTGCAGTAGCTGTACTTCTGCTTAACCCGCTTCTTGCACCACCTGCTTTGGCTAGCTTTCAAACTGCAGCTAAATCCGGCTGGCTAACAAGTGCCTGGACTGGTTTCCTAGCCGGTTGCTTACATACTCTCTCAGGACCCGATCACCTTGCTGCTTTAGCTCCGCTGTCAATCGGACGCACCAGAATGGAGAGTGCTGCTGTTGGAGCACTCTGGGGATGTGGGCACGACGCTGGTCAAGTCATCTTCGGTTTACTGTTTCTGTTACTTAAAGACCGGCTCCACATCGAAGTATTACAAACATGGGGTACAAGAGTTGTGGGATTGACACTCGTCATCATCGGTGCGATGGGAATCAAAGAAGCTTCTGAAGTTCAAGAACCTTGTGTCGCCTTAGAAACCGACATCAGCGGCATGGTACCAACAGAGAAAGAAGCCTTATCGCCACCCAAAAAGAAGAAAATCGGGTTTGCTACATTTGCAACTGGAGTGGTTCACGGGTTACAACCGGATGCTCTGATGATTGTTTTGCCTGCATTGGCTCTACCATCTCGGTTAGCCGGGTCTGCGTTTCTGATAATGTTTCTGGTTGGAACGGTTATCGCGATGGGAAGTTACACAGCGTTTATTGGGTCGTGTAGTGAGGCATTGAAAGAGAAGGTTCCAAGGATCACAGAGAAACTAACTTGGGTTTCGTCTCTTGTGGCAATTGGTCTTGGATTGGGAATTGTCATCAGCCCTTTCTTTGGTTTTAGCCTCTATTGAGAAAGTAAAGCTTTTCAGGTAAAATGGACAAGTTGAAACATTTGTAGCTCTAGAAAAAAAATAGAGTTTATTTTTTGGTCCGTTCAATTTACTAGTGCTTGTACGAACAAAATCTCGTAATCTTGCTTCTGAAAACTCCTCTCGGATAAAACCATTTCGTGATTCTTTTCTTCCCCTTTCATTGTTAAGAGAAGTTTGGTTTTTCTTTGCATTATCAAACAAGTGGATGTAACCATCATTTTTTCCTATAACTATGAATGTTTTTTTTTCTTATTAACAAACATATAAACATTTTAATGTATGTTTATATACTAGTCTATTTCCGTCAACTGTGAATGTTTACTTTTGAATTACTCCCATAGGTATAATGTGGTCACAGTTTCTAACCCAAATTTGTTTCCTAATGCCAAAGCTCAAGAAGAGCCTTTGGTTCCTAATTGATACATCGTTTTTCTAATGTGGCCATTTCTACAACGCATATTGACAACTCTAAATTCTTTTTATCCACACAAGTCACATAAATTATGTCGCCTCTATTGTCTTTTTCGTTTCATATTACCTTTGCCCTTTCGTCCAGAACATGTGTTTATAACATGTCATCGTCGGTAGATCATGTGGTTTTTATTTTTTAGTGTAACAAATCCGAGTTCGTTATAAATCTAGAATTATAGGTGTCACGTTTGTCAAGGAAAATGAAGCTCTCATCCAAATAACACCGATTATTATAAATCTTTTAATGTATTATTATTCTGATAAACATGAGACAAAACTAACGTCACAACACAACGCAGAAGTTTTTTTTTTGGGTCTTTTAAACAGATAATACTACAACATAGCACATAAGATCCACAAGATGAAGATTGTACTATATGGCAAATATGATCTCTTCCCATCTTTCTTCTCTGCCGATTAGAACCACACAACGACCAATCAAGAATCTTTCACTAGCAAACACTCGTTTTAGATGCTTGGTCTCACGTTGAGACGGGTCGCCAGCTTCTGTCCCAGCGACTTATCAGCCTGTTTCACACATATTAACCAGTCAGTCTGTGGCAGATGATACAAATTTCATAACCTTAGTTTAACTGTTGAGGCTTAGGAAAACAGACAATGACGATAAAATCTATTTTCAGATTTTATACCTGAGACCAGTAAGAGATCCAAATGCTGCGGATTTCGTGTGTGATGCGAGGGTCGGATAGGGCATCAATCCATCGACAGATGAATCGTTCTTGCCTGAGGTCGAAATCAAAACCGCAAAACATTAACATGTGTATGCATTGGGTACATCAGAAAAAAAAACAAAAAAAACAATTGGTACCTCTCTGGTGGAAAGGAACGGTATCTCTCTCCAGGCTCCTTGAAGTTGTTCTCTTTCTCAATAACGCACTGCAAGACAAATTGAAATTTTTTAGATCATACGTCTCTTTATGTAAACAATCCACAGGAAACTCAAACAGAGAGGAAAATAGCTCTGATTTGATTACTGACCCTCTCACGCTTTCCAGAGCAGACTGCAGGTGGAGTTGGATACTTCTCAGCATGACGAACCGGATCATACCTTGATGGGAAATAGTTGACCTGTACCAAACAGCTTCTTGTATGAAAATAATATTCTTGTTTGAAGTTCCATATAAAGATGCTGATATTGTCATATTACATACCTCCTCGTCCCTGTGCATGAAATTCATGGAACCGTCATGGTGATTGTTGTGGTGAGCACATTTTGGAGCGTTCACTGGTAGCTGAAGGTAGTTTGGTCCAAGGCGGTGTCTCTGGGTGTCAGCGTAGGAGAAGACACGGGTTTGAAGCAGCTTGTCGTCTGAGTAGTGTATCCCTGGAACAATGATTGCAGGGCAGAAGGCAAGTTGCTCATTCTCTGCAAAGAAATTGTCGATGTTTTTGTTCAGCACCATACGCCCAACGGGTTGGAGAGGCAAGATATCCTCAGGCCAGGTCTTGGTCACATCGAGGGGGTCAAAGTCGAACTTGTCTTCATCAGCGGGATCAATTATCTGGATAAAGAGCTTCCATTCAGGGTAGTTTCCAGCAGCAATGGAGTCATACAAGTCCTGAGTCGCGTGACTGTGGTTGGTTCCTCCCACGCGGATTGCATCTTCTTCCAACAGAGACTTGACTCCACATGTTGGCCTCCAGTGGAACTTCACGTAGTGAGCTTTGCCAGTTTTGTTGATCAGCATGTAAGTGTTGACACCTGAGCCATCCATGTGCCTGTAATCTTGTGGGATACCAATATCATCGAAGAGGAAAGTAAACATGTTCAAGCTTTCAGGGTGGTGGGAGAAGAAGTCGAGGACTCTCCAATTCTCCTGAATGTGAGATTTCGGGTTCGGCTTAAGAGCGTGAACCATGTCAGGGAATTTCATCCCATCGCGGATGAAGAAGACCGGGAAGTTGTTTCCAACAAGATCAAAGTTTCCCTGCTCGCAAAGAATGATCATTTTCTTCAGTATACTCATACAAATCCAGTTTTGCTAACTAGTTAAAAGAAAAAAAGTAGTGAATTTACCTCTCTGGTGTAGAACTTCACAGCAAAACCACGAGGGTCTCTCAAGGTCTCGGGACTTCCACGCTCGTGGATAACGGTGGAGAAACGCACAATGACTGGAGTCTGAACACCTGGAGCTCTGAGGAAGTCAGCACACGTGAGGTTAGATATATCATGAGTGACCTCAAAGAAACCCTTTGCACTGGCTCCTCTGGCATGAACCACACGCTCCGGAATACGCTCCCTGTCGAAATTAGCAAGCTTCTCGACAAGATGGTAATCCTCAAGAAGGATAGGACCTGCCAAAACAACCCCATTCCAATACAATCAGAAATGCAACATCAACATTAACAGATACACTTCTAAGAAACATCCATAGTTTCATGATGGTTTGGTGTAAGATTGCAGAAGAAGAGAGATTAGATTAGATTACATACCTCTGGGTCCAACGGTCATGGAGGAGTTGTTGTTCCATACAGGAGCACCAGAGTTGGTGGTGAAAAATGGAGAGTTGTAAGAACTCGCCGGACGATACTGCATCAATCATATTATAATCATCATCCATGATTAGATTAACCAAACATTCAATCGAAGACGACACCAAAATCACTCAATAGTCAAACCCAACAAAAACATCACAAGTCAAATCGACGACATAAATCTCCACTAAAAATCCAAACTTTCGAGAAATCAACATAGAGCAATGGAAGAGACTCGTTTGCATAATAGAACTAGATTGGTTCGACTAGAAGAAAGTCAAAAAACCCAATATCAAGATACCCATCGGCGCCAATCAAACAGTTCCAGAGACTAATAAGAAAATTTGAAACTCCGGGTGCAATACCAAAGCTAAAACTTGAAACCAGTTTCTATGGAGAATATTAGAGAAGACGAAGAAGTGGGAGAGAGTTGTTATTACCTTGTAAGGATCCATAGTTGATGAGCTGAGAGAGTTGAGAAAGAAAGAGAGAGAGAGAGAGTTTGGAGAGATTCAGAGATTTAACAAAACGAGGAGATGACTGATGATGAATGAATGATAATATTAATATTTGCTTCGCCTATTTATAAATGGCGTGTGCCTTACTTCCTTTGCGCTTTAAAGCCTTTTTTCTCTATTTTATTATTATGTTTTATTTTGGGGGGAATTTTAAAGGTTATCATTTTTTCTTATTTTAGTTTTATTTTCAGATAAATATTGGAAAAGCCAAATTAAATTCTACAAATATATTGTGGCGATAAATTCAGGAACGTCACAACATTGTAGACAAATTGGTTTTCTTCAAACTAACCACCGGTTACCCACTGTTTATTAAAATTTTAAAGAGTAGTTTTGAGAATTGTTTTCGTTTATAAGAAAATGATTGAGACAAATGTTTTTCTAGGAATCGATTATTTTTGGCTTACCTATATTAAGTTGACTAATTGGACATTATATGCATGAATACACTTTTGATTAACACCACATTTTCAAATTTAACATATTCTTTTTTTAAAGTTGAATAGTTAATACTTAAATAACGTCAACATTTGTTGGTCCTCAAAATTGTTTCATTTATATTTTTTTAATTAGATCAAACCCAATTTATTTATAGTTTACGTTAATTATCTGGATGTGGTTGTATAACACGGTCTCGCGGGATTTCTAAGTAAATACGAAAAGTTATATACAATGTCATCCGAATTTATATTCCCGAGAAAATTAAGATAAGCTGAACCCACGATGGTGATATTGTCAATATATATTTTGTATAAAAAGAGTCAATTTTTTTTTATATTGTAAACAAAGCAAAGGAAGAAGAAAGACAAAAACACACAAAATAAATACTGTATTTTGCAATATTGAGAAAAAAATGAGGACATCATGGATCTGCGGTTCCTTATCCGGGTCTTTTGGCCTTTTACCAAAACCATTCAAGTGGTTTAGTATGGTTTTGGATGACGTGGATGCTTTGTTGGATTCCACGTGTCTTAGATAATGTGAACGCTCCCAAG
Organism: Schrenkiella parvula; assembly: GCA_000218505.1. Lineage (NCBI taxonomy): Eukaryota > Viridiplantae > Streptophyta > Magnoliopsida > Brassicales > Brassicaceae > Schrenkiella > Schrenkiella parvula. The sequence goes on along the minus strand of CM001193.1, from coordinate 17,019,464 downwards.
CGGGAGAATATGCCTTTTGAAAATTGATTTATGTTTTGTTTTGTCCCTTGGGAGATGAGATTATCAACTTCTGAATGGGCCCCATCTCAGAACCGTCTTGTTGCTTCAGATAAACGGACTCGAAACCGAGCCGCTCTGCTTAACCGTTTTGGTACTAAAGCTTTGTTTCAGCCAAAACGACGTCGGTTTTTGTAATCAATTTCTTCTACAGTTTTCTCTCTTTGAGAGACTTCAACGAACATAAACTATACAGTGTTCGATACTATTCTTCCATCTTTGTTTTTTGATCTTTATAAACCCATAAAGCTTATCAAGTGGGCTGCAAAAGAAGAGGTAGAGATAGTTGAACCCATTACGAGTAGACTATAGCCCAAGAAATGCTATAAAATGAAATGCAACGCAAAGGTGAGGGAATCAAAATGGGCAGGAATATCTGGGCCGGCCCAACTACTGAAACTATATAATTACAAGTTGTTACTTTCCCATTTTCATGGTAGTCTTCTTAGTTTAGATCATCACATGTACACATGATATAGAAACAACGTAATGATCGACTCTATTCGAGACCTTCACAAGATTCAACCTGGTTCACAAGTTCTTCTAAAAGTTATGATACAAAAACTCGTTTTAATTCTCTGTTCAACTATTTCAAGTTTTGTCTCCACATCCAAAAGTTTTTACCAAAAGCTTGTAAAGGTTCTAAATTGCTGAAAATCATGAGCAAAAAAAAACAGCTGAAAATCTGAAATTTTGTGAAACACCAATTTATTATGATAGATAAGTACTTGTTTAGACATAGTTTCCTAATCGTGCCAAACTAAGGCGCCGGACATATAAATGAACTTTGATTATATGTTCTATTTCTAAGCTGAAAACTCTGAACGCATATATATTAAATCCCGATGCAATAATGTAACCGAAAAATAAGGGATAGGAAAGAGGACGTTCTAATTAGATAACAATCCACAAAGTAAAACGTATACACTACCTTATGTGCGATACACTACACATGTTATAATTATGTATATACATAATTGACCCATAAAGCATCGATAAATTCTCGACAGTAAGAAAGATTTATGATTTGTTCAAAGTTGTTCAGGTTTAAAAAGTTAAAAAGTAGTGGCCGTTGGATAATAATAATGATAATGATTTAAAGAGTTGGAAAAAGACAGATGTTGTATATCAATCTAGCCGTTACCAGATTACGAAACACGTGGCGAGATCTCTGTGGTTGAACGAAGAGATCTGACCTGTCTTTTGCCCAACTGATGTGGAAACAGTGACGTGGATGTTTTTTTGGAGATAATATAGATTGGGCAAGCAAGGCTGCCCTCTTGTGTGTAGGTCATATCCTTGGACTATATAATCATAATTATAGTTACATAATTAAATTAATTTAACCTCAGTTCGTCAAGAACATATAATAATAATATTAAACCCCTTATTTTCTGGAGAATGAAAAAAAAAACCATAACCGAAGGATAGGCAGCGAAATCATGTAAAGATATGATGAATGATTCATTATCACATGCAATGATTTTCGGCTGAACCAAAAAATTATTATCCAACCTCTTATGCACCACGGAGATTTTGAATTAAGGAATATTATCTTAGATGGCAAAACCACTCAGAACTTTATTTAATTGTGCCCAAATTATATGTGTAACTCATATGCTATTATTTTATGTCATGACTAGGGTAATCAATGCATTATTTCGATTTTCATAAATGAGGGTCCATAGTTTTAGTATTTTGTAAATACCTGGGAATATATTTAAGCTTAACAATTTTCATAATTTTGTAATATAATAATAATAAATGAATGTTAGAAAAAGAAGCCTATTTAGTTTCCAAATATAATTTTGTTAAAATAAAACTGAATGGAAAATGAGGAAACTAATAATCAGTTTTCATGATTGCACAGCGACCTGGCATTTTCTTGCGCAAAGACAGCATGATTTCAAAAACAAATATTTTGATTCATGATGAATATTTAGTTAACGTTATCCCTATGTCTATATAAAAAGTTAAAGTATTTCCATTAACATGCTTATATATATATATTTGCGTAAAGGTTAAGTTAATAATAATAGAATTACAAAAAGTGATTAAGTAATAATTGTTTAGGGGTTATTAACAAAAGAGATTGATTAGGGTTGGGAAAGGATAAGGACAAATCGTATTCACGTATTAAAAAAAATCGAAAGCAGAAGAGTGTACTATCATATGGTCTGTTTTTAGTAACAAAATTAAATAAAAATTGAAAACTATTTTGTTTTTGGACATATGCGAGTCAGAACGACAATAACATTCGAATAATTCAAATAATTACTGGTTATGGGCATTCATTTCACTTCTGGTATAAAACATCGTATTATCCGTTGGTCCCCTATTTATAACTCGAGGGAAAATACTAGTTCTTGCGCTAATGACGATGATTTGTCTTAATGCAATAAGTAGTTCTAATTACCATGTGTTAACAAACCAAAAACATCACGCTTAATAATTAGAGAGCATAAACAAAATTATTGTAATTTAGATTGACCTAAAAAACACGTAACTTGGTAAATAAAAAAAGAGGAAAATGTAAAGAAAAAAGACAAAGATAGCATCGATATAACCGTTGAGAAGGAGAAGAAGGGGTTGGATGACAGGCTGACGAGAAAACCTTACACCTCATTTCTATCATTAACCCTCACATGGCTTACCTGTACACTTGGGTCCCACCACCTTCTTCTTTTCTTTTTTTTTTAATCTTTTTCAAATTTGTATTAACCCAAAAAAGTATTCAGCAAAACTAAAAAACCAGTGCCTTTAGTTATTTATTATCGCGCATTTTGTTTTTAGTATTATCTTACTGTTCCATATTAGTAAGAAAAAATTTATTCACAATTCCAGAACAGCAGAAGATTTTGTCCATGCACATAGACCCCACCTTTGATTTGTTTATTTCGTATCATCACTATCATATAATACTAAAATAAATATATTTGACTATTGTGCCTCTAATAATGCACAATGGTGATAACCAAAAAATAAAAACCTTAACTTTTGTAATACTCCTTTGTGATTTAATGATCTTATTTATGCCTTAATTCTTCGTTATTAACTATAATGAGAAAAGTTTGTCTTTTTTTCGTTAACAGAAGAACAATTTAGTTTAACTATTAGTACGATTTTGAGTTTAGAGTTAATCAACTGACATTTAATTTCCCGAAAATTCAAGAAGCTTTCCTATTAAGGCATTAACACAGCATTAACAGTACAAATAATGATTTTAAGCAGAGCTGTTAAGATTTAAAATTATAATATTACTAAATAAACACGAGAGAATACCGAAAACACCCTTAGCTTATCCATGGCATCGCGAGGTCTTTTCCCTTTTAAAAGGCAGAGGAGGGACACTGTCGTCGTCACACACTACCACTCAGTTCGAGCAAACTCCATACCTAGCTAGAGCGAGAAAAACAAGCTTCTTAGAGAGAGAGCAAAGATGTCCAAAGAAGTGAGCGAAGAGGGACAAACCCACAGCCATGGAAAAGACTACGTCGATCCTCCACCAGCTCCGCTTCTCGACATGGCCGAGCTCAAATCGTGGTCTTTCTACAGAGCTCTCATCGCTGAGTTTATCGCTACACTCCTCTTCCTCTACGTCACCATAGCCACCGTCATAGGCCACAAGAAACAAACCGGTCCTTGCGACGGCGTTGGTTTACTCGGAATCGCTTGGGCTTTCGGTGGTATGATCTTCGTTCTCGTTTACTGCACCGCCGGTATCTCTGGTAAGTTTAAATCTCCCCAAAAATCCCTCTTTCACGTTCGATTCAACCGTTAAAACTGTTGCTTATTTTTGATTTGGTTTCTCGCAGGTGGTCACATTAACCCAGCTGTGACTTTCGGTCTGTTCTTGGCCCGTAAAGTCTCTTTGGTGAGAGCTGTTGGTTACATGATAGCTCAGTGTCTTGGAGCCATTTGTGGTGTGGGTTTCGTGAAAGCTTTCATGAAAACTCCTTACAACACTCTCGGAGGCGGAGCTAACACCGTAGCCGACGGTTACAGCACCGGAACTGCTCTCGGAGCTGAGATTATCGGAACTTTCGTCCTCGTTTACACCGTATTCTCTGCAACTGACCCTAAGAGAAGCGCTCGTGACTCTCACATCCCCGTAAGTGTTCTTTTAATTCTCAAACGGGTCTGTTTAGTTTCTGGTAAAGTGTAGATCTTTAAGGGGTTACTGATAAAATTTGGTAATAATATCAAATGGGTCTGAGATTCTGAATAAAGCTCGAATATCTGTAAGGTTTAATGATAAATCTTGTGATAATCTCAAATGGGTCTGTGTAGACTCTGGATAAAGTTTGAATCTTTTGTAGTTAAATATAAAGTCTTTGGTTTAATCTCAAATGCTTCTGTGTAGTTTCTGAAAAAGTTTTGAATCTTTTTGGGTTTTATAAATCTTGTTTTGTTTCATTCCCAAATGGGTCTGTGTAGTGAAGATTCTGATAAAGTTTGAATCTTATTTCGTGGGTTGTTTTTGTCTTCTCTGATTAGGTTTTGGCTCCACTTCCAATTGGATTCGCTGTATTCATGGTGCATTTGGCTACCATCCCCATTACTGGAACTGGAATTAACCCAGCGAGAAGCTTTGGAGCTGCTGTTATCTACAACAACGAGAAGGCTTGGGATGACCATGTAAGTCATACATTATCTTGGTTAGGTTAAATTAATCATTTATTTCTCTAATGCTGGCTAAATAAATGTTTGATGATTGCAGTGGATATTTTGGGTTGGTCCAATGGTGGGAGCACTAGCAGCAGCAGCTTACCATCAATACATTTTGAGAGCTGCAGCAATTAAGGCCTTGGGCTCATTCAGAAGCAGTGCAACCAACTGATGAACAAGTTTGAATTTCCCCACTTAGTGATGAAGGCTTAAATGTGAAGAAACAACTTAAGATTTATATGCTTTATTATCATTTGTTGCTTTATTTGTGTGTTAATGAGAGAGAATTTAAGTTGGTGGATGGTTGATGTTAATTATGAAATGGGTCTTATGATTACTTTTGCTTTCTTTCTTTCTTTTCGTTAAAACCCACTTTGTTAGTTTTCAATATTTAGTTAAGTTTCGGTGTGTCTTGTGAATCATTGCCCTCTCTACATCCAGTTCAAGAGTATGTGATCACTTGCTTTAGTAATATCGAATAATCCAAATTCAAAATCAATTGTTCTACAAATTTCGGCTGAACATGGTTATTATCCTCGAGTCGTCTCAAAAGCCAATTGGTCAGTGACACATGTACATAAATGAAACTAGAAGAATGCGTAACGTGTGGCTTCTCGATAGCTCCACCGAAATTGGATTCCATTTTGCTATGATTATTTTTTTCGTTAATTGACAAAAAAAGAAGAAAAAAACTTTATCTTGTTCCTTCTTTTTAGTCTTTTCTTTCGATTTTAAATTAATATATTTTTGGTTTAAAAAAAGCAAAACTCGTGTCAGTACTCTTTATTGTATTTGTGAAGAGATAAAAAAAGTGAGGCCAATGGGATTTTAACAAGCAGACAAATAAACGAAAACACACTAAACCCATTTTCCACCGCACTGAGCATAATGCCACGTGTCGCGTATCTAAACTATCATAACATGGGTAACTTCGCACCTGAATATTACCCCGTATTACATTATTATTGTTTTTTTTCCTTCTACTGTTTTATATAGTAGTAGTAGTTTTAAAGACCCACCACTCAACACATTTATGTTTGGATCTTTTGGGGAAATGATCTGTATTTAGAATTAAACTCAAATCATATGCAATTTCTAACAAAAATTATTGAATCAAGAATTCGAGTAAATAGTAGTAAAATTTTCTAAAACGATCACATTCACATATATGTAAGGTAAGGAGGTAGAAACAATGTCACGTCTCGTCTTTTCAGTAAAGCGAAAACACAGAGGAGTGAGACAAGGGACCACAAAAAATAGCCTATAGCATCCACACTTTTACTGGTTACCACGCCTTTTTGGGCTCTGTTTTTTAAACAAACACTTAGCCGTTATGATCTTTTTTCTTCGTTATCTCTTCTTAACTACACAATATGGTCCACTCATTCTGAAGTTTGTAAACCCTAGTAACAGCTTATGAGCCTATTTGCTTATTATATAATTGGGCCTCAACGGTTCTCGATAAGAGCAATGTTGCAAGTTGCAACAAAACCGTATGTCTTAATAATAATTAGTAATTGGTTAGTTGATTGAAGAACCAGCCGGTTTACTCCTCTGCTTATCCCTAGACCGATTTACTTTATTGATGTTGCATGTATATAGAGCTAAAACATAAACCTTAACAGTTGAGTGTGAAACTAAAAGTTGTCTGTCAATTTTCTTTGAAATAAATTATGTCATTATAGGTTGACAAAAAAAAAATCCTTCAATTTTGTAGACAGATTCATTAAAACCAGACTTTAAAAAAAGTTGCCGACTTTTGGTTTGTCATTTGATGTTCAGAATTATTTTTTTGGTGTGGACAGAAACACACATTTTTAATAATGTTGATAAAAGAAAAAGGGTACAACTTTTGGAACCTAAGGGACCTGAGAATAATTTTATATTTACAAATTAGTTTGTCAAGAATTATCAAAAGACAAAAACAATAAAACAAAAATTTGTTGTCAAGGTGATTGATTACAAGTGACAACCAATTTGCTTTTTGACATTGTTTGCCATCTTCTCTATTTTGTCTTGTGAAGCCTTTATAACTATTGCTCTCTACTGTTAGGTTAAGACTTGAATCTCCGATGAGGTTATTTAATTATTACTCACACTGTGCATAACGACCAAGCACAGACCTGTATGGGGATTCTGGTTCAATTTCACCGGTTTACCCTTTAGTTTTCGGTTCGTGAGCCAAACCAAGAGGAGTTACCGGTTGGGCCACATTGTAGTGGGCTCAGTGTAAAGCCCACAAGAGTAACTGAAGCCTAGTGGCATTGCCGCAAATAAACAGATTGGTTAGTCTATTGCAAATTGCAACGGCTTACAAGCAGAGAAGTGAAAACAGAGGAGGATAATTTTTTACTTCGTCGTTCTTCTCAGCAAATATACAAATTATTTATCAAGTGACCAAGTGATAAACTAAAACATTAACAGAAACATTACTAGTTTTGACTACTGACCAAGTGATAAACTAACAGTGATAAACATTACTAGTTTTGACTACTGACCAAGTGATAAACTAATACATTAACAGAAACATTACTAGTAGTCAAATTACTAGTTTTGACTACTGACCAAGTGATAAACTAAAACATTAACAGAAGTCGTTGTGATAAGTCACTTGCAAATTTTAAAACAATCTTTCGTTTCCCAATTGAACTCAAGACTAGCTTATATGTTTATTTTGTAGTCGTTCCAATAGAGAAAACGAAAGAAAAACAAAAATAAAATACAGAAAATCAAAGAATATTTGCATTATCAAGCAAAACAATTTTATTAGCAACAACATAATACATCAACACACCATTACAAGTTACTAATAAATAAACATTTCACCTTAGAGATATAAAACCAGCTTTCCAATATACTAAAAAAAAGCCTAACCTTTGAAAACTCATTTAGGAGTATTTTGGTTTTGTGCTACTACTTACTATTAACAACATACAAAAAGCTCATAGAAGCTCATCTATAAACGTTTTCCCTTTAAATTTCTCCATTTTGAATCCCATTTTCTCCATCCTTGACCGTTCCCTCTCCATCTCGACCATCAGGACCCGCGTCTCCTCGATCCGCAACCTTGCTTCGGCCACTTCCTTCTCCATCCTAACCAAATCCGCTTCTCGAGCTTCAAGCTCTTCTCTCTTAGCTTTCACTAAACCCTCTTGCCTCTCTTTCTCAGTCTCTACATCTTCTTGAGACTGCGAAAACTCCTCAAGAATCGAACGTAGCCAAGCCACTTCGATGTTCACAGACTCCAAGTCTTTGAGAACTGCGAGCATCTCTTTGACTTTGGCTTTGGTCAACTGCCCGACCGGGGTTGACCTGAGTTCCTGCATCAATGAGCATAAACACTCGAGGTAACGGGACCGCATTGAGTCCGATTCCAGCTTACAGTTTTGAGCAATGTCTCCGTGTTTCTCGAGGATAGCGCTTAGGATTGTGGACGAACCCGATCTCACTCGGTACTTCCCAACAGAGACGAAAGTGTCAGACATTACTGATTCAAGATCAAGCTCTACTCCAGTTTCTGTGTTGTTTTCTTCATCATCATCATCACCACTGTAATCATCATTGTAGTCATCACTGCTCTCTTTTCCAGGCAATCTTGGAGAGCTTAGGAAATTAAATGGTTTAGTTTCGCCGCCTGCTTCAATCTTCCCGTTGTGTTCTTGTTTTCCTGGTTTAGGTGATACCACTTTGCTTCGATCAACCTTCATAAGATGGTAGAAACATTGAGAAACATCTAATATAGATGATGGATGGATCATGGAAGAGAGTAAAAGATGAAAATACCAAATTGTTTGGGGAAAGAGGTATGATTTGAGAGAGTTTTTTCTCCGGTTTATGCTTAAAGAAATCATCAGGGTCACCGGATGATGAAGAAGAGAAAGACTTATTCGATTCAGAAATTGTCTTCTTCTTCACAGCAACAGGTGGAGCTACTGAATGATGAACCTTAGGGGAATTAGCGTTTCCAAAACCGCCTCCACCATTTTGATAAGGCCTTACAGATAACGGTGAAGGCGGTTGTGAATGCGTTTCCTTCTTTTTCCTACCGAAACTCCCTGAGAAGCTAAGAATCTTTGAACCTGTAATAAAAACAACAATAAGAATCAGTATACAAAAGACAAAAAAAAACTTTTACTTAAAAAAATGAAGAACGAGCAAAACAAAAACAATGACCAGAAAACAGAAAATAAGCTACCTTGCTTCTTAGTGTTCTTCTTGACATGGCCTTGAGCAATTCTCTCTAAACAAGCTGAAGCACATTCATGGAAAGGATTGTCCGCATATACGCAATCCGGATGAGCTTTTTGATTGAAATCCATAGCTTTTGATGAATGTCAGAGTTTCAATTAGATGCAACAAACTGCAAAATCAAAACCTTATAAGACACAAGGAGCAACGTAACAAGTTCAACTTTGTGGCTTGATATGAATGAACATATCACATCAAGGGGGTACGTATAAAAGGTCAAACCTTTACACCATAATTCCAACAAATAGGTCAAAAAGATTAGAGGTATACAATATACAACAAACTCCAACGAAATTGGATTCCTTTCAGATTTCACCAACCCTCTCATTCATTGCTTTATGTGAAAGAAAAAGCTAAAGAGAGTGAAGCGAAATTCACCAAACACAGCTAGAAATAAAATTATTTTAAGACTAATGGTGAGTTTGATCCCCACAAGACCAATCAAATCTTAAAATGTAAAGGTAGAGAAATATACACATAGAGACGAGTTTTCGTTTTTGTTTCGTTCTCTTAATATAATCATGGACCGACCACTCAATTTTGTAAGTACAAATTTTCCAGTGTCTAAAGTTCAACGGAGGAAGCACTCATTTATTGACTAAGACCAGAGTTAAAAGTAGATTATTTTGACCGGCTTGTTGTTTTTTTGAACAGACAAAAAAAAAACTTTAAAGTCTTGGTCCACCTTCTGGATATTATTTAAAAAAGATAAAATTTCGTTTTCATTTGATTGTGTTCTTCTCTCACAAAATTTCTCAGCAAATAAACAGAGCATAAGGCAATAAAACAGTATCCATCAATTTTTCTTTATAATCGATCATCGATATAATTCGTCAAAAAAAACTAAAGCAAACCCACGATTCTAAATAAGAAAAAGAAACGATCTGTTGATCAAAGAAAAAAACTTTTGTTCACATAATTGCAATTTACATACAGAGAAATGAAAAGAGAGATAGATAGAGATACCAGGAGAAACGGAAGAGAGAAAGAAAAGATGTTGAGCGGAGAAGAAGGAAGGAAGGGAGAAAATGAATTAAAATGTTTGATCTTTTTGTTTTTGTGTGTGTGACAATTAAACAGTTGTAGTATATATATATACATGGTTAGACCTTGTGTATATTATAAGGTTGTATTAGTATACATGTGACATTGTTTTTAGTGTATAATCTATATGATGATGATAAATGAATTGACCAAAAGCCATAATAGCAAATGAAGAAATAACTTTGGAGAAAAGAGCATTAATTGAAAGAGGTTGGAAACGGCAAATCCATCACACCTCACTAATCTTCTAGATGTGGACATCAACGTGGGACGGTTACACTGATGAGATTATTATCACAGAACCTAAACTAGAAAAATATCAAAAACTTCTAAAGCAAAAAAGAAAAAAAAATGGAAATTGTCAGTTACATAGCGCGTGAATCTAAACAAGTCACTGCATGAACCGCGTCATAGTTTTGCATTACACGTGAGAGTTAGTCTCTTAAAAAGGCATTTAAGCATTTATCTATATGTTTCTGTTTTTCCAAAATTACTTAGCCAATATACATATTTCAACCAAAAAAGGTGGATTTACTATTTTATCTCAAAAAGAAAACTTGTTTTTACATAAAAAGGTGAAAGGGCATTTCTCTTTTAGCAAGAAAATAGTCAAATCTTTTTCTTTATAAGGTTTTTTTTAGTTCATAGTACAAAGATTTCAAATTAATTTTCTAACCGGTAGTTCTATTGAATGTTTTTTTAACATGTCGATTTAGTATTTTATTTTTAATACGGGGACTTGCTTCTAAATAAAGAAGATAAAAGCCCTTTCTTAGTCAACAAGGAAAAAGTCAATCTTTTCTTCATACGGACCTAAAACCCTAATAGAATACGAATCCAACAGCTCCACCGCCATTCTCTTGTACCCCAATTATCCTAACCATAAAATCCTCTTGAAGAAAACAGAAACCCTAGAGGAGATGACGAATAATCGTATAGCTCCGCCTCCTAAGAGAAAGAAGAAGACGAATCCTACAACAGCTTCTTCTCCTCCTCCTCTGTTCCTTCCTTCCGTCATCATCATCTCCATCGTTTTCATCACTTCCAGATGAAATCATCGTGAATTGCTTAGCTCGGATCTCGAAATCTCACTACCGTTCCCTCTGTTTAGTCTCCAAGAACTTCTACTCTCTTCTCTCTTCTCCAGAGATCTACGCTGCCCGATCCCAACTAGGAGCCACAGAGGCTCGCCTCTACGTGTGCCTATGGTTTCCTTCGCCCTCCAATCATCGTAGCTGGTTCACTCTCGGCGAGATTAAGGGTGCGTTAAGTTTAGTACCGGTAAGACTCTCTTCCTCGTATTTTCCCGATCGGTTAAACTCAACCACTCTAGCCGTCCATTCCGAAATCTACCAGATGGGCGGAAGCAACGAGGACAAGCGGACAAGAGCCGTCCGAGTTCTTGATTGTCGGAGTCATACCTGGCGTCGAGCTCCTGACATGATGATAGCAAGGAAACACGCAAAGTCTTATTTTTTAGACGGGAAAATATATGTATTAGGAGGCTGCACAAAGACAGAGGAATCCATGAATTGGGGTGAGGTTTTCGACCTAAAGACTCAGGCTTGGAAGTCATTGCCTAGGCCTCTTATTGATAATGACGATGACATCCATTTGAATCAAAAAGTTGCAGTTTTTGGAGGAAGGCTATACGTTTTCACCAAAAATAACAATAAGAACTATGCATATGATCCGAAAGAAGGAAGATGGGTACCAGAGGTGGGGTTTGTGGGTCTACAACCTATAACTGGACCTTGGTGCGTTATAAGAAATATAATATTTGCCGAACATGACTATAAGTACAAGTGGTATGACCCAAGGTCTGGAAATCGGTTAATAATTAATGGTTTGAATGATCTGTATGTGAAACGTGCTTATAGATACAACACGATTCAGTTAGTTAACCATGGTGAGAAACTGGTAATTATATGGCATGAGTGGGTCGGGATTCGCAACGGAAACAAGAGAATTTGGTGTGCAGTGATTAGGTTGGAGGAGCGTTTGAGTCAAATGGGAACCGAGATGTGGGGAAAGGTCGAACGGTGCAATGCTGTTATGCTTACAGACTCCAAGTCATATAAGCTCTCGAGCTGCCAATCGGTTTCGCTCTGAGACTCATATTTGCTTTCAACTTATTATTTGGGTATTAGTTATATTTTTAATAAGATGCGATTATTCGCTTTAGTTTTTTCTTTCCCCCCTTTAGATCAGAGACAACCATCCGTTTTGTATTCGTTTGATCTATCTATAGTTGAGCTTACTAATTATACTTTCTCTTCAGCATCTTTTAGTTAGGTGTCGAGAGGTGTCAACATATTTACTCTCATGAGATTATGTTAGCTTATATGCATAAAATTACAAGCTGGCGATCCCATACTCTTGTTTACCAAACTCTTTTCTTAACCTATAATATATATATATATATATATATTGTGTAAATATTTCAATTGACCGAATCTTAAAATCCAAGGGCTCATACTTGCCAGAATGCATGTTGGCTAAAACACGTTAACAACATTCATTCATCATTCATAAAAAAAAAGACTTGAATCATTTCTGGTTATCGTTTAACTCTTTGGGAGAAAAATGGCTAGCTGAACTCCACTAATAATCAGAAAGTAACCTTTGAATCTAGATCAAGCACACACAAAACCGAACTTAAAAAAAATAAGACTAAAAATAAATGCAAAACAAATATTACGAACTTTCAGAGCGAGACGGACACGCATATCAAGAGATTAAATAGTCTGGGGACAAGAGAATTCAACCGTTCCACCTCCCCCCAAATCTCCGGTCCAGAAGAAGTGAGTCGCTTCTCCAGCCTAGCCTAATCACGGCAAACCAAGTTCTCTCTTCGTGGATGCTAAGACGGGTCTGTGGCCGCAAATTGATTTTCCTGAATAAAAGGTTAGTCCACTCTTGCCATACAACCACCAACCTCCCACCATAGTTAACTAATCGAATCGTACGGTAATCAAAAGCATGCTTCATATAAAAATCTATCAAACCCTCCATCATTAACCACGTTCCACTGCTCAAGTCATACCACAACAAATTATAAATTTTCTTACAACATACTATTTATGCACGACCACAAAAATCAACAATAAAATTCAGATCATCAAAACTCTGAGTTCTAAATCTATCATTTTCATATTTAGATTATAAATCTATTATATTTTATGGATTAAGTAGATGTTTATAATCATGCTCAGATACCAATTACATTAAAACATAGCATTAATCCAATATAAAATGGATGAATATAAAACCATATTATAGGGAAGAATTATTTCTTACATGATAGAGATTCCATATCTTAACTGTATATAAGACACGCTTATGCATTTTTGGAAACAAAGATTGTTTTACACAATTCTGTTACAAATTCTTGAAAATGAGTCACTTCAGAGGTCAGCCTAGTCTCCCCAAGTTCGCCGTCCCAGAGAGCTACGATCTCCGTCTCAGTCTCGGTCCGTCTGAGGACCGGAGATTTGAGGTGTCACAAATTTGTGATCACCGTCCCTTTCTAGCTCAAACGAATATAGAAATTCAGATTGTTGTTTGGGTTGGTTTAAAAACCATTTGACGCATGCAACTTCATCAACAATCATCCTCACAAATTCTCTTATATTATTTTCTATTTTCTTTGTAAAAAATTTACCGCTGAAAAGCTTTTTTCCACTTCCAACCAATTTTCTGCTACTAATTTCTTGACTCATCTCGGCTTTTAAGGGTTTTGTTTTTTCACCATGAAATTAAATAGGATTGAACAAGATTACCCGAAATTCGAAGATCTGATTTATGAGTCGTGACAATGAAATAAGTGAATATTTCCCAAAAAAAAAAAATAGTTTTTTCTATATTTAAAACTTATGAAAAGGAAACAAAATCCACAACTAAAACATATAAATCGACATACTACCAAACTAAAGTATTAGTACTCGAAATCTAATACCTAAGTTATGTAGTGGATCGACTGGGATTTTGTTTTTTCATAAAAAAATTGCCGAAACATATTATCTTCTTTTTACATTTTCCGATAACATAATACCTAATTTAGCCACAACCAGCTTTTCCTACCAGTAATTTCCACACGAGCAAACCATTGAAGCTTCTCTTGTCGTCAATTTTGAAGCCTTTTCCAAGAAATCTTGATATTTTCTGCAGATTCTCGTGCTGTTCCTCACCATAACTGGTCTTCCTGTTTACGCAGATATCAATCCAAGAAATGTGGCAAGTCATACCCGAATGTCTTCTTGGTGAATTGCTTCTTCTCTTCAATAGTCTCTCTGGTCTCAACTTTCAAAAACAGTGAACATCACTATCTTCTTCTTCACCGATCATTCTTGAGACTACATCTAAGACCTCATAGATCTTGTTTGCGTGCACGTGGGATGTGTCTCCGTTTCTGAATACATGAGTTATGCTCTTCGTCTCGACAGTGCTGCGACTCGTTGTTCTGAGTATGCCTTTGTTCTTCATGAGAAGCTTAATCCTATTAACATCTTCCCATCTTCCAGCTTCTGAATACATATTCAAAAGCAAGACATAGCATCCCGTGTTATCGTGTTCCATCTTGAAGACCTCTTCTGCTGCGAATTCAGCTACGGTTATGTTATTGTGGTTTCTACTTGCGTTTAACAAAGATCCCCAGATCCGAGCAGTTGGCGCAAATGGCATTTCTTCAATGAATCTCTTGGCTGACCTGAAGTTTCCTGTTCGACCTATGAGATCCAGCATGTATCCATAATGCTCTATACCAGGATCAATCCCGTATTCTCTTTTCATTGAATTGAAATGATCCCATCCTTCATCGATCATACCGGAAGTGCTACATGCTGCTAACAGCGAGGCAAAGGTGCTCTTGTTTGGATTTACTCCAGAAGTAATCATTTCTGTGAATAAGCAAATCGAAATTCTCCCAAAACCGTGTACCGCGTAGGCCATGATGATACTGTTCCACGAAACAACATCCTTAAACACAACGTGGTCGAAACACTTTCTTGCATCCTCGAGGTCTCCACACATGGCATACATGTGAACGAGTGAATTCAAGATGATGGTGTTTGGCCCGTCTCTGGATTTTACGATATAAGCATGAAGTTTTCTACCTTCACTCAGGGAGAGAGATTCTGCATAAGCTGGTAGAACACTAGCAATTGTTGTGGAATCAGGCACAAGCGATGAATCCCATAGCTCTTGAAATAGCTCCAAGGCTGAATAGTTCTTCCCATTCTGCACATAAGCAGCAATAATCGAGTTCCATGAGACCAAATTCTTTTCCGCCATTTGATAAAACACAACTTCGGCTGATGTTAGCTGCTCGCATTCTCCATACATATCAATCAGAGCAGTTTCCAATACTACATGAGGAAGAAAGCCTCTCCTCGTTGCGTACCCTTGAATCGTTCGACCCTCCAAGCTCTCACAAGCAGGAAGCAGATTTATCAACGTGATGACATCTGGCCGCAACCCATTTCGCTCTGACATTTTCTTAAAACAGAGAAAAGCATCAACGGCTCTCCCGTTTCTAGCATAACACCCTATCATAACGTTCCAAGCTACGATGTTCCTTTGGATCATAGCTTTAAATATCCTCTCTGCATAACTCACTTCACTATATTTACTGTACATGTCAAGAATCGATGTCAATACCATAACATCGCCCGTTTCGAGTCTACTTCGAATCGCGTGGCAATGTATCTCCTTTCCCATTTTTGGACTATACACATGAGAACAAGCACCAAGAGCGCTCATGGTACTAAACCTGTCCGGTTCAAATCCACATTTCAGCATCTCTTTAAACAGAATCAACGAGCGTAAGCCATCTCCAAGCGCAAGATACCCAGAAATCATGGAATTCCACGAGACAATGTCTCTAACAGGCATTTCTTCGAACACTTTCTCTGCGTACCAGGCGCATCCGAGCTTCATGTACAAGGAAATAAGAGAATTACAGACGTAAACATCTGAATCGAACCCAAGCTTGA
Organism: Schrenkiella parvula; assembly: GCA_000218505.1. Classification (NCBI taxonomy): domain Eukaryota; kingdom Viridiplantae; phylum Streptophyta; class Magnoliopsida; order Brassicales; family Brassicaceae; genus Schrenkiella; species Schrenkiella parvula. The sequence goes on along the minus strand of CM001193.1, from coordinate 17,003,454 downwards.
TCACCGTCGCGTGAATCTTCTTCCCTTCTTCCAACGACGAAATTCCAGCAGCCGACTTAATCACGAAAGGATAAGTAAAAGAATCGGCTTTGATTCCTGCAAACACCATTCTGCAATAAAATCTAAGCGCTTCGTGATACAACCCACAACTAGCGAAACCTCTGATCATCACATTCCACACGAAAGCATCAGCTTTGTTCATTTCATCGAACAGGTGGAGGGCATCATCCATGAGACCAGAATCGGCGAAATCGCGTAGAGCGCGAGTGAGAGAAGGATCATTGAGATTTTGTGGCTTGGATCGGTCACGATAAATTAGTCGGACTGGTTTCGAGAATCTCGGATTGATTACGAGATTTCGGTTCTCATTCCGCTTCCCATACCTCTGGTGATTCTCGGAAGAAACACACTTGCACGCATTGCAATTGTAGATACGGGAGCATCGAGGAAGCAGAGTCGCAGCCATTTTCTTTGATTAGCACTGAAAGATTTGAGATTCAAGGATATTAAATTTGTCAGTCGTCGTCTTCCTTTGCATCTTCAATTTTCCCGCGGGAATTTTCTTGCTTACTCTCGAATAACCAGGCTACCATGACGTCATTAATCCCTCTGTTTTTTTTCTTCGAGAAAATATAAATAAATTAAAAGATCATTTATGATTAATAAATTTCTCGAATAACCAGGCAACAATGACGTCATTAATCCTCTTTTTTTTCTTCGACAAAAAATAAATTAATTAAAAGATCATTTATAATTACTAAATTTCTCAATTTCAATGTCCATGAATTGTATTCACTCATCGACACAACTATTTTATGCAAAACTAGTAGTACACAATGGTGTAAACTGATTTTTAGAATTTCGGAGCGATAAGCTGAATAAAGCTGAATTAATAAACATATAATGTTCAAAAGGAGAAGAAACTTTTATTTATTTTTATTTTTATTTGACAATGGAAACCATCAAACACAACAATGGTATTTGTGACACTGATAGAAAAAAAAAGTGGATTTGTAAAGTTGACGAAAATATTTACATATTCTTCAAAGGAGTTTCTTTTAGAGATACTATCCTAAGAGAAGAAGTCCTCGCGGCTATTAGCATCTCCATCATCATCAGACGCATTTTCATCATCAGTACTATCATCATTGAAGTTGAGGATAAGATCAAGAAGTTCTCTTCCAGTGGATGAAGAAGATTCTCCTTCTCTATCTCGATCGAAACTTCGGTTTTGCAGCGTGAAGAGTTGTGCCAATAGCTCCTGTGGTGAAGATACACGATACATCCATCCCCTAGGCGTTCGCTTGCGCTGGAACACAAATTTCAAAACAATGTTCAATCATTATCATTAGCATCATCATCATCATCATCATCATCCTCTTGGTTACTGTTACTAACACTGTCAGTATTCCTCTCACTACCACCATCACCATTATTATCCATAGTATTATCAATTTCAATCAAACATTCATCATCCATATCATCATCGTCAGTATCCATGTCATCATCAGAATCATTATCATCTAGTCCACTACTATAATATGAATCATCGTCATCATCTTCATAATCATCAATAGATTCATCTTCCCCCTCGTTCCCATCAATGCCAATATCCATTCCATTACCAAATAAATCGTCGCCATAATCATGGAACCTAAAAAAGGATAACCAAGGAAGGCGAAAGCGACTCGGTAACTGGACATTTTTCAAACAAAGCAAACGGTAGCCAAATTAGTTTCATGTCATATCACAAGATCTCGAGCAAAAAATAAAAAAGCTCATCAGATCAATCATACCAATCCATCTCTACATGTACTTATAACTATATTCAGCTTAGCCTATGTAGTCAAATACGGGTCTAGCTTTACGCTTAGATAGTTGTGGAAAATGGAGATTGTTATATCAGGTCCAGGAAAAGCAATAGCATACTATGGCCTCTAGATCCTGATACTAGCAAAACCATGATAACAGAAAAGCAGAAGTGAGATAGATACAATTTTCATGACCAAGGAGACATGAAGTCCCTGGATATAGTTTTGGTTATCCAAGTGTTCAAACGAAGTCATGTTTCTCAATCATAGAGACAGCACAGAAGAATGCACCTATTGGTTTCATTATCAGAGAGAAAGTTCTAGCACGAATGGAAATGGAATCAACAATCAAGTAATAATGAAAGAAACAACAAAGCATACCAGTTCGATGCTGTCAGGTAATCTTGCTCTCTCAGCTGCCTTTGAGGTCCATACCTTGATGTCACTTTCAATTCCGCTGCTAGCAAGCACTGGTATATGTGGATGAGGCTCGATACAGTTAACTACATGCCTATCCGCTTCCATTAAACGTATAAGCTCTCCACTTTTTTTCTTCCAAATAAATATCCGGCCACAGTCTGACCCACTAACCACATATTCAGACCGAGGTCCAAAAAAATTCACACCCTTAACCGTCTCACAGTTATTGTGACCCTTATAAACCATAGGAACAAAATCTTTGCAATCATCTTTCGGGGAAGAAGCTGATTCTGATTTTGATTCACAACTCTTTGACACCGGAGAGGATGGGATAGGGATAGACCCTAATCCCATATCGTGTGTAAAAAGATAGATGAACTCACCGTTGTATGAAACAAGGAGTTCGCTTTGCTCTGAGAAGGCCAAACCCGTTATTCCAACATGTAAATTGCCAATAAGGTGTGGAGGGCAAAAATGATCTGCAGCTCGGTTTAAACCGTTACCCTGAAATCTACGGATATCATAAAGACGAGCGTACTCGTCCATTCCACCAACAGCAAAGAGGTTGGAATTCCTCGGGTCGATTGCAATTGCGTTTAGCTGGGTGGCTTCCATGCTCCTCCTCCTAGGATCAACTGACTGGCATGTGAAAAGCTCTGTAGGGGCTTGAGTCCTCAGATCAAACTGAAATGGGCAAGAATCCAATTTTAAAGAACTCTTTAATCGAATTTTTAACGGATTCTAAAGTAGATGAAGCTATTACTCACACGTTGTACTAATCCATCTTCACCACAAGTGTAGAATATATGAGGGTTTCCTGGCTCGATAGATAGCTTATGAGCTCGTCCTTGGTGCAATCCCAAGAGCAACGTCTCCACTTTCCCACTCTCAAGAATACTTGCACGCCGAACCTGATGATGTTTGGAATATATCAATAGCTTTGAAAGAGGATACAAACAGGAAAAAATATATTTTTCTTGAGAATTAAAAGGATTTACCATTCCATCTGCAGCACAGGTTACAATGGTTCGATCATCAGAGAAAGGCATAAACTTGGCCTGAAACACGTTATTAGCGTGCCCTGAATGAAACGAAAGCTTAACTTTCCCGAGCTGCCAATCCCAAAGAATGACACGCCGATCATCAGAACCCGAAATCAAAAGATCTCCTTCGGCATTGAAGCTCACTGTGTTCACACACCCTTTGTGCTTCACTAACTTCCGGTGTATCTCTAGACGCAGGACCAGATTCTACATATACAGAACCAATTAGAACAGAGTGTGATTCAATGGGTTTTTTTGAAGTGATCAAATTTTATAAAACAATTGAATAATAAGTCGATCGTGAACCTGTGAAATCTGCAAAGAGACTTGAAAATCATTCAATTCCGAAACTTTTTCGAATTGAGATTAAATTAACGATGGAGAACAAACCTCGGAGGCGGAGAAGCGATTGGAGAAACTACGGGAGGAAATTCCACCGACCTCTCGTCGCCAAAAATCAACAACAGGGTGATGAGAACCGTTAAAGTGTGTTCGACACCTCTTCGCCTTCTCACTCATCTTCCTTCAAATTCTACGAGAAAACACTGAAATAAGAGCAAATTTTCACGGCCGATGAAGCTGGATCAAAGAGAAAGACTCTAATTGCTCTGTGTATGTGTCTCACCGTGAAATTTCTACTTCGGAGAGAGAAGAAGAGAAGCGTACTACTGTAAAGGCTTTAGCCCGTCGCCGGAAGAGAGGTGATTCTTTGGTCCAGTGAGAAGGTGAGGCGTCTGATCAGCCGATTCAGCCCCCATTAGTAATGGGCTTTTGGGCTTTTAAAATTTATCTTCGGATTTCTAAGTTCTTATACATCGAATAGAGAAAACAAAAGAAATAAAAAAAAATTTGTTGACAAGACGACAAAAAAAAATTGTTGACAAAAAAAGAAAGAAAGAGATGTATGTATGCAACATAACTAGGGTTGGACGTTCGGATATCCATTCGGGTTTAAATCGAATTTTTTGGATTTTTGGGTTTTCGGTACCAAATTCGTAAGTTTTATTCAAGTACTTTTTTTTTCAGATCGGGATCGATTTGCATTCGGTTCGAAACTGGTTTTACCCAATATCCAAACTTATCCAAAAATCTGGAAAAAACTATAAAAAAATATAAATACTCGAAAGTATATGAATTATCCAAAATTTTCAATAAATATTTATCCAAAATAATTCATAATTACTCAAAAGTATCCAAACTAACCAAAAAAATCTGGTATGAAAATTATTTAAAGTCCCTAAAAATACTTAAAAACATATGAATCATCATAAATTAAGTAAAAAAATGTCTAACTTCGGATTTTTTGAGATATTAGTTCGGGTTTTGGTTCGGATCGGATATTACTCGATACCCGAAATATCCAACTTTAAGTCCCATTCTAGTATTTTTCTAGAACCACAATTGATCAGAATCTGATAACAACACACAATAATTAAACACACAACAAGACTGGCACCGAAAGTCTGAAACAAGCCTTGATTATTCTGACACAACACAATCATTCACACTTAGCTATAACTTCTCACACGTACCACTAAACCGAGAATCACAAATATTGGTTAAGCAATTCCTCAGGTTAGTTTCAACCCTTTCACATCCTCTTTTTAAGACCGATATGCGATGATAACACACTGAACATCATCAATGTCCCTAACTTCATATCGAGCAAAACCAGCTTCGTTAAGAACAAAGTCCCACTCTTTTAACGTCCGTTCTTTGCCTGTGCTTGTGTGAGCCATCATCACCATATCAAGCATCAATCTCACGTGCTCTAACTTTTCATCTCTTTCTTCCACTATCAACGTCTTTTTCTTCTCTCTGATTACAGATTCCACTATCAATATTTTCCCGATATTTGGTGGGACTGCTTCTTTACAATTCTTCAATATTTTTATGCAATCTTTGTCTCCCCAGTCATGTAACACCCACTGTTATCATTTTCCACACTCATTAGTATACTGTCTTAAGTATGATTGAAGCCTTAGAGTATTTATACTAACCAATATACTTCTCTATACGATCGAAAAATAAATAAAAGCAAGTTATAAGTTCACATCACATCCATATATAATCAAAGAGGAAATTAACTCGTGAAAAGTGTCAAAAACACTTTTGATTTGAAATGAAGATGCTACTGCTAAACTAAATAAATTATTATTTTCTTCAATTGCATCAATTAATAACCGATAGAAAAATGTAAGATATAAAATGACTAATTCTATATTGAAGTTATATAATATTAAGACTTCAAATTAAAAAAGAACGAACAAGTTTAATCGCTTGTTAAAGATATAATTTGAGAACTAGAAAAAAAAGATTTAATTTGAAAAAGGTTATGTCATAATATTTTTAGAGATATACATTAGACAGCCAAATTTCACCCTCTTATTTGCAAAACATACGGATGGACAATTATAAATAAGTTTGTTCATCTATTACATTTATATATATATATATATACATATATATATTCTTGAATAACATGGATTTCACATGAACTTTTTATGAGGAATTTTATGTTATTGTTTCCGATCATATGCTATATGATACTTTTAAATGATACGCAGAAAAACAAACGTTTTATTTACGGTTTTGTCACCACTTATTAGTTTTTGCTCTTTTTAATCAATTTCAACAGAAAAATATGATTATCTTACAAAAAAGTGTTTGCTTTATTTATTTGGCGCTTAATAGTGGTCGCAATCAATTGATTTGGTAGTTGGTGTCATATCATGTATCATGTCCAAATTATTCGTGGTTTTTTTTGGAAGATGGTAGAAGTCACAAAGGTTATAAACAAAATACAAATCAAAAATCAAATCGTAAATCTATATATAGCTTAATCAGTACGAGGTTTATTGCAGAGTGAAGAGAATAATGCTAAAAAAGAATTTTAGTTTTGACATTTTCATTTTATTCTTATCTGTTATGTGAAAATTCGATTTTTCGAGCAGTAAATATTGAGAGCTGTAAGAAAAAAGAATAAAAGCACTGAATAGTAACAGTTAATAAAAAGAATATAGAGTATGGAAATGGATTTAACCTTGATGATAACGGCGTCACATTTGGGAATAGAATCAAACATATCCCCTCCAACATTCTCAACACCATCAAAGACTTCAGCAACTTCGATAACATGAGGAAGGTCAAAATTAAATCCTTTGATCCAAGGAAACTTCTTAACCAATATACCCATCGTCTCTCCGGTACAGCCTCCTACGTCCACCACCGTAGCCACGCCGTCAAACAAGTCGTGACAAGCTCCGGCCACACGTGGCACCACGCGCCTTGTGTCACAAGCCATGGCCTCATTGATCATCTCGCTGAGGCAAGGATTATCCTCTGCTAAAGCCCACACATCCTTACCGTGCACGGCATCAAATGGTGGTGGATGTGAACCGTTGAGCGGAGAGGAGACAACTGAGCTCAGTCTTAACCATGGAGCTAGCATCTCGGGACTTGTTTCGAAGAGAACAAAAGGAGCCAGAGACTTGCCGTCACTTTTTGTGATCATCATACGGCGAGAGAGTGGCGTGTTAATGTAGCCTGTGGCTAGACCATCTTTTGTGGGGACTTCTTTGAAGATTCCTTGATGCACAAGAAACCTCATTATACGGCGGAGATGTGACGGAGAGGCAGAGATTGCAGAGGAGAGATCGGCTAGTGTCACCGGCTGCGAAGAAGGATGGTTTTCAATGGCCTCTGGTATCTTAAGATCGATGGCACACTTTGCAGCTGCTATATCTGCAAACCCAAAGACATATCTCCATATGTCTAGAGAAGCTTTAGCTTCTTCATCTAATAAGTTTCTTTTACTTTCTTCCATTCTGTATCTAGCTCCTTTTGTTTCTCTCTTTTAGATACTTTGTAAAGTAGTAGATCTAAAGACAAGTTATATAGGGTTGAGGGATTTAGGGTTTTTTTTAATAGTGTTTAAAAAATGAGGGCATAGTTATAATTTTATGAGAATGGACAATCTGACCCACTTGTTAATTTAGTTTAATGTTCTCCATCAGTATGACATTCAATTGTTATTATTGTTTTATGAGAAAGGACGATCTGACAACTTTTTAATATTTTTTTTTTGTCGACGACAAGTTTTTAATTTTTTCTTGTTAGCTTGTTACTGTCGATTGCGGAATATGAAAGATGGATCATTTGTCTTTCGGTCTTTATACCTCTTTTAATTTTTTTATGAATAGTTTCCTTGTACCTTTTTTGTTTATTTAGTTACTAATTTTCTACTATTTGGTAGACAATTTATATATAAAGATTCCTAGTTGTACTATAATAATTTATTCAGTGAATATGTTAATCCTTTTATACTTATATCTAGAATCTTTAGATATATATATCATTAATAATTCAAGAAAGGTATGCATCAGCAAATGACACTAATTAATGTGGTCCAAGAGATTTTTTATGTCAATGCATCTTTCCCACACAAAAAACGATTATTTTCTGCGGTAATTTAGTCCTTATGTATCCGTGTATATGTTCGACCCACAACTTCAGAAAATAAAAACTATATGGTCTAGTTCTGCCTGGTTTGAGATCACGTTGGATGAATGAATGAGAAGTTAGGACCACTAGACAACTAGTTGTTTAAGATTAACCGAAAACGAGAAACCAAATTTGGTTTTTTAGAAATTTCTGAAATCAAGAAAGAAAATAAGTTCTTTTTTTATTTTGTGTGTTTTTTTTAAAAAGAATATGACAAAGACGATTCAGGAGAACTACATGGTAAAAAAAAAGCAATGGAGCCGCCTAAAATGGGAAGAAACATTGAAACAGAAGGGAAAAATCTAAAATTTTGGTCAAAATACGAAAAAATTGCTTTGTATAACTTTATAAAATAGAAAGAATTAATTTTCCATCATGTATCATTTACTTCTTTCTTCATACCCATAAAAATATAATAGTAATACCCATAACTGATGACTTATTATGACTTTGATAGAATGAAGAACTTTGGTCAAACAAGAGAATAAAGAGGAGATGAGTTACTTTAAGAAAGCTTTAATATTTTTCCGTTGCTTAAACATTCCGTTTTGTTTTACTCTTCATTACATCCTATAAATTCTAAAGTGCCTTTCCCTACCCAAACCATCCAAACATCAAAGCAAAAAGTAAGAAGAGAAGATGGAAAAAGACAAATGGGGATCGGTTCAAGAGCTATTGTCTCCTTAGTCTTAATTGTGACCTTATGTACTGCAGATTTGATGACTTCAGGAGTAGCTCATGAGCAACCACAACGCTCACAATTTCAATCAGATTTTCCTATTGATATGGAAAAATGTTGGTCATCTCTTTTCAATACTCATGGATGTATATTCGAACTCTACAAATCAGTTTTCTCTGGTCAGTTTGGAAATGTTGGCATCTCATGTTGCAAAGCATTCTCGACAATGGATACTAACTGTTGGCCTCATATGTTTCCGCTAAACCCGTTCTTTCCTCCTCTTCTTAAAGACAACTGTGCCCACATCGTCCCACATTCATCCACACACAAATGAAAGCGGAAGTGAAGTGACTTGAGGCTTTATATATAGTCTAGTTAGTTTAGAAATCCAAGAAAATTCATCTATTCATTGCTTTAAGTGTCTTTATGATATATCACCTAATAAAATGAATTTTCTTGCATTGTCATTTGAGATTTTGGCAAATTCATTAACCTTTTACTACAATATTAATAGTGAAGAAATATATGGTAGTAAAAGGTTAATGAATTATAGATCAGTTAGCAGATCCAGTTAGCTGAAACTAAAGCTAGTAGTTTAACTTGTGCAAGATGGTGCAATAAATGAAAGATCCATCATTGAAGGCCACTGTCAAACACAATCAAGACTTCAGTCATGTATTTCAACCAACACATTACACACAGAACATTAAATATATCATCAATGTTGATCACAGCAACCAAACGGTCCAGCGCCATCTGTATAGCTCCCTTGAAATTTCCGGAAATGATATTTGCTCCTGCGCTAACAAGCAAATAAAAATTGACCACTCTTAACCACTTCTTAGAAAACCGAATATATCAAGTTGCTAAACCGAGTCCAAGAACCAGACCAGAATCAAAACCAACTCTTCGCATGAAATATTTTGAAGTGTGTAAATTGACAAGAAACCAAATCTTTTGGACCACGAAAGATATTTCTGATTTTAATTTTGTTTTTTTCAAAGTGAAACGGAGACTTTAATGGTTTGAACTTGAAGGCACGATATTATTTTGTTCAAGTTGAAAGGCTTATTTGACTTTGTATTTTCCTTGTAGGAACAAACTAAGAAATAACGTTTCCTTCAAACTATAAATAAAAACACAGACCATTTCGTCTCCCTCGCACATTCTTTGACCCAATTTTATAAAACTTAAGCTTTGTAAATGATCTAATTTTGCATTTTGAGATATGACATAAATTAAGTATGTAATTTTTTCGCGTATCGTATAATGTTAAACCAAACAACATTACCGAATACATAAATTTTTGATCGATCTACTAAATATATAAATTTTTGTTCTCTCGAATATAGCTTTCCAAAGAAACTAATCTAAAATATACTTACTTATAATAAAAGGCACACTTTGACTGGCCATTTATTTTATTTTAATTTAAGTTTGATGAATTGTAGGTTTCTTGATTACAATTTATTTTATTTATTTCCCATTTAATTTTCCCACCTTCTAAAAACATGGTCATAACCACAAAATTATAAATATTATAAAACAAATCAAACGTTTTATTGGGAAGCAAAACCTATAATAGGAAGAGATGACGACGTGGCCGGCTAGATCTCCGCTGCCACAGACGGTAAGGCCGGTCTACTTTGTGCAGAGCCCACCAAACACAGACGTAGACAAGATGTCCCCCCTGTCGGCGTTTAGCCCATTCGGATCACCCGTTAACCAGCACGGACAGGTCAGACACTACCACCATGAGTTTGTGGCCGAGTCATCTTCGACTCGATGTTCCTCAGGACCATTGAGAAATGGATACAGTAGTCTCCAAGTGCATGATCGTGACCGTCGAATCGACCACGATGATGAAGATTACGATGAAATTGACGGTTCGGGTGAGAGAAGGGGAAGGAAAACGAGGTTTTACTCTTGCTTGTTGTTTACGCTTGTGCTGGCCTTCACTATCTTCTGTCTCATTTTGTGGGGAGTTTCCAAATCTTTCTCACCTATTGTCACTTTGAAGGTAAATTGATACATGTTTGATTGTTTCGAACATAATTTTTGCGTTGTGAATTATATACTCTAAAAATGATTTTATTTTTCTGTTTTCAACTTTGTATTTGAAGTGTAAAAGCAAAATTAGTTTTACGTTTTTTTTGCTCTTACATTTATAATTTACATAAAAAAGAATAAAAATAAAAAGAAATAAATCGAGACATTAAGTCACAATTTTAATTATTTTTTTGTGGAGTTTTGAATAACCAATATTAAGAATGACATAAATGAATTTTGGAGAAAAAAAAGAATATATATAAACTTAGTGGAAGAAGTATTATTCCGTCACAGACGTTTGTATCTATGTTTAATTTAACAAAATAATTTTGTCTAAAAGTAAAATTTCCATTACAAACTGTAATTTTTTTTAAAATGGCGTTTATGTTTTCTCTACATTCACAAAATATTCAGGGGATGGTAATTGAGAGCTTGAATGTCCAATCCGGTAACGACGCATCGGGAGTGCTCACAGATATGCTAACTCTAAATTCAACGGTCAGGATCTTATACAGAAATCCTGCAACTTTCTTCACTGTCCACGTCACCTCCTCTCCCCTCCAGCTCAGCTATTCGCAGCTCATCCTCGCTTCCGGTCAGGTAAACAAATTCACATCTTATTGATTGAACCGGGCCGGTTATGATTCAGGAACTAATTAATTTCATTTTTTTTTGTCTTTGTGGTGTGAGAAAAAAATAGATGGAAAATTTCTCTCAACGAAGGAAGACGGAGAGAACCATTGAAACCAACGTATTAGGCAATCAAATTCCTTTGTACGGAGGCGTACCGGCTCTCTACGCCCAACGAGCTAAACCGGACCAAGTTGTTTTGCCTTTGAATTTGACTTTCACGTTGCGATCACGGGCCTATGTGCTCGGCCGATTGGTCAAGACTAAGTTCTACACGAGCATCAGATGCAGCATCACTTTCCATGGCGATAAACTTGGCAAGAAACTTGATCTCTCTAAGTCTTGCTCTGATCATTGACAGAAAGTGAGCAGCGAAATTGTTTATTAGAGAAGATTACATTATTTCTGTGAGATATGTACATGTAAAGGTCTGGATCAACATAAATAAGGTTGTCATAATTTCTTTCTTTATACTACGAGATTTGATCGAAAATCATAATTTCCTCTTTCTTTTGAGAAATCTTCGAATAATCATAATTACAAAATTTGAATATTTCCATTGAACATTTTTATCCATAAAAAAATGATCCTCAATGCAATTGTTCAACCTTTAATAAATTATGGTAAGCTGTTATATCGTATTCTCCGAATGCCATCGATCGAGACCGTTGTATCAATCAAAGGATGTTGGTTGAGATTCAATACGCTGCCGTTTTTTTAAACTCCATGCGTCTAGTGATCATTAGCTAAAAGTGCTTCCAAGTTGAACCTCTTGTGCCAGAAATTCATATTTACATTCTAACAGTTGGAAGAATGCTCTAGGGTTTGAAGAAGTTTGCATGTAAACCCTTATCAGCCAAATGTAAAGCCGACGCAACCACAAGCAAAACGCTGAGAGACGCGCCTAAGCTTCCCACCAAAACGTTGAGCAACCACATCGGGCTTTTCCTTTGTGGCTGTTTGATAGAGATCCACATGAAGCACGGGTATGTAGACGTAACAAGCAAGCCTATTGCTCCGATAAGAACCGCGAGATAAGGCAAGAACGAGAATCCAACGGCTACGAAGAAACAAACCAAACTCAAGAACACACGCAACATCATCCGGACAAAGATGGAGCAAGGCTTTTGTTTTTGGTCGTGTACACCATCTCTGCGTTATCACAAGCCGGCATTAAGTTTATCGGATATGAGCATAAGCAATTGAAGATGAACGCGAGGTGTATGAAACAAGCGGATCTCTTCGAGTAGTCTTGTTCGTAAAGTTTCAAGTAGTTGCCTATCGGACCTCCCGTAGCTGGAATCTATCGTATATAAGAATTAACACTAAAGCATCAGTTGTTTCATATACAAATGCATTAAGTTGTAACAATTTTTTTTTTCAAAATGTAAACTCAAAGGTAAAAGTGTAATTACAAAAGTAGTGTTGGATATTGACATACCTTGTCTCCATATGCCCAATATACAACAATAGCTACTAGAAACATACAAATGGCGATGAATACATGAGAGATCACCACTGCTCTCCACATTGTCTTACTCGAAGGGTTCTTTGAATCGGAAGGAAGAGTACCCTACAAATATCACACACACACACAAAAAAAAAACCTTCTTAATACTAACGGAATGAGAACTTAAGTTGAAAATGTATAAATCAGTTTTAAAATGCATTTTTCTGAATATAATCTTAAGACCTGTATCTCGAGGATGAGGTTGTTCCCGCGGAATGCAATAGCTATCAATCCAATGGCGTTGAAGATGTTATCGAAACTTGTATCCTTTGTAGCGTAAGATACACTGTTTTGATTCCTTTGCGGATCACTAGCTAGAGGTAAACTCCAGACCGCGGTGGAATATGCTACGGCCATAACACCACCGATCAACGAGAGTCCGAAAAGAGAATTCAGATTCGGAAACTGAGACATGACCACGGCGAGGCAGCTAAAGATCAAGAAGCATTGCACGGTAGTAAGTGGCACTGTGTCATCTTCAGACACAATGTGTAGAAATTGTTGTATTGCTTTTCCTCCGGTTATAACCAGAATCGAACAAGCTCCTCCTGAGAGATACATCACAGGGAATATTCCGAGAAGTTTCCCAAGCTTCACACCTATTATATATTATTTCATTACAAGAACAAGAAACGTACTGTTTTTAGAAACTGAAGTACTCAGTAAAATCAAAACCTCAGAAAACGACAAACTTCTAAAGAGTTCGATAGATTTTTTTAAGATATTACCGAATGAAGCAATTGCGAGTCTCAAGTATCTGCTGAAACGTATTCCGTGTACGGCTTCGTGGAGATGGACAAGAAGCCAAATCGTGTAAAGCTTCCATATAAATCCCACCGTTAAAATTATCATTCCCCATATCCTGAAAAAAAACAAATCTTTTAGTAGTGTACAAAGTTATTGAAGTAAGAACATCTCCATCAAAAGTCATTTATTTTAATATTTTTTAGATTACTTTACTAGAGACGTTGATGGAAATCTTCTAAATATGGTAAGATTTAAATCCGAGATAACTAATGAATAGAGAGAAAGTTTGATTTGATTTGATGTGATGTATTACCATCCGAGTGCTGCGAAAGCTGCAGGAAGAAGAAGCACTTGGAAACCAAGTCCCGAACAGAGAAGATGAAACGTTGCCGTATAAACATTCCCTTTTCTTGATTCTGTGATCGGCAGCCACTCTTCTACCGGAACCTGTCCACCATCGCCGCCGTCGTTATCGCCGGAGATTGGTTGAGGATCCTTGGAGAGGGTTTGTGACATAAATGAAGGAGAACCACCACTTCCTTGTGATTCCAAATCAAACAACTTGGCCAATGCTTTTTTTGACATTGTATAAAGATTCAAAACCTTTTTTTTCTTCTCTCTCTCTCTCTCGAGGATTTATCGCACAGCCACAAAATTGAATGAGTTATACTTTTATTTTTCTTTCTCTCCATTCACTGGACTATATAGTTAAACTATGGGGAACGTGCGTTATTGGAAAGCTACGTTAATAAATTTATTCGAAATGTTTTGTGAGACTTTTATATTTCGAGGTTTAAAACTCTTTATCAAATCAATAATATCCTGAAATCAGCTTTAATCCCCCTCCAAAAGAAAAGTGTAGACATCTATAACGAAATCACATTATCATTAATTCAATTGTTTGAGAATGGGCTAAGTTGGAAAATGAAAAGCATTGGAAATGATAAGATATGACATAAGCATAATGACGTAGTCAGTTATGTCACTTTCAATTACTTAAAAACTCGGGACCCACTTCTATAAATTGAAGTCTTCTAGTTTTGTTGGGTTATAACTCAAAGTAGTTCGGTGCAATAAGTTGCCAAACTGGTTTACGTTAAATTCTAATTTGTGTTCATTGTGAAAATTGTAATTTGATTTTGCTCTTCGGTTGTTTTGGTCAAAACAGGCGTCAAATTTGAGCCCAACTTCCTTCTTAATTACACGATTTGACCAAAAATAGTCGGAGATGGTAAACGTTCGAGTTGCTTTTGATTCGACTTTTATTTTATACAAAAGTTTTTTTTTCTTAAAGAAATATGTAAAGATGTAAAGAGTAGGCATATCTAGTCATCTACTTTTTCAACACTAATTATGTGAAGCCAAAGCCAAAGTTTTAAAAGTAGCTTCAAGTGTAGTTGGTCGCCAATTAAGTGAGGATTAACTGCACTAATTTCTACTATCAGTATATGATAGATAAGCTAGGGTTGGTGGGAAGTGCGTATCTTTGTTCTTTTTTGGTATGATCATTTCAACACGTATCTGCTTTAAAGCTAACCTAATATTTAGCGTCTGAATATCCATTAAAATTGGGATATTCAATCTGTTTTGTACGTAAAAATTATTAAAAATAAATAAATAAGTATTAAGTAATATTAATCCAATATATTTTGTAATATTCATTTCCAAACTCACTTTCTAGCTTCTACTCCAGATATCCGTTCTATTTTTTAATCATAAAAATATGCATTTATGTGTGTTTATATAAACCTTATATTTATTATAGGGCATGTATTTAAAGATTATTCTTTTATTAAATTAATTATAAAAGTTTTAATTATTTTTCGTCTTTGTGACTTACTCGATGATCATGGATAATATTTTTTAGAAGTATAGTCTATTCTAGTAATACTTTAAAGCTAACGAAATATAACAAGTATAGCCTATTCTAGTAATACTTTTTCTTCAGTTTACATTACAATTTATCGTATATATGATCCTATCATCTATGTTACCAAATTGAGTTTGAACTCCCTTTACGTTGTTTCCTCGTGATTACAGATCAGAGTATTGAAAAGTCTTAGCAAAGACGATTAGGAAAATACCCAATTTTGGTATTTTTGTAGATTTTTTCGTTACTTTTCAAAAGGATAATGAACGAAGCACACTGTCCAAGTGTTGTGACATTACGCAACTCTGTACTCTTACTAACAAAATGCTTGCTACTTATATAATTTGCAAATGAGATTTTAGTAATTTTGAGTAATTAATACAGATGATTAGTTTCTTAAAGAGGGTTAGTTTTAAACAGATGATCTATGAGGATGACGCTTTATGATTGATGTTGCTTTATATTTATTCTCTAAATTTGCAACTCCTTTGATGAAACCTTATCACCAAAAGCTTATCCATCTTTTATTAAACTGTTTGATTACTCAATTTACTTAGTGCTCACTTTTGTTGTTTAAGTTGATTATCTAGTTTATCTCATGTGTTTATTTTGTTTTTGCTTACGTGTAATGTTACGAAAATCTAGAAATAACATTCTCACGCGTAGATAGTTTGTTTTCCACATGTCTAATGTGTGTGACACATAGTCATATGTCGTTTGACTTTATCCTTAGGGGCTGATTGGAAGGAGCTGTAGTTATTTTCGACAACCACTTTTTTTTTCTAAAGCCTAAAAAATAAATATACATAGAAAAAAATTGGCTCTAAGAATTAAATTTTCTAAAGTTTTAACGTTTTAATAATTACTGTTTTAATATAAAAATGTACATTCTAAACTCTACAACAAACAAAAAAACCTTAAAGCTACAACTTCAACAGCAATCCCTTCATATTCTCGACCTTCATTGTACACATGTGAATTAGTAAACTTGGTTTTAAATTCAAACACATTATAGTGATACATCGTATATCTCCAACACTACATATGTTAATATATAACGATTGATCAGCCTTAAATTCATAAATTGGGAACAATGTCTTTCTCTCTTCTTTTTAGATTATGAATCTTTTGGTTTAGTCAAGGCTTTTCAAAACTTGGTCATTAATTCTATAAACGAAAGGCCATACATAAAAAAGGTATAATAAAGTTAAGCTTGGTAACGACTTGAGCTAAATGGATTTAGCTAAACACATTAATATGAATTATTTATACTAATCTACATTTTTTTTAATCAAAGTTTCACCAGACAGTCCCTTTATGTAATGAGATTCCGCGTGGATCGATCCTCTGTCGGATTGAGAACAATGTTGTGTGTCTTGTGGTATTTAGGCACGGAAATACATGACGTAAATAGTTATGTCATTTTCAAATACTAATTACTATCATAACCTTAGGTTCTCTCTTATAAATTTGAACTTGTGATACAAATGGTTTCATCTGGTAGTGCGCGGCTAAGGTCAAGTCAAAGACAAGGTTGGTTTGCGATAGGAACGTGTGGCAAGTTGATCTTTGATGGTAGAAGTCAGCTTTGGTATTACAAGACTTAGGTGTCGGTCGATATATAAGCTGGAGGTACTTTTGACTCGGCATTTTCTTCTAAGAAGAAGTTGAGTTTTTAAAATGAAATATCAAAGGTAACAACAGTACAACTATTAGTTGTTAACAAAGAAAAAAAGAAACAATACAACTAGTGGTTGTCGGCACTTTACTATGTGGAGACAAAGTTCGAAAAGCAGCATTAAGTAAAGTGATCCTCCATTGAGTATTGGCTAGTTGGTTCCCGATTCTTTTTACGTGAATGATATAAGTGAGAAACATGAAAGCGAAAAAACTATACCCATTACTATATTGCTGTCTCATTCCATTTGTAATTCAAAATAGAGAGATTTAAAAACCAAATAAAGTAAAAGCAAAGCAAACCATTCACTTTAAACCATACATAAGCTAGCCTCCTTATAGTCATGGTGTCGTTGATAACAAACTATATTGTTACATCTATTTTCATTAGTTATTTTTCAGCGATGAATCAGATTTAAAATTTATAGGATATGCTTATTCGTAGGTAGATCGTTGATTAATAATATGCATATATGGGTTTGGTTTATTGGTATTAAGTGTTAAACTGATTGATAGATCACATATTACAATACAAGGGAAAAAAAGTCCAGCCTAAATAAAACCCAAACAGACCCCGCATAAAGCTAAACCGAAACAAAGAAGCACAAAACCGGTTTATACTTTATACCGGACGCCATTTCAAAGGCTATTTACTTCATGAAGCTTTACTTTATAGATTATGCGCGTTGGACCCATTTATATTGAGATAATTATAATTTATTAGGGGCTGTATATCATTAGACCACTAAAGGAATTTATCGATTTGCAAAGAGTTTTAACTTTTTATTATGTGTTGTCATAATATGTCTTAAAGTAACACACCAAAGGAATTTAATTGATTTTCGACAGAAGAGACACGAGTATCGCTATCGTATCACACTAACTACATTCTAAAACAAATGTGTTATATGTTATCTAAAAAAACAATAAAATTTTAGGGAAAACAAATGTTTTTATGAGCCTTTCTGCCAAAATACTGCAGCTTCCGAAGAAGTCAAAAGATAATCACGGATAAAAAAATGGGAAGGAGAATCCGAATGATGAAGAAAAAATCTTGTATATATATATTTATGTATTTGAATTGCAGTAAAATCGAAACACCATATTTTAAAATATTTGGTTTGGTTAGTGTTTACATAAAATCGAAACACCATACAATTTTAAAATACGTGTCGAAAGTAACGGTCTGTTTTGGTAAGTTCGGCACACTGAGAAAATAACAGGCCTCTAGGCCCATTAGTAAAAATAGGCCCGACACATAGGCCCATTAGGACAAAAAGGCCCGACCAGATCTGTTATTCTTTTTCTCACAAAAAAAGTTTCGAAGCAAAAACAGAACACCTTAAGTTCCCAAGGAAGATGATGCGAAAGAAACACAGATTTTTCCTTGTACCTAATCACAAAGCAACCTTGTAGTACTTAAGTTAAGGGTTCAATTAATCTTTCATAGTTCTGGAGAAAGATTCAATGAATGTTCGGTAGGTGATATTGACAATGATGACATTTGGTTCTTAAGTTTGGAATAATCATGTTTGGAAAAAGGTAGTTAAAGGGGAGTTAGCATTTCTTTGGCCGAGTCAAAGTTAGGCATTGACCCAAACTACGGAGAGAAGAACTGTGTGCTGTTTTGGTCTCAGAAAAGTTAACTACGTGTCGGTTTAGCTACAATCTACACGAGCTTGCAAGTACATATAATGTCATAAACCCAACAAATTAATAATGGAATGTTGTGTCAGGAGAAGTACCCTACTTATTGACACATATACACCAAGAGTATGGGTCATGATGTCGGACCCATAAAATTTAGCCACATTAGTGTGGATCAACCCGAACTCGACACGTTGAGCCAAGGACGAAACATTGAATGGAGAAAAGTGGAGAAAGATGGTTCGATGATGATGAACCATCTTGCTAGAAAAAGAAAAAAAGAAGATATACCTAACACACAAAGGTATTGTGACATCATCACACCAACTTTGAAAATGAAGTTAGGAACAAGAGAAATCAATGTTTTTTCAAAGATTTCAACGAATGAGAAATCTCTCCCCGTTTTGATTATTACTAGAATTTAAGAGTTGTGATTTGTTTGTAACACTTGTTTAAGTTTCCCTCCAAAAGTTCTATTTTCATTTTCTAACTCTGTTTTTTTGTTCTGTTCTTTGTAACTTCTTTTGAATTGTAATTTATCATAAAGCGTCTTTTCCTTTTCTTTTTAACTATAAAAGCAACCACTCTTTAAACCATAAAAAGAAAAAGCAGAAAGCTTGTTACTTGAATGCAGTTGGATATATGGCACAGTACTGTCTTTGTTGCTTTGTTGTGTCTATATAATTTCTTGTCCCATTGTCTAAGTTGCATCACAAAGTGAAACAAGAATGAGTTAGCTTGAACCACACGTTCTTCTGAGAAAAAACTTATTTTATTCAATTCCACAAGAGAAAGAAAAGACCCCACAAAAAAAAAGAGACTGATCTGACTAAGAGAATGGAATTGGTGAAGTCGAGGTTCAAGAGGGTTTGTGTGTTCTGTGGAAGCAGCAGCGGAAACAGAGACTGTTACAGAGATGCCGCCATTGATCTAGCTCAAGAGCTGGTTCGGTTATGTTTATGCCTTAATGAGAGTCTCAAAACCTTGAAATGGGTCTTGATTTTTTGTGTTTACTCTGTTTTGTGGAACAGGTTGCGAGGAGATTGAATCTTGTGTATGGAGGAGGAAGCATTGGTCTCATGGGTTTGGTCTCACAAGCTGTTCATGAAGCTGGAGGACATGTACTAGGGTATGCTCCTTATATCAATGATTTCTTCACTTCAGCTTTGTGACCTTCGCCGCTTAATGATCTGACATACTTGTGTGATCTGCTTCCATCTTGCTTTTATTTTATGGATCAGGATCATACCAAGAACTCTTATGGACAAAGAGGTAGGCTTAGACTACTTTTTCACTTGAATGATTAGTTAGTGTTCAAGAGAATGTCTCTGAAATGTGACTTTTTACAATAGATCACCGGAGAAACATTTGGTGAGGTAAGAGCCGTGGCTGATATGCATCAAAGGAAAGCAGAAATGGCAAGCCACTCGGATTGTTTCATTGCATTACCAGGTACGCAATAACTAGCAAGCTTAGATACTTTGTAGACCTTAAAACTATTTGCTATTCGTCAGGGTCTGTTCTAGAGCCTCTAAGGCTATACATCTAACCAATCCTATGGAGATTACCTAAAAGAAGGTATTGTCAAAGTAAGGGTGTCTATAACCTGATAAGAGATCAATTGTGCCCGGATTGTAATATATTCTCTACGTTATATTGAAACTTGACATTGTTTCCATTACAACTGCTATTAAATGTAAAAGACGGTTTCTTTAATCAGCCAACAAGAGACTGTTTCAGTTGAATTGATCAGATCATCCTTGGAAATGTTGGTTACAAACTTGAATCTAGGTCAGGATTTTTCAAAGATTACATCTTTCTTCCAAAACAAGAGTCATTTGTGTAATTGACTTTTAATTGCTCTGTTCTTGCAAATTGATAATAGGTGGGTATGGAACATTGGAGGAGTTATTGGAAGTAATAGCATGGGCTCAACTTGGAATCCACGACAAGCCTGTAAGTAAAAAAGAAGACATTTCACTTTCTACTGTTTGTTGCTCTATGAATCACTAACCAAAATCAAAATATAATAAAGTCTTGATCTTTTGTGTTTCCACTTTGGGGGAAAAAACACTGCAGGTGGGTTTGTTAAATGTGGATGGTTATTACAATTACCTCCTCACTTTCATTGATAAAGCCGTTGATGATGGCTTTATCAAGCCATCTCAGCGTCACATCTTTGTCTCCGCCCCTAATGCCAAAGAGCTTGTCCAAAAACTTGAGGTGGGTACCACCAAAAATTTGCTTTGCTTTTGTCGTGAGATTCTGACTTTTAACAATCTTGTAAAGATGAAGATAACAAAAACAAAAACTTTGATTCGGAAAATGGATCTTTTGTTTTTGGTTTTACTCAGGCATATGAGCCTGTGAGTGATGGAGTCATAGCAAAATCAAAGTGGGAGGTTGAGAAGAAAGTGCAACAGCCGCAACAACAACAAGTAGTGTTCTGTTCTAAAACAAGCATGCAGACTGAGATTGCTCTTTAGACTTCTACAAGGTCTCTTGTCTAAGAAACATAAAGTCTAGGGCTTAAATAATGAGAAATGTAAATAATCTGCTGGTTCTTCCTGATGTCTCCCATCGACTTGTTATGAACGGCTTCTCTTATTTCTTCCCTTAATTAGTTTGTCAACGAGAAACAGCGAATCTTTCTCATCCGGCCATGTCCTCTTAATCTTCTTTACCCTTAAACCAGCAGCATTCTCTTCTTCCAGAGACTTATGAGTAGGATTTGGACGCATTAGTATTGTATTGACGCATTGGTCGTCCCTTTGACAATGATGTGTATATCAACAGTTGTTTTCTAAATTTGATAAGTGAAATCTGATTGGTAAACTGGTGGTCATACTTGTGAGTCATGAATGATTAACAAGATAATTAAACAGAACAAAACAGAGTAACAATATAACTCAAGGGCAAAGTGGACTAAAAAATATAAAGATGTCGAGAAATCAGTGTTATTGAGACAAAGATTATAAATTATTTATTAGAATATTATGTACTAATAAGATAAAATTCTATGTACTTTAATGTAGTTTTATATACTATTTTTATAAATTTTATGTGTTTTAGGTAGATAGAGGATTCTATGTAGGAAGATAAAATTTTAAGTAGCTGAAATAGAATTTCATGAACTAATACAATAATCTTATGTATTTTACAAGAATTTATATTTAGATAGATAGAATTTTATGTACTTTAATAGAATTTTATGACCGAAAAAAACATAATTGAAAAAGGCATGCAGATAAGTTTGAAAGAAAAAGAACTTATAGAATAAGATTTTAATCCGTAATTAGACGGTGAAATTTGAGGGATTGAAAGATGTACCAAGTTCAAATTTAACTTTTTTTTATTCTTTTTTTTGTTTGTTTGTTCTTATGTTTAGAAAGAAAGAAGAAATGAAATCACTTAGTCATATGAAAGAATCTTTTATAATTGTGTGTTCGTTAACAAATTTACATCTCCTATATTGTACAAAACTTTGTGGGCTCAATGAACTATTAGATGTTAAGTATTGAGACTCTGTATTTGATTAAAGATTTCGAGAGCGACTCAATTTCATCTTCGAGATCTTGAATGCATGACTCTAAGATCTGCACATCCTCCATCTTCAAGGATTTCTCAGATTGGAATTCTGAACCATCCTTGTGAATTCATTTGCTTCAGTTTCACATGCAACTTTGCTCTGGTTCATCAGCTTTGAGACCAATGACCATTTTCCACAAGCCTTTGATCCGGTCATGAAGCTAAACAGAGATTCAAACAGAGCAATTGTTATGGCTTCTGCTTCTCCAAATACAACCAAAGGTTCATCGTTGTTGTCTTTGTTTTGGAAGGTTTTCAAACTCTTAAGTACTTTTTGGAATGACTTCTTCAGGACCTTTCTTGAGGTTAAGTATTTCTTGACCTCATGGGATAGATCTCCACGCTTTCTTCGTAAGATAGATTGGATCTCCTCGAGACCTTCTTTCATCTGTGACAAAGCGTCCTTGGCGACATTGCATAAATCTAAGATCTTGAGGGATCCATCAAGAAGCTTCTCAATTTGTTCTTGAGATAAAGATTTTTGGGTGATAGGTAAGCGAAGCAGTTTCTCAAGAGAATCATACAAGCCTTGAAGGTTGCTAAGTCTTTCGCAGATAGAAGAGCTTGAGGCTGCTTCACAAGATCTCAACCGGGTCAATTGCTCATCGACATAAGCAGCTTGAGGGTGTTGCTTTGATGGGAAGCTGTTAGATCGAACGTGGAAGGAGACAGCCATTTTTATTGAGCTTTGCTTCGTTGTTTTGATAAGGCTTAAGAAAGCTTAAAGATGTTTGTTCTGCCTTTATCATCTCTCTGGTCATCACATATATACACACCTTTGACAGGAGAGAGAGAGACAAGAGGAATATCAAGGCTGGCTCAAATTTAAATCATAGAAGGCTATGTTTGTGCAATGTCACCTTCCAACCACCTATTTTTAACGCATAAACAATAACCAAAAAGAGATATGGATTCTCATATATGCAACCGCACGAGCGAATTTGCATTTAGAGGTCTATTTTTCATTAGAAAATGCAAAACCAGCTTGGCTTCTGTCTCCTTGAAGGCAAGATCCTTATTCATCGACTTTGACATGTGAACGATTAAAACAACTTGTGATTTTATTTCTATCTTAAAACATATTTATTTTTTCCCATCACACAAACATTGTCAGAGTTATCACTGCAACAACGTGTGAATTTCAGAGACGCCTTCAATTGACAATTCATATTATAATTATATGTGACTTTCATTTATTTTTTTACTACAAAGATATTAAAACGTTAAGGCTTGTCGTTCAACTCTTTCATAGCAAAAAGAGACTTTCATTTGTTTGATCAGTGAGTTAATTAGAGAGTGAACGGCTCTAAGATTATATCTTCGAGGACTTCTCCAAATACAATACAGATTCAAAGCTTGCAAATCTTGAGATATGTGATTCGTATATCTTCGTGTGGATTTGTCTGTTTCTATGCTTCACATGTAGCCTTGTAACAGTAATTTTTATTATTGGAAGACCTCATGCAATTTTTATTATTCTTAGCGATGTTTATACATTGTCCTCCTCCAGAAAAAATGCAAAATAATATTTAGATATAAAACAAAAAAAATGAATGTGCACGAAGCTTTGTTTAAAGCAAATCCAGTAAGGCTTGTCTCCTTGGAGTTGATGATAACAGCACCATTCATGCATATATTCACTCTAAAAACCTCATGTGCAACCAATAGATACTAGTATATTACAGTTCATGACACAACTAGAAGTGCTTTAAAAAACTTGCAAGAGATCAAATTCTGCAGTGTAGGAGGCAGACAAGATCTGCAGCAACCTTCAACAGATTAAGCTAAGCTGGTTCACATGGATGTATCCGCGAGTGGCGCTGATATCATATGCCTTAAGGAGACAAGCCCTGCTGGCTTTGTATTACAATCTTTATAAAATAATTTCATGTGACAAATTTAAATCAGATATTTCTATTATGCACATTGGAGGATGCGTTAGGATGGATGGTTGGAGGGAGACATTTCACAAACATCGTTTTCCATGATTCAAAATTTGAACTGCCTAAGGTTCCTCATGTCTCTCTTCCTTACTCTTGTATATATGTATAGACCAGAGAGTCAATGAAAGACAGAACAAACATCAAAACATTTTCTTCATCTCAAAACAGAGAAAGAAAGCTCAAACAAAAATGGCTGTTTCTTTTCATGCTCGTTCTAACAGCGTCCCCTCTATACAACACCCACAAGCTGCTTATGTCGATGAGCAATTGAACCGATTGAGATCTTCTGAGGCAGCCTCTTCACTTTCCAGCTCTTCTATTTACCAAAGACTAAGCAACCTTCAAGAATTACATGATTCTCTTGACAAGATGATTTGCCTACCTATCACCAACCAGACTTTATCTCAGGATCAGATTGAGAAGCTTATTGATGGATCCCTCATCATCTTGGATTTGTGCAACGTCGCCAAGGATGCTTTGTCACAGATGAAAGAAGGTCTCATGGAGATCCAATCTATTTTACGAAGAAAGCGTGGAGATTTATCTGCAGAGGTCAAGAAATACTTAGCCACAAGAAAGTTTTTGAAGAAGTCATTCCAAAAAGTACTTAAAGATTTGAAAGTGAGCCAAAACAAAGAGAGAACCAATGAATCTTTGGTTGTGTTTAGAGAAGCAGAAGCCGTAACAATTGCTCTGTTTGAATCTCTGTTTAGCTTCATGTCCGGATCAAAGGGTTGTGGAAAATGGTCATTGGTCTCAAAGCTGAGGAGCCAGAACAAAGCTGCATATGTAGCTGAAGCAAATGAATTCACAAGAATGGACTCTGTGTTTCAATCCGACAAGTCATTGAAGATGGAAGATGTGCAGATCCTAGAGTCGTGCATTCAAGATCTTGAAGATGGAACTGAGTCACTCTCAAAGTCATTGATCAAATACAGAGTCTCACTTCTTAATATCTTATAGATCATAGTTCCTATAAAATTTTGTACAGAAATGGAAATGTTAATATACCTCTAAATGAGAATAGAAACAAACAATTTCTCTTTGCCATATATCCTTTGCTCGTCATGACTATCTTTATTCATACTTTTTTGCCTAAATCTTTACTCATCAATTAACCTTCAAGAAACAAGAGGTACTTCATGAAATTAAAGAAGAAGTACAAAAATCTTTGGAAATGATGTCTTAAGTTAATAACTCTTAAGTAAATATATGGTTTTCTACTTTTCTCTGTTTCTCTATAATCTGTTTTATATTGTTACTCTGTTTTCTCTGTTTTATTAACATGTCAATCTTCTCTGGTTCGTCAGTTTTAACCAAAGTCTTAAAAAAATTTTGATAGACTTTGACTGTGATTTAGAGGTGGAGAAAAATTCCAAGTATGAATCAAGTATTGAAGTTTAAAGGCTTAAGCCTCGTTCTAGCTCACCAAACTTTCATTTTCTTCGTGGTTGGTTTCTATTGTTACTATATGTTTTGTGTCAGGTCATATCTCTGTAAAATCACATAATTCTGATCAGAACAGAGAAAGAAACAGAGCAATTGTAAGAGATTCTGCTTTTCAAAATAACCAAAGATTCTTCCTCGATATTGTTTAGTTTTTGTATAACCTTCATATTCCACTCTGTGTTTTGCAACAAGAAGAGCTGGAAAATATGTCGAAGCTGACTTCCTTAACTTCAATCTCTCTTCAACATTAGCAGCTTGTGGTTGTTGTCTTGAAAGGAGATCGCTCATGCTATTTATTTTGCCTTCATCAGCTTTATGGCCAATTAATTAAGCTGCGATGTTTATGCATTTTTTCCCTTTAAACAACCCTGCATGAGTGAAAAAAAACGATAATGATTCATATTAAAAGACCATATTAATGTAATTGAATGTGCACGAGAGACTCTGTATCTTATTGGCCTTGTTTAAAGGAAAATCCAGCATGGCTTGTATTTAAACAGCACCATTCATGGATATATATATTCCACTTCATGTCATTATCATAATGAGCCTTTAAAAATTTGGAAAATCAAATTTTGCAATGTAGGAGGCAGACAAGATCGCATTAACCAACGAAGTTTTAAGATAATTAAGATGGTGCACATGAATGCATCCACGAGTTGCGTTGATATCATAGGCTTCAATGAGACAAGCCTTGCTGGTTTTGCGTTTACCTAAACCAATAACATGTAGAGTCGTTTGCGCATTAACATTATTTTTATAAGATAATCGATGTGACTAAATCTGAATCATATCTTTTTCAATTATAATTATTGCTTGATGCATTAGAGAGACATTTCACAATCATCGCTGTCAACTATAACAAAAATTTGAACAGACCTTAAGATTCCTCATGCCTTCCTTCACTCAAGATGTATATAAGCTCTGACAAGATAGCCAATGAAGGCA
This sequence comes from Schrenkiella parvula, assembly GCA_000218505.1. Lineage (NCBI taxonomy): Eukaryota > Viridiplantae > Streptophyta > Magnoliopsida > Brassicales > Brassicaceae > Schrenkiella > Schrenkiella parvula. Next base: position 16,976,940 of record CM001193.1, on the reverse strand, counting down.
GAACGATACATCTTTCAGCTTTCTAAGCATTTTCTTCATCTGAAAACAGAGAAAGAAAGCTCAAACACAAAATGGCAGTTTCTTTCCATGTTCGCTCTAACAGCTACCCCTCAAGACAACACCCTCAAGCCGCTCATGTCGATGAGCAATTGACCCGATTGAGATCTTCTGAATCAGCTTCAGCGTCTTCTATTTGCCAGAGACTTAGTAACCTTCAAGATTTACATGATTCTCTTGAAAAGATGATTCGCCTATCTATCACCAACCAGGCTTTATCTCAAGAACAAATTGAGAAGCTTCTTGATGGATCCCTCAAGATCTTAGATTTATGCAATATTGCCAAGGACGCTTTGTCGCAGATGAAAGAGGGTCTCATGGAGATCCAATCGATTCTACGAAGAAAACGTGGAGATCTATCGAGCGAGGTCAAAAAATATTTATCCTCAAGAAAGTCTCTCCAAAAATCATTCCAAAAAATAGTCAAGAATTTGAAAGTCTATCAAAACAAAGAAAACGAAGAGTCTCTGGCTGTGTTTGGAGAAGCAGAAGCTGTAACAATTGCTCTGTTTCAATCTCTGTTTAGCTTCATCTCCGGATTAAAGGCTTGTGCCAAATGGTCTTTGGTTTCAAAGCTGATGAACCAGAACAAAATTACATTTGAAGCAGAAGCAAATGAATTCAAAGTGGTGGATTCGGAGTTCCAATCCGAAAAGTCATTGAAGATTGATGATGTGCAGATCCTAGAATCATGTATTCAAGATCTTGAAGATGGACTTGACTCACTCTCAAAGTCTTTGATCAAATACAGAGTGTCAATTCTTAACATTCTTTAGGTCATTGAGCCTACAAATTTTTGTACAGAGAAAACTGTGAATACCTCTAAATGAGAATAGAAAAATATACAAACTTTGCCCTATAACTTTGCTTTTATTATCATCTGATTCTTATTTACCTTTATGTTTTTACAATACATTAAGCTACGAAGTTAGCTGACAAAAAATTATATATAAAATCTTAAATTCCTAAATATTCATCAGCGAGTGGACTTTGTAACTTTCACCCCAAGAAACTGGGCAGACTTAGATCTTCTTCATCCCTTCATCTGTTCCTCACATTTTATTTGGGATAATTCATATTTATTTGTTCTTCTTTTTTTTTGTAAAGGCGTGGTATATTTAGAAGGACAAAAAAAAACAATATCTTGATATTTTGGGCCTATAAATTATTGAGGCCCAATAACAAAATGTAGAAAAACCCAAAATGGCAAAATTGATTCATCTTCTTCGGATGATCGAGATCGGCAAAGCAAAGTAAGTAACAATGGCAGCTCCTCCACTAATCCTCCTCCTCACTCTCCTCTCCCTCCCTTCTCTTCCCATTTCCGCCACCTCAGATGCCTACCCTTCAATTCCTGGAACCACTCCTGTCGACGGAGGTTTCTCCGATGAACTCAAACCCATCCGCCGTGAGGTCTACGGCGAAGGCAAAATCTTCGACATCAGTCACCGCTACACGCCGGAGATGCCGTCGTGGGAATCATCAGAAGGAATCGGACGGTTTCTATGGCTAGCTGCGAGCATGAAGAACGGATCACTGGCTAACAACTCCGAGATGAAGATCCCGACGCACACCGGTACTCACGTCGACTCGCCTGGCCACGTCTACGATGACTATTACGACGCTGGTTTCGATGTAGACTCGCTTGATCTCCAAGTCCTCAATGGTAATTTTGTCTCTGATTCATGTGAAATCTCTTCTTCCCTTTCTAATTTTATCTCTCGAATTGGTGAAGATTTGGATTTTCGTTTGTAGGTCCTGCGTTGTTAGTTGATGTTCCGAGGAATAAGAACATAACTGGTAAGTGAACTTTTCCTTCGTTACGAGAAATTTGAATTTTATTTGGGCGAATTGATTGAACATATAGATTTGTGGGTGATAGTGATTAGAAGACAGTGATGGGTATAAGCTTCAGATTCATGCATATTCATCTTATTGGTTGTGTAGCCGAAGTGATGAAATCTCTTCGTATACCAAAAGGAGTTCGTCGTGTGCTTTTCAGAACATTGAACACTGACAGGTAACATTAGAACATTGTCACATTCTATCTTGTAACTTTGAAACTCTGTTTCGGAATAATTTCAGTGATAAGCTTTTGTCATCTGTTGAATTCCTGGTTTCTCACAAGAGTTTGATAAAATCATTTCAGGCGTCTTATGTTCAAGAAAGAGTTTGATACAAGCTATGTTGGATTCATGAAGGACGGCGCACAATGGTTGGTAGACAATACAGACATCAAACTTGTTGGTAATAATCAAAGTTTGCACCTTTTTGCCATCATTCATATGGAGGTTTCTTTCGTTCTTGTTACCAATCTTATGGAAAGGACATCTTTATCAAAATATGCATCGACATCTCTTGGATTGAGTTTTTGACATATAAGCTGCTTGGTTGTGTTTTGTTGAAGTGATCTCCAAGCTCAGTTTTGTGTATCCATTGTCAAAATGTAGGGATTGATTATCTATCTGTAGCTGCATATGATGATCTGATTCCGTCCCACCTAGTATTCCTTAAAGGCCGGGTAAGCAAGTTTGTTGTTAAAGTAGATGAATCGTGAAGAACAATGAAGATCTGATAATGATGGTTGAGACAATATATAAAACCTTGACAGGAGACTATACTTGTGGAGGGATTGAAGCTGGATGATGTGAAGGCAGGAGTCTACTCTGTCCATTGCTTACCTCTAAGACTGGTTGGAGCAGAAGGATCTCCAATTCGCTGCATCCTCATCAATTGATTCTCTCCTTGTAAATCCGCCAAATCCAGAGTTGTTTATAACTAAGTTTGCTTAGCGTTATGAACAACGGTTTGTGCGAAATGTATGCAACCTATGTGGAGATTGGAGTTGGAAGCAATAAGAGAGATGCTGAAAAGACGAAGTTGAGGAGGATGAAGCACTTAAAAGATTTCTATGTATGTAGTAGTAGTATGTACTTAAATAAAATACTTGTCTATCTTTTTGGGTCAGCCCATTCGAAAAAGCACTTTTAATTTGATCGTACAACAACTTCAATGGCAATTTCTTGGTTAACTTGTTGGGACAATGGAGAGAAGCCGTACCCGTCTATGGTCTCGCTTATTTCATCACAGCTCGATCAAGCTTTGTCGATATGGCAGCTCATCCATGCCACACACTCTTCTACATCGTCTTCATGTTTTCTGCTTGTGCGGTTCTTTCAAAATCGTGGATTCAAATCTCGGGATCTTTAGCTAGAGACGTAGCTAAGGAACTCAAGGAACAGCAACTGGTGATGCCGAGACATAGAGAGTCTAATATGCACATGGACCGAAACCGCTACATCTCAGCATCAGCTATTTTTGGAGGGATGTACATTAGTGCACTCACTGTTCTCGCTGACCTCATAGGAGCTATTGGCTCAAGAACCGGAATCTTGCTTGCTGTCTCAACCATGTATCAGTGTTTCGAGAGTATTGACAAGGAAAAATCAGCCAACTCGGCTACTTTGGGTTTTGATGCATGCACCTTGACACCATCAACATTCATAAGATGTAACACTTTTTTTTTGCTGTCAAAGTTTGCTTAAGATGTAACATTTTTTTTTCTCTCAATACATTCGGAAGATTTGATTTTAAGTAAATGGAAAACAATTTCTAATAGAATTCACTGAGTTGAATTTTTGGAATAATCGTATTCTTGGAATTTTGTCCATTAAAACTTACAATATGTATTGCATTACAAACAAACATTAATTTTTCTTCTCCCTCTATGGTTACATTACATCCCAATCAACAATCACAGCGACAAGTTTTAACCCTTTCTTTTTTTTCCTTGCGAAAAAAGAATTTCCTGAAGCTCAACAAATTTTACAAGAAGATGTAACAAGTCGTGTTTCAAGAATCAAGATCCTTTGCCGCCTCGTTGTCTCTTCTCTTCGAGCTGAGTTGCTTCGTTCAACATATCGGCTGCGTCCGTGTTCATGTTGAGCTTCGCTAATGCCACAGACTGCATGTAGAAAGCCGTTGGCCAATCAGGATATACGCATTGCGCTTGCATCGCATCGCGTAGTGCTGCGTCTGGTTGATCGCATAGTAAGTAGCATAAGCTTCTCCGACCAAATACGGTTGGTGACACCATTGTTCCAACGTCGATGAACTGCCCAAAAGCAATGCATGTAAACCATATGATTTCTATCAATATCCAAATAAACAAAAAATTGTCAAAAACGGTTTTAACCCGAAAACCCTGATCCAAATACCGATACCTGTGAGTAACAGTCTATGGCGTTTTTGAAATCTTTCTCGCGGAAAGCTAGATCACCGCGTTTCCGTGCGTCAAGCATGTCTTTCATCTGTTGCGTCCATTCTTGGAAAGATAACTGAAATCAGTAGATAAGAGTTAGTTAAAGAGTTAGCCTCTTTTAAACACAATTTCGTATCTGAAACTTAAACTTTCATTTATCTACCTCGTTTGTCCCTTCATCGTCTCTGTAATGTGTCATGACCAAGATCTGATGAATAGCTGTGAGATCCATTCTCGAGCAAGCCTCACCTAATGGCGAAAGTGGCCTCTGCGGCGTCGAAGGTGCCTCTTCGTGCTTCTTTATTCCAAGCATTACATAAGAAGGAACCTGTAATCAAATGTTTAACAAAGAAGAATTCAAGAACAGGGGAAAAAAACTGATAAAATTCAAGAACTAGATCACACTTACGTCTGATTTAGTTTGCAACGGTGCAAGTGTAGCGACGAGATCTTTTGTATTGGGTCTCTCTCGAGGCTCATATTGCAAGCATTGAGAGGCAAGTTCGACAACTACGGTAGCTTCCTCTGTTGAGAACTTTCCCTCGAGGTGTGAATCCATCAACAGAATAATATTCTTGCCACGTATCATATCAAGAGCCTAGAAGAGAGAAATATCACTAAATTAATATCACTGAACTTCTCCACTTGTATATGACATGGATCAAGTGTGTAGCACATAGCTATAACCAAAATGAGAGTTGAAGAACAAGTGTGCAGCACATAGGTATAGCTAATTTTAAGAGAGACGGTGAGGGAGCAGCATTATAGAGTTCTCAGAAACCAGAATCACTTAAAGGAAATCCATCACCAAACAGATAGATAAGGAACTTACATGGCTTGGAGGGATGTGTTTTCCGCTAAGCAAATCCAGAAGCACAGTTCCAAAGCTGTAAGTAACACTTTCAGGTGTCACTCTTCCTACAACGCAAAAAGTGACCACACTTATAATCAATGACAAAAGGAGTTGAGCAAAGCGATCTGATTTGCAAAAGGCAACAGGATAGAACTAAACATTTGCATCTGATGCTGATTATAATAATCTTAAGAGACAAGCACAAATTGATTTACCATTTCTTAGATATTCGGGTGGTGTATATGCTAAATTTGTGCTATAACTTTTACCATCCCGACTGTTCTTCATCAAGCCGAAACATGAGAGACGAGGATCACCATCCTACAATATTCATCCAAAAGCTTGTAAAAAGGCAGTAAAAATCTCGTAAGCATGAAATAAATCTTGAGAAGAGAATGATACCTCGTCAAAGAGAACCCTGTAAGCATTTAGATCATGGTACAATGGACGACCCTCGGTGCTACAATAATCCAAAGCTTCGGCTATGGAATATCCTACTCGCAACCTCATAGCCCATTCAATGGTCTGATTTTCCCCTGTGAATGACCAAAAAAACACAATAAGATATGGAAAAACTTCACCTTTTAACACATTCTAATCACGTAAGAGAACTCTTTTTTAATCCATCTAACAGCAAAACCCTATAACATAAACCATAAATGCAAAGTCTTTGCAAGGCCCTGAAATTGGCAAAATCATTGGACACTGAAAGAGACTAAAAATTTCACAGCTTTAGAGACACATTGCAAATTATACAACCTAAAAGATACACAAACAGATTCATCATTCTACTGGGAATTAGATAAAAGAGTAACCATAAGCATACAATGGAACAAATGCTTAGCGAGTGTATCATTAGGCATGAACTCAGCAACAAGAAGCCTCTCATCTCCATCGCAACAATATCCAATCAAATTCGCCAACCGATTATGCCTCAATTTCCCCACGCCCCATGCTTCTTCCTGAAATATTGCAACAAATTGAAGAAAACAGATTTCAAAAACAACCGGTAAAAGAATCCAATTGCCGATTAATCAGTTGAAAAAATTGAAGTTTTTTTTTCTTGCTACCGCGAATTGTTTAGGATCAGGCCAAGCCATCTTAGTGAACTTCTTGACGGCGATCCAACGACGGTTCTGAAGTCGGCCTTTGTAGACAAGATTTGGGGCTTTCTCGCCGCTTTCTGATACGATGTTGTCGGAGCTGAAGTTGTTGGTAGCTGCTTTGAGGTCGGAGAAAGAGAACTCAGAGAAAGAAGGGATTCCTCCTCCAACTACACCACCAGCTCCGCCGCCTCCGATTCCGCCGTTATCGAGTCCAGTAGCCGTCGTAGCACCGCCGTGGTGGGTTTGAGCTAGTTTTCGCGGCTGAGCTTCATCTTTTCCAAGCGGGTTTTCACCCGGACACAAGGATTGACAGCAACCCATGAAAGTTTCCAATTTTTTTCTCACGAAGAAACAAAGCGAGTCGGAAAGTGTTTCTCTTTCGCTCCTGTAAGAGAGAGAGAAAGAGAAGATAGTGGTGGAAAAAAATAAAAATCCAATTTTTATTTTTTTCCTTTTGTCTTTTTTGATTTCTGAGGTAAGTTTCTGTCTCCTACTTGTCAATATGGTACCACTGAAAAAAAAGGTTTAAATCTTAGGAAAAAAAATTAAACATTCTGATTATATTGTTAACATATAATCAGTAAAAATCTTTGATTCTAAACTGAAAAGCCAAAAAACAAGAAGAAGCCAACTTCTTTTGTATATAAGTACTATACTATAATACAATAAATTGATTCCGATGTTCAATGATATACACTTTGTGGTACCAAAAGAAATTTTGGAAAATCACATTATTGCCAGCTCAAAGTGTTTGTGATTGGAATGACTTATCATCAACCATTCTTACTTTTTCTTTCTCGATTGTTTCATATCTTTTCAACACAACCAAGTTTTGTTTTTTTTTCGTATAAGTAGCTAGTTATTTCAAAAGATTCGTACTTGTACAGTGTAAAGAGAAGCGTGTGAAGAAAATCTGAAATTTTTTAGAAAGTTGACCTATGAAACCGTGTGATATTTGATTTGGATTTATATATTTTTTGCGTTTCCACTCGATTTTATATTTCTGGATTATTGACGTACCTTCTAATTAGAGTAATGTGAATATCAATCTTCTTTAAAGGATTTGACAGACTGTGTGACATATTTTCTTTCCATCTGAGTATTATTAATTACTCTATTTACCAACGGAAATGACTACTTTTATGCGTAAGTCCTAAAAATATATCTTTGGAAAGAACATTACAGTTTAAGAAGTTTACCTTTAAAACAGAGAACTTTTCAAAACTAAAAAAGACATTTTTTCTTTTGCTTTTGATACTCTGAATGTGTGTTACCATTGATCAGTAGCCCACATAAAACGAATATGGCTACATGTTCAAAATTGTTTATGCATATGATTTGTTAACTTTTAAATCGCATATTGCAAATTACCGAATTGAATTGGATGTATGGTATTTTTTGATAAAAACCATTAAACTACAAATTTGGATCAAAATATGGATTAACTTTCAAATTTTTAATTTGTATTACTCCTATAAATTGTACTATTTCAAATTTTTAAAAATAAAATATACCGTGAAATTATTCAACATTGTTTTCTGCTTCCATTTGAATTTAGTTTCGACACCTAAAAAAACTAAATATTTTTAAACATACTGATGTTAAAAAAGATAAATATTTTCAAAAGTGAACAAAAATTTAGAGGAAAAAAAGTGCAAATCGTAATGAATAAACTCTAATGATCACCAGCGAGAAAAATAGTTTTTATTTTCTGAGTTTGGATGTATGCAAATGAAAAGTATTCTTGAAATGTTTGATACCTATTATTAGCTTTAGAGAAGAACACAGAGCTTCAAGCTATCAAGGACACAAGAGCTGTCTCTTTGTGTAGAAAAGGCAAAAGAGTGAAGTGATCCAAAGATTCTCCAATGTAAATGGTTTCTTATATGATTAGATGCTCAAGCACTATCTCTAATTCATATAATAAATACACATTATTATTAACCTATGGTTGGATCCCAACAATAACTTCTGGCACTTATTCTCTGCATGTTATGTAACTTTATTGCTTCAATTTATTATTTTGAAACAAACAAACAGGAAAAAGGATTGACACACGAGACGTCAAGTTCACGCTAATCATGTTTGGCACGGCAATACGAAGTCTTTAACTATTGGCGCAGGCACTAGTTGAAAAAGAATTAACCATTGGGTTAAATTATTATTATTATTATTATATAGTTTCATATGAATCATTAATGTTTTTAAAGCAGCTGGTCAGGTTAATGATTGGGAATAGTTTGCAAGTACTTATCACAAAATGATCATACAGCTTGATTCTTACGCCTATCGACCATGCATAATTGCATATTATTAAACATATCGTTTCGAATTTTTACTTCTTAAAGGCTAACTCTTTAGGTTTTAAAAAAAGAGAAATAATAATACATGAACCCTTCACAGAGATCAAAAGAAAGCGAGACTTGCCTTAACTACCTTCAGATTTTACAAAATAATTGTTGAGAAAAGTTTTATCCTAAACGTCTTATGTACACTGCCTGAAAATTATTAGACTCTCACTAAATATCTGCAACCTGCGTCATGTGTGGTAAAGTATCAAGTTATCAAACCTTTCTCTACCATGGCATGTAGTAAACCATCCGGTGCAAAGCCAATTTGCACCAAACCGCATCTGTTAACCGAACAATTCGCCATCTTTTTACACGGTTTCTGCCTCTCCTCTTATATCATCATCCTCACAGGCTCTTCCTTCCTCAGTCTCAGAATAAAGATGCAGATGATTTTTGTTGGTTTTCCGGTATACCAAACCGCATAACCGAGTATTCCAGCATTGCAAGACCAGCAAACAAAGATCATGGCATTCGAATTGAATTGATAAAGCAAAGATCTTCCCTCCTGTTTTGCTTCTTATCATCATTCTTCCTCAAGTTCTCGCGGAGCAGTTTCTTCTTCAGCGCGTGTTAAGAGATCATCATAAGCTCTCATAGATTCAGCAGTGAATCTCTCCATAGCTTCAAAAATCCGCTGCAAACTACCTTGTAAACTATCGTTACTAGTATCGCTTTGGTAAATAACGTTCCCAGATAGTGAAAGGCTATTAGTACCATCACCAGGTGCCACGAGGACCATTTTCTTTTCCAGTGCTTGAATCTCTCTATGTATCCTCTGTTCTTCCCGGTCCATGTTCCTAACTTTCTTTTCTGAATCCCCGTGCCCCATCATTGTTGTCTCTAACCGATCTTGTTCCCAAAGCTGAAGCACGCTTGTAGTGAAACTACGCATTGCCTCAATAACTTCCTTCTCAGATATCCTGTCCAGAGCTTGAGACCATTGGTTACAGATCACAAAGATGGGTGGAGCTCCAATCCGACCAGGTGAAAAAGGAACGATTCCATCGGGTGTTTCCTCGGGTTCATAGAGAAGACACTTCATGAGCCATTTATTCAGCTCTCTTACATAACCTTTCTGCGCGCTAACCCAGCTCGAGAATCCCAATATCCAATCAATAAGCTCATGTCCAAGCAAACTCGTTGCCTCTAGATGTTCATCGCCGAGTTTCTTGCTCGCTCTTATGGGACCTAATCCTCGAGCTTCCCTAATAGCCTGACACTGAGTTTGATGGCATTCAAGCATTGCTTTCCACATTCTCGTGAGCCTGAGAAGAAGTAAAAAAATCAACATTTCCAATTGCAAATATCGAAAACATATATGCGGAGGCAAAGTTTTACCCTTGAATCAATGCATTCAGTTGCGGCCATAGATCTTCGTCTCTAATCTTATTAATTGTAACAGATATTTTATCCACAACCTGAATCGCAATCCGTATCTTTGTTGACATATCTCTCACTAATTTGCGCGTTGTATCTACTTTATTAGCCTCAGCACCTCTTTCATCCAAACGTTTTAGCTTCCTCAGCTTTTTCTCGTGAGCTACACGCAATTTTTCCTCAGCCTACACAGAGTAGAAGATTCGTCGGACATTGAGATAAAGAAACAGAGCAGATCACAGTGGTCAAAGACCAAATATTACCTTCACTTCGTGGTAAAGCTTCTTCTCCCATAGATGGAGCTTGTGCAATGTCGATGAAAGATGCCTCGACCTTGAAGCAAGCTCTTCTTCAATGTCTGCATACGTTGGCGGCGCAGCAGGCGCAGCAGCAGCAGTAGAAGAAGAAGATCGTCCAGAGGTAGAAGGTAACGAAGGAGTAACCCCGTGCAACAATTTCGAAGAAACTGCTCCAATTCACGCACACAAAAAGTTTCAGACTTTTGCAGAAAGTTGAGAACTTTACCTAACAACATTGTACGATTACTGAAATTTTTACTTGACGAAAGATCTTACCATGTTTACGACCGTAAGGATGCTTCCCCACTTCGAGTAACTTGGCGATTTCACTTCCTGACTCTGCAGCTTTCACGAATTGATTCTCAATCTCTTTCGCAACCTCATGCACAGCACGTGGCCCTCCTCCTCCTCCACCACCGCCACGTGTGGCCGTGGCATTGCTCCGTCTTTCCTCGTTTCCAGCATCTTCAACGACCGTATTCTCAACAACGTGCACTTCGTACTCCACCCCTTTCTTCTCCACCAACACGCTCGGTCTAGACTGATACATAGCCGCGTCTGCAGCATCTCCACCGCTTGTGCTAGCGCCGGATTTATCAGCAGGAAGCGGCGGAGACGGAGACTCTTCCCTGTATACCGCGGCGGGAGTCGGTTGATTATTACCACCGGCGGCGAATTTCGGTTTCCCGTGAACTTCCTTAACAACCTCGTAGTGTGAGTCGTCGTCCTCTAGCTCCGGAATACCTTCTTCCTCTCTAAGCTCTCTCGAATCTCGACTCGGAGTATACGGAGGATAATAAGTATCGAACGGATTCAAAAAATCCCACCCGTTGGACCTAGGCGGCGACGGCGGCGGCGGAGGCGGTTTAGAGGCAGCCGCCGCAGAAGCAGCAGTTGAAGAACCGTAGTAGCCGGGTCCGGGTCCAGGTCCGGGGTTTGAGTATCGGAAATAAGAGTTAGGAGGATAAGGATTATAAGGGTAGTTGGAAGAAGAAGCAGAAGATTCGCCTATGTAGACTCTTTGAGGGCTAGTTGGTCTTTGCTCATAGATGACTGAAGGAGGCATCGATTTGTTCTTCATGTAATTCATGTGCATATAGCTTCCTCCTGCGTAAGGAGGAGGAGGAAGATGGGTCATCATTTCCGGATTCGGGTATCGGGTATAACCCGGTTGTTCCATGTAAGGCCCGGACTCGTGTATGCCGAGATGGTGGTGTTGAGGAGAGTGGTGATGATCCGAATCCGAATCCGAGTCCAAATCCAAATGGCCTTCTTCATCATCATCGTCGTCTTCGGAATCCGAACCGAATTCGAGATGACCCGAATCAGAACCCGAAGGTAGCTTTTTTGCTTTCTTAGGGGAAGTTGCTCCTTGTTCGTGTTCATCAGGGTCACCTTTTCTCTGAGGAGGAAGGTTGAGTCTTGGAGAGTCTCCGCCGCCGGAAGCAACGAAACGGTGGTGGTGGTTAATGAATAGATGGAGTGAGTGACCGATTCCTCGAAGCGAGTGAGTGTAAGCCACGTGTGATTCGGCTAAAAGGTAACGTTGCTGAATCGCCGCTTCTAGGAAACCGCAGCGTTCACGGCAAAGAGCAACCGCCGGGAGATCGTCGAGCTTAGAGCTTGTACAACCCATATCAATTATTCCCAAACCAAAACAAAACAAAACAAAAAAAAAACACAAATTTAAAATAGAAAAAAAAGAAAACGAAAAAAGAAAAAGGAAAGCCAAGATTTGAAATCAAGCAAGTGAAATGAAAATAAAAGGAAAAGAGAGAGAAAGAGAGAGTTGAAAGGTAGGTGAGAGGAATAAGAGATGGAGGCGCATATGGGGCAAGGAAGGTGTGGGTTGATGGTGATAGAAAGAAACAAGTGAAGTGATTGTTTTCTCGAGAAAAAAAAAGAAAAAGAAAAGAAAATTATGAAAAAGTGAAGAGATCAAAATGAATGATTTAGCTTAGCTCAAGAAGAAGATGATGAAGAATGAAAGAAAACAAATAAAAAGCAAAAGAAAAAAAAACAGCAAAGGACTGTGAAGGAATCTTGCCAGCACCGAGATTTTCGTCTGTTTCTCCCATAGGGATGAGTCGGTGTTTTTTTCTTCATTTTTTTTTCAGGTAATTTTAATTACTATTCTAATCTCCTTTTCTCACCAATTTAATTAACCGAAATTCGGATTTAAGGAGGGAAGATTTTTTTTTTTTAAATCGGGGTTGAAAATGAAAACCTTTTTAGGACAGTACTTTGAGAGTTTCAGACAGATGACATGGATCTTCAAAAAAGATACGGTTACTTCTTTAATCTTTTTATAAGTTTAATACAAATATTATAATAGTAGTAGTACTCTTCAACTTTGGCTTTCTCTTTGACGGTAACTTTGACCCGTTTTGACCATCTTTTATTACTTTCCCCAAAATACCCTTACCTATAGTCTTTAATCACGTAACGACAGTATTTCATTTGGACAATTTATATCGTCACATTATTACATGATGGTAACGGGTAACGTAAGGAATTAAATGACGAATGTATCAAGACTTCTTATGTTTTAAATTAATTTAATGAAATTCTTAATTGTATGGAGAGTCAAAATTTAATATTGATTATGGTTGAAGGGAAATAAATTAAAAAATTTAAAGAAAAAAAAAAGTCGTGGTGTAGTTGGTTTGGGTGTTCAAACTAAAGACGTAACTAAATGGATGTTGTTACCAAAACCAACACTTCAGGCTTCAGGTGTGATGCTAACGTCGTCAGGGTTATTCTTCTCTCATTGACTAGACCTTTTCTTTTATTGATGGATTATATATCATCTCAAAAAAATATAGTATGTGATACGTTAGTAATTAGTACTTAATACTAATTTATAGGTAAGGTCAACGACATTCTAATTGCACGAGTCAACCGTGTTTTGCGGATTCAATGTGGAAAAACAAAAATATTTGGTAGCTTTATTTTAGACCATATTAAAATTTTGGATATTCACTTAAAACGTTTTCTTTTGGGGCTGAAAACGAAGATGATGGAACTTTTTCTCAAACAGAATTTGAACTTAATTCTGATTGCCGTTAATACAACAGTTCTTTAATGGCCTGAGCTACTTTTGGATAAGGTACTACGTAACTTGCAATAAAAACAAAATCATGAAGGCTAAAAGTGTGTGATGAGTTTTTTTTGTGTGTGAAGAAAGTGTGTCCCGAGTTTAATAAAGAAAAAATATATATTCTAAAACATGCAAGAGTTGCAGGAGAGAATAAAAAAAAAGTATAACAACACACTCGAGATCCAGATAATTCAATTTCAAAGGCCCGTCTTAAGAACATCGGTAGTGTGATGAATGAAAAAAATCAGTGAAGAAATTATTATATCTAAATCTTTGTTCTAAGGTGTTATTTTACAATTTTCATATATATGTTAGACATATTTGCGTATTAGATATAAAAAATACAAAAGACAAGTTTCTATAGAATCACTTATACCTCAAATTAATTTTACTGAACAAAACTCATATATTTTGTTTAACCGGATATAATTTTTGGTTTTTTAAAAACTTATCGTCGACTCCTAGGAAGAGTGTAGGACATGAGTACGTGTACGCACATTGGCACAACAAAACAAATTAGGTCCATCGCGACAAAACGGGTAACGAGCACATCAGGATACATAAGGATACTTAGCATCGAAGCCTTGTAATTGATATCTAAATGCTAATTTACGCAGAATAACTTGATGCAGAAGCAACGCCTTTGTCCCTTCTTGTTTTTTTTGTTTACTTTTTATTTTTTTAACAAGCCCTTTCTACTTTTGATGTTTGTCTTATTTTTTGTCACAAGGCTTGCCTTTTCACTGCATGCTAAATCCTTTATCGTTTCCAAAATTAAGACAAATAAAAATTGGTGGACATTTAGTTAATCTGTCTGCATTCTTTTTAAATTGTGGATATTTCGGGCTTTCCAATTATAATTATCTTTAATATCAGGAAAACAAAATTTAAAATATCTCGATTTAAAAAAAAACAAATTCTCTTGTAGTATTATTAGATCATCAAACATTTGTTGATTGTGTTTATATAGGTAATGGTAATTGTAAAAATAAATGTAAAACCACTCCTAGTTATTCCAACACAGTTATATATTCATTTTCAAGTACTAAAATGATTATCGAAGGTTTAATTTCTCTGAAAATTTGGTTCAGATTTTACCAACACTAAGTGGTCGTAGATCACTGACTGGATCATTGGTCAATGTTGGCGTCGCGTCATTCCATTTAATTTCAATAATAGCTGGTCCTGTGGAAGTTTTATATGGCAAAAATTTATGATTTTTATTTTTAAAAAAGGACTTCAACACGAATTGTTCTAGATACGTATAATCTTCCACAGGACATTTGCTATTTGCCAATCTCAATGGTCCATAAAGCAAACAATCAGTCCAATGGTAAATCCAGTAATGCATTCTTTGTATATTAAAAAATAAACTGTAAGTGGAATGTGAATAAAAGTCAAATTACTCCAGTCAATAGCATACTATACTGTATATAAATGGTTTAATTTGGCTTAAATTAAAAAAGTATTCAGGAGTCATGCTTTTCCTGAAATCCAAAATGATAGTAGCTAGAGATCATCGTACTTCAATTGTCAAGCAAAATTGTTTAGACAAATGTCCAAAATGTTAGTGATGTTAGGTGCAAAATAAAAGAAGACCGTGTTGATTCAGAGGTACTGATATTTTGAGAAAGTTACTTTGGTCCCCTACCCAATTTCAATAAGTCAATTTTTTGTTACATTTTGGGGAAAGCGTGATGAAGTAAATTTTATATAGTATACTTTGAAGTGTATGTAAATGAAAATGTAATATTAAATAAAAAGAGGAGGAATATTTAATGCATTATGACGTCGTCTTCTTCTTCTTGTCTCTTTAACCTTTTATTTTCTTCACTTTCTTTAGCTTATCAAGTTTAGCACGTTCATGCTCAACACCATTTAATTTGCTGATTCTAGAATCTAGACAACAGTATTGTTTATATATGAGATTATCTTATTGCTAAAGCACATGAAGTTCTTTTATTCTTCATTTGGATCAAATTAATCGGCAAACTTCATTTACTTTTTATAAGAATATAATACAAATATATACAAGGCAACTATACAATTTATAGCAAAATTCTAGTAATAGCAAAAGTTTATCGCGGAAAATTTGTAAATGATTGATCATAAGTTTTTATCATAAGTTATTCATCTTCTTCTCCCTCTTAAAGGGATATCATTTAGTTAAACCATATATATATGTAATCATACGTAGTAATAATTGATCACTTCTTTCACTAATCTTTTCGATCACTGATACATGATGACATTGAACCAAAATTTTAAGCTTAGAATAAAATGATCTCATAATATGATTTGAATTTGCAAATTATATAACCGCAAAATTAAGAATGATGTCGTAATCAGTCTTTTGTTACAAAAAGATAATCTTAGTTTTACATCATACTGCGACCATAACAAAAAAAGAATAAAACTATTATAGATCATTAATTTTACTGCCTTTTGGCATATAACCAGAGAAAAAGTTGTCAATATTGTAGATTTTTGTGATAATAATAGCATACATATTCTCCATATTTCTGACTTATTTAGGTACCAAACGGTACTAACGTTTCAGCTTTTGAAGTTGAATGACTGATTTCATTTAAAAAAAAATATAAAGCTTGCTTAAAACTGCTTTTTTCATTGTATCTTAGTTGATGATTTGGGTGGAATGCAGAGAAAGAAAACGTCAATCTCAGACCAACAAAAAAAGAAGACGTCAATCAATATTGAGTAAGATTTATCATTTTTTATTATTTATTATAAAGCATAAAACATTACGAAAATATCATCTTTAGGCATATTCCCGGGTATTCTAGTTATCGTGCTGATATTCAATTGGGTTCCAATTTTCATATGTAATTTGCTCCATACGGATTATATAAGTTCGGGCCATATTCTTAATATGCAAATTAGGCATGGTCATTTACATCTTCCATTCAGATTCATATATGTTCTATGTTCAGATTTTTCAGTTAAAAAAATTTTGGACTCATATAAATATCTATAAAATTTTAGTTCAATTTTAGAAAAGTTCATTTTGGTTTTAGACCAGTTTAATTTTTAATTATGATAATCAGTAAATACCAAAAAAATTTGTTTTTAAATATTTATTATCCAAAATATATATGAAATTCAAAAAAATACCAAAAAATCTGAAAAAACTAAAAAATATATCTGAAAATTTGAAAAACCTAAAAAAGATATCTGAAATATAAAAATATGTACATAATATCCAGAATAATAACTATAATTAATAACGTTGGATCATTTAAATATCGATCAATTTTTAGGTAAAAATCATAACTAAATTGATATCCACAAATCTGAGAGTACATGATTCAACGAGATATAATACGCAAAATCAAAATATATTTGAACTAAGTTTTTAAGATTGATTACAGTTTGGATTTTTGGATTGGAATAAAATGTCTATGCCTAATACAAATCAATGTGTAACTTTGTACCTTTTACATTATTAACATGTATATATGAGTAAATGAGTGTGAGAGGAAAAAAAAGTAATAGTATGATACAACTATTTTATTCCTCTCCTATTTAGTGGGTTCGGAAGAAAGTTGTGGTCAGTAACATATATTCAGTGTTATTAATGTGATGGTCATTAATGAAAGCCGATTCAATTTTAGAGTTTAAAGGAAGAACAAACAAAAGACAGAAAGGCTTTGAAAGATGGGGAAAATTCGGCTGGCACATAATAATTGGGCGACGACAGGTGACATGTGACACACAATTCACTGGTGAAAAAAAGGCTCACGATACACATGCTTTTCATTTCATATGTATGTAATATTTAAATATGTGTTGTTGTAACTTGTATATGATAATTAGTATATATAGTCTTATTAGGTCTACGACGTAAACAATGCATTCCAACATTCAGATTTCAATAAGGAAATTTTGGGATTTCTATTTATCGTTTTATCTAATTGGAGGTTATTATAAATTGTTAGGAAAGATAGTTTTTATTTTTGCTTTCTTTTCTAGTGGTAAATGCTGTAGTCGAATTAAGTTCTAGCTAACTTAATCGCGGCAACAAAAAATTAGGTAGTTGAGCAAACTGTATTTTGCCAAATTCCAATTCAATTTATTTAAAAGAGATACGAGAATACTTTCTAACATATTAGTTATTCAATTTCCGTATTTTTCAAATATGTATACCTTTTTTGTATTTTATGAAATACATTGTATTTTATGACTTTAACCTCAAATAAACATTAATTTAGGGGTGAAGCAACCTTAAATAACAGAAGCAAAACTAAATTATGTTTTTGCATTGGTCGTCACACAACTTTGAGTTGTGATTTGGGTGAAAAAATCTAAAGGTTGTGTAGATTTCTTTCTTTCGTTGGTCAAATGGTTTCTCAAAATTGAGAGACAAACTAAAACCAAAGATCATACTTTAGATATGATACACAAACCATACACGAATCTTAAAACTATTTTCCTTTTGTCGGCAATCTTTAAACTGATCAACGTCGCAGTAGATCATATATAATGGCAAGTCCAGATTAATATAAAAACTCCCATAATGCAAAGCCTTTTTTTTGTGAACGTTATGTTCAATAAAACAAGAAAAATACAATTGTCAAGGGAATCGAAAATCGATAATAGTTAGTTACAGTGACAAGAAAGTAAATCTTTTAATAAATGGTTATAAATCCAAAGAGTATATTCTCGTAAAGCTAACCAATAGAAAAGCTTCGTTTTTTCCTGTAAAGTAAAAGAAAGAAAGAAGTAGAAATTTCAACTCGAAACAATCGCTTTGACTTTCTTGTGTTCCTCCTTGGTACCAGTGACTCTTTTCATAAGCTTTAAAGATTCTGCTTAATTTGTTTTTCTTCTAATTAATGGTCTAGACCGTGCAGCATTTTTGTTTAAATTAAAAATTACTATTAAAAAATATATACAATTAGTGCTTGATAATTTGTAGTCTACTGTATAGATTTCCCTTTTTTAATATTGAGTTCATTTTCAGTTGTAAATTCGTATATTTTGGACAAAAAGGTGAGTTTCTTAATTCGTAGATAGAATGTTTTTAGATTTTGAATCTTCTCAAAAGTAATATTGTAGACCTTTTTCAAAAAACACAGCAAATAATCACTTTATAAATCGAAAAAAGAAAGTGTTTAAAAAGGCTTTTTCATTATAGTAAATCGTCAAAATCATGGCCGAGAGAGGATAAATAAATATTCATGAGAAAGCAAACTGTTCCCTCCCAATCTCTCAAAAAAGAAAAACAATTAAAAAAAGGTACAAAGAAAATAAAACAAAATAATAAAGATTGGTTTGATCATTCATTGGATTTATCTTCTTTCTCTGCCACTAGGGTATTATAGTTGGAGGTCACTTCACTCATCATACCACATATATTTTTTCATCTATTATTGAATTTAGTTTTCATTCGATGTTCGACCTTCAAGTAGAGAAAGAAAACAAAAGATCTGAAAAGTTCTAAGCAGAACAAGCGTACCATTGGCAATTTGGCATTAGGGTAGTGAGATATATCAATAATGCATGCCTAGTGTTTTACTTTTTATGGTCTTACTTTTTCGCTAACGCTTATTTGGTTTATTTAAGAGTGGAGTTCTAGTCCACACATATATATATTTGTACATTTTTATTAGACTGAGTTTGTGCTAAATGCAATCCTTTCTTACGTAGAAAAAACCTTAGGAAAATATGATTGAATTACTGCAAATATCGCATCCATTTCTAGAAAGTATCGAGATGGATGCTAAACTACGGAATAAACTATATAGAGTTTATTTTAGCCAAAAAGAAAAAAATGTTTCAGTAATATATTGTACTTTGTAACTAATGTGAATTTAAAATGGATCGTTTGTCTTTTGTAATAGTATCGGGGTCGCTGTCGAGGTAGGCTACAACAATTACCGGAGAACACAGAATGTGAATGTGGTTTAGGTTTCATGTTATTTCTTCTTTCATTATTTAAAACTGTACAATGTCTATGGAATAAGATCAATGAAACGATTATACGAAAGACATAGACAAGACAACCTAAATGATGATCAACCACCTAAACCTATAATTAGATTCCACAACATTTTTCCTTTTCTCTTTATAATCCTTTTTCAGATTTTGATTTGCATATACTATGATCGTATCATCTCAATGTTTGTTGCTGTTTTATACTACCAATTGTTATTCATTTACTTATTTTTTTTAGATCGAAACCAATAAGGAAAAGAAGATTATAAAAGTGAATTTGCTGGTCGAAATAAGAAGTTGATATCTAATGGATTATATATTCTTAATGGTAGCAAAACACTTGATTACAATAAGGGAAAGCAAATTTCAACCGTAGATAACAAATGATCTCGTTCCACTTGCTAGGAACTCAAGTTACAAAGAGACTTCTGGTTTTTATTTGTTCTTTACCATTCCTTTTTGCAAATAAACAAAAGTAGTAATCTCACTTTAGTCAGAATAACAAGAACCAATAAATTAGACGAAGACTCGAAGATGAAGAAAAAGATACTTTTAACAAGAAGTTCACAACCCTAACTTCTAAAAAAAGTTAAACAAGAACACAAGTACATAGGATGGTTCACAAAATGAAATCTCATTTTCTTTTCACCTGCGGGTTTCTCCTCAAGGCAACAAAGAGTATATATGGTAAGCTACATTTACATTACAATAATTCTCATTAATTACAAGAATCAGAACAATAACCATTCAAGAACAAAGCACCGAGGAAGCTCACAGTGACAGTATGCGATGAGAATGCAGATTTAATAGTGTTGAATCTTATTAAGACACCACAAGGTCAGAAATCAGAAGTAGATGTCTGATTGCTTGGATTGTGCCTTAAGATCCTTTAGTTTCTTCAGTATGTTGCTGAAGTAATCTTGCAAGTACTTCTCTAGAGTCACTAAGTCCTTTTGATCCACGCCTAGTAGACTATTAGTCTCGGTCATCGAAACAGAGAAGACTGTGTCACTCGAGAGAACCTAAATACGCCCGAGCCACAGATATGTTAGTAGCATGATTTTTCAATTGATCTGAAAACTACTATGAAAGAAAAGCATCATTTATCAGGTGATAAGGCCAGTTTTACCTCTGTGAAGGCCAATCTATCTGCGACATCGTTTGTCCATTGAAAAAACCGAGTTAATTGACGTGTGACTCTCAATACGGAAACTGGAACAGTTGTGACATTTGCATCTTGCCCAGCAAGTCTCTCACATAGTGTTATTACCTGACATGTTTCGTAAACAAAACAAAAGTTATGCTTTTAGTAACATTTCTCTCTATCCATTCCATACAGAAGAGGCGATAACTAAGAGAAACCGGGCTTACTTCTTGGGTTGTCCATGCACGTGGACCAGCGAAAGTTAGAAGCTTTCCGTTGATTTTCTCATTGCGTAAAGCAATCAGTGTCAGCCGAGCAATATCCTGTTACAGCATGAGGAACATGTTAAATCATTTTGTGTGCTTCACCAACGTTGTACATGAAAAAATGAATTACATGTACATTGTTTACTCACCTGTGTGTCCATGTAAGCAACACGCGTTGGTGCATCTGTTCCCCAAACCGATTTTTCCTCCAGAATCGGGACTGCATATTGACCGATAAGACCCTGTATAGGGGCATATTTATACTCGAATCAGACAAGAATTAGCTATAAACAACATTCAATCTTGAACCTTGTGTACTCAATTTCTGCAAATACAAAGTGGTCAAAGGACAGCTAGAGCCTAGGCTTACTTGCATGAAACCGCATAACCGGATGGTGATGTGGTTTAAACCGGATTCCTGAAGAAACTTCTCGGTACAATACTTAATCTCCATGAGAGGAACCTCGGGATGCTTATCGCAGTTGTGGATTGAGTAGAAGACGTATTTCTGAATCCCCATTGCCTTTGCACATTGTATCAGAGCAACTTTCCCTTCCCAATCTACCTAAACCGAACACACACACATATTCAGTTAAGTTCAGCACTCAACAAACAAGCACAGACATGAGAGTGACTCTTAGTCTTAGAACACACAAATCAAAAGTTGAATCTTTGACAACAACAAAATGTACAAATCGTTCAAAAAAAAAATCTTCTAAATCTTAATAATTCACAGATCAAAATTGAAGTTTACCGTCTTGATGGGTTCTTCGGGACGTCCCGTGGCACAATCAATTATAGTGTGGACTCCGACCAAAGTTGCTGGAATCGACTCCGGTTTACTGAGATCCGCCTGGTCCAAAAGAATTCCGGTTTAATTATCTATTGGACAAAATCAAAAGACTTATATAGACAGAACAGATGTGAATTCGTACATTGACGACGGTGGCGCCCCAATCACGGAGGAAATCGGCGGGAGCTGGTCTAGGTCGGACCAAGCACCTGACATCATACCCTTCGTCTAAAGCTCGCCTGACGATTTGTCTTCCCAAGGTTCCGGTGGCTCCGACCACAAGGATGCTCGTCGGTCGGATTGGAGTCCCCGGCGCGAGATTAGCCGCAGCAGCACTGCATGTAACCGGGACTACCGTTGATGGTTTCCGGTTAAGGGATGAGGAAGATGAAAGACTCGGAATTGAATTGTCGGGTGTGAGAGAGCGCCGCCAGGAGAGGCGACCGGAGGAAGCGGCGGCGGAAGAGGAATTGTGATGGTTGAGAGTGCCACGTGTAACGAGCTGAGCGGGGAGCCTGAGAGAAGCCATCATCAACCAGTTGGAGAAGTGAGGGGGAGAGAGAGAGATAGAGAGAGGACAGTTGATGTGAGATTGGCCACGTCAGCTCGTCTTTTTTATATTTGAAACTGGATTGGCTTTCGTTTGTTGCCACCGAATTATATATACCACAGCTGTATTAATTTTTTTCATTTAAAGTTGAGAAAACACTTTTATATTAGTAATGTTTCGACTGGGCCATTTTTGTATTACGGGCCGGATTTGGACTCAAAATTTTTGTTTGTGGTTTTAAAGTAGTTTTTGGCTTTTTTTTCTAAATCCATTTTTCAAAAAAATTAGGAGTTTGATGCTAATCGTTGTATGACAGAGTTCATTAAACTGTGTTTTTGACATTGCAATAATTAATGAATTTCAGATGACAAAAAAACTTAAAAAAATATATATATATATATATTTGAAAAGAACTTGTACTATTTATCTTATATAATATATCCTAGTAATTTTTCTAAATTTCTGAGTAATTTGATTCAATTTTTAATTATGTTTTAAAATTTATCTGGGTTCAAAAGATATTTTTCAGATAACTTAATATATATCTTAATATAAAATATAAAGATATGGGTAATACGGGTTATGGATTTCAAATTTTTTTTTTGGCGTAAGTCATAATCTAATCCATTGTATATAAATTGTTATGTATTTAAAAAAGTTACATGATTTTAATTAGTGAAACGAATTATTAACAATTATAATAATACTGATTTGATATGTATATTTTGGCCGCTGCCACAGAAAGTGAAAAACACGCGCGCGTGAGAGAACGAGTTAGATTTGCGAGAGAAAAGCATTGCTTTTTGCTCCTTTCAACTTTCACCACCTGAAGACACAGTTTCCGGCGATCGGAAGACATGAGCAGTACGGCAGGGAAGCTGGTGACTTCGAGATCTGAGCTCGACCTGGATCACCCTAACATCGAAGATTACCTTCCTTCCGGTTCCTCCATCAACGAGCCTCTCGGGAAGCTCCGCCTGTAATATTGTCCCTCTTTTCCCCGTTTGGGTCTATGTATATTTGTTAATGGTAGCATGATTTAGGATATGATTTCTTGAGAAGTTATTCGAATTCTTAATTGATTGGATCGGCTGATTCCAGGCGTGATTTGCTCGACATTTCTCCAACGCTCACTGAAGCTGCTGGTGCCATTGTTGATGTAAGATATATTGGCCTGCGAAAGGGCAGATGAATTTCGCTACAACGTTATAATATCTCTTCATCTGAAGCCTGATATGATATCTGTTGCTGTTCAAGTACAAAAATCGTTTTTTTCTTCTTTTTCTCAGGACTCTTTCACTCGGTGTTTCAAGTCGAATCCTCCAGAACCTTGGAACTGGAACATTTACTTATTTCCACTATGGTGCTGTGGGGTTTTTGTTAGATACTGTATCCTCTTTCCGTTGAGGTTGGTTTGGTTTCGTTCTATCTAATCGATGCATTATATATGGGTCTTTTGCTATCCAGTTGGATTCGAGTAGCTCAAAGTTCAGATTTTCAGCTTTTATTTTGACTGAAGCAGTTGATTTTTAAACCTGCAGGTGCATCACTTTAGCTTTTGGGTGGTTTATTTTCCTTTCAACATTTATCCCCGTACATTCTCTGCTGAAGGGTCATGATAGGTTGAGGAAAAAGATAGAGGTGGGTTTGGTTCTCTGTTTTTTTGTTTGCCTAATATCACTTAGTCTTCATTGTGTGACTGAATCCGTTATTCTTCCATCTAATACAGGGGAAAAATGTCTTGTATATCCTCTGCTTTGTTGATATTTTCCTTCCTGTGGGGCTCAACCACTGATCTCTTGATGTTGAAATTTGTACTGTGTTTTACTCTATTACCAGAGGGTCTTGGTGGAAATGATATGCAGCTTTTTTGTCGCCTCATGGACAGGAGTTGTCAGATACCACGGGCCACGGCCTAGCATCCGTCCTAAGCAGGTGATGTTTCCTTTTGAAAACTTTTTGGCCTCAACTTTGCGTCTCCGTGGTGCTTTTGTACATATGCTTATTTTATGATTGGGTTTAAACAGGTCTATGTTGCCAACCATACTTCAATGATTGATTTCATAGTCTTGGAGCAGATGACCGCTTTTGCTGTTATAATGCAGAAGCATCCTGGCTGGGTTGGTAAGTCTCATTGGTTTGTCTTTCGTGCATTATTTTGAAAGCCATGGTTGACCTTTGTCGCTTTAAAAATGAAGGGCTTCTGCAAAGCACAATATTAGAGAGCGTAGGATGTATCTGGTTCAATCGTTCCGAGGCAAAGGATCGTGAAATTGTAGCAAGAAAGTACGCATGATAAGAATCTTATCCCCTTTTAAGTGTCATCACATAATCTACTCATACTAATCACATAATTCAGGTTAAGGAACCATGTCCAAGGAACTGACAATAACCCTCTTCTCATATTTCCCGAGGGGACATGTGTAAATAATAATTACACAGTGATGTTTAAGAAGGTATTATGGACCCTTACTTTGATGTGATATGCCTCCTATACTCTGTTAATAGTTTCTGACTCGCTTCATGCCAATGTTCAGGGTGCTTTTGAATTGGACTGCACTGTTTGTCCAATCGCCATTAAATACAACAAGATCTTTGTTGACGCCTTCTGGAACAGCAGAAAGTAAGGGTGTTTTCTTTAAGACATACTTATCAGCCTTGACAGACAATTTTGAATTTCTGAAGGATAAAGAAGCATTTCTCGCTTTTATATTGTTCTTTGAAACAAGTTTTCTTGTGGTGCAAAGACAGCAAAAAAATTTGGGACATTTCTTTTGTCTTGATAACAAAAGGTCTCGCATGCTCTTTGCAGACAATCATTCACTATGCACTTGCTGCAACTAATGACATCGTGGGCTGTTGTGTGTGAAGTGTGGTACATGGAACCCCAAACTATAAGGCCTGGCGAAACAGCAATTGAGTTTGCAGAGAGGTAAAACAGTAAAATACTATATATAAGAAGATTAAAAACTTGGCATGACATGCTTTAACGTTTTAGTAGCTGGTCTAACATATATGAGATCCACTTTATTAACTTCTCACAGGGTCAGAGACATGATATCTCATCGGGCAGGTCTCAAAAAGGTCCCTTGGGATGGATACTTGAAGTATTCGAGGCCAAGTTCCAAGCATAGTGAACTCAAGTATGTTATTCTATAAATTTGTGTGTCATTATTCTCTGGAACTAGATGAATCTCTAAGAACTTCCAGTAGCAAGATTAGTACAGACCCATCGTGGATGAGTTTCCTAGCTGTGGCTGAGATGGGTTGAAAGTCAGACCTTTCTGATGCTAGACAAAGCCATTGCACGGATACAAAGTCTTTACGTTGATATACATATCTGTCGTGTATGCTTGAATTCCTAAAAAGACTTGATGCTGATTTGTCTTTCTGTGTATTCACAGGCAACAGAGTTTTGCAGAGTCGATCCTGGCTAGATTGGAAGAGAAGTGAATGTAAAGATCATATCATGTTTAAGTTATTTTATTTCTTGTGGTGTTTCATTTTTCCATCAGATAAAACGAACTCATGTTAAGTTCTCTATGTTTTTCAGTACAATACATTTTGTGAATCCACCAACAGACTAAACTAGCTTTTGCATCTTGCTCCTACAGCGCAAATAGTGTGATTAGTTCTGATTGACGGGCTCTTCTACTTGTGCAAGTTTTTCAGGCGATGCTATGATTTGGAAAGACTTAAGAACTGTAAAGAAAACGTATTTTACAGGTCCTGGAAATTTGGCAATAATAAGTTATCACCATGTTTTCATTCAACTTCTTGGACAACAATAATTTTGAAAAGACGAAACCCAAACAAAGCGTAGCAACATGAATTATTTGAAATTGAAAAATCTGTTTGAAAGTTTCGACGAGTTACACGTCTAAAGAATGTATGAAACTCGAGGTACAAAACCAGACACCGTGGATCATACCCATATATTTTGGTAGCAGGAATTTTGATGATTTATGCAGAGAGGGAGGGGAACAAGTAATTTGTCAGTGTCACTCTAGATTTGCAATGACCGCATCAACGACCTCTTGAGTAGTGCTTTGTCCACCAAGGTCTTTAGTCCGGCACTTTCCTTCAGAGATGACTTTTTTTCACGGCTGTTTCAAGCCGGTCAGCAAATGACGGAAACTGAAGGTGTCTAAGCATCATGGCTGATGAGAGAAGCAACGCCACTGGGTTTGCTTTGTTTTCCCGTACTATCTTGTCTTTCCCGACATTTCCTGCTGACGCACCTTGCTCAAAGACCGCATGGTCAGCCCCAACATTTCCTGTATTAGTGTTTAATGTCGCCATATTATACAAATTTCAGAACTATTCATATATAGTATCTCGAAAGGGTAATTGAGAGTATTTGTACAAGCTAATTTTACCTCCAGGCATGACTCCGGTGCCTCCAGCAATACCAGCAGCAGTGTTTGCAACTAAATTACCATAGAGATTGGGTGTTACCTGCAGAACATTAAATGAATAAACCGTCTCAAGAAGAGAAAAAAAAAAGCCAAAGGAAGGTAGTGCAAATATCAATGAGAGATAACATAGAAACAGGTTAATAACAGTAGTGAAACAGGGTCTGTTTAGTTAATTGAGAAAGCCCTACTAGATACAAATAGCTTTGTCGTCAATTTATTTCCAGTAGAGACAAACAAAGTATTAAGACTACATAAACATGGCCACACAAATACAATTCCAATGTGATATGCATCGCCAATGGATAGGTAGGAAAATAGATATGTTAACATGTATTTTCAACATCTTTGAATAAATAATATCAGAAGCAATATTATGAAACATACCATGACGTCGAATTGCTCTGGTTTAGCTACAAGTTGCATGCAGCAGTTATCGACAATAATCTCATTGTAGATGATGCCTGGATACTTTTTAGCGACCTCTCGACAAGATTCCAAGAACAATCCATCAGCAAGTTTCATGATGTTAGCCTTGTGCACTGCTGTCACTTTCTTCCTGTTGTTCAGGTAAGCATACTCAAAAGCATACTTTGCTATACGCTCCGAACAGAACTTCGTGATCACCTAACAGAGAGAACAACCATGGGATCAGATCAAAGAAATAAGCATAATTCCATCATATCCAGCTAGTTCAAGATGTTCATCCAACACTGTTTCAAGTTTGTCTATCGGTATCACCTCTAAAAAACAGGCCAGACCATTCTTCCTAAGCTAAGATTCCATCAATTCAAATCGAAATTGCAGAATGAAATCACCACAAGGGTGCTTCCAAATCAAACTAAAACCCATAGCATAAAAGGCAAAATGAGGAGAAAAATCGGAAATTTCCATGACGAAACTGACCTTCAGACTCTCGACGACACCAGGAACGACCTCGTGCTCGAGCCCCGCATATTCGCCTTCGGTGTTCTCTCTGATCACCACGATGTCAACGTTTTCGTGGCGAGTGGGTAAACCAGGCAAATTGAAGCAGTTGACTAGAGACGCAAAGAGGTCAAGCTCCTTCCTGAGCTGCACGTTGAGCGAGCTCACACCACCACCTACAGGAGTCTTAAGCCCACCTTTCAAGCAAACTTTATTCTTCCGTATCGACTCCATCACTTCCGGCGGCACGCGGCTCATTTCTCCGTGAACATCGTACTTTTCGAAGTAGATCGGCGCGTGCATCGCATCCATCACCTGCTCCACCGCGTTCGTCACCAGCGGACCGATCCCATCGCCGGGAATCAGAGTCACACCGCGTGGTGCTCCGTCGCCGGGTCTGGGCATGTAAGTCACGGATCGGGTCTGGATACCTGACCCATTCGCGTTTCTAGCTAGATTCTTCAAGAGAGTCAGCGATCGGCGAGACATCTTTTCGCTGCAAAATGGTTTGAATCTGAAAGTGAAGATGATGATGCGCCTTTTGGCCTTTCGGACTGGAGGCGGACGAAAAGCGTTTACGTCAGGAATTTACATGATTGCCCCCAAAATCTTTAACCTTAGTAACATATTCTCATAATTAATTTGATACTTTCTTACCAGACCTATTTACAAAATCATTATTTTAGGTATTTATACAACTGCCCCCACATCTTTTACCTTTGAAACATGGTCCCCTCAGTAATCTGATATTTACAAAACCATCATCACTTTGAACCCAAGTAGACTAAAAGATCCCGTCAAGTTTTCAAGGCTTCGTCGTCCTTTTTTGCTTTCCTCTTCAATCCGAAAGGAACATTCTTCTTCTCTTCACATGGTACAGTATAGAGAAAATGCTTTTAGGAACACTGAGACATTGATTTTCTAAGATTTTCAAAAGTTCAAAGTAGTAAACTTTGATCCCAAAAAGAACATTCTCCTAATTTTCGTTGTCTGCAAAATGGTAGCTTTAGTTCTGGCTTTTTCGTTTTCATGTGTTTTAGTAACCAAACAATAAAAAAAGTAGAAAAGCAGAAAATATTCAAAAATATTTCAATACGACATACCTGCAGAGAGTAGAATACAAATGATTTACAGAAAATAAAATACATATAAGCATGTTCCGGGTATGCAATCGCCTTATTTTACAAAAAAACTAGCTAAGCCGATGCAGAAAACCAGTCCACTACTACTACTTGCAAAATGTTATGATCCAGGGCACTGAACATATGTTTACAAACGATGCCCAGTCTATAAAATGGTGAGTAATATCTTGTGTCTAACACACTAGTAAATTAGTAGAATCTCCTCGTGTTTCTTTTTTCTTTTTCTTTGCAGGTACAACCTTACCTGGTTTCTTAAATCGAAGGACCAGGACCAGGACCAGGACCAGGACCAGTGCTACCAAAAGAGCCTCCCAGCCTGAATTGAGAAGCTTCATGAACGCTGATCTTGATCGTCCTGCTCTGTGATAACCTGTAAATGTCGATACATTCCTCGAGGTCGGCTTCGCATGTCAGAAGAACCCACTCTTTATCATCATCCAGGTATTTAAGATCAAAGGTTGCAATATTATTGTCTATGTTAAAACGCCGGGCAATCTCTTGCTGCAGCTCTCTGAAGCCCCAGGTAGGGAGCAAAGTAAACCGTACTTTGGCCTCACCGAACGTGGCTTTCACTTTAGAGGCGCCTCCAGCTTTCAAGATCCTGCTGCGACTCTCTGGTAACCGAGGTAGATTTTCGAAAAAAGGATGCTCGCTGAATGTTTTGTGACTCAGGGTTCTAGAGATAGACTTTGTTCCCTCCTGATTCACGGTATGAAGTCTTACCTCGCTACGAGCTCTCTTCAAGATTGCGCTAGCATTTTCAGCCATCAGAGTGGTTACAGTATTTGCAGTGTTGGTGCTTTGATTAGCTCCAGTTGAGCAGCACGTGCTTGAACCAGAGCTGTGGCTACAAGAAGATGATGGTGGTGACCTTGGAGCTGCAGCGATTCCTTGTGCTGAAACACCGTTCTCGGTTTGAGCGTCCAAATTCGTTGACTGGTCATTGTTCTTGAAGGAAGTGCCAGTACCAGATATATTCGGGGAGCTTAATTCTGGGAAACTTGTATAGAATGAATCAAGTTGGATAGAGCCTTGAACACCTTGAACAGAGTCTATCACAAGTTGGAGTTTCTTTAACGAGTGCCCGACTTTCTTGATCTTCCGGGAAGGCCATCTTGATATCCCGTGTTGCCTGCATATTCTTTTCAAGGTAGTTGGACAAACTGCAACATAAGAATGAAGAAACCGTGTTCATCATCACTGTCTGACAAAATGATAAAAAAACAGAAATAATAACAAGAAGTTTTCTTACCACCAATGCTCTTGGCTGCATCTTTGAGGCTTCCTGCAAAGTATTGTCGAAGAACTTCTAAGCCGATTGTCTTTTCTGTCTTTGTTCTTCTCTTCTCACCTGGTCTTCTACTTCCTAATAATGGTTGTCCTACACCAAACGAAGCTGATTCAAAACTTTGATCGATGTCGAGTCTAAGTCCTGAGTTTGAAGCCTTCTGAAACTGCTCAGCATCTGAAAGAAAGCTACTGTGTCCTCGACCAATCTGATTGTTGTCCCAGCCAGATGTTAGCATGAACTCTTCTTTTGGCTCTTCTTTCTGGTATTCCCATGAAAGCGACACGCCTTTACCCTTCTCGTTGGCCTTTATCATGTGGGAGATCCATGAGGAATCTTCCTGAGAAATCTCTTCCAATGGCAAAGGCTTCAGATTCTCTCCTGTTTCTGCATCAACGAGAGGGTCCTCTGAGAAAAGTACTTCCTCTCTAACGGGAAACACCACTTCTAGCTCGAGCTCTTTATCAATGACAAGATTGAAGCTCCTGAAATCCTGCTGAAGGGTCACAGACAGTGACTTGAGCATTTCTTGTTGCGCTTCGGTGTCAAGGCAAGCTTTTGGAAAGAAAAACTCCAACACAAACTCAACCGAACCATTGAATTTGCTTTTCAAAGGGACTGCTAAAGCGGCATGTAACCCAGAGATCTTAGCATGGTGTGCAAGGGGATAGTTGGTCTTGCTAAAAGTGGTTACTTCTGGCACGAAAAACAGTTTGATCGCTTTAAATGCTTTTCCCACAATGCCTTCCCCTTGAAGCAGATGGTGTTCAGAGCATGCCTCTAGGAAATTATGACTCTGTTTGTCAAGGACAAAGCAAGCAGGGTCTATAGTTGAAACACACTCAGAGAAGTTCTCATCAGAATGGCGGGATCCACCTTTGCCTTGCCGAGCACACGGTGCCCACGTTAAAGCCAGAGGCAGGTCATATGATCTGCAAACCGATGTCAAAAAATCTGATACCTCAGGTAATGCAGCATAGTAAAACTGATTATAGACCTCCGGAAACTGAAACAAAGGGCATATGACATTTAGCAACAGAAAGTTATTGTTTCTGTGTGTGTTGAACAAATGTTTGGGTTTATGAGACCATTTTGACACACCTCTATGCTTGGAGATTTCAAGTTTGCTGAACTTCTTAGATTAACAGCCTACAAAACACAGCAACGTCTTTAGGCTATACAATACAGAAACAAAACTTCCCATTGAAGAATCTGGGACTAAAGAAATGGAAGAATTGGGTGGTGATCCAAGGGAAGAGCAAAACCTCGAGAGCTTTACAGATATTCTCAAGTTCTGGCCTGTAATTCATCTTCTGAGTCGTTGTAACAATCTCAACAACACCCAAACAAGTCCCACTACCTCTTTCAAATACAGGAAGGGCTAATGATCCACGCACATCACACTTCTGCGCTTCTTTGATGCGCGGATACTCTTCGCTTCTGAAGAACCGCACATCAGGTGTCCACTCGGGTAATTTCCCAAGGAAAACACGGCCAGGGAGACCTACAGACTCCTTGGAACCTTCGTCAGCAAGGAAGTTATAAGCCACTGAGACATCTCTGTATCTTTTAAGACTCAAGTATTTCGGGTTGAAGAAGTGTGGCTGCTCCAAAGTTGTGAGAAAGTTCTTGCCTTCCTGTTGAATTGGCACCCATATCTGTATAAGGAAGTCTTTATCTTGCACCGCCTCATTAAGACCCTTGATAGCTTGTACTAGTCTATCCTTCACCGATGAAGAAGGACCTTGGCTTGTTCTCGGAGCTATCCACCATCTCCGACCTCCCTCAGTTTCTTCATGGAGAAACTTCTCTGCTTGTGCAGAAGTCATAGCTGCAGACTGGTCTAAAGGTCCTTGATTCATCGGTTGATTGGTGAGATCTTCGATCTTGAGAAAACCTGGTGTTAATGGAGTAAACTTTCTCCCTGTCTCTTCGTTGGAGATACGATCCTGGGAAGGGTTCTCGGCAAATTGATAACCGTAAAGGTAAGAGTTGTTGTTGTTGTCATTCATGTTGGTAGAATCAGAAAGTGGTTGTCCCGTCACCTGCTTCAAGTTCTTACCATCTGTTGTCTCAAGCCAACATCCATCAAAGAAGAGTTCTTCCATAAAATCCATATCCATAGCCGTCTCAGAGAATGCACCAAAGCTAGAATTGGGTAAGAAACCACCATCTCCACCACCACTACCACCTTCCATATAAAAAGAATCTTTTTTTTTCTTTTTCTTCTTTCTTCAACTCAATCTGTTTGCATCCACCAGAAGTGCTAACAAAGCTCTCAGCTTTCTCAAGGACCTTTTCTTCATGAACCGGCAAGAACAAGCGTCTTTGAGGTCTCCTTAAGGTTCCTTTCCTCGGTGTCTATATAAACTATCTGCAAAGGCTGCAGAAACATGATCAAAACGCCAACAAGAAGAAGAAGAAGATGAAGTGAAGAAAAAAGGTAAGAGCAAAGCTCCGTTTTGTCAACTGCAAGATCAAAGGTGCATTTTAACATGTATATAATAGACTTTAAGAGAGGTTGTGAAATCATAGAGAGGCTATAAATATATAAAAGCTAGAGAGTTGACTTGAAATCAAGTACTAACATCAGCTTCAAGTACAATATTCCCCAATGGACATGGAAACTCCAAGAGGGCCAATTATTGAACCCTTAAAGACAATTCAAAGAAATTTCCAGCAGACAGTAAATGCCACACAGAAGAATGAAAAAAAAAAAAGATAATAGAATAATTAACTAAGAATCTGATGCTCCATGACATCAGTTTCCAAAGAACAAAAAAAAAAAAATTTCTTATGATGCTCCATGACATAAGTATCCAAAGAACAAAACAATTTTCCGACAAAACCCAGAAATAGTTAGTAACTAGAAAACCCATGAGAATAAAAAAAGTTACTTACTTTTATCAAGATTCCTTGAGCAAGTAGAGAGAATTTGAGGAGATAAAGAGAGAAAATTGAGTTTGGGTTTCAAACACTCAGAAGAAGTAAATAACTGACAGAAAACAAAAGATTTAGTTTGCTCTGTTTTCAGTTAGAAAGAGGTTGTTTGGTCTCTGTTTATTCGTACACAAACACATAAATGATGAAAAGTTTCTGAGGAAAAACCAAAAAAAAGCTGTGAAAAATTCTTTTGCTCAAATAGATGATATTATCATCACCACTTCTTTTTTCTCTCTCTCTCTTTCTTTCTGGACACAAGTAGGTGATGAAAGGGTAATACTACTCTATTTTAACCTCACCATGTGGGCGTGCAGAATCTTTCCCAAGAACAAAGTGGACCCGTTTTATACCATCCAATAAGATCTCTCTACTGTTCTTATATTAACACAACTAAATTGTAAAAGAAAAACCCACCTGCAGTAAAAGAAAGATCTTTTGTTTCTCTGTTTTCTTCTGCAAAAGAAAGAAAAGATGAGAGAAGAAAGAAAAGATGTTGAAGTTTGTGAGCTGAGATGTTTGTTCTCTCCTAATGATGTAGTTGGTGATCTCTCTCTGGTTGAGATTCTTTTGCCTTGTTCAAACTTGCAAATTAGTATTCTTTATATATTAATTAGATATAATAAATTTATGATTACGTAAGCAGGTGTACTTTGTTCTGTTTCATTGGTTAAACTTTGATCTGTATCATTGAAAGAGGGAGAAAGATTCTTGCACAAGACAATGTCTGTCATCTTGAACAGGTTTCATTAATAATTTGACCTTCAAGATTCTTTCTTTAACTTCTCACAAAAACAATAATCCCTTTGTGACCTCAGCCCTAGTTTAATTTTTTATTTCCTTGTTAAAAGTTTGAAATTTTCTTAAATTGCCCTTTGCATAATAATGCCTCTTTATTCCTCTTTCCTGTGGTTTCAGAATTTTTACATGATGGTTTATTTAAGTCTCTCTGTATGTCGTTTACATGTGTACAAAATAGATTTATATAAGGATGCAAATTAAAATAATTAGCCAATAGTCTCTCTTCTTCTATAAGATTGAGTTTTGTATTGATTTCAGTACAAAAAAGGTTAAACTATGTTATATATATTCATTAAAATGGTAAACTTTAATGCTTTTCTGAAAGTTAATTCCATGCTTTCAGATGGCGTCCATGTGAGTCCGATTCATGGAAGAAGATAGTGCAACAGATTTTTTTTTTTTCAAATTATACAATGATTCGTTCACTATCTGATTGAATTGTTTTATTTTTATTTTAATTATAGCAGACCTATTTTTTAGAAAAAAAATTACAATGATACGTACTTTTCATCTTTCCTGATAGCTATAAAGTGTAATCATCTAGGAATTACTTGAATTATTGAAGTCCAATAACAAGGTAGTAATTTTCTTGAGACATGTAACAAAGTTCTTAGAATTGAAATATTACACAATGTTAATACATAAAATAGAATGAACATACGAGACGTGCAAAATTTAGGATATACAGATATGGATCCGAGAAAGACAATACACAATATTAAATTACCTAAATATTACATTGGAGAAGAAAACTGTTACCGAGTCAGTTGATTCACATATTGTAATTGTCTCCTACGTTGGAAGTTAAATGTGAAACCTATATGTCGAAATGAAAGATAAATCTTATATATGTTTCTTTGCAAAAATGATAATGAAGTGCGTTTTCACTTTGTTTCTTACCATAAAAAAGGGCCAACTCTAATATTTATAGTGTGGCCAAGAAATCATAAAGAAAAAATGGTTTATCTAGTTGGTAATCAAACAAAAAAATCTATGGATTGATAACAACATTTTAATTCTTTGACAACAAAAAAAACGGCATTTCTTTTGAAGAAATTGATACATTTCATGGGTTACTTTATATAATAAGAATTTAGAAGTATATCTACTAACTTTTTTCAGAACAAAAAAAATCCTTACACTATCTTAAATATATCACAAATCTGTACTTTATGAAGAGTTTTGATTTTCTTTTTAAACTGAAGACAACCTAATGATCTTCTCTATGCTATTACCCCCTTAATTGAGTTAGACTGTGTGAATAACTTTGGGAGATAAAAAGTAGCCATGTGACCACTAGCATGGAAAATATGTTTTTTTCCTTTTCTTTTAGAAATTACATGCATTGTTTTTAAAAGAGATTACATCAATAAACTACACAAATTTTCACGAATCGTACTTGTTCCATCCAAACTTTTGACATTTGAATTTTACTATACAAACTTACAACAAGCATTTTTAAAATAAATAAAAAACAGAAAAGCCTCCATATTCGTCTAATATTCATTATATTACTTACCATGCTTTCGAGGATCGATGTATATAGGATTAGTAAAAAAAGAAAGAAAGGATGTAACAGAGGTTACTTTTACATAATTTTTGTATACATGTTTTTTAAAACGAGATATGATACATATATATTAAAACAAAAAAAATTTTGATCTTCACTTTTCGATTTTATTTGAAATCGCTGATAAAAGCATAGTATTTTTAATTCTTTAAAAATATTATGTTATCTTTTTTGTGTGGTAGCTAGGCATTGGATTCTTCTACTATAAGGAAGAAGAAAAGCATTTGCTGCACAACAAACGAACATGTTAAATCGAATTGAGAGGATATCATGTTGAAACAAATATAGAAAATAAGTTATCGGCCTTGATCGGGATTAAAGTTTTAATCGTTATATAAAAAAAATTAATTCTAAGGTTTTTAAAGTTAATCAAATTTTAATTTTTACAACTTTTTAAGTCTTTCTTAAAAATCTCATAACCAAAATAATTGATTTGACTCTTATCAATATTTTTTTTAAAACCATTAATTCATAATTGTAAGAAGTTTACCACAAAAGTAATACAAATAAGAAGTTTACTAAAACAATGATATGTATAACCAAGATATGCAATCTAGTGACTTGTTTTAACATTTTCAGTGTGTCGTCACTTGAATTTAAAGTAGCATATTAATGTTGTTAACAAAAAAAGTTAAAATATTATTAATAAGCAAAATATTATGGCATGTTACGATAAAAAAATATTTTTTGGTTATTTAATATATAATATATATATATATATAAACTCTAATGTAATTTAAAATTAAAAATATATGTAAAAATTGTATTAATCAATAAATTAAATATTAATATTGTAAATTTTATGAGATTTTAACTCAAATTAGTTGACAGCAAATGAAAAGGCTTATACTTTTGTTATAAACTAGTGTTATATGAATTTTTAATATAAACAAAATTTTCGAAATAATAATTTATTTTATTTTATTCACTTTGACTAAATTTTATCTTTTTATTTGATTGTATCTATTTAGGTCCTAATTATCACGTAAGCTAATGTGTGATTTTTTGAATTTTTTTATTGAATCATCGTTTTTAAGAAGCTTTACATTTTGATATATAATGCGTGATAACTAGATTAATTAAGAAACGTAGAACCCTAATATATTAACCATATTCGTATTTATAAGCTTATTTTTAGGTATAATCTATGTATAAGTTCTTCCTGCGACTTCCACATCTACTTTGGTAATTTCAAAGATTAGGATATTAATCGATCCAAGTCCAACTATACGGCAAATCCATCATCCAATCCAGTCTAATACACATGTTCTTCTCAATTTATCAATTCTAATAAATCATACATTAGAGAGAATCACATTCATTCCAAAAAAAAAAATCTAAAATAATGTCCAAAGGGTCAGGCTTTAAGAGGGGAGAAAGCTAGATGGGTTAAGCCACTTTGCTCCAGAAACGAAGGATCAAACGACTCTCAGAGATCTGAGGAGCCATCGTCCCTTCCTCATCGTCCGATCACCGACTCGCCGCATCCAAAACCTGCTTGGTCATTAACTATAATCTCTTACTTTAAATCTCCATTAATTTCCTTTTATTTCTAAATATATAGTCAGTTTGAGTCCTTATGTTTATGATAACTTAAAAGTTCTCTCGTATACAAATAATTTAATTAATTAATTAATTACCCATTATAAGAAATATACTGTCGTGCACGAAATCTCTCTCAATAAAATAAAATAGCACCAAATTTTATCTTACTGGAACTCTTTGTCTGAATCCGGCAGACCCTACACATGTCGCTTTTCTGGAAACACTAGTTTCACTCCTTAATTACATTATTTAACCTCCTTATTAGTTAAAACTTACTTGAAAGACTTTGATATTCCAACAAATATCATAAATCATAAAACGTCATTTATTTGTATATATGTGTATATATGTGTATGTACGTGCAAACTTGTTAAGATAAATTAGCAATTGGCGCTAAATCTTTACTAATTATCTCATAAGTACTGCTTGTTTAAAAGAATCAATTAACATGAATAAGTATAATATTTTGTTAAGGAAAGCCCGCGATAATGGAAGATGATGTCACGCCGTTTAATGACTTTTTAAATGAAAGCAAGTGATTAATTATTATTCTTTGTCACCATCCCTTGTGGCATCACACTAGAAGTTAAAGTTAATTGTTAAATACTAACAATTTGCTATTTCTGATTTTCAAAATTATAGTTTGGTTAGGTGTAAAGCCTGGATTTAAATATAAATTAATCCCGCTTAAGAGTCCACTTTATATATTTTGATTTCTCTAGTTAATTATCGTGCAATATATGCATATAAATAGTTATATATGTTTTTCTCTTAAAAATCATAGCGACGTGCTTCCCACATTATTGAATCTAGCAATACAGTATAGTATAATATACATATACTGATATACATATATATATACTTAACTGTATATATGTTGTACTGACAGGTTTCTAATCTCACCTTGATTACTTTTTCATTTCGGATCTGATTTTAATTAAATAGTTACAGTTTACATTACTTAAAGACATTATGTTTGGTCAACTAAAATGTTAACAAAATTAATATTTTAATTTATTTCTATTTTGTTCTTATATATCATTAAGATAAAAACATCATCGTATTGCAGAATCAGCAAGCATCAGCAATCAAGAATCGTCAAATTCATTCACATAATATTTGTTGGATATATATATCTGACATTTTCTTATGACGTCACTGCAATTAATGTTTATGCATATATAATAATTTTACATAAAAAAAAAACAGAATATCATCTTTGTTTTTTTCAAAAAGACAGGTATTATTTCTTAATAGAGAGTACAACAAAATATGGAGTAATATTATATTAATTTATGGAATGATATTATTAATATTTTCAATACATATGTGTAATATATATACGTACTTTGTATATAGTTAAAGTCGAATTGTAGGATGTTCTAACTTCTAATTTTTTTACTGATATACATTAATGCATGTCAAATGATTCAATACTAAATAAATTAATATACCTATTGGATATATTTACCCTAATTCGTCTGTTCAAACTAAATTTGAGCATAGTTCATCATTTTTTGTCTGATGGAAAGTGCTCATTACAGATGCAAAGAACGTGTAAGGAGATAAATCGGTCAACTTCATCATACGTAAGCCTGCATATCTAACGTTTTTAAACATCCATAAACAAATCAACAATATATAAAATATTATTATCAGATATATATTACTTTTTTTTGTCAACATGATGCAGATGTAGATATCTGAAATGAATCAAATATGTACATGAGCAATTTCACAATATTTTTGTCTCACGCGCGTGTGATTTACACGAGCCAGACGAATTAATCAAGAGCTACGGATTCATCTTTGATTTATGCTCAGAAAGAATTTTGTTTTGATAATACTTTGCATTTTTAGATAATATGTTTTAATAATTATTTAAAGAAAATCTCAGAAGAAGATTCTTTCTTGTTGTTTTTGATGCATTTATATACTATAAGGCATCGCTGTAAACGATAATTATTGTTATAAAAGAGAGTTAGTAGTTGAATATTCACGAAGGTTGTGTGTCGCACTAGTTTGATAGTGTTTGAAGGACAACTGATTATATATTTGTTTAATAGATTCGAGAAGATTAATTGAAAACTGTCTCGGATTAGGGTTCGTGCATGTTGTAATTAGTTCCGCGTGCTTACCTATAATGCATCTGAATCTTCAGACTATTAATAGTTTTTTAAGATTCAGTCTTAATCTTAAATTATATATGTTAAAGCTAGCTGGTTATCTTCGAATGAAGATTCTTTAGCGGTTTAAGATCTAATCTATGAATTGTAGAATGAGATCGTGGTTAGTTTGAGATTTAGGAGCGGGACAAGTTCAAGGAAACTTAGTTAAGAAAGTGATTGAAAGTATATTGTAGACTCTTATAATTGTTATGCAACAACAAGTATGTGGTTTTTGAAGGAGATTACCAAATATATAATAGATTTTACTAATGGGAATAAATCTTAATTTCGATTGCTATAATTGGATAAGAGATGTACGAGAATAGCAAATTCGTTTTAAAAAAACCAACTCTTTGGTATAGCTATACATTTGAGACTTTCTTTACCGATTGGATTACTCCATAAGTTTAGTGATATATACAAAAAATCCCACTATTCCCATTTTACAATTATTTATTGTCAATACAAAAATTTTAGGTCTTTTTTTATTTGTGCATGTCTTCTATGCGTATAAATCATTTATATATATTGTTCAACTAAAAAATATTTAGACAATATCTCTATAAAGATATTCGTAATCCTCGTGGCCCAAATTATGTCAATCTCTTGGATCCATTCACTTTGATTCCTCGCTAAATAAACCCGAATCTATAACATATTTTTTCGTATGATAATTTCACTTTCCATTCCCCAATTGTTTTTCAACATATGTGTGTTTCGTTTCAAAAATACAACAAGAATTTGTCAAATTAATTACTTTGTCTCATAATCATTTTTTTGTTCTGTAACTTTTCCTGTCTATTTTAGATATTGATTTTCAAATTAAAACACTGAGAATCACGATAAATCGAAAACGAAAACTTAAACATATTTCTTTATTAAGCATATATAACAAGAAGAATACACCAATATCCTAAATACATTATCCGGATCATCAAATCACAACATTATCCTACATGTTAGAAGCAAACATCTAATTTATCACTATAGGTATATTTACTAATCAAAGTCTTAACCTAAGATCTAATGAACACTCTGATGTGTCAGAAGGACAAAGATCCTGTTGTATTGTTGCAGGCACATTCAGATCCAACGCACCACCGACCATCGTATCCCCTTCTTTCTCCCAGTGACATCTCATGTGACCTCCTAAAGCCTGACCACTGGAGAACACTCTAAAACAGATACTACACTTCTGATGCCCCGAAAATGCAACGATCTTCCCCTGAAGATCTTGATCACTAGAAGTAGTAGTAACCGTCATAGGATCATCGGTCACGTTTGTGATTGCGAAACATCCTTTAACGTTCTTGTGACTCGCTCTGTGTCCTCCTAAAGCCTGATGTGATCCAAACACTTTCTTGCAACCTCCACACTCGAACCGCTCACCACTACTTGATGATAATGGTGTTGAATCAGACAGCATTAAGAGATAAGAAGCGACTTCATGATCTTCCTCGGTCATAAGTGAGACCCAATTTGGTGATCTCTGGTTTAGCTGTTTTGATGATGAAGCCGCGGTGGGGCCACGGTGGTTCGGAGGAGGATTGATGCCACGCCATTGACGCTCAGGGTGACATCTCATGTGACCAAAGAGAGCTTTCCAAGACCAAAACTTTTTGCCACATTCGGTACATGGGCGTGTGATTTTGGGGGCATTTGGGTCTGGCTTTTTGGGGTATTTTGGTTTTGGTGTGGATTTTGGTGAAGAACTAGAGGATAATGCAACGGTTTTGGTGCGTTTCCTTCTCGGGCTCTGATCGTAACTTGGAGATAAAGCAAGTTGTAGATTTGGATTAGGGAAGATAGGGATGGTTGCGTTAGAAGTAGGAGGAAGTGGATTGTGAAAATTGGGATCAGAATCGGAATTATTGCTGGTCATATTGTGCTCACGGTAGAGAAAGTGATGGGAGAAAAGAGAAAAGAAGAAAAAAAGTTAGAAGTGAGAGAAAGGGTTGCTTAAGTAGAAGAAGAGGAAGAAGAAGGAGACGGTTACGTGGGGAGGAAGTTATGGAGGAACAAGGAGACAGTTAACTTCAGTTGAGGAACAGAGCGGTTTACTCTGTAAGGAAGACTTATCCCTTTTGCAGTTCGAAACCACGTTTTTTTCCGTTAGTTTTGCTGCTTTTTGTTTGTTGGGCCAACTTTATATCTAATGGGCCTTATAATCCAAGTTCTCCATCGGTATCATATTTCGTTTAATTAGCCGGTTCAGTTCGGTTTAAATCAATAATTGAAGCGGAACAAACCGGAAGAAATCTAGAATTCAAAGACTATACAACGTTCAATTAATTTTTTTTTTCAATCCAACAAAAAGTATAACAATCTACGGGTAAAAAGAAAAAATAAAGTATAACAATTTCGACATTCCCAGACCAAATAACAATTCGAAAGAGAAAGTTGTCAAAAGAGTGTACATTGGAAGGGAAAATAAAAAATGAAAAGAGTTTTTTTGAGGTAAGTGTGAGAAGAAGACCCGCTGCTATAAAAATCAATTCCGTAACAATGCGGCTTTTGTATCCACAAGTTGACAGATCCCTATAAAAAAAATATAGTATGATAGTATATAATATAAGATTGCCATAAATAAAAGGTTACAAAGAAAAACCTAAAAGACGATAAAAGTCAACCAACCTTTCTAAATCACTGGCCGAAACTCCCCAAGAGTCTTTCTACAGCAGCGTTAACGTTGCCGTTGGTTGCACGCAACGCCCTAATGTTCTCTGCTCTGTCAAAGAAACCCATTTCCTCTAGCTGTTGCAGTTGTGTGGCGTAAAGCTCTTCAGGAGGAACTGAACGACGAAACAAGCACGTGTGTACGTTTTTCAATGGAAAGCCATCTCAAAGTATATTACATTTCAAAGAAAAGGGTCTAGAGAAACTGCGTCTCACCATTGGACTGGTTCGCACCACTTAAGCCGCCAGCACCAAGACTGCCAAACATATTCATCAATAAATCCAGCCCACCGTTATTCCCTGCGCCTAAAAAACCATATTCATGTATTAATAATATTCAAATCCATTAAATGCAGATGAAATTCTGATTAAAAAAAAACATGTGCAAAGACAGACATAGAACTGACTAGCACCATGAAAACATGTAAAAAGCGATAATACGGACACTAAGTGATGTAACCAAGGCCTGTGAATTGTGGATACACGATAAATATTTAATTCCAAGAGTACCTGTGGTAGCACCAGTTTGCCCTGGAACCCTAAATAAAAACACAAACGAGATTGATGATCAGCATTAGTTTATAGAAATTAAAACAGTGATAACTATGTCCAACGATAAAAAAAAACACAATACAAGGCCATCCTTATGTCGATGTTCAAGTTTACTTCGGCCATTACAATACTTCAGTCTTTGAAAGGTTACTAGTGATTTCAAACCCCAGTAAACTAAACTGGTTATCTACCAGATTCCAGATGGAGAAAAAACCAGAATACTTGCATAGTACATTGGTTATGATGCAGTCAATGCTTTAGTCAAAATTTCAATTGCCAACCATCTAAAGAATTAACTATTCAGCTATTCACCAGATCATTTTAACATGAAGCAACCCAAAAATATAAAGGACATGTTACTTCTTAATTAACTTTTAAGAACCTAAAAAACAGCAAAGGAAATTCTCACTTACGGGCTGCTGGTTGTATTCCTATTTCCAGAGAGAAGTGATTGCTGCAGCATCATCATTTGCTAAGGACAAAAACAATTCCACAAACATTAGGCTGGAAAGACCAAATGCATAAAGACAGCAGACGCAACAAATGTGAGGAGGCTGAACAGACCTGCATTGCCTCTGGGGAGCTAAGCATACGAAGGAACTCTGGGTTCTGCATCATTTCCCTCACCTGAGGACTTGAATCCATCAAGCTTCGGAGTTGTGGGTTGAGACTCATGATCTGGAATTGGAAGATAATATCAAAAACATGTTATCAAATAACAATAAAAAGCCTAAATTATAATAATCCAGGCATTACCTGGTTCATGTATTCTGGATTGGAAAGTAAGCTTTGCATCATCTGTGACATGGCTGGATTTTGTAAGAACTGGTTCATTTGAGAGGCATCAGGAGTAGCACCAACCGCTGGATCCCCACCTAGCATGCCCAGTCCACCAAGGCCGCCAAGGCCAGCAAGACCACCAAGGCCAGGGGCTCTAGTATCCCCACCTGAATTGGTCCTTCCAGGCGTAGTTGTCTGGCCTGCCAAGTAAGAGCACAGACGTTCAGTCATCTTTATGGCATTTTGTGCACAATTCAAGCTATAAAATCCTGACGACAAAGTTGTTTAATTAACCATTAACGACATCAACAAATTATTATACCACATTGTTCTGAAACTAATGTGGTAAACATGAGCGTAACCAGCCTATATTTATGAACACTTCCATATCTAATCAATTTTCGTGTGCAAGCCAGTCTTACTGTTATAATCCCTTATAGACGACAAGTAATAAGTAAAAGGAAATTAAACGTAAGAGAATATAGTTTCATACCACCTGCAGCACCCCAAGGATTTGGAAGTGGATTTGTATTTGGCACAGCATTCCCTGTGCCTAGTTCAGCATTGGTTGTCGTGGGGTTGTTAGAAGCATCTCTACCTTGTGTAACGCCCTGATTCCCCAGGAGAGCAGCAAAGGGGTTAGCATCGACATTGTTGCCAGCATTTCCTGACATTGTTGTAGCGTTCAACAACGGTTCCTGGACATTTTCATACATACGCCT
The DNA here is from genome assembly GCA_000218505.1 of Schrenkiella parvula. Taxonomy (NCBI): domain Eukaryota; kingdom Viridiplantae; phylum Streptophyta; class Magnoliopsida; order Brassicales; family Brassicaceae; genus Schrenkiella; species Schrenkiella parvula. The sequence continues at coordinate 16,933,302 of CM001193.1, read as the reverse complement.
AAGCATGTTAAATCCCTCGGGAGTAGATTCAATATTACTCATCGCTCTATCAGTATTTCGCATCATCTCACGCATAAGCTCTGGATTTCTTGCAGCTTCTAAAGTTTGCCGAAGGATGCTTGGGTCGTTAAGTATATGGCCAAGCTCAGGGTTGCGATCTACAAGCTCACGCATTTGAGGGTTACTCATTATCAAGGTCCTCATGAGTTCTGGGTTGTTCATAAGATTCTGAATGGCTGGTGTATTCATCATATCTCTAACCATATTCGGGTTTTGGGCTAGTTGTTGCTGTGCTTGCTCAAGATCCGGAAGACCAGCTCCAAATAGCCCAGGCATAGCATTTCCACCACCTAAAGGATTAAATCCAACCCCCGGAAACAAAGATTCCCCTGGACTCACTCCTCCTGTATTCGGGCTGTCATTGGAACCAACCCCACGAGTAACACTAGGTGCAGTGGTTTGGCTCCCAGCATTTGCAGCAGGAGGTGCTGACGTAGGTGCAGAGCCTCGAACCATATGAAGAGCGTGATCCGCCTGTAAACCTAGAGGTAAAATAGTTTACAGATAACAGAACGGTGAGGTTCATGAGGCGAAGCATACAACTAGGAAAAACGTTTCTAACGAATCGGAAACATCTTAACCATTTCATTTTCTCAATGCTCTAGTAAATATCCAGCAGAAGCTTATAGCACATAAGGAGAGGCTCAAGGCCGTGGAAGACAATATACATTTAAACATGCTGAAAGGAAGCTATTCCCAAATTTTGCTAAAAGTGTTGTCTGGATCAAAACTCTTATATCATACCAAGAGGGAGAAATGATAGCATCAACAACAATTAAAAAACGACAATATCCCCATGGTTTTCACTTATCAGCTGCTTGCATTAGAGGCATCAATCATGATCATTCATAATTGCCCTAGCATAAAACCTAATTGCATCCTTGCAACTGAGGTAACCAGAAACGGTGGAAACCAAATCAATCCCTAAAGAAATTATCAGGAAAGGAAAAAAAGAAAAATATTGATAAGTACCATAGCTCAGAAGCGTCTGATCATCCTTGAGTATCCGTCCCTTGTAAATCAAGCGCTGCTGGTTAGCTGGCACGTCGCAGTTCTGAGCTACCAAAGCTTTGAAAGACTCGACCGTCGATTCAAGGCTCGTCCTCACGCTAAATTTCGAGCCATTCGAGCACCTGACGTTCACAGCAACCACCTCTCCTCCTCCTTCGCCACTCTCAACGACGGTCTGCGGCTCATTCGAGTCTCCTTCCCCACCCATTCCTCGACGCGACGGCAAAAATTCGAGATTAACAAAACGAAATTGATGAGGTCGCGTAATCGATTGAGGGAACCCTAATCCCAGACAAGATGTAAACTGAAAATCTCAGCGATTTGGTCGAATTACTCTTGATTTTGTTTTGACGTGTTGAACAGCAATTTTCATGAGACTGAATAAAAAAATGTTTATGTTGTTGTGTTAAGATAAAGGTCGGGTCGGTTCAAGTCGGGTCGGGTGAAGGCTTCGCTGTTTATCTTTACTCGGTTCCCACATCTAAATGCGTGCCCACGTAACGTAATGAAGTACGGTGTCGTTTTGGCGTTCTCCATTTTTTTCTTATTAATCCTTCTTTTTTTGTGGGGGATCGGTTTAAACCGCTAAACCGTGTTAATTTGTTTTTCAGACTTTAATAATCCTGAGCATATCCGAGCTTTTGTTTGTTGATAGTGAGTGAACCGGTAAACAACTAAACTCCAAAGCCCATCAATATCTTTTACATTTAAGGGTTCAAAATTTAAGATGAAGGTTGTAATTACACCACATTATGTTGTTATATTCATAAAGATTAACCTCAAAATAAAAGGCAATAATAAAAGGTTTTAAGCTTTAAATGCAACACATTCTAAGAGCACCTACATCCGTAAAATCCTCTAAAAAAATCCTCAAACAAAAAATATTAGTTTTTTTAATAAAATTATTATATAATTAAATTTTAATTAACAAAAAAAGATTACACCACTCATAAAAAACAAGTGTGAATTTTCTCAAAAATTCTCATTTGAGAACTTTTCTTCACTTATCTCTTTTTTCTTTGTTATTTTTTTTATACGTGTGAGATACTTATGTTTTAGATGTTCTAAATCTTTGAAATTGATGAGAAGGTAAAACACGTGCGCTTCTTAACTCTTATATGATAATTTGATACAAAAACTAATGTTGTTGAGATCAAAACTATGAAGTGTGAAACAAGTTTCTATAAATTGTCTACACAGTTTTGCTGTATGCGGATTTCAGATCTTTCGGATGACCATGCAAAACGTCAACAAGTTAACCAAAACTCATCAACTGATTCCAAATTGTGATAGATTTAGGTAAGTTCAAGAAGTCGAAACTACTTTAGATTAAACCAGATATGCTTCATAGAGATGATCATAGATGATGTCAGGAGCATATAGTTTCTTTTGGTGCAATGGAAAAAAAAGTAAAGATTTTTTTAGTGGGTTTTCAAATTTCCATTACACTCAAATTCGGTGGAGCTTCCACATAAAGAAATCCCCACTCTCCCATCGAAGATTTACAATATATTGTGTGATATTGGACATTTGATTATGCTTTGATTCCTGAATTTTTCTCTTTTCAATTTCGACATACCTCTTGACTTTGCCCATTAAGTTTACTTCATCGTGCGTTCTTGTTAATCTTTCAAAACATTTAACTCATAATAAGAACCTAACAAAATTGCTTTTGCTGTACATTTGTCTCTCTCTCTCGGTAACAAGGTTTTAGGTTTTGTCAATGGACATACGCGAGAGAGAGACAGATTAACCCTAAAACGGATAAACTTATATTCAGACATTGTCAATTGTCGTATCAAATACCACAAATATAATAACAATATCACTTCAACAAAAAAAATATAAATGAATAAAAAAATAAAAAAAGTCATTGGATCATGGTTTATTCAAAATAGAGACGGCAAAAAAAGAAGTAAAAATAGGAGTATGAGAGAGAGACAGAGAGTTATTGGATGATGGTTTTTTAACGGAATAAATAAATTTTTTTACTAGTAATCGAAAGTATAATCATACAAATTCGATGACGCAAAGGTCTTAGTTCGATTTATTTATTTTGGTTAATGATTTCATTACCCAATAAAGATCAATAAAAGACAATCATTATAGTCTTATAATATATTTCTTAAAATAAATAACTCTAAAATAACTTTCTCATTCTTTTCTTTGGCTGGGAACAGTAAGGGTCAACTTGCAAAACACAACAAAAACATAAAGTTTAGAGTTTCACGCTCTTACTTGATAATGGCTAATTATGTCGAATTATCGATGTCGACAGACGTTATGTAATATCTCCTTCTTAAACTTTTTTCTCAGCCTGTAAATGTGCCCATTGCATGAATTCCGATTGTAACTAATCAAATCCTAAACCCATTATCTTAAAAAAATCAAATCCCACCAAAAAGTTTGCAACTGTCCCAAGTCTTGAACGATACCCACAATTCAATTTAACCTTTTTTGTTTTGTTTTGTTAAAGACCCACTCGTTCTTGCCTTTACGTTTTTTTTTGTTATATAGCCCTCTTGCTTGTTCCTCGTGCCTTTCTTTCAGCTAGATACTTTCTGTGCCTGACGAATCTTCTTTTTTTGAAAGGATGATTTTGGTTTGGGTTTTGGTATCTCTGCCACAAATTCCTTGCCAAGCGTTGTCTTCTCCATGTTTCAGGTATGGGTTTAGTCCTCGTGACACTTTTCAGTTCCGGTGAAAGCTACTTTCTTTGCTTATGTTCTCTACTTTGTTCATAACAAGTTTCTAGCTTTCTCTTATGTTACTCTTTGCTCTGACAAACAAAAGTAAAAAGAACCCCCATTTTGATTCGGTTGAGCTGGCTCACAATCTCTCATTTGTGTGACTAGTGTGATTCCAAGTATTTGGGAGTTGTATCTCAAGGTTTTCTCTAATTGTTGTTTGTTTCTCAAACTTGGTGTTTCAGGAACTGATTAAGCCAAAGCAATGTTTTGGGTTTTTGTTCTGCTGAGCTTCATTGTTCTTAATGGTGGTGGGCTAATTTCAGAGGGAGCTTCAAGGCCTCACGATGTTAATGTTGGAGCAATCTTCAGTTCAAGCACTTTATATGGTCAAGTTGCAAATATCGCCATGAAAGCTGCAGAGGACGATGTGAATTCCGATCCTAGCTTCCTCCGTGGCTCGAAATTGCGTATATCGATGTATGATGCTAAGCGCAACGGATTCCTCAGCATCATGGGAGGTGAAGAAAAGTTTTACTTTTTTATTGATTCTTTGTTTTGAAACTAAGTTCTTACTCATCCTTGTGTTGGTTTTTATGTCACAGCATTGCAATTCATGGAGACTGATGCTGTCGCTATAATTGGTCCTCAGACATCAATAATGGCTCATGTACTCTCTCATCTTGCAAATGAGCTTAACGTACCTATGTTGTCATTTACAGCTCTAGACCCTAGTCTCTCGGCGCTCCAGTTCCCGTTCTTTGTCCAAACAGCGCCTAGCGACCTCTTTCTGATGCGTGCCATTGCGGAAATGATAACTTACTACGGTTGGTCAGATGTGGTTGCATTGTACAATGACGATGACAACAGTAGAAACGGTGTAACATCCTTAGGCGACGAACTCGAAGGAAGGCGCTGCAAGATTTCTTACAAGGCGGTGCTTCCTTTGGATGTTGTGATTACGAGTCCTCGTGAGATCATAGATGAGCTGGTTAAGATTCAAGGGATGGAATCTCGGGTAATCATTGTGAACACATTCCCTAAAACAGGTAGGATGATCTTTAAGGAAGCCCGGAAGCTTGGCATGATGGAGCAAGGCTATGTCTGGATAGCTACAACTTGGTTGACTTCTCTGTTAGATTCAGCTAACCCGTTACCTCCTAAGGTAGCCGAATCCCTTAGAGGAGTGCTCACTCTTCGTATTCACACTCCAGAATCAAGAAAGAAAAGAGATTTTGTGGCACGGTGGAACAAGTTGAGTAATGGAACTGTCGGGTTAAACGTTTATGGTCTCTATGCGTATGACACTGTTTGGATCATTGCTCGAGCTGTTAAGCGTCTTCTAGATACCGGAGCTAACATTTCCTTCTCAAGCGACTCAAAGTTAACCAGCTTGAAGGGAGGGTCACTGAACCTAGGTGCATTGAGCATATTTGATGAAGGATTACAAGTTCTTGATTATATTGTGAATACAAAGATGTCTGGTGTTACAGGTCCAGTACAGTTTCTTCCCGATAGATCGATGACTCAGCCTGCATATGACATTATAAACGTGGTCGATGACAAGTTCAGGCAGATAGGGTACTGGTCTAACCATTCTGGGCTCTCTATTGTACCTCCTGAGTCACTATACAGTAAGCCTTCAAACCGTTCAAGCTCAAATCAACATCTGAACGATGTGACTTGGCCTGGTGGGACTTCTGTGACGCCACGTGGATGGGTTTTTCCTAACAACGGGAGAAGGTTGAGAATCGGTGTACCCAATAGAGCAAGCTTTAAGGATTTTGTGGCAAGGGTCAATGGAAGCAACAAAGTGGAAGGGTATTCGATTAATGTCTTTGAAGCTGCCATAAAACTGCTTTCTTATCCGGTTCCTCATGAGTTCATCCTTTTTGGAGACGGTCTCAAGAATCCAAACTACAATGAACTTGTCAACAATGTCTCTACAGGGGTGAGTAAAAAGGATCAAGAGATCACAAACAAAGCTTTTTTTCCTAAAGAATTGACTGCAACAGTATGAGTTTTTTCTTTTCATATTTTGCTTTCAGGTATTTGATGCTGTGGTAGGAGACATAGCGATTGTCACAAAACGAACAAGGATTGTGGACTTCACTCAGCCATACATAGAATCAGGGCTTGTCGTGGTTGCTCCTGTCACAAAGCTTAATGATACTCCTTGGGCATTCTTACGCCCTTTTACTCTTCCAATGTGGGCTGTTACAGCAGCTTTTTTCCTCATAGTTGGATCAGTAATATGGATTCTTGAACATAGAATCAACGATGAGTTCCGCGGACCTCCGAGGAGACAAATCATCACAATAATCTGGTTAGTAAACAGTCACTGAGGCTGCACTATACCGATATGTTGGCGTATAACATTCCTAAAGACCTCACTAGCTCTGATTTGTTCATGCAGGTTCAGCTTCTCGACAATGTTTTTCTCCCACAGTAAGTTCATACTCAAACTGCAGCTAGTTATTAGAGTACTTGTATCGATTTCTTAACATCTTGGAGCAATTTCAAATTTTCAGGAGAGAATACAGTGAGCACACTTGGTCGTGTTGTGTTGCTCATCTGGCTTTTTGTGGTTCTGATCATCACCTCAAGCTACACAGCTAGTCTTACATCGATTCTTACAGTGCAACAGCTGAACTCACCGATCAAAGGGGTAGACACACTCATCAGCAGCAGCGGGCGTGTTGGGTTTCAGGTAGGTTCTTATGCTGAAAACTACATGATTGATGAGCTTAACATTGCCAGATCTAGACTCGTACCACTCGGCTCTCCCAAAGAATACGCTACAGCCCTTCAAAACGGAACTGTCTCTGCAATTGTCGATGAACGCCCTTACGTAGATCTCTTCCTCTCGGAATTCTGTGGATTTGCCATTAGAGGCCAAGAATTCACCAGGAGCGGCTGGGGATTTGTGAGCACTCTTCATTTTAAATGTCTCTGCTGCTTGTTTAAAATTTGTATTCTTTGATCATCTTCTTTTCGTTTTTTTGTTTAAAGGCATTCCCGAGAGACTCTCCATTAGCAGTGGACATGTCAACCGCGATCTTAGGTCTATCAGAAACAGGGCAGCTTCAAAAGATACATGACAAATGGCTTTCGAAATCCAACTGCAGTAACCTGGATGGTTCAGAGTCAGAAGATGATCCAGAGCAGCTTAAGCTCCGTAGCTTTTGGGGATTATTCCTTGTGTGTGGGATTGCTTGTTTCATCGCTCTCTTTGTTTACTTCTTCAAGATAGTCCGCGATTTTTGCAACCACCACAAGCCTGAGGAAGAAGCTATAGTAACTTCACCAGAAAGGTCGCGCTCTAACACATTGCAGACGTTTCTAGCGTATTTTGATGAAAAAGAAGAGGAATCCGAGAGAAGGTTGAAGCGTAAACGGAACGATGATCTCTCTGTAAAGTCTTCTAGATCAATGTGACAGTTCTAATCATCATGAGAAATTAGTACTAATGTGAGCAGACAGGAGAAACTTTACCTCCTGGTTGAGTTGAGGCATAAAAGCTTCAGCATCGTCCTCGTCACTTCGGATCCAGTAATGCTACCATTCAAACAAAATGAACAAAGACCCAGCACAAACAGCACGTCCAAAAACAAATTCAGGGCAAAAGCAAAAATAGAAAAATATAGTCAATTTTCTAAAAAATATTTCTGATTTGAATAACTTCAAAATTTAGGTAATTGGTGAGAGTTGACAGATATAGATTTTAATTGTCACACTAACCGAAAAATTGAATGCTAAAACTGACATAACTAGGAAAAACAAATGAAACTGGTGACACATCTAACGATCTTAATTAAAAAACAGGATGTCTATGTCTGACTCGGTTTCACAGTTACGCAATTAAAACACATCAATTCTTCAACTAATCTAACAACAGAAAGTCTTCCCCTAAAACTTTTAACTTAGCAACACATTAACAATGAGAAGTTAATACTAATGTGAACAGAAAAGAGAAACTTTACCTATTTTTTTGAGTTGAAGCATAAAATCTTCAGCGTCGTCCTCGTCACTTCAGATCCAGCTTTGCTACCATTCAAACAGTGAACAAAGACCCAGCACAAACAGCAGGTCCAAAAGCAAACTCAGGGTAAAAGACAAAAAAAAAATATAGTTAATTCTCTAAAAAATACTTCTGATTTGAGTAACTTAAAAATTTAAGTAATTAGTGAGAGTTGATGAAATCAGCTTTCTTCAGAACTGCCTCGGTGGTTATCTCCGGTTTGTTATTTTGTCTAGGTTTTCGCATTTGCCTTTTATAACTAAAATCCTGTATGAAAGAAAAAAGAACGTTTAGTGTCTGTCTGATCAAAGCAAACAAGAAAAGATTAAGGAGAAATACGGACCCGTACCACCATCCCTGTAAACCCAAAGCACACTATACATGACTACACTTTCGAATTACATGAATCCAAGTGATTTGAGTGATAAAGACTCTGACTTTACTGCACATTTACAGCACAAATGCAATCCTAGACCATTATAACTTGACTAGAATGAATTTCATATGATTGCAATAAATTGATTCATTAGCACTTTTTGAATCAAATCAATAACATAGTGCATCAAAGAGTTGTAAGAAAACATACAATGGGGTAGTGATTAAGGCCCCAGCTGTTGGCATCGGGCCTGAATCAGTAACCACCCTTCACGCCTTCGTCATCGTCGACGTTGTAAAGCAACGCGGCTTCCTTCAATTTACCATCGACGCCATCATGAACAGTCGAAGGTCTCGCCCCTGTACATGGAAACTCCACCGGAGAATCTTGAACCGTTTCCGTATGATCTACTCAAGCCTGTATAGTCGCGCTTATCTTTCTCCGCCTTACCAAGATGCTGGAAGAAACCATTTCTTTTTTTAATCGTTGCCAGTATGTCCGCCAAACATCCAATCGTCCGACGAGTCGAAAGAAGATCGATTCTTGCTCGGATCTGCCCGGTTCGATTCAATTCGGTGGTCAGCCTAACACAAAATGCGAGAATATGGACGAAAAATTGTAGAAATGTAAGATGGTTACCTTCATTAGCATCAGTCGAGAAGCTTCTAGGCACGAAAGGACAACATGTTCGAAGGGAAGCTACGTCATTAAGTGACCGAGTCGCGAAACGGGCGAGTTCCATCATTTTCTAACTTAGGGTTTTTCGAATTTCAATCGTCCGATCTGAGGTTTTGGCAAAGAGGAGAGAGTAGCCTGAAAAAACACGAAGATGGCGGGAGAGAAAGAAATCATATTTCAATAAAAGGAATTAATGGGCTTTATAAGGCCCATTGTTTGTTTTTTGAAGGGTGCAAGGAAAAGACTAAAATTAGTGTTATACATCTTCAAATTAAAATAATCGATAAAGTTTTGTTTGTATTCTGATTTCTGATTTTTTCTTCACTTCCATCAATGGCGGCCATCTGTTTTGAATCTCATGCCAAACCCATTTACAATTTTTTTGAGTTTTATCTTTCTCGGGGGGGTTCTTGATTTACGGACTTTTTTGCAAATGGTAAATGATAATAAAGAGATTCGTAATTGAAAGTTCGAAACTTTTGTTCTCCGCATACTAGGAAGAGGAAACAGAGAGAGATGATTATTACTGCACAAAGTAGAAAGACAACAACAAATCCACACGAACATGGAAACATTACAAACTTGACATCCTGCCTTTTAGATTCTCAGTTGGTTTTATCAGCTTCAGCTTGTCTAGCTCCAACAGAGAAGAACTCAGTGATGACTTCAAGTGGCATCCCTTTAGTTTCAGGGACTTTAAGGTACACAAACACCCATGAGATGCAACAGACGATTGCGTACATCCCAAACACACCAGCAAGTCCAATGGATTTGAGCAGCACAGGGAGACTGTAAGTGACTATAATGTCACAGATCCAGAAAGTTAGGGCGCAAATGGCAATGCAGATTCCACGGACCCGAGTTGGAAAGATCTCTGAACAGAGGATGTTTGGAGCCGGACCGAAACCCATCACGAAGAAACAGAAGTACAGAACGACGCTTACGGTTGACAAGACCGCGTGGACTATGCTGTTCATGTGAACTACATTCGAGATTACTAAGACTATTAGAGATGCTATCAAGATTGGAATCGTAGTGAGCAGCAAAGTCCTGCAAAGACGCAACATTGTTTCATGACAAATTATAGCTTCATTTGTTTAGTGTGTTGTAAATTATAAATCAAAGAAAAAGAAAGTTAAAAGCTTTTAATCACCTTCGGCCTGAGAGATCCATGAGCCTCATTGCAACAGCTATCGCAGGTAACATCACAAAGGTTGTCAGTGCACTTATGAGTAATGATGCAGAGGAAGAACTAATCCCCAAGTTCGATAGTAGAATCCCGACACCCGCCTGCTCCAGGATTTGAGGTGTGTAGTAAAGTACTCCATTGATGCCTGAGAACTGCAATTCCAAAAGGAAGCAAACAAACATAAAGTTATCTTAAACCACAAAAATATCTTCTGTAATTTACTAATATTGATGTCTCTTACTGGATTACCTGCTGAAGTATCTGAAGCCCAACTCCTACGAATAAGGCACGTTTGACTCCAGGATCATGAAGATCATGCCAAATTGACCCTTTAGCTGTTTCGGATGGATGAACCATAGCAGGACCAACTGTATGTTCTCTGAGAAGGTCTTTGGAATAAAGAGCAGGTTGGCTAACCAAAGCAGCCGCTTGTACAAACTCTGTCTCACCGGTTCCGTCACCTCCAGGCAATGAAACAATGGAGCCTCGTCGAGATCCCGGGAAACCTTCTTGATGCAAGTAAATCCGCTTAAATCCACCTTCTTTTTGTCCTGATTCATCTTCTCTTTCAGTCCATTTCCATGCCACTTGCCATCCACCTCCAATCCCCATGCTACCCGCTCCTTCCCCATGAGCTCCCTGCACTTGGCTTCCATGTCTGAAGGTAGAAAGAGGTCCATGACCAGTGTGCATGTCTTTCTCCATGCTTGTCGTTTGACGTGAGATCAACGGAGAATGAAGATCATGATCAGAATCATCTCCGCGATCCGATGGATATTCCTCACCTTCTCCAACGAGATTCTCCTCATCCCATTCCTCATTTCTCGGTTGACCTCCCATACTGAACATACTCCCAAAATGTGGGAACAAGGCACTCCTCATACTTCCAGTGTCTGGCATCTTCTCGTGAACGCTCCCAAACAGTGTGACAAGAGGATCCACCAATGAGCCTTGTCTCCTGCTCATCGTACTTCCATGGCGAGACAAAACACTTACAGTGCTTCCTCCTTTGACTGGCCTAGCAATCCAATTCAGCCCTTCTTCCGCACCATACAACTTAATTTGATCCTTATCTACAGCTAAATCAAGATCATCAGCGACTTCATCCGCAGGACCGATTATATACTCCTCTATGGTTGTTTCACCTCCAATCCCAAGACCCTCAACCAACAAAGCCATCTCACCTATGAATTGCCACATAAAAACATTCAAGAGACAATAATTTCTTCACTGAAAAGAAATAGACTCTGAATGATTTAAAGACTAACCGGACACATCTTCCCGACCACGTAGCCTCTGAAGAACCCGCTTTGCTTCAAGCATTCGACCTTTGCTTACGAGCCACCTTGGGGACTCAGGCAAGAAGAAGATTGTGAGGAAGAAAAAGACAAGTGAAGGTATGAACAGGACACCAAGCATCAACCTCCAGCTCGGAGATGGCATCAAAGACATTCCGAAAACCATACAGTAAGATAAGAACATCCCTCCAGAACCAGTGAACTGCGGGAGCGTATTCAACAGTCCCCTAATCTCAGGAGGTGCAGTCTCAGATATATAAATAGGAACAAGAGTAACCACAAGACCAACCCCAAATCCATCTAACAACCTTCCTAAGAGCAACACATAAACGTTTGGAGACCAAAGCATTACTAGAGAACCAACAAAGTAGAGAACTGAGGACAATATTAGCATCGGACGGCGACCAAGCCAATCAGCTACTCCTCCAGACCATGTCGTGATCAGAGTAGCACCAATAAGTGACATCGCCACGATTAAGCCTTCCATTGAGGGATTACTCTCCAAATGAAACTCCTTTTTTATGTACAACACAGCTCCTGCGGAGGCCCAAACAAAGCTTATAAATCCATCACACAAGCAAAAGAGATAAGCTAAAAGGATGAAAAGGAATCTGTGAATTGTATCAACTAACGATAAAAATCCTCACTTTTTTCCGATCCGAACATGTATTCATACACATAATTATTGAATTTGATTCAGAATAATGAATCACCTGCAATAGTTGCGTTATCCCATCCTTGTAACAAGTTGCCAATAGCAGCAGCAACAGCAACAAGCACAGCTCCACTCATAATTCTTCTCTCTTGTCAAGAAATTTGAAGCGAATTTCGCAAAATAGAGTCACTGATCAGGGATGAGTGAGGCAATAGCCACCTGAAAATCGAAATCAAACAAGCCCCCTGATGAGCTAAAGATGAATAGAGAGAGAGAGACAGAGATAACACCAAAAAGCATGACCTAAGAATATAACAACCCAATTGAAACAACAAAAACAACAAAATACTCTAGTGACGTAAAAGAACAGACCCGACGAAGTGCTGGAAAAACAGAGGTAAAACCCAGATATGTCAAAATCAAAAATAAGAATAAAATTTGACTACTTTTTATCTCTTCCAAGTAGAAGAAAGAGAAGAGAAGACAAAGCCAACGAAAGCGCGAGAGAATAGTGATATAGAGAGAGAGAGAGATGAAAACTAGGGTTTGCAACTTGCATTTGGAGGCAGAAGAAGCCACTATCAGTGATGAGCCGCTTCAATGGCGTCACTCCGCAATCAAAAAGCAGTTTTTTTCTTTTCCCTTTTGGTTAAATCAAAGAAAACGAAAGATTTTGAGATTTCCAAGTAAACTAAGGATTAAAAATAATACTTTTTTTGCGAAAGGACTGTGAACAGAGCCTATGGGATATTTGACACCTGCCGCTTTGCTCCTCTCCTCTCACAGCACGTATATGCTCTCTTCTCTTTCTCTCTCGTGTTTGCGTACAGAGTATCTCATCAGAAGATTTAAACACCAATATAATCCTAAATTTGTCATCTTTTCGATTTGGGTCCACGAGTTTGTACATCATTCATTCTCACCGTTGATAACTTCACATTTCTCGACATGCTCTTCTTACCATCTTGGCAGTGGCAGGCACTCATGAAGTAAAAAGTAGAATTATTAAATTATGTTTTTTTTAGGTGTGAAAAGGTTGGTGCTTTTTGTAAATATGAAACAAATATAGGATCGGTTCTTGAAATCTTTGATAAATTGGGATCATACGAGAAAGTAGACATAAATATCTAAGTTTATGTAAGCTGGAATTGATTTTTCTGAAAATAAAGTTATTGGTAAAGTAAACTTTAGTTTGTTTACATCCGAAAAGCATCTTCGAATCATTTCAACTTTGCATAATTAATCAAGAAAGAAAAAATTGACAATAATGGAGAATATTGTCCAAACATAATGAGACACTTTAACTTTAGTTAATACGTATGTTACACTAAAATGAGTACTTAAACTATTTTTCTTACAAAATAAAAGGAAAGAAAGAAGGAAAAAAATTATATTAATTCGTATGTTTAAGCTTTATTCGAAAATAACTTTCGTTCGACTTTCACGTTGTGATATTATATGATGCAAAAGTTGTTCGGAGTTAAAAAAAAAATAGTTTGGTACACTTATATCTTTTAAATCGAATACGAAATGAGATATGCAATCTCCTTTTTTCTTTGTCAACTTAGATGTGTAATCTTCAAATTAATCGAATTCACAAATTTTGATAAAAAACAAAAAAACAGATGATGCATGTGACTACAACTATTGACTTTCTGATAATGAAAATCTAAATTTTTACCATACAAACATTGCTACAAACCAAAGTATATATTTGTTAAACGTCATTGTTGAAGTTCATATGTTTGACTGTAAAGATTACCATAAATGTATTTTGAACATAGAAAAAAAGAATATCTAAATTGATTTATGAGCATTTATGACTCCAGATTTTTTTCGATAATTTTCCAGAAAAAAAAACGTAGAATAAACATTATGTATGGAAACTACAGTACACACCACATAATATCAGCTCACAATAGATCCTTTTTATATATAACTCTTTTATATATTTTTTTTTTGGTAAACATGTTAAAACTCTTTTATATAAATTCTCAAAGTTATGGCATGTGAATGCGAATATATATATGATTCTGATTCTTCTGTCTACATCAGTCGGTTCATCATCATTGCAGCTTAAATTCCTTAGAATGAGGAGAACCCACATCATGTTCATTAGTTTAGATATTTTTCATTGCACACCATATCATCTAATAGCATTTTAAGAAAAATAAAAGGATTGTTAAGAAAAAGTAAATAATTCAACATTCTGTTTGTCACCAAACTAAATTTGTAGTAAGGCGAAAGTGAACTTAACTAAGTTTCAGATTGAGAGATTCGAGAACAGAGTTTGTTAAGAAATGGGCCACTAAGTTGATATATATGATTTAACATATAATATGAGTCCAAAGATCGATCATTCTTGTCTTTGAAAGTGCTATCATAGTGTCTTATATTCCACAAAATTAAAATTAAGTTACGGAATGGGTTAAAGGTTTGTTTCAATGTAAATAGGGACTTATTGATAATATATCCAATACTAACTCATTTTTCGGAACTTGTAAACTCATAAAATTGCAATAGCACCTTGTGTGGCTTGGAGACCTCTCGACAACAACAAATGAAACTATGATAATCATCATGAGTTACGTAATATGGAACAGAAAAACATGAGTATTTACTATTTTTACAATATCTCCTTCAATGACTCTTGTTTCTTTATTATTTACAATATCTCCTTCAGTGGTTCTTGTTTCTTTATTGTCTACAAACGTCTCCTTCAAAGATCTCTCTTTCTTCAAGTTGTCGCAAGTTGCAACTGTGGCATAAAAGCTCTTCGGGAGGAACCGGACAAGAAGACAAGCACACATTTATGCATCGAAGCTTCTTGCCGTGGACTCACCAGCGTCTTGGCCATAAGTAAAACCATCGTGTTTAGTGCTTATATCCTAGTTGTAAACTTGTAATAATAATACAATAATATGTCTTCTCGGGATTAAGGCAACGGTAATCACATTTCAATATAATAAAACAAATATTCTAATGTCATTTCCAGCCAGGTAATTGACTAACTACTCACCAATAAAAACATATGGGTTGTGAATCAAAATCTGAATCCATCATCTAGATAGAAATCAATCGACGATCAAATGACAACATAACAATAAAAAAAAAAGTTGGCTTTGTCAAATGGTACTGATCAACTTGTAATTCGAATATTCAAATTTGGTTGATCCAACAATATTAATTATGTCATTTACCAAAATACTACAAAACAAGAACTGGTTTAATGATGCAAAGCCAAGAAAGAAGGTGAGAGGAAAGCGCGTAGAGTCAGTCAGAGAAAAGTAGCTGTTGAGCACTAAAGGAGTCTAAGAACTTTCTTCGCACAATCATCGCCGTAAAATAAACCAGCAGACTCTCATCGAACGAATCTAATTGTCCGACCAGTCTCTCAGCAAACAAAAATCAAAAGTCTTTTTTTTTAATTCTACTTGAATCTCGAATAAAAACTGGTGGAAATAACATTAAATATTGTAGCTTTCCCTTCTTGTTCGACTTTCTCTTGTCTCTCAAATTTCTCTT
This sequence comes from Schrenkiella parvula, assembly GCA_000218505.1. Taxonomy (NCBI): domain Eukaryota; kingdom Viridiplantae; phylum Streptophyta; class Magnoliopsida; order Brassicales; family Brassicaceae; genus Schrenkiella; species Schrenkiella parvula. The sequence goes on along the minus strand of CM001193.1, from coordinate 16,917,802 downwards.
TTCCTTTTTGAACCAGATTCCTAATCCATATTCATTCTCAGTCTTCTCTTTCACCGTTTTTGATTGCTGGTAAGTAGTAACTAGATCCTCTTTCCATCCCTTTTTGCTTTATTTCATTCTCTGTTTCTGATTCCTTTGGAGGATCTATTGAAACTAAGTAAACTCTGATTTGACTTTTTTTTCAGTAGCTCTTGTTACGTCTTTTTGGTTAATTTGACTCTTTGATTTTTTCTTGAATGCTTGATCTGATGTGGGTTTTGTGACTTCTTACCTTGTGATTGTTAAAGTTCGTTCCTTTCCTCTACAAGCTTCTTGGATTTGGTCTGATTTAGGGGTTTTGACTTGTTTCCTCTTTTAACAGAGTTTTCAAAATATCTATGAACAGTTTGTTGGATGAAGGACAGAGAGTGAAAGTTGCTGTATTAAAGATAGGATTTGGTATTTTTCCATTGTTTCATGGGCAACTCATGCCGTGGATCTTTCAAGGACAAAATCTACCAGGGCAATAACAGTAAGCCTGAAGATAACTCCAAAACTTCTACCCACGTTTCTTCAGATCACTCTAATTCCGACCACTCTCCGACCTACAACAACGCCGCAGAGATCATTGCTCAAGAATTCTCCAAAGAAGCTCACAAGAAGGACAAGAACAGCAAAAATCCAGCTCTTGCCGTTCCTTTGAGAGAACCAATCATGAGGCGTAACATCGACAATCAAGCTTACTATGTTCTTGGTCATAAGACACCAAACATTCGTGATCTCTACACGCTGAGCCGTAAGCTAGGACAAGGCCAGTTCGGGACAACTTACCTCTGTACAGAAGTTGCCACAGGCGTTGACTACGCTTGTAAGTCAATATCCAAGAGGAAGTTGATCTCTAAGGAAGATATTGAGGATGTTAGAAGGGAGATTCAGATTATGCACCATTTGGCTGGTCACGGTAATATCGTGACGATAAAAGGAGCTTATGAGGACTCTTTGTATGTTCACATCGTGATGGAGCTTTGTGCTGGAGGTGAATTGTTTGATAGGATTATTCAGAGAGGGCATTACAGCGAGAGGAAAGCAGCTGAGCTGACTAAGATCATTGTCGGGGTTGTTGAAGCGTGTCATTCGCTCGGTGTTATGCATAGAGACTTGAAGCCTGAGAATTTCTTGTTGGTTAATAAGGATGATGATTTCTCCCTCAAGGCTATTGATTTTGGGCTATCTATCTTCTTCAAACCAGGTAAAATGTTAATACTTGCTTTTTGGGGGTAAAATGTGGGAACTTGTTTTTGGACTGGTCGTTCTGATTAGGTTAGATTTCTCTTCCTGTGATTTTTCAGGTCAGATATTCACTGATGTTGTTGGGAGTCCATACTATGTTGCTCCGGAGGTTTTACTCAAACGTTATGGGCCTGAAGCTGATGTATGGACTGCTGGTGTTATCCTATATATATTGCTAAGCGGAGTCCCGCCTTTCTGGGCAGGTAATTGTGATTGGCGTTTGCCATGTAAGCCCGTTTCTTAGTCCTTTAAAAAGTCTCAGTCACCTGAAATGTGTATTTTTTTTCTCTTTTGGGTACCAGAAACCCAGCAAGGGATATTTGATGCTGTGTTGAAGGGATATATCGACTTTGATTCAGACCCGTGGCCTGTGATATCCGACAGTGCTAAAGACTTGATCCGGAGAATGTTATCCTCCAAGCCTGCAGAACGCTTGACCGCTCATGAAGTCTTGCGTATGTATTCGCATAGAAATGGTTACTTTTAGCAACAACCACACAAGCATTAGACTTATATCTATGTGTTGCTTCTCCTTTTTTTTCAGGTCATCCATGGATCTGTGAGAACGGTGTTGCACCAGATAGAGCACTTGATCCGGCTGTTCTGTCTCGTCTCAAGCAGTTCTCTGCGATGAATAAACTAAAGAAGATGGCTTTGAAGGTGAGTGTGTTTGTGCATAAAACCTTTATTTTTAAAGGTCTCTGCATCACTTCTCTTGAACTTGTTGTGTTGTTCTTTGTTTTGGGGTCATCAGGTAATAGCTGAGAGCCTCTCGGAAGAAGAGATTGCTGGTTTAAGAGAAATGTTTCAGGCAATGGATACTGATAACAGCGGTGCAATCACATTTGATGAACTCAAAGCTGGTCTGAGGAAATATGGATCAACTTTGAAAGACACAGAGATCCATGATCTAATGGAAGCGGTAAACTCTAATCTTATTTGGCTAAACAAAGGAACGACAACGAATTATTGTGTGTTCTAATGCCGAGCTATTGTATTGACAGGCTGATGTGGACAACAGTGGGACAATTGATTACAGTGAGTTCATTGCAGCGACGATCCATCTCAACAAACTGGAGCGGGAAGAACATCTTGTAGCTGCGTTTCAATACTTTGACAAAGACGGAAGCGGTTACATTACAATCGACGAGCTGCAACAAGCTTGTGTTGAACATAGTATGACGGATGTTTTTCTTGAAGACATCATCAAAGAAGTTGATCAAAACAATGTAAGCTTATTATGATGACCTTGTCCCACATTCCTCTCTAAGACTTGTCGAGGCGTCAGATGATAAAAAGTTTCTTAAATGTTGCAGGACGGAAAGATTGATTATGGTGAGTTTGTGGAGATGATGCAAAAAGGTAATGGTGGTGTTGGAAGAAGAACGATGAGAAATAGTCTAAACATTAGCATGAGAGACGCATAGAGGTTGCTTTTTCCCCTCGGTGTTCAATCTGTTTGTGACTGCAAAGATGTTCAACAATCTCAATGCTCACCACATAGAAGGAGAAGAAGAAAGCATTGAGCTAATAACTGTTTGATTAATCGTCAAGTAGCTTTGGAGTTTTTTTCATTACCTCTTTGTTTGTTTCTATGTGTTTGTTTGTTTGTTATGGCCATTGTTGAAGTTAGTGAGCTTTAAAATTGTTCAATCTTGTATTTGTAAAACGAAAAATGTTTTTTTTTCTTTTTTTATGTTGTGTGATTTATAAGCATTTTTACGTTAAAAATCTCTTAATCTTTCTAGACGATCATGACCGTTCATCCATCTCAAGACTATACAACACGATTTAAATAAATATGTGAAAGTACCAATGGCCTTTGATTAAGAAGTTAATGATGAGCTAGCAAGTCTCAATCATGTAATCAAATTGCTTTTCTAAGTATCTGTCCTTTTTAATCTCAAATAAAACCAAAACTCAAGGCTGTTCGAAACAAATCATACACCAATCTGTAATTTGGAACACTATGCACCAAAACCATTATAAGTACTTTTTTTTGTTTGGCAATTCTCATGTTCACATGCTTTGTAACGCCGCAACATTTAATAAATTAATTTAATCGTGGCGTCATCTTTACCAATTACATTCTTTACCTAAACCAAAATTTCAACCGATTAGTCAGATTTTTAACAAACATCGTATAACCATTATCGATCACAAAACCGAATAATGAAACTTGTTCTTGATTAATTTAAACTAGTCTACTCGATATTTGAAATTTTAAAGGTTTCGTTTTGATTATATAAATCATAAACAATAAATAAACAAAATTCGCCACCGACGATATTGCTCCCACCGACAAATGTTATTGTCGGCCACATAGTCCACACGCATCTCAGCTATACAAACATGCAACCCAAGTTTCGTTAATACTATGTGTTATTACATTAACATTTTCTTAGAAAACCCTCACAAAATGCGAAAATGTTACAGTATCATTCATTGTTTTGTATTTTAGAAACAATTTAGCTTCGTCCATTTTACTCGTACAACAATTTTGTCGGTCATGGATCCTCGGAGATTGATATGTTATAGTATTTTTAGTTTTACTTTGTGTAATAATAAAAATTATTGAACTTACTTTCGTTGTTACCATTCATCAAAAATTGGCGCGTAAAATAACAGACTTCTATATATATAACTTGGATGGTTATTAAAATACAAAAATACAACTGCACATCATGTAAAACAAATGAAATAAATAAATTGATTAAAACTCTTAAGGCAAACTAATTATAGCATAATAGTAATACAAACATCAATTTTTTTATCCTTATGAAACAACTCCCAATTGATTGATCCACGAGAAGTAAAGGAAGAGATATTTCTTGAGACAGATCGCAAAAATCTCAACCGTCGGATTTCGATTATCAAAGCGAACAATCATCATCATCATTGTTGACGCTTGTATTTGCAGGAGAGAGGAAGCGTATCGGAAGAAGAAGAGCCGACGAGATTACGGATCTGGGATCGGAGCTTGAAGAAGACGTGCATTATGCTTCCTCTGTTTTGTGAGCCGATTGATTTAGCTTCTTCTTTGTTTAGCTCGAGATCTCTGATGAAAATCGGTTTCCTCGAGAGGATCCATGACCAACCCCATTCCCACCATTCTTTCACAGAGCTCCCTGCTTGCTCTCCCATGGCGGAAACCGATTTGGATCTCGGGAATCGAGCCGCGATGGCCGCTGGTTGGCTCGAGAGATTGAGGGAGAGAGAAGAGAGACGACGGCGGATAAGGCCAGGCTCATCGTCGGAAGAGGGATTAGAGCGTTGAGAGACGGGGAGAGAAGTCGGTTTGCGAATCTGGAGAGTTTCCATCATTGAGCTCATTGCTTCTGTAGAGAGAGAGATTTGAGAGATCAAGAAGCAATGTTGGAGTAAGAGAGAGAGAGATTAGTGGTGGGAGGTAGTGATCACAGCTCTAACACAGGCTGGGTTTTTATTCCGCTTTTTTATTTTTGTGTGTTTGTGGGGTCCATTTACTTTTTATATCCAGCCAATCACAATATTACATGCATTGTATTATTATGTTTGTTTTTCAATTTAAAGTATTTTTGTTGATTTGTGTGGTTATATGATACTCCTACAATATAGGAGATACCACGATTAGCATTCAATCGCAGTACTAATTAGTTCACTATAAATTTTAATTTAAGTTTGTTTTCTCAATACACAAAATGATTGAAATTGAATTTGCTTATTTGAGTGACTCTAAATTGAATATTTTTTCACTGTAAATTGAATTTTCTTCTTCTTTTTCTTATATAATAAGGCTTTTTGACTCTCTTTGATTGTTTTAATCAGAAAATATTCAAGAATCTAACTGTTAGGGAAATTAACTACAAATGTTTGTCGCCGACAAAAAAAAAACTACACATGTTTCTCCAAATAAAGCACAGATACGCCCATCAGGTATGGGTTTAAGGCCCAATAAGTTTAAGCCCAACAGCAGAGTCTTAGGCCCTTTTTGTTTATTTATTATTATTAAATTTAATTTGTCGAACTTTTTTTTTTACTTGGAGTGTGTTCAGAGCAGAGATCACAGAGATCTGAGAGCTTTAACAATGGAGTATCGGAAAATCAAAGATGAGGTTCGTTGCCTTTATTCGATTTTCATATCTTTATCTCTCGTTTGCTTTCATTTTAGTTTCGACTCTCTTATAATGCTCAATTTTGTACTGAGCTTCAGGATGATCATGACGTCGCTTCTGATATCGAGAGTTTGAAGGGAAAATCTCATACCGGTTAGTTTTTTTTCCTTCTTCTCATTCACCGCTTCTCTTTTTCTAGTTTTTGTGTGCTCATTGGTGCTTCGGTTCGGCAGTTGCTTCGAGTAATATTGCTCTGGCTACTCTGGGTGCTGGATCGAACGAACGGACAAACTGGAAACGAAAGTAAGTTCTTCATTTGTTTAATTTTCCTGGCGAAGCTACGAAAAAATCTCTTTGTTGGGTTAAGTTTATTGTGTTGAGGCAGGGGTGTAGTAACATGTGCACTGACTATTCTGACGAGTTCCCAAGCGATACTCATCGTATGGTCGAAGCGCGCTGGGAAGTATGAGTACAGTGTTACAACCGCCAACTTTTTGGTGAGTTTTTTTTTATCGCCTTATTTATCTCTACTAAAAATTGAGTGATTTAATGTATGTTACTAGCGAAGCGATTTTGTGTTATTTCTCATTTCTGGATATAATTTGTAATCAGGCTGAAATAAGTAAATTTGTTTGATCTTTGGACATCAGGTTGAGACTCTGAAATGTGCCTTATCTCTTCTTGCATTGACAAGGATATGGAAAAACGAAGGTGTTAATGACGACAATAGGTTACGTATTCTTCTGCTACATGGTCAATTTGTTTTCTTTAAATTCGGAGTTTCTATTCATTAAAAACAAAAAATTCAGTGTTTCTAGTTCTGTTCTTTAAAGAAAAGGCTTTGGTTACTTAAAATTACGTATCATCTCTGTCCATGGGGACCTTCAAGGACTGACCATGCATTTCTGTGATAATGGCCATAGATTGCTAATTGAGATTTGGCCTTACTGATACCCGAATCCGGTCTCTGAATCAGGTTAAGCACAACATATGACGAAGTTAAAGTCTTTCCCATTCCTGCAGCCTTGTATCTTTTCAAGAATCTGTTACAGGTTGGCTTTCCTGAGTTCTTTTGGCTTAGTTCAATGTTTTTAACTTCTGTTTTCTTGATTAATCAGTTTCTAACTACTTGTGGTGTAACCTTTTATGTGGCAGTACTATATTTTTGCATACGTAGACGCCCCAGGCTATCAGATACTGAAGAACCTGAACATCATAAGTACTGGTGTCTTGTACAGAATTATACTGAAGAAAAAGTAGGTTGTTTATTCATCTAAATGGATTTCATAGCTTCCAATGTGTAGTTGTTATGTTGTTATCGAAATCCATAAACTTTCTGTTACATATTCCCCACAATTTTTTCTTTTCTTGTTGAGAACACAAATTTCTTGATTTCAAGGGTGAACGGGCTCTGTTTATTCAGTTTGCTTACTTTCTTCTCTAACAGGTTGAGCGAGATTCAGTGGGCGGGCTTCATCCTATTGTGTTGTGGATGCACCACTGCTCAGTTGAATTCAAAGTAAATTTGGCTCTTCACTCTTTTTACCTTTGATTTTATTGACTGCTATCATCATGAGTTTCATTGATTCTTTCATATGATGCATGTTTAGTCTCTACTGACTTTTGTATTATATAGTCTCATATCGGATATTTCTTTGCAGCTCTGATCGTGTACTTCAGACATCTCTTCCCGGCTGGATTATGGCAATTGTAAGTTGTTACCCACCTTAGCATGATAATACCTACCTAGAGTTGTGAAGCTTCTTTCACGTCCACACCAATTGATATAATTGTTTGTCGTTGTTTCTAGGTTATGGCTCTTTTAAGTGGTTTCGCTGGAGTTTACACAGAGGTGAGCTTATTAGGAATTTTCACTTAAAATACTTAAAGCTAGCATTGATTTTTTTTTTCTTTTCTTTTCTGTGTAGTACTGATTTAATTTGTTGTTCAAAACAGTAGAATATGATCAGTCCATTGATGATTACTTGGATTTGTAAAAGCTTATAAGGGTTTTGCTTTCCATTTTGGCAGGCTATTATAAAAAGGAGGCCTTCAAGGAATATAAATGTACAGAACCTCTGGCTATATGTCTTTGGGATGGCTTTCAATGCTATTGCTATAGTGATCCAAGATTTCGATGCCGTTGCTAATAAGTAAATCTAAAACCCATATCTTATTTTTGTCCTTTCATATTGGCTACAAATTAGTACATTTGGTTGCCTGCGTCTCCACTGGGATTTACTTTCCTATATCCACACACTTTTGTCCATAGTCAGTAACCAATTTCCTCAATCTTCATGTACAATTAAAGAATATGCCACTAATTTATAGTCTTAGTGACAGAGAGTTCATTATTTTCTGCTGGCTGAATTATTATGCCGTTATGTCTCTGGTATTGAATGGGTCGGTTTTCCATTTTCAGGGGATTCTTCCATGGTTACTCATTCATCACAGTACTCATGATTCTTAACCATGCCCTCAGGTAAAATGTTACCTTTTGAGGCCAGACTCTTCTTCCTAGCTCTAGTTTCAAATAGTGAAGTTAACACATTAAAAACATTATTCTCCTGTTTGTTTGGCAGTGGCATTGCTGTGTCAATGGTGATGAAATACGCAGACAATATTGTAAAGGTAGTAAATTTTCATTCGCCATCAGAATCCCCTAAGTAGTCACTTTTGTCCACGGGATTTAACTTTTATCAATTGTTATGTAGGTTTATTCGACATCCGTGGCTATGCTTCTCACTGCGGTTGTCTCTGTATTCCTCTTCAATTTTCATCTTTCCCTTGCCTTCTTTTTGGGTTCAACGTAAGTTAGCCACATTTGCCTCTGGCCAATTCAATCATCTCAACTTTTCATTTCAGAAGTAGTCAACATTTATGGACATAAGAACTGATGCATTACTGTGTTTACGCTTTGCAGAGTCGTTTCCGTTTCTGTATATTTGCATTCCGCCGGGAAGCTGCGATAGTAAAGAAAGATCTCTAAACTTTGTCTGGCAACAAAAGATCTGCGACTATTCTAGTACAGAGATAAAGCTTGTGAACAATTGCAATTTTGTATTTCCTGTAGGTTATATTCACATTTGTGCTTTGTATTTTTCCCCGGTAATGATACCTATTACTGTCATTTGTATGGAACGGAGAGTAGAAATTCCAGAAACTTTAAGCTCTTAAGCCTCTATAGAACTTCGTTGTAAAAATTCCCTTCGGATATATTTTAATATACATTACTGTCTGAAAGTGAAGCTATATTGTTGAAAATTGCACGCTTAGAGCAAAAGACTTAGCTAAATAAGATCCAACCGTGAAGACTCAGAGACCGGCGTACTTGGTTTTTAAATTAATCCTTGTCTTTGCTTCAAAGCCAATACTTTGAGACTTTGTCTTCTCTCCCACTTGTATATAAACCATATGCCTCTGCTCTCTTTCACATCATCTCTTCATCTTCCTCTTCTCTCGGTGAACAGATTTAGCTATGGCTTTTTCTAAACTATCAGTTGTCAAATTCTCTCTTTTGGTCGCCATTTCAGCATCAGCTCTCCTCTGTTCTGCTCTTGCCCGTGATTTCTCCATCATTGGATACACACGGGAGCATTTGACATCCGCTGATAATCTTCTAGAGCTCTTTGAGTCATGGATGTCAGAACACAGCAAGGCTTACCAAAGCGTGGAGGAGAAGGTACGCAGGTTCGAGGTGTTCAGAGAGAACCTGATGCATATAGACCAGAGGAACAACGAGATCAACAGTTACTGGCTCGGTTTGAACGAGTTTGCGGATTTGACACATGAAGAATTCAAGGGGAGATATCTCGGACTTTCAAAGCCGCAATTCTCTAGACAGAGACAGCCCTCTGCTAACTTCAGGTACAGAGACGTTACCGAATTGCCTAAGTCCGTGGACTGGAGGAAGAAAGGCGCCGTGACTGCTGTCAAGAACCAGGGTTCATGTGGTACGTTTCTCTATCATCTTTCTTGGTACCAAGTAGATAGAACTCGAGATTGGAATAAGTCTTTACAACAATCTTGTTTTGTCATTTCAGGTAGTTGTTGGGCGTTTTCGACAGTTGCAGCTGTTGAGGGGATCCATCAGATCACAACAGGGAATCTGAGTTCGCTTTCAGAGCAAGAACTCATAGACTGTGACACAACTTTCAACAGTGGTTGCAATGGAGGTCTCATGGATTACGCATTCCAGTACATAATTTCGACAGGTGGTCTACACAAAGAAGACGATTACCCTTATCTCATGGAGGAAGGAACTTGCCAAGAGCAGAAAGTAACAAACACTAGACACAAACATGAATTCAGAACTTACTGTGATGCAGCTTATAAACACTGATCACTCATGAATCTCTTACAGGAGGATGTTGAACTTGTGACAATCAGTGGCTACGAAGATGTCCCAGTAAACGATGATGAGAGCCTGGTGAAAGCTTTAGCTCATCAGCCAGTCAGTGTGGCTATTGAGGCTTCAGGAAGAGACTTCCAATTCTACAAAGGGGTATAGCAGATAATTCTGATATCTAAGCTTTGCTTCCATTTATATAATCTTTCAATCTCTTAAAAATAGACTCTGGTACTTTTGTGTTTACAGGGAGTGTTTAATGGGAGGTGTGGAACAGACCTAGACCACGGTGTAGCTGCAGTTGGGTATGGTTCATCGAAGGGATCCGACTATGTTATTGTCAAGAACTCATGGGGACCAAGATGGGGAGAGAAAGGGTATATTAGGATGAAGAGAAACACCGGTAAACCAGAGGGACTCTGCGGAATCAACAAGATGGCTTCATATCCTACCAAGACCAACTGAGAGATATATCCATCTTCTGCTGCTGCATCCTACGTTTTCTTTTACTTCCAATGCATATTCTATTTAACCCGTTTAAAGCACATCATATTGTACTGATGAATTTGAGATTTTAAAATAATATTGTCAGAGTTCTCTTCGCTATGAGTCCTCTAAAAGCTCCAACTTCAACAAACTTAAAAGCATGACCTCTTGATAGGATCTTATTCTCATACATGAAACTTTTATAAGGACCAATCAGAAAGATCGGTGCTTCTGCGAGTTTTGATAAAAAATTTCGAAAGAGTTTTCAATTCTTACATCTGAAACCTGAATGCAGAGAGAGTAGAGATTTTGAAAATTGAAACTATAACTTACAAAGCCTAACAGTTTTCAATATAATAAACTGTTTGGCTGATTCAGTAAAAAATGTGGGTTGTGAAATACAATTAACTCTGAACTTCGTTGTATTTGATGACGCAGTCATAAAGTCGTCCTCCGAGAAACTGTGCTACTTCTGGATGCTTCACCTGCATAAAATTAGAATAGACCAGAGAAATGAGAAAGAATCAAGAAACCTTCTTCCCTAAAACAATTTAGTAAGTTAATTACCATTCCAATCTTCAGGGAATCACACTTGAACTGAGCATAAAGGTTTGTCTCTATTCCACGTCCCTGGTTCAGAACAATCAAGGAGTCAGTTTACTGAAAATTGAAACCCAAGAGTGGACAGCATAAAATTTCACAGTGAAGGGACTACTTGGTCTTACCATGCCTTCTAAGATGACCAAGTCTGCATCGGTTGAAAGGTAGGCAACCTCCTGTGATACTCTTGCAAGATCAATAACCTGCAACAATTATCGAAAAGGAGAAAGCCAATCATTAAAGAGGAATAGGCAATGTTGGAGGTCCATCCTTCTTGTGGGAATTTTAGAATATCATACCGGTAAATCATTCCCTGAATTTGCAATCAGAAGATTCGAGATATCAACACCCATTAGTTGTCCATTTTCATCCTTAAGCTGGTAAATTAAGAGTCAGTCAAGGTCAAGTTTTGTTTAATCTGTAATGGACGATAATACCAGAAGTACTCCATTCAGCACCTTTGACAAGATCTCGGCAAGCTCGGTATAAGTTACATCGTTGATAGATGGAAGCTCATTAGCAGCCAGCACCACCTTGAAAGGGAAGAAGCAAAGGCAGGAAGCAATTAAGAATTTATTTAACTAAAAACTTCTCACAGTCGGAAAGTCAATCCAGAGAACACTACTAATGTCCATAATTGAGCAAAAAAATTTTTAAAATGATTTTAGGATAAAGGAAAAGCACCTGCATTCCTCGACGTAGCATTTCTCTAGCAAACGGCAAGATACCCAAAATAATGTCTGCACCAGAGTTATCGACAAATATCACCGCCTGTCATGAACAAGACAAGAATAAAACCAATCAGTTTGTCCTGTAATCAAACTCTTTAAATTAGGATAAAGCAGACAAAAGAGAGTGAAGATAAAATGTCTGACCTTCTTCCAAGGCTTCTTGACCCATCTAGCTTGAAAGTTGTCCAAGTCATCAATGACCCATGGCCGTGGAACCAAGTTTTGACAACTAGCCAAAAATGACATCCCGTCCTTTGAGAATACCTCGGCAAGCTTCAGTATGTGTGAAAAACAAAACAAGATCCGTTGATCAAGATACTCAGCAAAAGATCCGTGATGGATGCAGAGGCAAGGAAAGAGATTATATACCTGTGCAGAACCCAGATCAAAGATGTTTCCAGCGAAAATCCCTCTTACCAGATTCTCTATGCGCTTTCCTTCATCTTCAATAGCATCACTCAGACGGACAACTTCAGGGAATAGTGATATAGCCTTTGCATTCTCCTCATCCTATTGAATTCACCATTAACTCGCCGGATCAGTCAAGAGAAATTATGCTTTACGAGAAAAGCCATTGCCAAGGAATCACACCTTAACTTTCTTGAATATGTCCCTAAATCCCAATTCTCTGAGTATTAGCTCACGGATTCTACAGAGAAGCTGCGGAATAAAAAAAAACTTATATCCATGAACAATAAAGCTCCGCTACAAGCAATTAAACGTGCTATAGAAAACGTTTTAACTAACAATGCAATCTGGTGGTCCACCATGGCTCTCCGGATCTTTCTTCAAGTCCTCAAGAATCTCTGCATACCTGTCAAGTTTCCAACCGAGAAATTCAACGCAAAATCAATGCTTTTGGCTAAAACATGACCTCTTCGCAGCAGATAAACCAAAGAATCCTTCTGAAACTATGAAAAGGCATGCAAAGCAAACCCATATAACACAGAAAATGTACCTTTGTGCAAATTTTTCAGCTCGAACAGGAGCATCTGGAACGGTTGTATCGCTCTCTGCACGTTTCCTGCAACAAAAGGAAGCAGCTTTAGAACACTGAAAGTTTATGTTTTTTATTACTTGTTACATCAGGAATTCTCTTGTTTCCTATAGACTTGCATAAACAACCAGAGTTTCTTCATAATGGTACCAAGCCAAAGCTCGTTGGGAAAAAAACCAGAAGATTCAAGACAACAACCGTCAAACCAATTAATACATGAATCATCCAGATCAATTGACGGATAAAACATACAATTCGGGAAATTTCTATAGAGTTTTGAACACAAAATCAAAGCTTTGACCTGACCCATGAACAGAGACGATCCTACCAAAGATTCTGGAATTCGGAAAAAACAAATGCAAAAAACAGAATCGAAAGCTGAAAAAGATGAAGGAAGAGAGATGGAACTTGAAAGAAGGGATGGAGTTGGAGAAGAGGTCGATCCAAGAGATCTCAGTAGGAGTAGCCTTCCTGGGGTTATCAGAAGGGAATCGATAAGGAATGGTGGAAGCCCTGTAGTTTGATTCTATTGGAATCGGTAACAGAGGGAACGCAACCATCTCGGAGTCACTCTCCATTTCTTTCCTTCGTTGATGATGTTCAACCAAAGCAGCAGAAAGTGTATGTATGTGTGTGAGAGAGATCTAAGAATCTTCCCCAAACGAAATCAGCAGATTCCTTCTTCCGATGTGTATAACGGATGACACACATGTGTGGTGGACTCTGTCATGTTTCTCTCCTCAATGGCCTTTCGTTATTTGGTTTGGTTCGGTTCGGTTACCCTAATTTCCTGGTTTAACCAATTTTTTTCCTTTTTTTTTGTGGAAATTTTGGTTCTTTCCATGACAGGTTTTGCAAGTTAGGAAACCTATTTTTCAATTGCTTCAAGCGTATTTAATCGGTCTCTCTCTCTCTCCCTGTCAAAACCCTCTCCATGCAGAGCAAGCTTCTTGGATTCTCCTTGTGGCTTTCTTTCATAAATTCAACTTCTGTGTCGACCCCAAAGTGTAAACCTTAACCTAACATACTACCGTGATGACTAGGTAACGAATCAATCGTAAACTTTTTCAAGGGCATGACGTTCTCTGGTTAATTCGAATTCAGTGAAGGGTTTTTGACTCAACACTGCGCTTAGTTCGTTTATAAAGTAAAATATTTCATTGTCTTCTTTATTGATTTTGCAGAATGGTAAGTGCAGTTTCATGGATTCCGAGAGGGGCAGCAAAAGCCACTCTCGACGCTGCTGAACCTCCTTCTAAGGAGAAAATCAAAGAGCTCATCGAGAACGGCACTCTCAAGAAAAGGTAAAGTTCTTATTCGGGTCCTGTTTTATCTCTCTGGTATTTTTTTGTAGGAGAAAGTCACCCTTATTTGATTGTATGTACAGTACTCTGAGTGATATGGATGAAGAAGAGATGGAGGATGATGAAGTTGCTCATGCCAAGGCTGTAGCAAAATCTTTTGGAAAACAATGTTCCAAAAGCAACGGTGCTTCTTCTTCTTCTTCAGCTGATGCTGATTAGGTAGTCAAGTTCATGAAAGAACTCGACATGGATAACTATGATGAAGAGGATGATGGTACTTTTCCCTTTTCCTATATAGTTTCATACGTCCTCAATTTTTATTGATGCTAATATATACAGCTTTCTTCATTCTTGTGATGGACTCAGAAATTGAAGTGTTTAGCTCTGGCCTCGGAGACCTTTATTATCCAAGCAATGAGATGGATCCATACCTGAAGAATAATACTGACGTAAGCCATATATACCATTTGGTTTTTCTTTTACTTGTGGAAGCTAAATGTTGATGTTGAAAATGTGGTTAAATGCCGTAGGATGATAGCTATGACTCAGAGGATCTCGATAATATAACCATTAGGCCAACCGATTCACTGATCATCTGCGCTAGAAGTGATAAAAATGTCAACTATCTCGAGGTTTACATATACGAGGAAACCGGCAATGGCACTCAAAACATGTATCTTCGTCAAGACATAATAATACCTAAGCCTCCACTATGTACAGCATGGCTTGATTGTCCTCTTAAAGGAGGCGAAAAAGGTCAGTGTGTATCCAAGTGGCATTTAGCTATGTTAAAGAAAATTATAACTTTTCTCAAGTTTTGCTTTCGAGTTTGCAGGGAACTTTGTAGCTATCGGGTCAAAGGGATCACCAACGATAGAGATATGGGATCTTGACGTTGTATGTAAATCTAACTGTCTTTTGATGATGTTTACATTTGTTTAAGCAATCATGAGATGATTATTTACACTGCTTCAGGCAGGTGAGGTGCTACCTTGTGTAGAACTAGGACGAACAGTCGGACAGGTGCGACAACCAACTTTTCAAAAATTCTGTAGCTCTTCTTCTATTTTCCAAATTCATCCATTACCTTAGTTACTTTTCTTTCTCTTACTCTAGACATCAGATTGCCACACTGGTTCAGTGATTGGTCTTGCTTGGAACAAGGAGTTTAGGTATGTTTAAGCGCTCTGGCTCCATGATTGCTCTTTAGACGTGTATGTTACTCTCATTTGACTCAACTGGAACAATAGGAATATAGTTGCAAGTGCCAGTACCGACAAAAAGTTAAAATTTGGGATGTGGCTACGGGACAATGCAAGCTCACTATGGAGCATCACAAAAAGAAGGTATGAAAGTGAAACAGTTTCCATGCTCTTCCGTAATCTGTGGCATGCTCATGGTTATTGTATTAACAGGTACAAGCGGTCGCATGGAACCATTATGCTCCACAAGTACTCCTCAGTGGCTCACGTGACCGCACTGTAGTCTTGGTGACTGCTCTGTTCCATTGTTTTATTCATTCATGTGTTAAGTCTTGTAAGGAAACAATTTGCGATTATGTTTTAATTTCTATATATGTTGTTGCAGAAAGATGGAAGGGACCTTTCACACTCGAGTTTGAAATGGTCTACCAAGGCCAAAGTCGAAAGCTTGACCTGGGATCCTCATAGCGAACATTCCTTTGTGGTGCATTACACTTTCCTTTGCTCCTCTAATAGACATCTGAGTATTCCTTGTATAAATCGTTTTCTTTTGTTCTTCAATCTTAGGTGAGTCTCGAAGATGGAACTGTGAAGGGTTTCGATATACGTGCTTCTGAGTTATCACCAAGTTTCATTCTCCATGCTCATGATGGTGAAGTCCCCTCCGTATCATACAACACAAATGCTCCGAATGTACATACATCTCTCTCTTTCTCTGTTTCTCTCTTGTGTTCTACCATCTTCATAGTTGTTGTGTGTTTAGCATTTTAAGTCATTCCCCGAGCTGTGCAGCTCTTGGCTACGGGATCTACGGATGAAAGTGTGAAACTTTGGGATCTTTCAAACAATCAACCATCATGGATTGCTACACATAATCCAAACGCTGTAAGAGCCATGACTTAGTATTCTTTTGGTTACATGCACCTGTTTCTTCATGGTTTCTTTGTTCACATTTAAAACTTTATTTCCAAAACAGGGAATAGTTTTCTCGGTCTCATTCTCTGTGGACTGCCCCTTCTTACTCGCTATTGGTGGCTCAGAGGGGAAGCTAAAAGTGAGAAGTGATTTTGATGATTCAAGAAATTGAACAAATTGTTTTCTAGAAATCAAACTAACGTAGATTATATGTTCATCCTTATGCAGGTGTGGGATACACAATCGGACACTGGTGTGTCCCAGAGATATGGGAGCAATCGACCATGACCCACTCTGGAAGATATGTGTTTTTTTATTCTTTTCATCTTTTGATTACGTATTTTGGTGATGATTACTTCTGATTTATTTATTTTTAATCGATTTGTTTGAACATTACTTTTATCAGCATTGCAATTTTTATTTTATTTTTTTTCAAGCAATTCACTTTTGAGGAAGATGACATTGAGTACTAACATCTTGGAGCTGCCTTTTAAATGGATCCTTTGGTATGCTACAAAAGTCGTAAGTTTTGTCAAGAAAGTTGAGATTAGTTCATCACTGTACGCACTTTACAGGTTTAATTACCATAATATAACACTAATAGATATCACCATATCATCGTTAATTCTTTCATCAGCATTTTGTTGATCAAGTCAAACAAAAATACGTGCTTTGGATTCTCTCGTTCGCCAAATTAATTCAATAATTAAACCCAACTACTAATGAATTAATTTACTAATTAGGATGATCTATACAAGTTAAAACGTTACATCTTCCTTGCATCAGCATCAAACACAAATGCTTGCTTTTGAAAACGTCCATTTATGAATTAATGCAACCAATCAAAATACCATTACATTCTTTGTATATAATACATACATTTGTAGAATTGACGAGGTATTGCGATTAGATATGTGGTGATGTCCTTATGTCTATCACCACATATATATATATATATATATATACTATATAACAAAGAGAATATTGCAAAAGACAATCAATGTCTACCATTATATATTCTATGTAAATAGGAGGACAAAGTCTTTGTATTTGGCGTTTGGACACAAGTTTGTTTGGTAAAAAACCAAAATAATCATTTTGACTTTTACTTAATTAAGTTGGATTAATTTATGTTTTCAGTTGATTGGAAGATAAGTGATAACATACATCCGAAATCAACCGTTAATAATACATCCAAATACATTAATCATTATTTCATGATCGTAGAATAGCCACCTAAAACTTATATAGTCAAATCAAAATAACCAATTTTAACCAATTGTCTTAAAATAAAATAAAAATGACTAACAAAATCATAATCACTAGTTACTGTTACGTGCAATTATGAAACGAGATTACTATGGTTACGTTTCATGAAAGTCAACTAATCGAGACCATTAATATGCATTTATGTATCGTATTAATAATATTTGAAACATTTTGATTAGATCATAGATACCATTGGGACGTGGGAGATGAGTGGGGTAATAATAAAGACAAGGAGAATCACACGCGCCTTTCTTGTGTACGTGACTCCCACGCTCTCTCCCTCTTCAGCAGGAGGCCTTTTACCGATTCAGCAAATCGAGAAGGTATATAAATGCGAACACTTGACGAAATTGAAACGTACGATCAAAGCTTCTTCTTCTTCTCTCTCTCTCTCTTCTTTCTTTGTGAGTGAGAAATTTGAGATTCCGAAATGGACTAAATCAAAGTTCCGGCAATGTCGACGTCACACACTCTCGGCGGCGCTACCCGTTGTGGCCGGGTGATAGGTCCGTCGTTGGACAAGATCATTAAGAACGCCGCGTGGCGTAAGCACACGTACCTTGTCTCCTCCTGCAAATCCGTTCTCGACAAGCTCGAATCTCTCCCCGACGACTTTCACGATCCTTCCTCTGTCGTCTCCGGCCTAGCCGTGTCTGACGCGGATTCCGTTCTCCAGCCTTTCCTCTTCTCCCTCGACACCGCCTATTCCAAGGTCGTCGAGCCTGCTCTCGATTGCGCCTTCAAACTCTTCTCTTTATCGATCCTCCGGGGCGAGATCCAGTCTTCCCGGCAAGACGCGGTCCTCTTCAAGCTCGTCAATGCCATCTCCAAGGTCGCTTCTATGGCAGAGGAGCCGATCCAGCTCGCCGTTCTCCGAGTTCTCCTCGCCGCAGTCAGATCTCCGTGCGTCCTGATCCGCGGCGATTGCTTGCTACACGTCGTCAAGACTTGTTATAACATCTACCTCGGCGGATTAAGCGGCACGACGCAGATCTGCGCGAAATCGGTGCTGGCCCAGATGATGCTCGTGATTTTCACCCGATCGGAGGAGGATTCGCTCGACGTCTCCGTCAAGACGGTATACGTGAACGAGCTGTTAACATTCACGGACAAGAGCGTCAACGAAGGAAGCTCTGTTTATTTCTGTCAAGGGTTTGTGAATGAGGTCATGGCTGCAGGACAAGCAAGTCCTCTTCCTCCTCCTGATGTGATTCAGATTCTGCTGCAAAACCCGGAGACTGAAACGGTCATGACTCCGGATTCACCGTCATTTCGAGGCTACGTGACAAACGGAGAAGCTGATTCTGAAGGCGGTGACATGAGTAAGATGAGGCAGGACGCTTTCCTTCTGTTTAAGAACTTGTGTAAATTGTCTATGAGGTTTTCGTCGCAGGAGAACAACGATGATCAGGTCATGGTGAGGGGTAAGACATTGTCTTTGGAGTTGCTAAAGGTCATTATCGACAATGGAGGTCATGTTTGGCGCTCTAATGAAAGGCAAGTGGCTTGTGTAGCATTCTCACATAAATCGTTTTACTAAATGTAATTGCTTTGCTAGCTCTTAACTTTGTTTTCACTGAATGCAGCTTCATCAATGCCGTTAAGCAATACTTATGCTTATCGCTACTGAAGAACAGTGCGGTGTCAATCATGTCGATATTCCAGTTGCAATGTGCTATCTTCATGAGCTTGTTATCAAAGCTTAGATCAGTCCTGAAAGCGGAAATCGGCATTTTCTTTCCGATGATTGTCCTCCGCGTGCTCGAGAATGTTCTGCAGCCTAGTTTCCTGCAGAAGATGACTGTTCTCAACTTGCTGGAAAAAATGTCGCAGGATCCGCAGTTGGTTGTGGACATCTTTGTGAACTATGATTGCGACGTAGATTCCTCAAACATACTAGAAAGGTATTAGATTAGTCTAAGAAATGCACAACAAATTGCATGGCTCGTTAAGAGTAAATATAATGTATTAAAGCTCTTATAATTCCATCAGATGATTACAGGATTGTCAACGGTCTTCTGAAAACTGCGCTAGGACCACCGACAGGTTCATCAACAACGCTGTCTCCAGCACAAGATAGTACTTTCAGGAACGAATCCGTGAAGTGTTTGGTTAACGTAGTCAAGGCGATGGGAAATTGGATGGACCAGCAGTTGAAAGTGAATGAGATGGTTTGGCCTAAGGGATCACAAATATATGCTTCTATGGACAGTAATGCAGGCCAGATTGGTGAAGAAGGAACTATATCTGATTGCGATTCACAGCCAGATACTAATCCAGAAGCTTATGATGCTTCTATGCTTGAGCAACGAAAAGCTTACAAAATTGAACTGCAGGTCCAGTATTTACAAGTCCTTAAGCACATATTAACTCTTGATGCATAGATTGCTTCTGCTTCACTGACAAATAATCCTGGTGACTTGCAGAAGGGTATCTCTCTGTTTAATAGGAAGCCTTCAAAAGGTATTGAATTTCTCATAAGCAGCAAGAAAATAGGCAGTTCCCCTGAGGAAGTGGCTTCGTTTCTGATGAAGACAGCCGGGCTGAATGGAACCGTGATTGGTGATTATCTTGGTGAAAGGGAGGAACTTCCACTCAAAGTTATGCATGCATATGTGGACTCTTTTAATTTTGAAGGGAAGGATTTTGTCGAAGCGATAAGGTTCTTCCTACGTGGCTTTAGGCTACCAGGAGAAGCACAGAAAATCGACCGTATCATGGAAAAGTTTGCAGAACACTACTGGAAATGCAACCCTGATTCTTTCACAAGTGCAGACACTGCTTACGTTCTGGCATACTCTGTAATAATGCTCAACACAGATGCTCACAACAACATGGTTAAGGATAAGGTATGTTTCTTTTCTTCCGATATTCATCAAGTAGAAAACATTTTGCCTTGAAACTCATGTATGATGCCGTATGAATTGCAATGTCTGGTTATTTGGGTTCTGTTAACTTAACTAGCAGCTTCTAGATGATATAAGGTGGGAAAGTTCATACATCTGTTTCTGATGGTTCAAAACTGGTCTGATGCCTTGTACAAATTCGATGGTTGTTTAGATGACGAAAGCTGACTTTGTCCGCAACAATCGGGGAATAGATGATGGCAAGGACCTACCGGAAGAGTATCTAGGGTCTTTATATGATCGAGTTGTAAAGGACGAAATCAAGATGAACTCCGATACTTTAGCCCCACAAAGTAAACAGGTGAATGGCTTGAATAAACTATTGGGCTTAGACGGCATCCTCAATCTGGTTTCTTGGATGCAACCAGATGAGAAACCGCACGGTGCCAATGGGCTTCTTATAAGGGATATCCAGGAGCAGTTCCAAAAGCCAGGGAAATCAGAGTAAGCACTATTTCTATCCCAGCATTATCTGTAAAAAATATCTTATTTTTGTTAGTATTAAACCGCTTGTGATGTTCTTGGCCTGCAGGTCAGTTTATCATACTGTAACAGATGTCTCCATCTTAAGGTTCATACTTGAGGTCTCATGGGGACCAATGCTTGCTGCATTCAGTGTCACTCTAGACCAAAGTGATGATAGACTGGCAACTTCTCTGTGCTTACAAGGCTTCCGATATGCGGTCCACCTCACTGCAGTTATGGGAATGCAAACCCAGAGAGATGCTTTTGTCACTTCCATGGCCAAGTTCACTAATCTTCATTGTGCTGCAGATATGAAGCAGAAAAATGTTGATGCTGTAAAGGTAAGTCATTTGTTCAATATCGTAGCCTAATTAATTTATGTTTCATAACAGCAATTGATTAGATTAACAACCTGTTAACATTGTATACAGGCGATAATAACAATAGCCATAGAAGACGGTAACCATCTACAAGGATCTTGGGAACATATTTTAACTTGTCTTTCACGTATTGAACATCTACAACTCCTGGGAGAAGTATCCCCTGCAGATACACGTTATGTCCCTACAAAAAAAGCTGAGGTAGATGAAAAGAAAGCTTTAGGTTTTCCGCATTTAAAGAAACGTGGAGCTCTTCAGAATCCATCGGTGATGGCTGTTGTCCGGGGAGGTTCTTATGATAGTACTTCACTTGTGAAAAGCGTTCCCAAACTCGTTACTCCGGAGCAG
The DNA here is from genome assembly GCA_000218505.1 of Schrenkiella parvula. Classification (NCBI taxonomy): domain Eukaryota; kingdom Viridiplantae; phylum Streptophyta; class Magnoliopsida; order Brassicales; family Brassicaceae; genus Schrenkiella; species Schrenkiella parvula. The sequence continues at coordinate 16,896,488 of CM001193.1, read as the reverse complement.
ATCAAGAATTTCGTTGCCAATTTGAATCTACTGGATCAAATAGGCAACTTTGAGTTGAACCATGTCTATGCTAATAGCCAAAGGTTGAACAGTGAAGCTATAGTTGCTTTTGTTAAAGCGCTCTGCAAGGTCTCCATGTCAGAACTTCAGTCACCAGCAGATCCTCGTGTCTTTAGCCTCACAAAACTAGTCGAGACAGCGTAAGTTCTCATTCTGTGATTTATCTTTGCTACTCCCTGATCAAATATAACTGTGGTTGATGCAAATCTTTGTTTCACTGTGACAGGCACTATAACATGAACCGAATCCGATTAGTTTGGTCCCGCATATGGAACGTTCTCTCTGATTTCTTTGTATCAGTTGGCTTGTCAGAGAATCTCTCTGTTGCAATATTTGTCATGGACTCACTTCGTCAGCTTTCCATGAAATTCTTGGAGCGTGAGGAGCTAGCAAACTACCATTTCCAGCATGAATTTCTTCGACCATTCGTCGTTGTCATGCAGAAAAGCAGTTCCGCAGAGATTAGAGAGCTTATAGTCCGATGTGTTTCTCAAATGGTTCTCAGTCGAGTTAGTAATGTAAAATCTGGTTGGAAAAGTGTCTTCACGGTAAATAACACAGACATTTCTAAATCCCAATATACTTCTTTTAATAAGTTATCTAATTGTCTATTTACAAATCTTGAACCTTGTTGGCTTAGGTTTTCACAACTGCAGCTATTGATGAGAGGAAAAACATAGTACTGTTAGCTTTTGAGACAATAGAGAAAATCGTGCGGGATCATTTTCACTGCATAACCGAGACAGAGATATCAGTATATGCCGACTGCATCAGATGCCTCATCACCTTCACAAACAGCAAGTTTGAAGGCGACATTGGTTTCAACACCATAGAATTTCTTCGTTTCTGCGCTTTAAAGCTTGCAGAAGGAGGACTTGTCTGGAACGAAAAAGTCAAGAACAATAATATCTCAGCTTTAAAGGAAGATTCATCTGATACTCAGAGTTTTACTGAGCTGGATGAACAAGTATCTTATTGGGTTCCTCTGCTATCAGGTTGGAATGATATCTGGCTTCTATGCTTTATCAGTTCCTGACACACTTACTAAGTTGCATCCTCTGCTTTCAGTAAATAATTTAAGCATTTTTATTTGTTCAGGCTTATCTAAGCAAGCCTCAGATCCGAGACCAGCAATTCGAAAGCGTTCCCTTGAAGTACTCTTCAACATTCTGATGGATCATGGTCATCTTTTTACAAGACCCTTTTGGACTGCAATCTTCAGCTCCATCATTCTCCCGGTTTTCAACAACATACGTAGTAAAATGGATATGCTCTTCGAAGAAAGCGTCGATTCGCCATCCTCAGCTTCTCTAGACACCGAAGAAACCACATGGGACTCTGAGACATCAACATTTGCATTGCAGCTTCTCGTCAATCTACTCGTCAACTTTTTCAGCTCCGTGAGATCTCAGCTTTCAAGCGTTGTCTCAATACTCGTAGGGTTCATAAAGAGTCCGGTTCAAGGCTCCACAGGCTCTGGAATCTCTGTCTTGCTTCGTTTGGCAGATGGGTTGGCTCGTAGAGCCTCTGAAGATGAGTGGAGAGAGATTTTATTGGCTCTCAAGGAAGCAGCCTCGCTTACTTTCGCGGGTTTCATGAAAGTCTTGAGAACCATGGATGATATTGAAGACGTTGAAACTGTTTCTGGTCAAAGCGTAAATAAAGATGATCTCGAGGAGGATAACCTTCACATCATGTCGTATGTTGTGTCCAGAACTAAGAAACACATTGATGTCCTGTCTCAAATCGTCGAGGTCCTCTTTCTTCTCTCACTTCCTCTCCTTCTTACGAAGCCAATTGCTCTGTTTTTTTACTCCTCTGTTTCGTTTTCAGGTTGTGAGTGAACTATACATGAAAAACCAATACTCATTATCCGCATCACACGTAGATATCCTCGCAGACATTCTGTCGTGCATCGCGTCTCACGCACAGCAACTAAACACCGACACAGTCCTTCGAAGGAAATTCAAGAGAGCATGCTCTGTCCAAAACCTAACAGAGCCTCAACTACTTAACTTCGAGAACGAGTCTAACAAATCCTACATGAATTTTCTCCAAGACATGGTCACCTGCAACCCACACGTCTCTAAAGAACTCGATTTCGAGTCTCGTCTAGTCACTGAATGTTCAAAAGTCGTGAAGATCTACCTTAAATGCACAGGTCAACAACAACATCAACAAACAAAACCGATCCATTGGATTCTTCCGATGGAATCAGATCGGGTAGAAGAAGCGACAGCGAGAACTTCGCTGCTTGTCTCGTCGCTCGAAGCCCTGTGCTCGTTAGAAGCAGAGTCTCTGAAAAGATACGTTTCGAGCTTCTTCCCTTTGTTGGTGGATCTTGTGAAGACTGAGCATTGCTCTCCACAAGTTCCGTACGCCCTAAGCAATGTTTTGAAATCGTGCATTGGTCCTATTCTGGCTTAGTCACTTGCAGATTAAGTTATTATATCCTCTGATGTGTTCAGGTTTGGCTGTCTACCCCGAATAAATTTTGGTCATAAATGTTTTATGTTGTTTTTTTAAATGAAGGCTTATGTTGGATAAAACCAACACAAAATGGACGAGAATATTGTTAAACAATAACAACAACTGAAAACAAAATTTAGAATGTTGGAACATTACAAAATGTACGTGCTAAGCTGGATTGAATCAAAAAGATTTGCATAATATTTTTACTTGATATGAGTATATAACTTAATTTGGGATACAGCAAAGACATAACAGAGCTGGTGACAGTATATTATGAAATTATGACTTTTTGGAAATCAGAATAATTAGCTGTTGATAATCTAATTGTGAATTTTTATTTTATTTATAACATTGTTAAGATTTGCGAAGTATATATATATATAGTAATTAACAAGACATCATTGCCGCTTGTGAGCAAATATTTTTCAGTGTGCTATAAACTTATAATTTGTGGAAACTTTTTTTAATCAGTTGTATTGATTATATATTTATTTTATATCAAAAAACATGTAGTTCGAGGTAGAACCGTTTGTCATAGATTATTATAAACCGGTAAATTTATCAGTTATCGAATCATCAATATAATAATTCTCATAATTTATAAGAAATTAATGTTAAAAAAGTTTATAATTTATCAGTTTTGAAACTTTTTTGCTTCCTCAAAAAATTAGTTTGAAGTCTTGCCAATATCTGATATCGTCCATTTTCAAATTATCTACACATTTTAGTCTTTTTAATATGGAGAAAACGAGACTACACAATCAATTGTTCTTGGAAATTTACTATAATTTTTAGGAAACCATTCACACATGATCCCACTATGTTTAGATATTTCGTTAGATTTCTCAAGTTTACTAACATTTATTCTATATTCATTGTCTGGATCAGAAGTTAGAATATGATTTCCTTGATAATATTTCTGATCATTCACATTTTCAAGTATCATCTTTTAAAATTTTCTACCATTATAATTGGGTTATTCCTAAGAGTTTGTATAACTAGTATGATAAATAATTTTAGAGGAATATATCTCAATAATTATTGAAAAATGATTAGCTTATGTGCTACCACATATACATCTTTTTTAAATGATAGAAAAAATGAAACCTAAAAATGCCATAGTTATTTGAGGTTAGTTGAAGAGGATAACTAAAAATGGTGATCTAATGATACTCATAACAATTCAATGGGGTCCAAGTCATACACGAATACAACCTAATTTAGGATTTAATAAAGACAGAGACATAATAAGTTAATACTGGAAAAAACAATAAGTCAGTAATTGTAACATCTGTATAACTCTGTATAACTTAAGAAAAAGAAAAACAATAAGTCATAGACAGCTACCGAATCCTAAAACAAGAACAGAAAAAAGCTTTACTTAGTGATTTGTTATTTATACATAAAAATAGAGTTCATAAAAATAGTTTAAATAAACATATATAAATTCCCTCAAAACACTCACTAAAGCAAACCACAATCGATTACTATTTTCTCAACAACAAAAATAATTATCAAGAACAAAATATCAATTGTTCAAACGAGAAAATGGATGCAAAAAAGATTAACCAGAAAGTGATCATATTGATCATAGTGGTGGCTATGTTAATAAATGCTACATGGTGTTTCAAAGATGAAGAGTTTACTTCCAAAAAGTCCGGTGGAAGCATATCCTTAAAGCACAATTCAGTAAATACAGATGCGTGCATCAAGCACTGTGTCTTAAATAAATGTCTACCAAAGTTTCATGATTATAAACTTTGCTTCAACACATGCGAGTATTATTGTACTAAACCTAGTGCATATTTCGTAAACATCCATGTCGATTCCAATGTTCCTGATATTATTTCTCCTTCATGCGGAAAATCGTGTTGATGTATAACTATTTATATATTTGTAATCAAGTGATATTTTTCTTTTATAATTTTAACTTCACTATGTTGCATTGTACGACGTTGTATCTATGTCGAGATTTGGGGGTGTCTGGCTATTTAACTTAATGATATGATTGTTTTTTTTGGCATTCTACTGTTTTATGACTGTATATGGGAAGATAACGATGTCCAAAAATATCCAACTTTTGTTTTTGATTTAATTTATTCAGTTTATTAATTTGCTCTTCAACACTTTGCTTATGAAAGCTAAAACGAAATTGGAATTTTTTTTTGTTGTCAAATTAATATTTTGACAAGCATAAAAAAATTTTTAGCATCGTTTGTTTGTAACACAAAACAGATCCCTTCTGTAAAGGTTTAACATTTTTAATATTTAACCATTAAAAAAGATATAAAGTGAAGCCATGCTATTGAGTGGCTCGAGAAATTTTTAAAAAGTTCAATTAAACCAAGAAAAAGGAAGAAAGCAAAATGCTCATCATGTGAAATCCACCACTCTTTTCACAATAACAACCAATGGCGAAGTCCCATTGTCTTCTTCTACTCATCACACACACATTTTTTATTTGAGCTTTACTCGTCCGATCACTTCATCACCACTCAAAGAAAGTATTCAAGAAAAACAAAAAAATCCATATGAGTTTATGTATCGGCATGGTTTTTTTTTTTTTTTTTAAAAATGGTTATGTATGAGAGTATCAGCATCGTTAACTAGGAGAGGCTAAAAAAATTGCTGTCAGGTAATTTTAAAACGAAAATGTTTTTGACAATATAGCACTTTAATGATGCTATTTGAAAAACCAAAAATTATCCAACTTTCTTTCAGATATACTGTTTTTTAGCACATTAAAAATGGGGTATTTTTTTGGAAGGGCATGGTAAATTTAACACACTGTAGACATGATAAATTTGGAGGTTAAATGTAGTTAAAAACAGTATATCTAAAAAACACAACAACAAAACACAAATCCTCTCTTTGTCCATGGTGGAGGTTAAATGTAGTTGTTGGCTAAGTTTTTTCTTTTTTGCTTTTTTTGGTGTTGCCGTTGGTTAAATTGTAATAGTACTACATTACATAATATTCGATATGGCATTATATTGCCAAACAATGAGAAATGGTACGAACATGTGAAATATAAGAACTAGGAAAAGAAAATGACTTGATTTACTCTTAAACATACCAAAAACGTGTATGACTTATATATCTTTACCCAACCACTACACTAATTCTTACTTTGAATAATACGCGATTAGTGGGAAAAATAATGAAACAATATATAAACACTAGTAGCATTTAAACATTCAAATATTTTGCATATTTTGTTGGTCCACTTTAGCAGTGTTTTCTATTCTATTCAATAATGTATTCTTATCTTAAATCAACAATCATTGATTTATAGCTTCCGAATTAACAACAAAAAAACAACTATATTATAACATTTGCTTGAACAACAATTTATTTGGAGATATGTGGAATCATTAGCAAGGTATTTAAATTTTATAAGAAGAAATGGATCATCAAAATCTGAATCTCTTTGATTGCCAATTATTTTTTTTCTTTCAGACAATTGGTTTTTACCATGTTGAAGCATATTATTTATACCTTAGAGTAAGTAATGGCTGGATCATAAAGTATCTAGAAGCTTGGATCCAAATTTTGTAAAATATAATAGTTGAGATCAAAGAGGACGAGTCATCCTTATATATGTTGTTACCGACAATAACACTAACAGAAAGTTTAGGTCGGCTACTGACATAGCTCGCCAGATGAATCAGCATAACTTGAAATAACAATCTACCATCGTATTTCTTTTGTCTTTAAAAAAAAAGTGCAATCACCAAACCATGCCTTCACCGTCACAAAATGTCTCTTCTTTAATTTCTTTTTATTATTCTTTCTTGTTTGCCTTCAGCTTTTATCTTGGAAAATGATCAACATGCAATCTCTTTCTCTGTATCTCCGTAATTTCCTTCTTTTGTCTCCCTTAGAAATTAGAATCCATCAATCCCTTCTTCAGTCGTCAACATCTTATTTTAGTTTTTAGTTTTTTGCCTTCCTTGAGGAAAAGCTGCTACACCAAACCCTATATATTATTTTTATCAACACAAATATATACATATATTGATTTTATATGTATATTATAATGTTTTAGAAGAGAGCCAGAGCCGTGTTTAAATAGTGTTTTGATGCCCTTGCTTTACTCCTTTCTCTCCTTTGTTTCATTTCATTACTTCACATGAAGATCTAGATCTGGGTCCAGACAAATTTCACCGACCCTCTTTCACATATGTAGGCCTCTCTTCCTCTCTCACATTATTCAGTAGGGTTTTGTTCTCTCTTGTCGTCTTCTTGTTTTGTCCGTAACATTAATGTAAGTTTAATCAAAGTCAGTCTCTGAAACACTCTCAGTGACAAACCACTTCATCTCTAAGGTTTTCTGTCAAGACTTTTGTCTTTGTCTCTCTCTACAAGCAAAAGAATCCAAAAACCAGACAGCAGTTTCTTGTTTTTGTTATCAATGGCTAGTTATATGCACCCTCTTCTAGGGCAAGAACTGCATCTCCAGAGACCTGAAGATTCCAGAACACCACCTGATCATAATAACATGGAACTCAACAGATCTGAAGCAGATGAAGCAAAGGCAGAGACCACTCCCACCGGTGGAGCAACCAGCTCAGCCACCGCCTCTGGCTCTTCCTCCGGACGCCGTCCACGTGGACGTCCTGCGGGTTCCAAAAACAAGCCTAAACCTCCGACGATTATCTCCAGAGATAGTCCTAACGTCCTTAGATCCCACGTTCTTGAAATTTCCTCCGGCTCGGACATATCCGAAGCTGTTTCCACCTACGCGACTAGTCGCGGCTGCGGCGTTTGCGTGATAAGCGGGACCGGTGCTGTGACTAATGTCACCATACGCCAACCGGCAGCTCCGACAGGTGGTGGTGTGATTACATTGCATGGTCGATTTGAGATTTTGTCTTTGACCGGGACGGCGCTTCCACCGCCTGCACCGCCGGGAGCAGGAGGTTTGACGGTTTATCTAGCTGGAGGTCAAGGACAAGTTGTAGGAGGGAATGTGGCTGGTTCGTTGATTGCTTCGGGTCCGGTAGTTTTGATGGCTGCGTCTTTTGCAAACGCAGTTTATGATAGGTTACCGATCGAGGAGGAAGAAACTCCGCCGCCAAGAACCACCGGAGTACAGCAGCCACAGCCGGCAGCGTCTCAGTCGTCGGAGGTTACAGGGAGTGGGGCCCAGATGTGTGAGTCAAACATCGGAGGTAGAAACGGAGGAGGAGGAGTTGCTTTCTATAATCTTGGAATGAATATGAACAATTTTCAATTCTCCGGCGGAGATATTTTCGGTATGAGCGGCGGAGGTGGCGGCGGCAGCGGAGGGGAAGGAGACGGTGGAGGTGTTACTAGACCCGCGTTTTAGCGTTTTGGTGACTCTTTTTGTTGCGTTTGAGTTGGATCTCAAACTACTAGCTATAGCGGTTGCGAAATGCGAATATTAATTAGGGTTTCTTTTGGGTTTTTTTTTTCCTTCAAAATTTACTGTGTGAAGACGAAAAAGGCTTAAATGTCTTTTTCCTTGTTGGTTATTATGAATAGAATCGGTAAGTGTTATACTAAAAGACAAGGTTAAAAGAAAAGTGTTATAAAAAGAAGATAATTTTGTGCTACTAGCAAGTTAATATTAGGCGAAAATTGCGAAGCAAATGATTTTTATTCATATTCGTCAATTGATATTCCATATATTAAGGCTTTAATCACTGCTATAACATGTTCTAATTTGTGTGTATGTGTGTATAGACAAGGCATTTATTATATAATAATTAGTATATTTATGGTCATTCAATCGAACTTCCACTGTCGGGCAAATAAGGGGGAAGAATATTTTGGGAGAACAACTAAAACCCTAATTTCTATGATGTCAACTTCAAAATACATTGTAACTTGAGCCCCCAAAAAAAGCCTGCATGCAGACAACTTAACACATAAACAAGCTTTTGTGAGAGAGGTTTTGTGTTAATAATATACATTAATTGCTCCTTTGTTTTAATTAGCTCAAGAGTTATTTCTATTGTTTATGTCTTAATTTCTTCTGCATTTTTCCTGAATTGATGTCTCTTTTGTTGTTTCTGGGCTTACGTTTGCATTCTCACTTTTCTGGTCAAAATGTCTTTTAGATTTTTAAAAACCTAACATGTTAAAGGAAAAAAAAGTTATCAATATTTGTAAAAGTTCTTTGACAAAACAAGAAAGGAACAAAAAATGTAAAGGACGCAATTTCTCCTTATGATTATATTTATGATTTCAAGCCAAACAATTTAACATATACAAGTACTCTAAAAAATATCAGTTCAAAGCCATAAGAAAGCATTAATACGAATTAGACATACATAACTATATAAAACTCTAAAGTATTCTCACATATACATATGTGACTTTTATGGACCATTTTATCTCCAACCATCAATTCAATCGAAGAAAAATTTAAAATTCGTGGTTATCTATGTGAATATTCTCATTATATGATCCTTATAAACCATTTTATTATTCAGAAAATCTAAATTTCAAAAAAAATATTAAATTGGAATTATTGAATGCAAAAAAAAAGAATTATTTTCTATATTGATAAAAAATGTCATTTTTTTGTTGCCAGGGATCGAGAAAAAGAAGTTAATAAGAACTTCAAATTCAAATAATTAGCAAATTTCTCCTTTATTATGATCATTTTTTGTTTTTGAATTGTATTTTAACTTTTTAAGTGACCTATTTAATCATACTTGGAACAAGAAATGATTTGTACCCGCTCTTAGACTCGGATCGCCTAGCATGGATCCGACCCGGAATGCATTCCGCTCTGAATAAGCTGAAATTACGATTACACCCCTAGCACTCGACCTGTTTGAGAAAGAAGAAACTTTTTTTTTTGTTTTTCTGAATATCATCAGCTTCTGGACTTACGCTACTACAATTTTGTTCAGTCTTCGGGTTACGAAGCCATGGTAACAGTCTGTACACTCTGCGAATTATATAACCTTTCCTCGAATCTGTGCATTCGTTTGGATATGAATTTCGCATATCCGATTCGTTCTTCTTCATTTCGATAATTAGTTTTGGATCCGATCGTGTGGTGTCTTAGTTTTTCTTCTTGGGTCTTTGCTTGCTCCCGTTCCTTTCTTCTCTCTCGCACGAATCTGATCGATTTTTCGGACGTGATGCGATGTTTCTGGGTCTCAAATTACTCTTTGCAGATACACAAATTCGATCCCTTTATTTGAACATTAGTTGATATTTTCTCGCTGCTTGAGATAATGCTGTTTCTAGCTTCTGGGGTTTGATTTCGTATGTCCTATCCTCGTCATTTGTCAACCTTTGCTTTTCGGACTCTTCCATAAGCTGGAAATTTGATAAACCTGGAAATGTGCGACCATGAATTTGCTATGTTTGGGTAAATTTGAGTGAAATGATCCTAAATGAACAATCAAAGGTGAAACCTTGGGAGATGTTTGTGTTGTGTTGCAGATACATTTTGTGCTTCTAGTTAGTCGGCAAGGAAAAGTTAGGCTCACCAAATGGTATTCGCCTTATACGCAGAAGGAAAGATCTAAGGTATGAAATATCGAAATTTTATCAAGCTTTAATACCCTGTTATGCAATTTATCTTACATTGGAAACATGATTTTGGGTAGGTTATACGTGAGCTCAGTGGAGTGATTCTGAATCGAGGTCCCAAGCTCTGCAATTTTGTTGAGTGGAGAGGATACAAAGTTGTTTACAAAAGATATGCAAGCCTCTACTTCTGCATGTGCATTGATGAGGAGGATAACGAGTTAGAAGTCCTTGAGATAATTCATCACTATGTTGAGATTCTCGACCGCTATTTCGGAAGTGTGAGTAAAATTACCAGCACCTGGAATCTCAACCTTCTACTTCCATTTCTATAATCTTTCACCATAACAGAAGATCCTGGGTTTTGATCGGGGTTTGTTTTATCTATGATCTTCAGGTGTGTGAACTCGATTTGATTTTTAACTTCCACAAGGTAAGTAACATACCACAAACACTCCACGACTCTGCCATTCAACACTTCATTTCTTGATGGCACCTTCTGGATTTCTTGTTGCCTTCTTAGGCGTATTACATATTGGATGAGCTCTTGATCGCCGGTGAGCTCCAAGAGTCAAGCAAGAAAACAGTAGCCAGGATTATATCAGCTCAGGTACTGAGTTTCTAATATTTTAAGCCATCGACATGAAAACATTAGTCTATAGGATTTGTCTTGACAACAATCTCTGTTTTGGTTGCTGAAGGATCAACTGGTGGAGGCTGCAAAAGAGGAGGCCGGTTCGATTAGCAATATAATCGCACAGGCTACTAAGTAGTTCTTTCATCTTCTATGCGCGGTAAAACATGTTTTCTGTGCGGCTGCTATGGTAAATGTTTGATCAAATCTTTTCTCGTGAGGTAATTTTTTTTTTTTTTTGACTTAAACCACAAGTTGGATTGAAGAAGTATGGATGATAGTCTTGCTAGACTATATTTTGATCGAAACAAGTTTATTTTATACATTTAAACCCAAAAAGAAAGTTTATTTTATAAGATACATTTGGGCCTATAATCGGTAAGAGCCGAGAGGATAACGTGTATTAAAAGGTGTTTTACATCGAGACCTCATTTAGAACTTCTAGATGGAAAAAAAATAAAACTTATAGATGAATTTTTCTTTATTGGTTGGGTATAATCAATTACTTTTTTTCTCGAATTAAGATGTTAAATGGCGCAATAATGGAGAAAGTTAGTGAGAAACCCTTCCGTATCATATAAGATATATATATAGATCATTCGTTAACTTTGTTTACACGTTTTGTAACTTTTACTAATTTATTGTGAAGCGACGTTACATGTTCTTGAGTCTAAGAAGAGTTAAGGAAGTACATCAGATAAATAGCCTTGCTCTACAAATGAGGCAATGCAGTCATCGAACATCTCTTCAAGGGACTTGAACTTGAGCCCGAGACTCTTTATCTTCGAAGTATCAAAGTCGTAAGGCAGCCTATTTAGTTTCTCAAACCTGGAATTTTCAAAGAGAAGATTATCGTCTTGTTTGTTTCAAGGATAATAAGGTTTGAGAAAAGATTAGTGTCAAACCTCTTGGGGATATGGAGTGATGGGTAACGAGCGGATAGGAAGGAAACAAGTTCCTCTAGACTGACGACGTTAGAGCTGCAAATGTATCTGCCTCGGGCTGCTTCGTGTTCGAAAACGAGTATGTGAGTCCGCGCTACGTCATCGATATGAACATACCCCATCTGTCCATGCCATTGAAACTTCTCGGTTTCTCCTGTTGTGTTGAATAACAACAAGTTATAAGCATATCTACAACAGAGGAAAAGGGAACTCTTCTAGTGATGCTGCATAGCGAGTACCTTTCAGCAATCCGAGGACATCGGATGCTGTAGAACACAGATCAGGAGGCAGGCTGGGTCCGACTAGGAAGGATGGTAGAACGGTGACGAGGTCAAGACCATTTTCTTCACAGAATTTCCATGCAGCTTGCTCGGCTAACGTCTTTGATAAAGCATACCAGACCTTTTGTTTTGCCAGGTCACATCATATATTGTGAAACGCATTTGCACAAACTGTTAGCTAATAAGATTTTTGTGTTGAGAAAAAATAGCTACCATTCACTTTTGGGTAAAATAGATATCGTGATCTCTTTTCGCTGTTCAAATAAAAGGCTATTCGAATGATTGTACCTGGAAACGCTTGCAGAGTTCCACAGAGGTCCAAACTGATTCGTCAAGAGGGATTTTGGGATCAAAATCATCTCTGATCCTGACTGTTGAAGAGGATGAGGTGAGAACCACACGCTTGAGGGACTGATTCTTCCCGCATGATCGCAGGACGTTCAGTGTGCCCTCTATAGCTGGTTTCAAAATCTCCTCCTATCAGATCAAAAGAAATAAAAAAGTCTTAAGGAGTAATAGATAATCTATTAAATGCTACACAAAGCATACTGTGACGAGAAAAAAAGGTTGTAGTGGCATCATGCCTCTGGATTAGAGGTAGGTTTGAGCACAGGAGAAGCAGTATGGAAAACTCCTTGGCATCCCATTATGGCGTTATCAAAACTTCCATCTTCCAATAAATCAGCCTTCACCAACCGCAGTCTCTCCTTTGCCCCCTCCAGTTTCCAAAGGTGCGCGAGTTTCTTCTCATTTCCTGTCAAAACAGGAAACTAACCGAATCTCACAAGGCTAGCTTTTTGACAGACACCAAAGCAAGAAAAAGAAAACAAGACGAATAGAAAAACCTGGATCTCTGACTGTTCCGATAACTTCATAACCTTCAAGGAGGAGCCTCTTCACAAGCCAAGAAGCTAAGAAGCCTGAAGCTCCGGTAACACAAACTTTTCCTTTGGCTTGATCCATTTTCTGGTAACGATGGAATCACACCCGAATAGTTATATAGCATTGTGTATCCATGCGTGTTAAGAGGGTACTAGAAATACCATGCTGAAGGTAAGTATGGATTAGGTAGGTCATTCAACTCATGTGGGTTTGCTTATTCATTACCTAAAAATGGTTTTCGGACGGTTGTTGAACTAGCAGAATGGCCTCACTACTGTTTTCTCTATGATCTTGCTTGGATAAAAAAACTCTCCACGTTCATGATTGTGTTGACAGTGCTCTAGACAATATGTTCATCACAATACAAAATAGCATAAACGGAATTCCTTATGATTATTGGCACTGTCAGTCTTCAAGTAGTCAATACTTTCTCAATATGATATAAGCCAAGTAGCAACTTACAAAATAGTCAAAATTTGAGTAAGAACAGTAACAATCTGTACAAAATAAGATGGAATAGTAATGAATCACCTGAGAGCACAGTTTCTTTGGTTACAAAATAGAAGATTTTCTGAGTATTCACGTCCCATGCTTGTATTCCATTGGATGGCCCAACACCTTAAGCGGGATATGGGAGCTTCCACCATTTCAACCAACAGATGGAGAAGACGAACTTCTACCCATGCCTACTCTTTTCTCCCCAAATCTCTTAATACAAGGAACAAAATTTGGCCTGAGCCTCACAGGAGAAAAATATCGAATCTTTTTGGTCAGTAGAGGAACATTCTGGTTGCTAGAGCTCTGCCAGATCAAACCAAAGAAGAAAATTAGAAAAACCAGTATCATTTCCAGTGCAGCATCTAGACAGGGGGGGAAGCAGAAATGCACAAAAAAGTTTCAAATGATTGAGGCAACTTTTCAGTGGGTTAATAGCTTTTGGTATTAAGTCCAGATATAGCTGACCGTTCTAAGAATATATAATCTTGCAAGAAATCGGACTTTGCTACTTCTTCCTTTCCTTTGGGGAGCAAACGAAAGGTTGCAAGGTAAGTTTCTTTCACTAGTTTAACTTCAACTACATCCAATATGGAAAACTTGGCAGCCCAAGTTTTAGGAACTCATGACTCTCCACACATACTCTTGCCATATGGAAGACTCGGTGAGTCGTGGGAAGAAGTTTTTAAAAAATTGCATATGAAGAAGTTAACCTGAGGAGAGACAGATATAGGCCAACCTGCGTGTTAAAGTGATGCATTCTCTATCTAGGACACCAACAGGGTGTATTCTGCGAGAATCCATGCTGCCTGAAACGACTGGAACATGAGAAATTTCATGCTTGTTCATGATTGTTTGGGCAGCAAGAAGATCCATATCAGGTGTAACAGTCCACGGCACTTTACATCCTCCTCCGCTCACCGAACAGATTTCATTAACAAAAAAATCCTAAACCAAAGAAATTGTTCCACTATTTAATCAGGTTACAAGTTAGATACTGTTTTTTTCCAGATGTTGAGGCAAGAACAGACTATTCAAATTCGTACCTTGGGTCCTTTGTTTCCTTCTTTTCTTGCTTTGCTGAATTCCAGAATGTCTGAAAGTGTAAGTAGGCCGAGAAAAATATTGTCAGGATCAACAATCAACGCACAGGATTGTTTCTCTATCAGCATACGAGTAATTGCCTCTTCCAGAGAAGTGCTCATCGTAACTGTGGCAAATCTTGTTCGCATGGCTTCTGAAACAAAGATACTCCTTGGCAGCTTCTCAGCTTGGATGCTTGAATCATCAATGCAAAGAGAACTTTCAACTTCACAGAGGTTATTCGTTGATGATTCATCATCAGAAGACGTTGGAGGCTGTACAGCTTCTTGGCTCTTTCTTTTCCTAGTTTCTTTTGTTTCTCTAGTTTCCTGTCTCATTGATTGTCCAGATGTAATCCATGAGGACATGCCTACGGCTCCCAGTAGAGGTAACACTATACGATAGTCCTGTGTAAGCTCAAATAGCAATAATACAGATGTAAGAGGAACTTGGCAAACCCCTGCAAGTGTAGCAGCCATACCAACCTGTATAACAATGAGACAAACACAATCATTGGCAATGAAACTGCAAATTTTATCATCCATTTCTCAGTTATCCCGAATATACTGATTTTCTCTGCTCAATTGAAATTTTTGGTACGTAAACAACAAAGAGACTCTAAAATTAAGACCAATTATTCGTGTTTGAAACATTGACCGCATAAGAACAGTACCAGACCATAAGCTTGTGGCGATGCCACTTCCAGGATAGAGAGATGGATTCCAGGATTCTGAGCCAAAGCAAGTCCAATAAACTTTCCATAGGCCATTCCTGCAGCCCCGCCAATAAAGAGAGAAGGAGCATAGTATCCACCGACCAGTCCAGAAGCTCGACACAATGCGGTTGCAGCTATCTTGACCGCTACCAGCTGAAGCAAAAGATCAGCTGAAAGGCCCTTCACAAATGGACGAGATTCCAACAAAATATCCACATTCTCGAAACCCCAATATAAGACTTCAGGGTATACCAAAGCTATGATACCAACAGTTAGGCCACCCATTACAGGGAATACAGCCTTTGGTACCCCAGCATCCTTGTTAAGACTGTCAACAGCAGATGTCATGGATAATGTACATCGAGATAACGCCAACGAGACCAAGCCACACAGAGCGCCCAGTAAAAGATAGAGTGGAAGTTCTGCAAATCAGTGAATAGCTCTCATAAGTTTGGTTTTCTGTTTTTTCCTGCATAACAAGTAGCTGTGGGAAATTTTCCAACAAGAAAGCACAAAGAAGAAGGATGAAAGAAAAAGAATGGCAATGTATATTACCTCCAGGAGATCGGAAGTCATAGTCAGGAACCTTAAATGCAGGTTCAGAGCCAAGGCCGATTTCTGACACCACAGAAGCAGTAACAGCACTAAGAATAACCATTGAAGTTGCGTTCGGAAGTGATGTTGATGAAGGCCACAAAACGGATTCAACTGCGAAGAAGCATCCAGCAACAGCTGCATTGAATCCTGTAACAAAACAAAATCGACTTACCTACGTTACACAATGATATACAAGAAAATCAAGTAGAAATATAAAAGATTCTATATCAAACAAAAAAATAAAAATAAAACGAAAATCATCCACGATGGTAGAATTTTTTTAAACACAGCATCATTCTCCACCTTCGGAATATATACAGAATGAGCTTCTAGCTCAAAAGAAACAAACATGAATTTTTGAAATTCAAGCAAGAGAGTAATGCAAAAGAACGAAAATGAACAAACCAGAGGAAATTCCAGATGCTGAGCCAGCCGCAAGAAGTGAGAGTCCAGTTTGAGGACTTTTATTGAAGAGAGAATTTACTCCTTTCGCGATTGACGCTCCAATTTCGACACTAGGACCTTCCGGCCCCAGCGAATTCCCGGTCCCGAGCGTCACGCATGCGGCAACAGCCTTAAGGAAAGGACGCAGCACTGCCTTTAAACGATCGAGACTAGAATCAGCGGTATCAGAATCTGCGGCGGAATCTCCGGCAGCTTCTCGAAGCTCATTGAGGATGCTGACCAACAAACCGCCAATCGTCGGGACAAGGATGACGCGCAACCAAATGGACCCGATCGGTTCTTCTCTAAGCCACGAAGCTCCACGATCAGGAATCCCATCCCAGGAGAAGTCTCGGACCAAGTGAACGCAATTGTTGAACAGAACCACGCTGATTCCGGTGAGGACACCAACCAAACACGCCGACGCTATCGCAATCTCCTGCGACGGTTGCTGATCGAATCCAGCCTCATCCTGATCAATCTGCTGCTTCGCCTCCGGCGAACGCGGGAAATTTTTGCCGCCGATAGCGACGGAACGGAACAACCAAGGCAATGTTAACGAGGACGGCAAAGGGACGATATTTAAATGCAAAAGAGCGTTGGCTTTGCGAATCGGAGAGAATCTCCGGGTGGGGAAGGGAGATCGGAGAGCAACACAGAGTGCATACGCGGCTGCCATGAACGGCTGCTTCCGGTAAGTGACGTGTGTTTATCTTAACGGACAATTGGATCTTAACGTTACTGGAAAAAAAAATCATAAATCTGACGTGGCTCATGCTCCCCCACTACAAGTCAGCTTATTAATTCCGGTTCACATCCGAAACCGTGGGATTCAGCCTAAATTACTGTACAAAACTTCGGTTTAGTTTGGTTAACAATTGCTTTAATATTTGATTCCATTTGTTAACCAAATTTTACAATCCTAATCAAAATGGATTTGCCGTTATCTCGTGGTTGGGAAGAAGGCGGAGATAGGAGGCTGGGTCCAAATAGCATTGAAATGGGCCTGTAATATTTTTTGTTTATTTATCTAAATTAAAAAAAAACGCTTAGCTTTAGGTTCAAACTTCAATGGAAGCAGTGGCTGTTGTGCCTCGTCTTGTTTCCAATCCAATCCAGCTGATAAATAAATTTATATAATTTTCTTTTCCTGTCGACATATTAAAATTAAAAAATAAATTGATTATCTGTTTTCGCCTTTCTTGTGCGTTTGCCACCACAACGTTGTCTTCTCGGGTTAATTTCTTCTTCTTCTTCTCTTCCTCTTCTGGTTTTACTTATTTCTCTTTGATTGGTCTCCCCTCCGTCTCTTCGTCTTCTTCTACGATTACTTTCACTTGATTTCATATGCATGCTTGTTTCTGAATAAATTTTGTCAATCTGTTGTTTTTTATTTTTTCTAGGGTTTAAGTTTTGTCTAATGGCTTCCAATCCAGAGAAAAATCCGCCTCCTTCAGGTAACATTTTGCTTTCACCCAGTCTTGTTCCCCAATCTCCTTCGTATTAACAATCTGATCTACGATGTTTATGTTGTATTTCGGTTGTTTTTCTTCTTTAATCTCTAATTGAATCGTTTCTAGTCAGATTTGGTTGTTGTTTTATTCAGTAACTTCGAGTTTAGAGAATTTTATTGATGTTCACTGTAGATGAGAAAACCGAATTGACGGAGGGGAACAAGAGTCCTAAACCGGAATCAGCCTCTGGAAGTTCACCTTCATCAGCCAATCCTGGCTCGAATTCCAGTCCTTTTGATTTCTCAAATATGGCTAGTATCCTCAACGTAAGTGCCCTTAGTTGTAGCAGAATTGAATAGTTTTTCTTTGGCGTTTTCTACTGATGGGTTTTTGGTGGGATTTTTCAGGATCCAAGCATCAGGGAATTGGCTGAGCAGATTGCTAAAGATCCTGCATTTAACCAATTGGCTGAGCAGCTTCAGAGATCTATACCAAACCCAGCTCAGGGAGGAGGTTTCCCCAACATTGATCCACAGCAGTATGTCAGCACAATGCAACAGGTTATGCATAACCCCGAGTTTCAGACAATGGCTGAGCGACTTGGTAACGCCTTAGTGCAGGTAAAGAAAATAGGAAATAAATTCCGTCCAGATCTCGTTCTGGTACTTTGGTTATATTGAAGCATGGCTTTGAATGGATCTTTTCTGTCTGGTTTTTTCTCTTTTGCCTTCAGGATCCACAAATGTCTCCTTTTTTGGATGCTTTCTCGAATCCTGAAACAGCGGAGCACTTTACCGAGCGTATGGCGCGGATGAAAGAAGATCCAGAGTTGAAACCTATACTAGATGAGATAGATGCTGGTGGTCCTTCTGCCATGATGAAGTGAGTGATACAAACTTTTTTTCTAAATGTTTTGGTAGAAATTCTAAAACTTGTTTCTGCTTGTGGTTTTTTTTGCTTATGGAGGAAATTTTTTTATCTGGTAATAGGTACTGGAATGATAAAGATGTGCTGAAAAAGCTTGGTGAAGCAATGGGTATGCCTATTGCTGGCTTGCCAGACCAGATTGCTTCAGCTGAACTCGAGGTAGCAGAAGAAGGCGAAGAAGAGTCTATTGTTCATCAAACTGCCAGTCTTGGTGATGTTGAGGTTAGACTACTTGCCACTTTCTTAAACGTTCATATGCTTGACCATTTGGGATTTTATCATGTATGTGTTGCTTAAAAATTAGGTGGAACATGCTGAGATTTTGCCATTGTCTCACTCTATTCCCCATTCAAATTTGTTTCTTTGAACTCTTCATTGGATTGATATGTTGTTGATTCAATTAGGGTTTGAAAAATGCTTTGGCATCTGGTGGTAACAAAGATGAAGAAGATTCTGAGGGAAGGACAGCATTGCATTTTGCTTGTGGATATGGGGAGGTATAATTCTCTTATCAATGCAGATTGCAGGGAAATTTAAAATTCGGGTTTAGGTGGTTCTCTTTGTTTTTTTTACTAGCTTTTGAAGTTAAGTATCCTTATCATCATTCACTTGGTAGAAAGCTAACCTTACTACGCCTGTGAGTTTTCATGACACAGTTACTTGTAGCATGATTAAAGATTTAGTGACAGAACAATGGGATAGAATTGGCCATAACTTCTATACTTAACATTTTGTTTATAATTAATGATTGAACCAAGATTGACCCTATTGATCCCTTTCCACAGTTGAAATGTGCTCAAGTTCTTATCGATGCTGGAGCAAGTGTCAACGCAGTTGACAAAAACAAGAACACACCGCTGCATTACGCTGCTGGTTACGGGAGGAAAGAGTGTGTAAGCCTTCTCCTAGAGAATGGTGCTGCAGTGTAAGTCTTACTACACAAAACTTAAAGACAAACGACTCCATTAAACAATTCTTCATGAATTTAGGTAGTATGACGATTTCTGTGTATGTGTGTGTGCTCACAGGACTCTGCAAAACCTAGACGAGAAGACACCCATTGATGTGGCTAAGCTCAACAACCAGCTCGAGGTGGTGAAGCTGCTGGAGAAGGATGCCTTCCTTTGAGCTTGGGTTAAATGAAGATCTAAGATCATGCTGTCTTTGAGAGATGTGTCTTGTGTTGTGTCTTGAACCAATTTCACAGACTTCTGTATACTTCTTTCTCTTATTTATTTGTGTTCCATTAGTTTCTCTCTCCTTCTAAATTTGTCTCTTATGGTGTTTTTGATTTCATTAAAAGTCAATAAAGAAAGAAAGAGCAATCGATGTTTTGATTTATGGTTTGTATTTGCTGATGTTACTTCTTCATTTTGATTTGTTTATTTGGAGGTGAAAAGTTTGAAGTTCCTAATCCCCAATTTGTGTTTTAACCAAACACATTTGTTGTACTTTTGTGTAAAATTTGAAGAATCATTTTGGTTTGGAAGATATGTAAGACCAACAGCTTAATGTCAAAGTGATTCTATTCTTGTGTACTGTTTTCATAAATTCCCTACGTCGCAAGCTTTTTATATTTATACAAGCTTCAAGTCAAAATCGAGAAATTAAAAAAATGTCATTTAACTACAAAATAGTAGTAATTTTTTAAAAAGGCGAAAAATTAAATAAGTCCAAGATCTTGTCTCTTGTCCTTGATACGTATTCGTTCCCAATGAGTTGTATGAATCGTTCGCGGTTTTTGATAAAGTCTTTGATAAGCACAGCACGAAGCGTTGCACGGCTTGGATCCACTCTCTCTCAGCCGCCACCGCAAACGCCGTCTCTCGCCTCCGCGTTTTCCTCGTCCGCCGTCATGAATGGCCTTGAAACTCACAACACAAGGCTCTGCATCGTCGGTAGTGGCCCAGCGGCTCATACGGCGGCGATTTACGCAGCTAGGGCGGAGCTCAAGCCTCTTCTCTTCGAAGGATGGATGGCTAACGACATCGCCCCCGGCGGCCAGTTAACAACCACCACTGACGTCGAGAATTTCCCTGGATTTCCGGAAGGTATTCTCGGCGCGGAGCTCACGGACAAGTTCCGGAAGCAATCGGAGCGATTCGGCACGACTATCTTCACGGAGACGGTGACCAAGGTCGATTTCTCGTCGAGACCGTTTAAGCTATTCACAGATTCCAAAGCCGTTCTCGCCGACGCCGTGATCCTCGCTACGGGAGCTGTAGCCAAGCGGCTTAGCTTCGCTGGATCTGGTGAAGGTTCGGGAGGTTTCTGGAATCGCGGAATCTCAGCTTGTGCTGTCTGCGATGGAGCTGCCCCTATTTTTCGTAACAAACCTCTCGCAGTCATCGGCGGAGGTGATTCGGCGATGGAAGAGGCGAATTTCCTCACAAAATACGGATCCAACGTGCATATAATCCATAGGAGAGACACTTTCAGGGCCTCTAAGATTATGCAGCAGCGAGCTCTGTCGAATCCTAAGATCGACGTGATTTGGAACTCGACGGTTGTGGAAGCTTACGGTGACGGGGAGAGAGGCGTGCTCGGAGGATTGAAAGTGAAGAATTTGGTTTCTGGAGAGGTTTCGGATTTAAAAGTTTCAGGATTGTTCTTTGCCATTGGACATGAGCCAGCAACGAAGTTTCTGGATGGTGCGGTTGAGCTAGATTCAGATGGTTATGTGGTGACGAAGCCAGGTACTACACAGACTAGCATTGCCGGAGTTTATGCCGCTGGTGATGTCCAGGACAAGAAGTATAGGCAGGCGGTCACAGCTGCAGGAACTGGTTAGCTCTCTACTTTTTCTCAGCTTTAGTGTTGGAGTAGTGTTTCTAAAAGAACTGTTTTTGTTAGTTAATTTAGTTAAGTGAGCAACTTTTTTTAGATGTTTAGGCTTTAGCTACTTGATCTACTTGAAATTGTGTGTAATGCCCTTTTCTGATAGATTTTAGAGAAAGAAAAACAAGGAACTCCTTTTTAAGCTCCTCTGCAACCTCATGGCTTCCTTTGTGCTTCCATTTGCGGGAACATATCTGTGTTCTTGAATCCTAGTTACTTCTACGTCATGTAGTTCAATTAACAATTGATGCAAAGCTAAGAGTTTGTGTTGGAGTTAGTCTTTTTCTTGATTGTGTTGTGCTACATTGCGTAGTAGTAAATAGAGATATATTTAATTGCTCCATTCTCACTTTGTTTAGCTATGTGCGTATAAAGCACTAATCGTCATCACAACACGTTCGATTGTTTGTGTAGGATGCATGGCAGCTTTGGATGCGGAGCATTACTTACAGGAGATTGGATCTCAGCAAGGTAAGAGTGATTGAAAAATGCTCAGAACAGATCAAGCGTTGGTCATAGAGCTAAATTGTTGAACCCTGATTTGGTCAGAACACATGGACAAGAATGAGATTTGATCTTTAGCATTAGTTAAGGGACTTTGATTTGTTTATTTCTTAATACTACTGCAGTTGGAGTTGATTACGGATATCTTTCAAAGCTGTAGCTCTAATGGTAAACAGGCTACAACACAAGTCCTCTAGATTTGATACTGAGATGATAATGTTTTCTTTACATTCATACATTTAGTGAACATGATTTGTTGCAAGTTAAATTATTATGTTGTCTTGTAAATTGTAATAAAACAAAAAGAGTGTTTCCAGAAATCTGTAGGACAGTAGACATGTCTGATCTTGAAGCCTAGCCAATAAAGTTACGCACCAAGCTTCTAGAAGCTGTTGAAGTTTTGTGTGATGTTAAAGAGAGAGAGAGAGAGAGATGAAATGTGAAGGTGTTTTGACAAAATGACGTCGGTTCGCTTAAGTAAAGCAATGCGTGCGACTACCAAAATAGAATCTCCCACGTACATCGTTTGATAAATTGAAATATTCAGAGGAGGATAAAAAAAATCGTTCCCGAAGTAGGCAGAATTATTTATTCATCAAATTTTAAGTACGTTGAATAAAAGCGACGATCAATGTAAAATACTAAAAGTTAAAGTACATTTATTTTTCAAAATATATATATTCGAGAAATTAAACTTTAAATAGAAAGCTATTTGATTATCTCTCTAACTTTATAGCGACAAAAACAAACAATCTTTATAATATATGAAATTTTATTTTTGGCAGTTTGTCTTCTTTTCATTTCTTGTGTCGGCCGTTTATCTTTTGTTTGACTTTATAAATATTTTCACTGTTTCAATAAGTCTAGGAATAAAAAATCAAAGATAAACAGAATTGAAGCATATATTCAAGTATAATATAACATTAGTTCATTGTACCATACATAAATATACATATATTTCAATCTTTAATAGTCTTCCAATTTTTAAAGAAGGAAAAGTCAACATATTTGAAAAGACAAAAAAAAAGTTGAATGGAGTTCCGTGTGTGTACGTGAATCTAGAACACCATGACAAGAAAAAGAAAAAACATTTTTAAACACCACGGAGCTATATAATAATCACTTTAGCATTGGCTGAATCTTCAACTCATTTTTTTTACCCAATTATTACAAAAGTAAAAGAAAAAAGGTAGATTATGGCCGTTAGTTTTTCTGGAAATATATATATATATATATATATATAGAAATATGTTTTGTATAATAGGTTCTTATAACTCCGACCAAGATTCATCATGTTTGTCTCATGTACGCATAATTTAACCGCAACGATTCACTATACCAGAAAATCTGACATTACCAGATAAATATTACACAACCTTTTTTTGTTCCACCTCTTACTAAAATATAACACAACTTGCAATACTAAAACACATTCACGCATACAAAGTTCTGCTAAGTTTTTTATTTTATTTTATTTTCCTGATTAATGATCAGTCTTCTATAATGTTTAGAATCCTTGTTTCTTTCTAACTGCACGAATTAAAATTCTTTTTTTTTCGAATCTGCAATGAATATATTATGGAGTTTTCTTAGTGTTTTTTTAATTAAAAAAAAATATAAAGTCTTTTAAAGTATCAAAAAAAAAGAGAGAAAGATTTAGCAGAAAATAAGAATTTATTCTCAATTGTATATATCCTTAGTCCCAGATATGCATCTGCATATGCGTATATGCAAAAAATGGGGACTGTGAATGTGACAGCTGGATACAGGTTAAAGGACAACACATCATCGGCTCAATCACAGACACGTGTCCCTTCTCACACATGGCGCTCTTCTCTTTCACCTTTGTTTTTGTTTTCTTTAGTTTTCTTCGCAATTCCTTTCCTCTTTAATTTCTCCACATTATTTCTATTTTTTATAATGTACAAAACTAATTTTTGTGTTTAGAAGTAATTTAGCGTAATTAATAAGATTTTCTTATTTTTTTCCCACAAAAAGAAATATTATTCCGGAAAAAGAAAAAAGATTATATATATTTAGTAATGAAAAAAACTAGAGCAATAATGGAGTTATTTAATGCTTCTCCTTGTTACGGACATAATGGGCCTATTAGTTATCTTTTGATGATCCCTATAACATTCCAACTTCCAAGTGATAGCAAAATTAGTACTAAAATCTAACGGTAACGAACGAGCAAATTAAATACTTTTTTTTCTCTTGGAGACAGGAAAATTGAAATAGGCATTGTTCTCCGCGGAATCTATTGCATGTAGGCTGCATAACTAAATAAATACGGTACAAATACGTATAAAATACGAGTATAAAAGTGTGTATAAGGAGAGAATGGGAATAACGTGATATACAAATCCACAGATAAGCAATAGGTCACCATCCCATTGTTCACGTTATTTCCGTCGTATTTAATACATAAAACTATCCTCTAATGATAATGTTAATTAAGTAACATTTAGGAAAATTTAAAAATCTGATTTTAAAACAAGGGAACTAAATGATGTTAATTACTCTCGTATTTTGTAGTTTCCTTAGCGATAATATAAAAACAAAAGCAATCAATTATTTCTGATGTAAACAGATGAAGAACTGAAGGAAGGAAGCAGAAGAAGAGAAGAAGCAAAAAAAAAAATTAGACAGAAGATAATACAGAGAGAGAGAGAAGAGTGAGACAGAGAGTGATGGAAACAGCTGTATTTATGAGGCGAAACAAGAACCTCTGGGTTTCTACATAAACCCTCTCTTTCTTTCTCCTTTCCACTCACTTAAAAATCGAAACTTTGAGCCCTCAAACAAAAAGAAAAAGGGTTTCTCGTTATCTTTTTCGTTCTTCCAATTTCTTTTGCTGGAAAATTTTGGAGGTAATGGATTTGTTGCAATTGGATAAGCGTTTGGATTCGACGGAGCAAGTGGTTGAAGAAATTATGAGGATTCATAGATCTTTACCACCGAGACCAGGAATCGACGAGGTTGAAGCTGCGAGGTCTCTCATACAGAACGTGGAGAAGGAGGATCAAGCTTGGTTAGAAGCCATTGCTAAGCAGAGGAAAAGCTCTGATGTTCCTGGTGAGCTTTTCACGGTGCTGCAAGAAATGAAGAGAGGTCTTGTCCAGTTTCGAAGCAAAGAACAGAGAAGAGAAGCCATGAAGCTTCTCGATCTGGAAACTGTTCACACTTTGTTCGACGATTTCATTCAGAGAGCTTCTAATTGCATTGCTTCTCCTTCTTCTTCCTCCTCTAACGGCTCTGCTCCGTCTCGTCCTCCGCGGGCTCCGACGCCGCCGGCAATTCGCTCCGACACTCCGTCGAGCTTGTATTTTTCCCAGAAGACGTCTGTTCGCCCAAAGGAAATGGTTTCACGAGACGATAGCTTTGTGACGAAAGCTAAGCCTTCTCTCTACGGCGATGGTTTTGCAGCTCCTAGAAACCCCCAGATTCTGGATTCAACACTTACCGCCGGTAAGTTAACCCATTTCCTCTCCTATTTCGGTTAATTTAAAGGTTAAGGTTACTCAATTGGTTACTCGAACTTTGGATTCTCCAAATATCGAAAGTATAGGAGCTAGAGATTGAGCAACAGGACTTTCGTTTAATTTGCAATAGATTATGTGTTAGTAATAATAGTGTGAATCATATTGTTATGTGTAGGCAATGATGGAGGGAAGCTGAGTTTGATAAAACTTGCTAGTTTGATTGAGGTATCAGCCAAGAAAGCTACTCAAGAGATAAATCTACAGAACAAGCTCACGGATCAAGTCGAGTGGCTTCCAGATTCTATCGGGAAGTTATCGAGTCTAACATCGCTTGATTTGTCGGAGAATCACATCGTGGTATTGCCAAACACCATAGGAGGACTTGCTTCCCTGACAAAGCTCGATTTGCATTCCAACAGAATCGGTCAGCTCCCTGAGTCTATCGGAGAATTGTTGAACTTGGTTTACCTCAATCTTAGTAGCAACCAGTTATCATCTCTGCCTTCAGCATTCAGCAGATTGTTGCGACTCGAGGAGCTTAATTTGAGCTGCAACAACCTCCCGGTTCTCCCTGAATCCATAGGTTCTCTTGTGAGTCTAAAGAAGCTCGAAGTTGAGACAAATGATATCGAAGAGATCCCGTATTCAATCGGCGGGTGTTCTTCGCTGAAAGAAATCCGTGCAGATTATAACAAACTCAAGGCTCTTCCAGAAGCTATTGGGAAGATAACTACGCTAGAGATCTTGTCCGTGCGTTACAATAACATCAGGCAGCTACCGACGACGATGTCTGCTTTAGCTAACCTCAAAGAGCTGGATGTGAGTTTCAACGAGCTCGAGTCTGTCCCAGAGAGCTTATGTTTTGCCACTACGCTAGTGAAGCTGAATGTTGGAAACAATTTCGCTGACATGAGATCGCTCCCGAGATCAATAGGCAACCTTGAGATGCTTGAAGAGCTTGATATAAGCAATAACCAGATACGTGTTCTTCCAGACTCCTTCAAAATGCTTACAAAGTTGCGTGTTTTTCGTGCTCAGGAGAATCCACTCCAAGTTCCTCCTCGGGATATAGCCGAAAAGGGCCCTCAGGTTCGCTCTCTCTCTCTCTCCTTCTTCTGGATTCTAAAATTTGTGCTCAAATGGTACTCACTCACGTAAGATTCAAACTACTTACAGGCTGTTGTTCAATACATGAATGATCTTGTGGAGATGAGAAATGCGAAATCTCTAGTGGTTAAGCCGAAGAAGAGCTGGGTCCAGATGTGCTTCTTCTCCAAGCCTAACAAGAGAAAACAGAGCAGCATGGAGATTGTCTAAAACTGCTGATAATCTCTCGACCCGTTTTCAGGTGACAGTTTGCTTAGATTCTCAAACTCAAAAATCTAGATTCGCACACTGTATTATACAAATAACAACAAAAAACCTGATTTGTTTTTCCCTCTCTCTTTTCAGGTAATTCTGTTAATGCTGTTGACAGCACAAGTGACAGACAAATCCAGCTATCTTCACACGACGATGCAAAGAGAAAGAAAGAGAGAGAAGCTTTGGATTTTGCATTGCAACTCCCAAGTACTGTAGATGTTTCACTATTCATTCTTTGTTTGTATGTTTCTTCACTACTGTTCACATGTATCATTGTGCACAACATTGTTTCATTCATATCTCTCCACGTATCTGTTCTTGCTCTTTTCCTAGTTAGGTCTGAACCGTAGAGCCCATCCCAAAACAGAACAGAAACACCTTTGTGTTCAGTCTATCGTCTCTGGTTTTGTTTCTTTTGTTTGAAACTTAAGATACTCGGACCTAAAAGCATCTGTATGGATTGGGATGTGATGTGGTGGATGTTAAGAGGAGGGACATGACATGAGTTGGCTATGAACGTGGTCTTGTCTAGAGAACAGTAAATTGGTTAATTAAATACTCCCTTGTAATAATGCAACTTCTTTTGTTGTTTTGTTTCGTCGATGTGTAATCGTCACAAGACATGGTCTTTCTTTCATGTGAGTTATCATATCATTATCCACGTCACATGTGTACCAATGAATGAAGCAAAGCTTTCTTCACCATTAGAAACCACAATATATCTCTTCAGTCTTGGATGATAATCACATTGGGGTATTGCCACAT
Source organism: Schrenkiella parvula (assembly GCA_000218505.1). Lineage (NCBI taxonomy): Eukaryota > Viridiplantae > Streptophyta > Magnoliopsida > Brassicales > Brassicaceae > Schrenkiella > Schrenkiella parvula. The sequence continues at coordinate 16,869,031 of CM001193.1, read as the reverse complement.
GAAATAACAACAAAACACCTGATTTGTTTTTCCCTCGCTTTTTTCAGGTAATTCTGTTGACAACACATGTGAGAGACCAATCCAGCTATCTTCACACGACAATGGAAAGAGATAGATAGAGGCATTGCAACTCCCAAGTACTGTAGATTTTTCACTATCCATTCTTTGTTTGTTTGATTGTTTCTTCACTATTCACATGTATCAATGTGCACAACATAATCGAACCGTGCCCCTTGTAAATCGAGGTTTATTTCTAGCTCTTATCACTTCTTTGCTTTAGTTTGAAACTTAAACGAAAACACTCACGCCTAAAAAGGACGTGATGTGATGGTTTTTGATGTTCAGAGGAGAGACATAACATTAAGACTTGTGAGTTGGCTATGAAAGTGGTTTTGTATAGAGAGCAAATTGGTTAATTTAATTCGCCCTTAGTATTTAATGCAACTTGTTTTTTTTTTAGTTTGCCGATATGTAATCTTTATGAAACATCTTATATTTGTGTTATTAATATACATGTGACTGAACCAATTTATGTTGCTACGTTTGGTTGGGTTTTGTCATTTCGAAGTTTACAAATCTTGTTCCTGTCCAAAAGTTGATGATGGTATCTTAATGCAAAAGTCATCAAGAACATGGATTAAGCACCATTACACATCAACTTAAAAGAGCAACATTGGGCTGAAAGAAGAAGAAAGAAATTATTGTCGGTTTTGTTACCTGCTGGAAACAAGGTAGTTTAACTAATAAGTCATAAATATCAGAATTAAATATTTAATTCATAAATGTCAGAATTAAATAATTAAAATTATATCGACTAAATAAAACAAACGAAAAACGTCAACCTCTAAATTTACAATGTATTAGTTTACTCATAAGCTTATTATTCAGGGATTATATAAATAATTGAACTTTTTTTTTGCGATTTAAAGCAAAAAAAATATAAGCTACAAAGAAACTTATTTTTTAGGGCCCAATTACACTTTTTAAGCATAGGCCCGTAACGCAAAACTGGAGCAACTAAACAAACCAAATTCTGAAAACCACACTGATCGAGTTGGTTTACCCGGTCTGACCACGACCTCTAGTAAAATAACCAAACAAAAAGTTTGGATTTTTTTTTTCACCCTAAAACCCCTAAAAAGATTCAACGCCGTTAGTTCGTTGTTCTTCTTCCTCCGTGAGGGCATAATGTATTTTACTGTTTAGCTTCAATTTTGGCACTCGCATAAGTAAGAACATTGGGACTTGGGAGTAAAATAAAAAGAGTTTGCTTCAAGAAATTCTCTTTGGAATAGATATGGCACTAGTGAAAGAGGACCACTGTGAGGAGTCTCATAAGTATATGGGTTTTGCTCTGCACCAGGTAACACTAGTATTGGTTTCATAATACTGAAAAAGTTTGATGCTTTTTAGAGTTACGGTGTTTGATTTCCTTGGATCGCAGGCTAAACTTGCTTTGGATGCTCTTGAAGTTCCTGTGGGGTATCTAATTTTTGTCTTCGCTTCATCTCGATTTGTGTTTCTCACCATCATTTTCATTTCCTTTTCTTCTTATTTGTTTGGTTCAGATGTGTCATTCTTGAGGACGGTAACATCATTGCTTCAGGGCGAAACCGAACAAATGAGACACGCAATGTAATCTTTCAGAACTTTCACTATATAGAAACATAAAACAATTTGATTATATATAGTGGTCCTTCTAGTAATTTATGATTGTTACCTTGGTTACTTTCATCTATATCATTAAGGGGTTTGTTATGATTTTGGTTGAGAAGGCCACAAGACATGCTGAGATGGAAGCAATTTATGAACTTGTTAGGCAGTGGCGGAAAGATAGACTCTCACCTTCACAAGTCGCTGAGAAATTCTCAAAGTGCGTTCTTTACGTAACATGTGAACCTTGCATAATGTGTGCATCAGCCTTATCGTTTCTCGGTATGATTTCTTAACCTGAACTAGACGTCTTTGTGTTGCTTGTTTTGTTCCTGATGAGAAACTATATTATCTTCTCTTGGCTGAAGGGATAAAGGAAGTGTATTATGGATGTGCAAATGATAAATTTGGGGGATGTGGTTCCATATTGCCGCTTCACTTAGGGAATTCTCAGACGTAAGATATCTTGTAGATCCTAAGATCACAACAATCTTATAAATAAACTACCTTATTAAATGAAGTTTGTAATCTCTGTTTTTGATAGTGAAGAAGCTCAAAGAGGAAAAGGATACAAGTGCAGAGGAGGAATAATGGCAGATGAAGCTGTCTCTCTTTTCAAATGTTTCTATGAGCAAGGCAATCCCAACGGTAACCACTCTCATCTTTACCTGCAACTCTGTTCTTTGATCAGATATCTTTAAAGTTTTCTTGATTTTCTTTTTTACGGTTTTAGCCCCAAAGCCACACCGCCCTGTAGTTGAAAGAGACAAGACTTGAGTTGAGGCAGTAGAAAATGTCGTTTTAGTAGGCACAACAAAATTGTAACTCAAAACGACATTGATGAATGAGGATTTATGACCGTTAAGTTCGTTTGGAGTAAAAAAACGACATTAACTCAAAGGCATTGTAACACATTTTTATGTAAAAAAATTGGAGTTAGATGAATGAGGATTTATGACCGTTAAATTCGTTTTTCAACTTGACAATGAACATCTACTCCAAACTTGATTTTAGCTTCTAATTATGAGAGCAAAGGCGGATAGTAAAAAACTTATAATTTTGAAAAGTTTTATTTTTGGTATAGGATTTGTCATGATGAAGCTGGTAAAAAGTGAAGATGGAATAGTAAATTGAAAGGGACATATATAATGTGAACATTAAAAAGAAATAGGAAATAAAGTTAGGGAAGATTAAGTCATTTGAGAGATTAAGAAGTGAATCTTTGAAATGTATCACTTTTTTGACTATGAGGGCAAAAGATAGTTAGGAGGAAAGTACCTATAATAAAAATTATATATATAATTTTAAAATAAAGATCATAATATACTTTAAACCTCGGATCACCCTCTTGTCTAAACTTTCTTTTATTCTTCTTAATTTATTACTTGATTGGATTTATATATTCGTGAATACATCTCCATCTAAGAAGAAAATATTCGTGAAAGCAAACTTTCACTTTACACTAGACACATTATACGCTAAAAACTAAATGATAATAATCCAAACAAAACAAAACAAAAACAGGATTGTAATGGATCCAATAATTTCAAAAACTTGTAACCAAGTGAATGAATCAAACTGAAATTCATAAATGAAGATATTTTTGAGGATGTTTATCAAAGAATGTGAAAACGTTAGGTCTTAAACAAGAAAATACAAAAAAAAAGTTAGATAACTTTGAGCTATTTGTAGAAGACAAAAATTGAAAAGCGATGAAAAAGTTATTAGCCGAAATATTGTTTTTACTTTTTTTGGGTGTTATTATATAATAAACATTTGGAGAAAAAAAGGAAAAGAAAGAAAGAGATAAGGCATAAGATTCCATTAAGTGAAACTGAAAGGTGGATAATATTTGGGCTTGTCATGCGTTTCTAGTGTCTATAAGTTAGGTGGTACGTTTATCGTTTCGCTTCAAATATTCCTCTACCTTTTCCTCTTTTATTTTTATATTTATTCCTTTTATTTTTCTAAAAACATGATATTAATATTGCTGCATTTAATCATCTACATCTGTAACTTTATTTTTAATTTGTCGATATCCATGTTTGATATGAATTTATAAGTATGAATTTAAAACAAAATAATTGAATTACTATAATGGTGAAAGATGACCTAACAAAGTTAATTGTCATTAAATTTATGTTTGTTTCATATGGAGTATTTTTGTAGATATTTTGAGATATTTTGTTGAATCCATAAATGTTTCTTGCATTAGTTTATCCTCATCAATTTGCATTACAAAATAACCAAAAATTTCTATATACCCGCTAATGATAAGTATGTGCATAAATGAAAATGTAAAAGTTGAATTGCTATAATGGTGAAAGACACCTAACAAAGCTTTATCAAATACTAGTTTACTTCACTTGATAATAATTAATATAATACTTTTTGTAACTTAATTATATCTTTTGTCATTTAAATTATTAAAATATTACAAATGATGAAAAGACCTATATCTTATGTGGTCAACTTGTATGATTGTTATATTATTTTTTAATATTATATTTGTTTATACAATCGTCTTACTATTTTTAATGGTTAATTGGTAGATGATGTTTTAATACTGTAAGTTTATCTATACCATCGATTAATATATATATTCTTTCTGGACAAATTAATTTAAGACAATTGACGTAATTTTTACAAATAAATTTTTAACACTATAATCCCTTTTTTCATCACACCATAAAATTATTTATAGATATATATCCTTCTCACAAATTCTTTTGAATGACTTCTAAATATATACATTATTATTGCAATTTTTTTTTCTTCGTGTAGCTAGCTAGAGAAATATAAAAAGAAATTGAAAAGGTACATAGCTCAAAATAAATCACATATTTTCAAATATATGATCTGCATACAATTAGAATCAAATACTGAACTTTGTATATTATTTGTCATTGACACAAAAAAAAAACTATCAATTTCTCTGCCCATTCGGATTGAATGAGACCAAGTCATCCTTATTTGCGGGTAAAGGAGATGAAACCATACATGCTATTCTTTGACTTATGACTGAAAATGAGGAAGACTTTAAAATAAACTCACACATTTTTCGTAATTGATTAGTTTAATTTGCATATAAGTAATCTTCATAGAAAGAGTTAATTATTACAATGACTACACATTAAATTTTCGCCAAACTTACCCTAAAGTGGACTAATAGTTTACCACCTTTGCTAACTATCAAACAATAGAAATACTAATAATATTTGTATAACTTTGTTAGCAAAAAAATAATTTTCAGTTATCGTCGACTGTCGGAAAAAGATAAACGACCAATCACTAGATAGAAGATATTTTGCAAAATTAAGGAAATGCAATACTTTCCAGTTCCAAAATATTATATATTTTTATAAAATTAGTCTTTATTCGTTTTTGGGTTTTGCTCACAAACGGATTCACATAACCGACTCGTATCTCAGTGCTCATGTTGTCCAATCAATCAAATCATTACTATTTTTTATTTTTAAAATCATTATGTTTTTTTGCGAATTATGTGAATTTCTGGGAAAGAAGTGAACATCTCGAACGTTGAAACTCTATCTGATTGATTCAGAAGAAGAACAGTGTTACAGTCTTACAGAGGATAAAAGATCGAAGTAAACTAAAACATCCCTAATTCCTAGTTAATTAATACTTTACTTTTCTTTTAATCATGCCGATAATTTTTTGCAAATTATAAAAATCAAGAAAGTGAAAAAGAAAAGTGAACTTTTTTCATGGAAGAAAAGCAGGAATAATGGCGGAAGTGAACTGCGAAGGATGTTGGTGAGGAGGAGGCTGATCTTTGACTTGAGTCTCCGCCGTGGAAGCGTGGTGTCCACACCGATCACACTTCACCGGAACCAAAACCCGTCGGCAAGAAGGACACGACGACCGAGAAGTCAACCATTTGTCGATGCACGTCACGTGGAAGGCGTGGCTACAGAGCGGCAGGATCCTGATTTCTTCTCCGTCGGAAAACTCCGTCAAGCATATGGCGCACTCGGTGGATGAATCTCCGTTTCCGGTGGAGGAGCTCGGCGAGTCTGCGGCGGTGAAGGTGGATTTTGGGAGGGATTGAAGCGCTTTTTTCTTGAGACCTTTGTTCGGCGGTGGAGATTCTCCTACTGCGGAGGAGTTAACGCCGGTGAGACGACGGAGCCAAGCGCAGCGAGCTACGGCAGCTAAGCCGGCTACGCATATTAGAGCGCAGAGAAGAGCTGAGAGGATAACAACCATGTCGGTTTCCGCGGCGAGGATTTCTTCCGGCGGTGGCGGCGCCGTCGCCGAGCCAAGGAATCTAGAGGAGCGAGTCATTATGTTTGGTTTCGAGTTTTGTATTTGGTGTTTGAAGAGAAAGAGGAAAGAATGTGAAACTTTTGTTGTTGTTTAGAGAGGAAGAAGAATCTGATCCAGTTTGTAATAAAGACACACACATACACATCTATACTTATATACATATATATGCCCAATTGCAGAAAAAATAATAGAGATTTTTAATAAAATAATTATTAAATCAATCCATGTCATATCGGCTGAAAAAGTTTGTGTGAATAAGAAAACGTATTTTTACAACTTTACGAAAATAATAAAATGAGATTGAAGTATCCATAAAGCCAACATATTTTGCATCTTTAATTAGAGTAAAAGACTGAATTGTTTATCCACCTTTGATGTTTTCAAATCTTGCTTTATTTGTTCTCTTATTAAAAAACTATTGTAGTGATCCAAAATTAAAAGCTCAAATCCAGATTATTTTTGTAGGATACATTATTTTTTAGGTGAATTGGCCAAATAATTATATTAGATTCAATATTTAACAAAATAATCATATGATAATTTTGACTAAATGAGTAACCAAAGTAGAAAAATATTGACAATATTACCCTTAAATGAATAATCAAATATAGAATAGAAACATAAAAATATTAAACATCTAACAGAATTTGTCTATTCTATCTAATATATTATAGTACAACTTAATATAGAAGGTAGATTTGACTGACTTTTATGTCTATTCTATCTAATATATTATAGTACAACTTAATATAGAATGTAGATTAAGAGAGTGGAGATATTTAATTTAAGGGACATAACATATATAATAATATAGATAAATCTGAAAAATAAAATAAAAGTTAAAGAAAATATCCAACATTCTATAAAGAAAATATAGAATAGAATGATGAATTTTTAATTAAAAGTATTTATCTTTTAAAAGAAAATATGTCTGTTTTTAAAAATTCAAACCACAAAATATGCTAAAAAAATTATATGTTTTTAAATAATTTTAAAAATTTGAATCATTTTATTTTTAAGAATATAGGAGATAAAAAATATGAGAGGGTGAAAAATATTAGAGTATAACCTATTAAAAAATGGAATAATAAAAGGAAATAAAATTTATATTTATATGTAATAGGGGTATTTTAGAATATATTGTAGATAATATAAAAAATATTATGGTCAATTATTTTATTGGTTAGTTAGTGAATTATTATTTTTTTATAGTTATTTATGCTAATCTTTCCTTACTTTTCAGGATACATTATTTTTCGGGATACATTATTTTTACAAAAAGATAAATAAATAACTCATTAAGAGTTTTTGAAATAAAAATTACAGAATGGCCGATTAAAGAAAAAAAGTTTACAGAATGGCCAAAAGTATCTTAAAATATCTAATGTCAGTAGCAAAGAGAGAGAGGTGTTGGAAACATGCGTCAACATATATACGGCGGCAAATTAATTATCATTATCCCACAAAATCCATTTAGATATAAACAGATTTGGAAGTATCGTAATCGTATTACCAAATTATTCCCTTAATTTATATAATAAGAATCAAATTGCCGTATGATATTAAGAAACCAAGCAGAGAAAAAAAGATGGGTAGGTGTGGGCACTCTTAATAGGTTTTAAGTTTTGACGAACTCATTATCAAAAGGTATAAGTATAAATTACTTTTCTTACCTAATACTTCGACTAGACTCTTTTGTTTGTGTTATTCTCTTCATTGCAACATTATCTACTTCCCTTTATTTATCTCCAATAGTATTAGAGAATTTGGCTGTGATAATTACGGGATTAACATCATAAGAATTCGATTTTTCTAACTTCGTAACGTTGGAACTGTAAAAACAAATATGTGGGCTTCTGTGTAAATCTTGATTAGAGAAATGATCGAATATTGGGCAAACGTATTATATATATATATAGTTTTTAGTCACTCCACTTTTGGAGTCTTGGAGATAGCAATTTTAAAATATTTTTTTTTATCTTTCGTAAGAGTTTTTTTGTTTGTTTTGATTCTTGGGTTTTGTGTTAGATGTAGGTGGGATCTTGACAGTGATAACTATCAAGTTTCAGAATCTTTGAAATGTATCTACGTGTCCTTAAAGTTAGTAATATTTCACATTTTAATATTAATGGCAGGTAACACCGTCCACGTGTATATAAAGTTTTGGTTTTTTCTAGAATATGGTCACAGTAATTACAAACATGGTTACATTTTGTTGCGTTGTTTTAAATTATGCTAGTAATAAAAGTTTAAAATCCATTCAAACAAAAGTTTTATCAAATCGAACCAAATAAACTTCGTTTCTACTTCGACAAAAGAAAAAAAGATTGTACGCTGAAATATCAGAAGATTCACCAGAGACGTCTTGGGTTATAGAGAAAAGATGGATGGAACTTAGGAGAATAATAACAAGTTTGAAATGTTGATGTAACACTCGGAATGGAATAATCTTTGGTGCGAATACGTGTGATGTGAGTCTTAACGTCTTTTATGGAACCACAAAAAGGTGAAAAAGCAAACCGAGTTAATAAACCAATTATAAAAAATAATAAGACAAAAACAAAACAAAAAAAATCAACAATAATTGAGTTCGTAAGCATCAATTATTACATGGTAAAAACTACAAAGAAAAAAAACAACAATAATGGAGATTGGAAGCATTAATTATATTGGAGATAGGAAGCATCAATAATCCATAGTTTTGGATAAAGCCTATTTAGAGGTTTTGTGTTTGTTTTTTTTCTATACACAGATAAAAATCCTATATTTGTTATCTCACTGTTTTATTTATTACCTTTTTCATGAAAATATTACTAGTTTCAAAAACCTTTATTTTGATATAATAAAAACAATAGAGAACCTAACCGCAATCGCTACGGACTAGACCCAATTGGCACATTTAATGTGTCGAAAACATCTAGTTAATCTTTTGCGTGTGCGTGTGTCTAAATTTCACATGCGCATTATATGTTTTGTTTAAAGTCTCTGTATCTTTATATCTATGGACAAGAAGGACCTATACAACGAGTAGATTTAATCTTTTGATATATAATATGATAAGAGTCCATGCGCTTCCAGATATAACTTAATTCGTATATTTTGAATCCAAATATATAAAAAAATATGTGATGAGAGGAATGGTGGTTTTGGTCCTTTTGGACTCTGGTGAAGTAGCGAAGGTTGACAAAATCTAAAAGCCCATAAAACCCAACTTGAGAATTGAATAAAAATGTAGAGAGCAATAACTGAGTCAAAGTCATGCCTCATGCTTGTTACGTGTACTCTATGTGTCCATGTTTACAACGCAAGATTCATGTCATTGTCGGTGCGCAAACTTGTGTTGACTTTTGTTTCAGTCGTGAAACATTAATCTCAAGATATATATACCGTTATTCTATAGAATTGAAACTATGGGTAGCAAATCATTTCCATTTTATGTATAGATTCAATTTATGTTTTATTTATCATTTAATCTGTAATCATACTCTTCTATCAAATTGAATATGAGTTTTTGTTGTTTTTTTTTTGGTTTCGGTCCGACTAGAAGAAAATAAATAAAATTGATTTATTCGGTTTTAGTTTTGTTTAATTCTTTAATTCGCCGTATAAAAAAACTTGATAATTGTAAATTACACAAAAAATTTGTAGATAATAGTTATTTGGTCTTTTATTCGTTGAATGGATTAGATTTTTAAAAAAGATCATGATTTTTGTGCTCTTTGTATCTTCATTTTTTTATTTTCTTTCTTTGAATCATCAATCATCATGCCCTTGATCTTGTTTTCCTGATTTATGGATTATAAAACTTGGTGCTAAATTTTAAATTGTTTTCTTGTATTGGATTTGGGTCTTGATTACCACAGTTTTTTAGCGTTAAAAAACCTTCTAAATCTTTTGTTTAAAAAAAAATATTGAGCCCATATTAAGGCCCAAATAGAAGGCCCAATCCTTACACGTTGTAAAACCCTCGAGCCGTGGAAGAAGCTCTTGACGATCCCAACAATGGCGGCTGCGAAGGACATCCTGACACGGCGATCTGTGGCGGCGACGATTAGGCTGACCGTCCCGGCTGGAGCAGCACGACCAGCACCACCGGTGGGTCCGGCGCTAGGTCAGTACAGGCTTAACCTTATGGCCTTCTGCAAGGACTTCAACGCACGGACTCAAAAGTACAAACCGGACACTCCGATGGCCGTGACGATAACGGCGTACAAAGACAACTCGTTCGAATTCACCGTTAAATCTCCGTCTGCGTCGTGGTACATTAAGAAAGCAGCTGGGGTCGCTAAAGGGAGCACACGTCCGGGGCATTTGACGGTGACGACGCTTTCGGTGAGACACGTGTACGAGATCGCCAAGGTTAAGCAGACGGATCCGTTCTGTCAGTATATGCCATTGGAGTCGATTTGCAAATCTATCATTGGTACTGCTAATTCCATGGGAATCAAGATTGTTAAGGATTTGGAGTGATTAAGGCTAATTTGCTTTAGCGGTGAGAGTGGAATTAATCAATCTGCTGTATTTCGAAATGATCTTTTATGTTCTTCTAATAAACGTATAAACATGAATGTCAGATTGTTCTGTTCACTCCATTTTCTTGCTTGTTTCAATGGAATCATAATTAGGAGTCTGAATAGATATTCATTTTTGTTTCAATGGAATCATATTGCTTGTTCGATCTTCGTCTTAAGACTGATATTAGAAAAGATTGATCGCTGTAAGAACATACATAGATTGTGTGTTGTGGCTGTAAAATTTGGACCATAAGCATGGTAATATAAAGTTCGTTCCTTTAAATAACAGACCAGATTCTGTTCTCATGGAGGAAGTTTTGATTGTTGAATCGACGATGTTTCTTTTTTACTACTTTCCAGAGAATTATGTGTTTCAAAGGTTAGGGATATCAAGGAACAATGGGATCTAAAATCGCAGACTCTAGTAAAAGATCATATAGAAACATCAATCTCAATGACGAGCTGTTAAGTTAGCGTTTCTTCTGTTTCGTTAAATATTCTTGCTGCAATATGTCTCAAAATGTGTAACAGCTTTGTGTATTTGTGTGTTTTGGAGAAAACAAGAACTTGGCTTTTTATTTCATCCGAGAACTGGTCAACATGTGATGGTTTAGACTATGTCCATCACAGGTTGTCTCTGCGACCGGTTCTTCAATATTTGGGAGCAAACCGGGTCTATGAAAGTTTTGAATGTTGTGGTGGTCAAGACAATGACTTGGCCCTTTAGAAATTAAAAGACGACACCTGACCGGAGCAATTGCACCCTGAAAGGGCAAAATAGAGAATTAGGCAAAAGTTTAAATCGGGAAAATCTGATGCAAACCCATTGATTTTAAGAAAAAAAATAACACAGAAAAGAGCAAAAAGTGGAGAGGGTCTTACGTTTCAGGGCCACACGCAATCTGAGTGCCATTCCTCTCTTTGTCTTTTCTCTCTCCCTTCTTTCTCTGTTCTAAGAAAGATCCAATTTTGAAGAACCAAACCAACGCGGTGGAATTTCAGTCACGTTAGAGAGATATGTCGTGTTCATCCTCGTCTGGATCAGAAGGAGAAGAAGAAGGTTTCGATGCTTACCGAAAAGGTGGATATCACGCTGTCAGGATCGGCGATCCTTTCTCCGGTGGTCGTTACATCGCCCAGAGAAAGCTTGGTTGGGGTCAATTCTCCACCGTCTGGCTTGCCTACGATACTCGCACCTCTGTACGCATCTCCCTCTTCTTTTGCCTGTTTCGATTTCTGTTGCTTTGATCGCAATGCTTAGGTTTTGATTCCCATAAATCGTGAACATCGAGCCTATATTCATTAGTTTTCATGAGATCTCTTCTCAACTGGGCCCTGATCTCTTTTATTTTATTTTTTCTCATCTGAGAGTTTATCTATGACAAACCCGAGATCGCATTTCATGCTAAATACACTGTTGAAGCAAAAAGACTCGCCCTTTTGATGCTTAAGTCTTATAGATTTTGGTGCACTGCTTTCATGTGATTTAATCTTGTAGAAGAGAGCAAACTTCTGAAATTGCGGAGCATAACCCTAGATTTGGCACTGTAGTACTCTCTAGTTAACCAGTTTGCCAGATTTGTTTGCTCAAAATGAATGCGTATTAAATGGTTCTGGAATCTTTAATCATATGAAGATAATTGTGATAACGTCTATCCTAAGATTGTTTTGCTTTGTATGTGTTGATGTCTCTTTTTGCAGAACTATGTTGCTTTGAAGATTCAGAAGAGCGCACAACAATTTGCTCTAGCTGCACTTCACGAAATCGAATTTCTTTCAGCTGCTGCTGATAGAGATCTCGAAAATACCAAATGCGTTGTTCGTCTTATTGACCATTTCAAGCATAGTGGTCCAAACGGGCAGCATTTATGCATGGTGCTCGAGTTTCTCGGCGATAGCTTACTCCGTTTGATCAGATACAACCATTACAAAGGTCTGAAACTGGATAAAGTCCGAGAGATTTGTAGATGTATACTGACTGGTTTAGATTATTTGCACCGTGAGCTCGGTATGATCCACTCTGACTTAAAACCTGAAAACATTCTTCTTTGCTCCACCATTGACCCTGCCAAAGATCCCGTTAGATCTGGACTAACCCCGTTATTAGAAAAGCCTGAGGGAAACGCTAACGGTGGCGGGTCAACTATGAATCTGATTGAGAAGAAGTTAAAGAGGAGAGCGAAAAGAGCTGTTGCTAAAATATCAGAAAGGAGAGTTTCAATGGTTGGTACTACAGGTGAAGAAGCATCATCCAAGACGGAAAGAAGTCTTGATGGAATTGATATGAGATGCAAAGTGGTTGACTTTGGTAATGCTTGTTGGGCTGATAAACAGTTTGCGGAAGAGATACAAACGAGACAATACCGAGCTCCTGAAGTAATACTAAAGTCAGGATATTCTTTCTCTGTTGATATGTGGTCTTTTGGTTGTACGGCTTTCGAGCTTGTCACTGGGGATATGCTATTTGCTCCTAAAGAGGGAAATGGTTATGGAGAAGACGAGGTAAATATCTAAATCTAACCCAAGAGTTTGGTTCATCTTTCAGTTTTCTTTTTTGATGTGGTTTTTGTATCTGCTTTGGATTTAGGACCACCTTGCTCTTATGATGGAACTCCTAGGAAAAATGCCTCGAAAGGTATGTTCTTCTTTTGCTTTTATGTTTCCTCGCAATTGCTCGTTTTTTGACGTGTTTGATTGACCAGATTGCGATTGGAGGAGCAAGATCAAAAGACTATTTTGACAGACACGGTGACTTAAAGAGAATCCGGCGGTTGAAATATTGGCCACTCGATCGTTTACTGATTGATAAATACAAGCTTCCGGAAGCAGAAGCAAAGGAGTTTGCCGAGTTTCTGACCCCTATTCTTGAGTTTGCGCCAGAGAAACGACCAACTGCTCAACAGTGCTTGGAACATCCATGGATTAATGTAAGTACACAGAACAATGCAGATAATGTAGAATCCCAAATGAGAAACTTGCAGATCAAAGAGTGAAAGAAACTCAACTTCCTCTTTGTTGTTTCTTTTTCCTTCATACCTTTTTGTTCCTGTTTTCTTTTTGAACAACTTCGATAACTTTTTATGCTTTCTTTTATTGTTTCATTGTTATTTGTTTTTTTTTTGGGAGCTATGATTATTGGTTAACCATCGATTTCATTTGTTGCTTATAAAGAATTGCGTTGTAGTGAATGAATTAATTGACTAACAAAGATGTCTTATCTTCTTGAATTTTAGAGCCGGTCAAATTCAATTTTTATTGTTAATTTATCAAAAATTGGTTGTAGTTACTATACAAGGGAATGAATCAACAAGATATTTTTTTTTGACGAAATGTTAAATTGATTAAAGAATGAACAAATGTTTATGTACAAATTGAATCAAGTTTTTTTTGTCGGCGTCAGTTAATTTATTTTTTATTGACTTCTCGTATATAATCTTGAAAACTATTATGTTTTTTTCCCTTAGTAGAGTAATAATATATATATAGATAAATTCAAATTTAGACACACTTGAGATAACTAAATCTGGTCAACATAAAATGAAATAATTATTTTATAAAGGGCATATCACTGTCAACGTATCTAATTATTGAAAAAAGTCGTAGGAATTAAATCCTTTACCTTCACGATTTTATTCCGATATAATATATAGAAGTAATGAAAATATATTTATAGAACAAAATAAAATAACATTCTATACAACAAAATACTCATCATTCAGCCAGTACCTATTTTTCTCTCACTTGTCAAACAAAATTACTTTTAGAAGCAAAAATACTTCTAGAAAAAAAACCCTAGATGGCGAAGTTAAAATTCTAAATCTATATAAAGTATAAAATAAAATAAAATAAAATAAAATAAAAATGAGTTATTGGTAAATTTAAAAATGACATTGTCCAGATGCTTATTAACTTTGAGACCACATGTGACGTGCATGACTGAGCTTTGTCTTTACTCTTAACAGATTTGCGTATATTTCTCATCCTGTGTCACACGTTCCATATCACCACGTGGATGTACACATGACACCAAATATCCAATCGTTGACTCTACAAATTATATACATTTTTCTTTGTAAATGTAATTTCCTTCTTCTACATCACTGTAATTGCAATAAAAACCAAATATGTATATTACTTTCCAGTATATAACATCAATTTAAAACATATCCGAAAAAGGAAACAACAATGTGATTCTTCTACCGAAAATAGCAATGCTGGCCAAATCTTGAGTAAAAAAGGAGTCTTTTTTTTTGTTTTTTTGCTATAGACAAGTTGCTATGAACGTACGGCCTTGTTTTGCTTCACATATTCTGGAGACTTTTAAGTCCTGGCACTTCTGTGACTGTGATCTTAGTATGACCGGGATGATCACACCGTTCTCTGGCGAATGAGCAACAGTTAATGGAGATGCGCATGAGATTCTGTTTTCTTGATCCCTAGAATTGCAAATGCTCAAAGGAAACTTTTTTATCTTCACTCTTCCTCTTCGTTTAACCAATGAATTACTTTCTTCCTTTGATTTATCCTTTCCCGGTGTCGGTATCGAATCCCCTTCATTGTATTTCAACGCTCTGTTCGTCTTCCTGCTTGATTCTAACCCGTTATACGAGCTGTCTGAATCCAAAACTCCAGCAATGACATCCATAGAACCAGTCAGTATACCAATACGCCCACCTTCACCTACGGTATCGTTCTTCTTCTGTTTCTTGTTTCTCTGACCATTCTCCTCGAAACCTGAGCAAGTTCTCAAGAGTCTAGGGCACCTATTGTCCATAGCTCGATGCAACCTATGCGCTAAATCCTCTTCCTTTGTATACAAGTGCTCTACGGGGACATGTTTCTTCTGCTTGTTCTTCTTAGGAGACCTCTCCTTGCAATCAGCCATTGCTTCTTTAGGGAAAGAATCAACCAATTCCAATGCCCTCTTGGCTGCAGCAATCGCCTTTGCGGAAATCAAGGCCTTTTCATTTGCCATTGCCCTCGCCGCCTTTGCAGCTTTCACTGCTAAAGCAGCCGCGGATCTCGTTGCCTCCACGAGCTCTTCCGGTGACTGACTCTGCTCATTGTTAGAACGAGAGGCTAATAAGTTGTCAAGATGGGGTTGGACATCGGTTGAAGCAGAGGAGGAGGATCCGTGTGAGTTTGAAGTGGACGAAGAAGAAGCGAAAGCTGTAGGAGAAGGAGAAGAAGATCCGGATCCGTTGGAGTTTAGCTTCTTGAATCCAGCAAGTAATCTCTTTCGAGGAGGGAGATGCAAATCGCAATCCAGCTGATTCATCTCCATTAAATCAGCTATAAAACCCAAATCGCTGAAACACGAACACGAATCAGATTAAATTGATCGGAACTCGAATTATTGGATGAGATCAGCTCGATTGAAAAAAAAAACCTTAAGGAACAGATCAGAGTACACACATCTGAATCAGCGAATGATTCAGATTCTAAAAATCAAAACAAGCCATTTCCTTAAAGATCGATACTTGATGCAATCGTGAAGACAGAACATACATCGATCCTACAAAACCCCATTTTTCAAATATGTCATTCCCAAATTCTCATAATTAACAACAAAATAAGCAGCATAATTTGACATGACCAGCTGAATTACTCGATCATAAGGTGATCGATGGAAGGTAAATTACGCAGCATTGAAACAACAAGACTCATAAATCAAACAAAATATTAAAAAAAACAGAGTGCCAGATGAACAAGCAATTCGATTTTACCTCTGTGTTTCTTTCCAGTTTTTTTTTCCGCAGCTTTGAAGTTATCTGATCGTTGTCTCAGGTTTTGTCGGGAAAAGAAAACAGAGACAGAAACAGAGGAGGAGAGATGAGAGAGTAGATGAGAAGGAAAATTAGGGTTTGCAGAGGGAAAGAAGGAGAGAAATGACAATGGACAAGAGAAGAGAAATTTGTTCCATTTTTCAATTTTATATGTAAACCCTACAAAATCACTCTCCTTCCTTCATCTTTTCTCTCTTTTTTATAAAAATTGTCACTTAATAATTTTGTAGTTTTATAAAAGTTTGCGTTTTACAGTAATCTCTGTCATGATGATGACATTGACAAGAACGGCATAAATTTTTCACCAGCTGGTCATACATTCCTCCCTCTAACCATATTAACGGCAGTCATGTCTTTCTCTCCTTCTTTCTTCACGGTGTTACCATTTTTTTTTTTTCTGGCGTCAGAGTATATTATATTTTTGGGAAATTACAATCAATAACTATAAAAAAACTATAATTAATCATGTAACCATAAGCTAGGATATAGCAAGTATAATATGTATTTGTGTAAATTTTGACGATAATTTTATTTCTCTACATTCAGTTAGTTAATTGTGCGCATATGAAACAATTATTTTTTAAATCTTTTTTAAAGTAAAAAATGAATAGTTTAACAATACTCCAAAGAGAAAAAAATCACAATTTTCCAAGAAAAATAATCATAGACTTGTAGATCCTTCTTCTTCTGCAAATTCATCTCCGGCCAGTTTTAATCGATCATGAAAACAGAGTAGAGTATATCATCAAGTCGCATTTAACTGATTAGTTTTATTAATTTATCTATTTTAGTATTAATAATGTTCAACTGTTCTGATATATGAATTATAGATTAGAAATTTGGTTCTAAGTAAGTTTTGGCCTGTGGAGATTTCGGATGATCGAATATGAATTTAATTTTAACTCAATTTTGGACGGTAAGAGTCACAAAAATGAGATTTTTGGGACAACAAGAACTTGGAAAAAAACAAATCTTGTCTACATTTTATTTTATCTATCTTAAGTTTGGAATGAAAAATGGAATGAGAAGATCCCTAACTAATAAAATAATAAGGTATTCTAAAAAATTTCCAATTTTTTAAAGAAAAAAACATGAATAAGTTATACAAAACATTAGACAATATAGAACTAATCAGCATATTTCTGAAAGGATGAAAAATAACAAGCATGAGAAATCAAGATATATACATATATTTTTACAAACTTATCATAACACAAGCTAGTCGTAAATTCTAATAACCAAGTTTGTTTTGACAAAAATAACACTATCAACTGTCACATACAAAGAAAAACTAAATCACAGGAAATTTCAAAAAATAATTATGTTTTAAATTTGGAGTGTATAAGTTTTGAACGTTGAATATGACGTAGGTTAATATTTGAAAAAATGGTAAATCGCTGGACCATGTTTCGACGGTAATCGTTATTAAATTTTGTTGGAAAAACGTTGGTTCGTGAGTAAACTTAGCCAATAGATATGAAAAAAGTTTATTAGCAAACCCTTTATATGGGAAACATCATAATCTTAAAGTTGTATATATATATTTAGGGAATATATTGAGTGTACAAGAAGAAGAATGCAATTGAGTGTAGTTAAATTAAAACCACTTACAGCTAGACACTACAATAAAAGATGTCATTACCTTCAAAAATTTATAACGAATTTGAATCGTTGTAAATAATCATCGTTTTTACAACTAAATTACAAAGAAAAAGAGATTTGATGGCAAATCGTTGCTAAATTTTGAACAAATCAAAACATCGTTATATAGATGATATAAACAATGATTTCCAACTAATTATCTACGGCACCCCAAATTGTTGTAATTATTACAACAAAAATCTAGAATTGTAACATAACAACGATTTAACATCGTTATGTACTTGTATTAATGAGAGGTAGGTGAACACATTTTAAATTTGGAGTGTACAAGTTTTGAACGTTGAATATGACGTAGGTTAATATTTGGTAAAACAATAGTAAATCGTTGGACCATGTTTTGTTAGTAATTGTTATTAAATTTTGTTGAAAAAACGTTGGTACATGAAAAAAGGAAATCTCAAAAAAAAATATCTATCTTTATTTGCTTTAAAAATGTATATATATATGAATCACGAAGTTAGATGTAAAAATGTCTATATACGAATCACTCAGAATGGTGTGAACCATGTATCTCGCAACTCCTGAATATTTTCATATTTCTTTTTGTATTTGATGTCCATTTTGACTTCTCCTCTCAGAACTTCTTGAACATATCTCAGTTTATCTACACAGTGACTGATGTATGTGACTGGTGTACCTACAAAGTGACTGATGTATATGACTAGTGTACCTATACAATGACTGGTGTATGTGACTGGTGTACCTACACAGTGACTGATGTTTGTGAGCATGTTAATAGCATTGAAGACAGATGATAACAAATCTTTTTTTGTGATTTCATTTTCTCATGTACCAACGTTTTTCCAACAAAATTTAATAACAATTACCAACGAAATATGGTCCAGCGATTTACCATTGTTTTACCATATATTAACCTACATCATATTTAACGTTCAAAACTTGTACACTCCAAACTTAAAATGTGTTCACCTACCTCATTAATACAAGTACATAACGATGGTAAATCGTTGTTATGTTACAATTCAAGATTTTTGTTGTAATAATTACAACAATTTGGGTGTCATAGATAATTAGTTGGAAATCATTGTTAATATCATCTATATAACGATGTTTTGATTTCTTCACAATTTAGCAACGATTTACCATCAAATCTCTCTTTCTTTGTAATTTGGTTGTAAAAACGATGATTATTTGCAACGATTCAAATTCATTATAAATTTTTGAAGGTAATGACATCTTTTATTGTCACCTTGACGAATAAAGGTTCCCAAATGTATATCATCAATACAATCTATACAAGAAAATATTTTCAAATACGATATTAATTCTCTGAGTTGAGTAGAAAGACTAACCTATAACCATTGCAGAATTGGAAGCCTCTGCTGCTTTTCTAGCCTTTGTTGCTTCCTCTCTTATGTTTCTGGCTTTAGCATCTTCCACATCAAGTTTATGAAATATTAGATCAAACATCAATGCCTAATTGACAACTCACTACTATGTGAAAAAAATGCATTATAGGGTTGTCAATTATGGTTGTGAATGCTTACATCAAGTTCCGCAAGAAGAGACTAGACTCTAGTTCCTTTTTGCTACTGTTAATTGTTACCAGCAGACAAAATCATTGACCAAAACCTATAAAACAAAAAAGGATATCTGTGAAAAAACCTCTAAAATTCAGTTTAATATTATAAATAAGAGAAGCAATTTATTCTATATGTTTTACAATCTGGTTACTTTAGTTTCGTGAATTTTCTTTTACTGGGCAAAAAAGATTAAAACCCAAAAATATGTATGTAATTTTGAAAAGGATTATAAATTTGAAAAACGCTGTCGTTTGTAAAACCCTAACCCCCAATTTTCCCTCCAGTTCCACAGTTGATAAGCATTCCCGTTAAGAGTGAGTGAGCGAGCGGGAATGGTGCGAAAGGCGATGCCTTTTTTGTGAGTTTCAACGCTAATGGCGATAAACACTCTCGCGATCTCCCATAATTGAAACCTGCGGAATTGCTCCTGAGATATCGGGTTTAGGGTTTTGTTTATCGGTGTCTCAGTCGGATAATTCGGAGATGAAGACGATCAAGCCCTTGCCGGAAGGTGTTCGTCACTCCATGCGCTCCGGGATTATCATTTTCGACATGGCGAGGGTCGTGGAGGAACTCGTCTTCAACAGTCTCGATGCTGGTGCGACCAAGGTCAGCAGAATCAAATCCCCCTCCGTTCGATTTCTTTTGGTTCTGCAACATGTTTGGAATTCTGCTGACTGAAATTTCTATTTTCAGGTGTCTATCTTCGTCGGTGTCGTTACGTGCTCTGTGAAGGTTGTGGATAATGGTGAGGAGTATAACTGCACGATGATTACTTTTACCTTTGTGCAAACGGTTGAATCTTAATTTGGAAATATTTACTGGTTTGGTTTCCAGGATCAGGCGTTTCCCGAGATGATTTGGTTTTGTTGGGAGAAAGATATGGTAAGCTCTAGCTAGAATCTTCGATCAGATGCTTTGTTTTTTAGTTTTTTTTGTCGTCTCACAACTTACTTTGCACAAACTAAGTATTTAGTTATGTTTTAAGTATTGGAAAAAGCTGCTTGTTAGTTTTTGATTGAAATCCTGACATGAGCATTGTCCGAAACAGCTACTTCAAAGTTTCACGACTTCACAAATGTGGAGACGCCCGGTGGAAGTTTTGGCTTCCGAGGAGAGGCCTTAGCTTCGATATCAGATATCTCTTTACTGGAAATCACGACAAAAGCTATTGGAAGGCCTAATGGTTATCGAAAGGTTATGAAGGTATGAGATGAATTTTGATGCTTATAATCTGTGCGATGTTGGTTACCTTTTTAAACTTCCTGCAACGCTTTTCAGGGATCCAAGTGTCTACATCTAGGAATTTATGACGATAGAAAAGACTATGGGATGACTGGTAATGTGTCTTTTGTCAGCATTTCTTTTTCTATCATGCTTTCAAATAGTAAAAATTACGCCTTAAGTACAATTTTCAAGAACTATTTGTCATTTATGATGGAGAAATGCATCTGCTCAATCTTTGGTTTACATTGACAAGGGGCCAAGGGCATGATTAAATTCTGATGTTGACCTGTTTGATGCAGTAACTGTCCGAGATCTATTTTACAATCAACCAGTGAGACAAAAATATATGCAATCCAGGTTCATTTCTTAGAAACTTAGACATCTGCATTCATCTTCGCGTTGTCTGAAATACGCCCATGTTTATTTCTCTCTGTCTTAAAATTTTTTTTTTTTGGCAACGGGAAGCCCCAAGAAAGTCTTGGAATCTATAACAAAGTGTGTGTTCCGGATTGCCCTTGTGCACTCGAATGTTTCCTTCAGTGTTCTAGATATCGAAAGGTGGGTTCCTACTTTCATTTAAAGATCCTTATGAATTCAGCCCTTCTGATAGTTTCCTTGTTACAGTGATGAAGAGCTTTTCCAAATCAATCCTTCTGCTTCAGCATTTTCGCTACTGATGAGAGATGCAGGGACCAAAGCTCTAAATTCTCTTTGTAAAGTAAACGTTACAGATGGTTTGTTGAAAGTCTCTGGGTATATATCTGGTCCTGGAGATAGTTTCAAGGTAAGTTACTTGCTGCACTTATGGGCCCCAAATTATTCCCCTTGTTTATCAGATTGTTAACCTTGTGCCTTACCTTTCTGTATTATTGTGGTATTTTCCTTGCAGGCTTTGCAGTATATATGTATCCTTATTTCTGAATCTTTTTATGTGTGACTATATATCAATTATCTTCTGCGGTTTAAGTTAGGAAGTATGTGGTTGTGTGGCCTTCACGGTGACAGATATCAACTCAAGATTCGTAAGCAAAGGTCCCATACATAAGCTGCTGAACAACTTGGCTGCTAGTTTTGAGTGTACGGATGACTGGAGGCATTCTGATGGGCTACAAATAGGAAGACGTAACAGACTTCAATCCAATCCTGGTTACATATTGTGCATAACATGTCCACGTCATCTTTATGAATTCTCATTTGAACCATCAAAGACAAACGTTGAGTTCAAGGTATTAGATTCTCTCGTGATCTAAATTTAGTTAGATTTTTGATATTTTAATGATTGCCTGTATCTCTATCTGCGGCAGAATTGGGAACCTATACTTATCTTCATAGAAAGAATCATTCTAGCCGACTGGAAGAAAGATGAAGGTCTTGGTATGCCACACTTTTGTCAAGCTCTGGTAGTATCCCTAATACCTCTCGATTTTTCAATGTTTTCTTACTGTTTTTTCTTAGTACTTTTTGATGGGGGAGCTGATCTACTGGCAAAAGGTGATAGTCAAGACCTGATTGATGAGAGGAGTAGACTTCAAAAAGGTACACAAACTTTCATACTGTTACCACTATATAAAATTAATTCTTACTTAGTGGAACAGGGCAGCTTTTACCAGTACTTCGTTTTCTGGATGCAGAGTGGCCAGAAGCTATGGAACCTACAAAAAAGAAGCTCAAGAGAAGTAATGGTCAGGCACCTTGTAGTTTTCTCTTGCCCCCGTCTGCTGACTTTAATGGAGACGATGGTTATTTGTCGCAAGAAAAGGAGAAATGGTCTCCAAAATATGAATTTGAAATGAAAATTCAAAATCTGAAAGAGCAAGACACTGTAGCTGAGTTTGACAGTCAGACTGCTTCTCTGCAGTCACCTGACATAGAAATGCAAAAAAATGAAGACTTTCCACAAGTTACTGACCTCCTAGAAACAAGCTTTGTTTCTGGTGCTAAGTGCAGCAAACAGTTTCTAACAAGATGCCAGATTAGCACACCTCTCAATGTCAACCATGATTTTATGAAAGATTCAGACGTATTAAATTTTCAGTTTGAAGAAGTTAAAGATGAGTTGGATGTCAGCAATTGCATTGGAAAGCATCTCTTGCGTGGTTGCTCCTCAAGAGGAAGCATTACCCTTCATGAGCCTAAACTATCTGATGGTGAAAGGTCTGAATCAGGCATGCCTATGATACTTGATGACAAACGAAGTAATTCACTGATTCATGTCCTGGAGACCAGAGAAGGTGGTTCTTACTGTGATGTTCTTTCTGATACTATTGAATTTCATGGAATGATCAGGACTCCTGATTTTTCCCTGAGGAGTTCATGGCAGGATAGTAATTGGTTTTCTCCACAACGTTCCTCAGATAGTGGAACCGTCGTAATTGGAGAAGATTATAACATTAGTTCCATACATATTGCGGACTTTTGTTCTTTTGAAGACAAATTTGCCAAGAACAAGTACTCTTCCTCTGTCAACCTGGGGAGGTCTGGTGCGGGTAGTTTCCGTTTGAGTTCTGAGTGGTCTACAATCTTCTCCACACCTCCTTCTGCGGCCAAGTTGGAGCCTGATTATCAGAAAGGTTGTCAAATTCTTGAACGGAGTTTGAAACTGGGAAGGATGCTTAACCCTGAATATTTTTTCAGTGCAGCTAATAACGTCAAATTTGATCATGAGGCCATACCTCAAATCGATTGCCGGAAAACCGGCACGGATTCTTTTGCAGATATGCAGAATTGCACTCAGTCAGATGAAATGATTTTCCAGTCATTGTGGGGGCATGCAGATAATGTGGGTATTGAAAAATATAGTATCAGGACGGAGAAGTTTAGTTATAGGGATGGCACACAGGATAATGTTGGTAAACAAAGGTCAAGAAGAAGCCGCTCTGCTCCTCCATTTTATCAAGAGAAAAAGAGATTTATCAGTTTAAGTTGTAGATCAGACACAAAATTAAAGAACTCTGATCCATCAGGTTCTTACTACTTTTTTTTTCCAGATGTTGTTATTTTGTTGCTACTGTTGTTTTAGTTTTGGAAATGTTGTAGAAAAGAAATTCATGAGGTTTAACTTTCTCCAGAACCTGATGATTTGGAGTGTTCGACACAACCCTGTAATGCATCTAATATGCATCTGAAGTGCAGCTTTCTTGATGATGTGTCATATGATCACATACAAGAAACAGAACAAACTTTGAGCCCGGTCTCAGACTTGAAAGCATCTGCTGGTTGCAGGACTGTCCACTCAATGACCCGAGATGAGGATGGAGACGAAGGTAACTATTAGACTTAAATTAGCTGTGTTTCTCTTTAGTAGATAAATCATCTCCAAGGCACTGCGACAAATGGGTAGACATTAACCTCCCATCGATGTAGTTTTCAATCAAAACGTTCTCCTTGAAAAGTCTGGTATATGGGAGTCTTCATGACGTTTCCTTTCCCTTCCTCTTGCATGTGGAGGAGTATTTAAACTCTTTTACCTGTCTCGCAGACTTCAGCTCAGAGGAAAATCTGGATCCAGTTAAATCCGCAACGAAATGGCGCCATAACTGTCCGGTCCCTCAGGTTAAGCAAATTGAAAGGATTTGTTTTTACCTAATAGACTGAACCATGGAAGACAACTGAGCATCCATAATATTTCTCATTGTTGTGCCAGGTTGCCAAGGAATCACACGAGCTTCATGATCAAGATAGTGTACTTGATATATGTTCAGGGTTTTTGCACCTGCGATCCGATGAATCCTTGGTTCCTGAATCTATAAACAGACACTCCCTTGAAGATGCCAAGGTTCTACAACAGGTGGATAAAAAATATATCCCAATTGTTGCTTGTGGAGCAGTTGCCATCGTTGATCAGGTTCATCCTAAATCATCTCTCTCTTTTCATTTATCTTAAAGTCTAAACACTATATCTAATATGGTTGAGGATTCTCTTCAAACTAGGACAACATAAGTTGTTGAAACTATTGCTCTTGATAAACGTCTTGCTAGAAGTTAATCTAAGGGTGTCATTTTTTACAGCATGCTGCCGATGAAAGAATTCGCTTGGAAGAGCTGCGTAAAAAGGTCAGAGCATCTTGGAACCTCAAGCTCATGTAACTACTTTTCTAGTGTTTCACAGTTTGGTTAATATTGTGCTTCTATCAACTGACAAAAAAATGAAATTACTAGGTCCTGGCTGGGGAAGCAAGGGCAGTCACCTATTTGAGTGCAGACCAAGAGTTGGTATGTTTGAACATGATATTAGATAACATCATCATCTGCTGGATTTGATCAGAGTAGTCATGCTGATGATGCATCATTAATCTTTTATGTTGTCATAAAAGGTACTGCCAGAGATGGGTTATCAATTACTCCAGAGTTATTCAGAGCAGATAAGAGACTGGGGTTGGATATGCAGCATTAATGTAGAAGGGTCAGCGTCCTTTAAGAAGTAAATTTGCTCCTGCGGTCCCATCAATGTGCAACACGTTTTGATTTCTTTTAACAATATGCAATACTTGATCATCTATGAGGCAGCATTTGTAGTTGTGTTTTTTAGATTGCGCGCCATGATTCTCTAAATGGGTGATTAATGAATTTCTACAGGAACATGAGCATCATCCAACGGAAACCAACTCCAATCACACTTAATGCGGTTAGGCGCCTACTCTAGCTCTTTCAGTTAGATTCTTTTCTCTGTGGGAGTATATTTGGGTCACTTGAATAATCACTCTGTTTACACCACTTTAAGGTCCCATGCATTCTGGGTGTAAATCTATCAGATGTTGATCTATTGGAGTTCCTGCAGCAGGTACGCTCATAATCGTGTAAGCACATGGCTTACCTTTTCTTTTTCTTACTTTCAGATACTTACTCAACTTTTGCGAAGCCAGCTTGCAGATACTGATGGATCATCAACAATTCCTCCATCTGTTCTTCGAGTCCTAAATTCCAAAGCATGTAGAGGTATCTCTCCAGAATTTTTTGGTATGTTCGAGGATAAGTTAGTGACTACGATTGGTTTCACTGATAATTCTGTCTTCTTCTACAACTGCTAAGGTGCAATTATGTTCGGAGATTCTCTGTTACTCTCGGAATGCTCTTTAATCATTGAAGGACTGAAGCAGACCTCACTTTGTTTCCAGGTAAGTAAGAAACATCAAATCTTACCAAAAGGATTCATCTTTAATCAAACTAACCCATTACTTACTGCATACAGTGTGCTCATGGGCGACCAACGACAGTTCCTCTAGTCAATTTGAAGGCATTGCACAAACAGATAGGGAAGCTTGAGTTCAGACAACCATGGCATGGGTTCGAACGCCGAGAAATCACACTAGATCGTGCGAAGTCACGCTTAGATGAATCTAAAAGCTAAAGAAGTTGCACCTGTATCAAGCCCTTGATGCCATAGACACAGTAAATACTGTACTCTTAGTCACACTGTAAATCTTTTCCTTGGATGTATAGTAGTTAGGGTTGATACCATACTTGAGTTTGCAAGCTGATACAACTCATTGCTTCAGTCAATATACCAAAAAAAAGGTCGAGAAATGATCCACGGTCCAAAAGACTGGTCATGAAAAGCTAGATAGAAATGAGAGAGAAAAAAGTTCACCAGTGGAGAGTTTTATAAACTCAAATTCTTTCATCACATAAAAAAAGTGCTATCGTCTTTCACGTATGTTAGGCAGCAAGCAACAAATCTACAAGTTCTGTGAGCTCAGATTATCTGTGTTTGTCTTGTAATGGATCTCCCATGTTCATCTGCTTGTATTGGCAGTACATGTCAATGCTTAACCAGATACAGCATGTTCTTCTGTAGTTATCATTTCACTTTGATCTGTGCCAATAACAGCACACAGTGCCTTCCAAATGGGAACCAGCATCTTCATTGACGGACGCAGTTCCTGTACAAAGAGGAAACTAAACTTTGAATCAATGGCTAAAAGAAACAATATAATGTTCCCAGATTGAATCCTTGGAAGCTCGAAATTATTCTCAAAGTTGTCAGAAAAAGTTTCTCTCACAATGTATTGGACGAAACTGTTTGCATTACCTTAAACACCAATGTAAGCTGTTCTTCGCCACGCAGAAATAAGGAGAGACTCCAATAACATGTAACGGGGGTGACACATTCGACCAACACAGCCTTCAAGATCTTGCCGATGGGGATAAACCTGGAGACAGTTTTTCCACTGCAAAGCAGAAACATGAACAAAAAATGAGGTACTTGTATGGTTGGTAGAAGCACAGATGATAACAGCTCATGAAAATTACAACTAATTCCACCATTACCACCTCTCTAATAGGCCATTAATATGCTGATCATTATGTCATCGTGGAGTGCAGGCAATATATACTAAGTGGATAAAGCGTACCTTAAATATTGAGTTTCAAGTTGAATCCCAAAGGTTGGCATGATTATAACAGATTCTGAACAAATCAAACAAAAAAGAATCAGTGTCACTATGTGAAGACTATATCGATTGGTGAAACTTTAAACCGTGTAACAAGGCCTCACCTTTCTTGACAAACTTCCGACTTTGTATCATAACAAAGAAACCACTTAATAGGCAGCTCCAAGAAAGAGTTCTAACTGGATTGTCCTGTTTCAAGTGAAACATCTTTCAGAAATCCATGTGACGAAGAAATAGATGGAACATGAACCCAAACATTAACATAGTTCTAAATGCCGTGAGATAAATCCCACGGAATGAAACAAAATCGTATGCCTTTGTCATACTACGCAATAGCAGCACTAGTTCAAAGCAATGCCTGAGAATTACTCACACGCAAATTTATATCTAGATAACAAACAAACAAACATCTCTAAACGTATCATTACCTTTCCAAGAAAAAAGTACATAGAAATCGCCAGAAACACAAAGAAGAAAGCAAGCCCCCTAAGACGGGCATAACTAGTTACTCTGCTTCCGTTGATGATCACATGGTGAAGGTCAATAACTCCTCTAGTTGCCTCACTTTCATTTTCACTTTCGTGTATGTAAGTATATCTCTTATTCGAAAAAGAGGAATTCCCCATTCGAAACCTGCTTTAGTTGTTAACACACTGTACCTATCCCTGTTGTTTACTCCTATCCATATAAAAGTCTGCCCCAACACAAGACCAGCTTCCCAAATACCCAAGAAGTATCACTCAATTCAGGCAACAAAACAATTTCTCTGCGGCTTTCAGACGACCAACATGCGTTCATGATAACCCCGTTTCACCATTGAGAACAACTAAGCCTTATAATCTCGCCAACGATCCCCACACAACGTCCTCCAAAACACAATAAAACGATATATCAAACAGGAAGAAGAAAGGATTCTCCCGGAGCCGACGAGCAAAAGCCGCAATTCTTAATATTAGAGTGAAACCGAAAAGGGTCAAATCTGAACCGGCTTGTCTTACCGGTGAAGAGAAGAAGACGATAGTGCGGTGGAGACCAAAAAAGGTCGAAACTTTCCAGACTGTATGCCGTTTCCCCCGATACAAAAATTACAAACAACTGCCGTTTTAATTTGTTTACGTTAACGCCTCGTCGTTTTTTGGAGTCTCGTAACAAGTATATAACCTAATTTTTAGCTTTAGCTTTTTTTATGGAAAAGGTCAAATCTGATTTTTTCATTACTTCGATCTCTCCCGGTACTTCCCTAAAAGCCGTCGGCTCTCCGTTGCTCCAATCGTATTTCGCTGTCGTTACCTTTAGCGTATCCCTCTGCTCGTTCCCACGGAGAAGAAGAAACCCTAATTTAAAGTGCGAAACTTTTCGATCTCAATCATGCGCTGCAAGAGATGTAATGGCAGCAGCTTTCAACGCGACGAAGACACAGGGAATTCGTTTTGCGGTGGATGTGGGACACTACAAGAGTACGATAACTATGAGGCACAACTCGGCGGCATAAGAGGACCTCAAGGTACATTTATCCGAGTAGGCACCATTGGTACAGGCTCTGTTCTTGCTTATAAAGAGAAGAAGATATTTGAAGCCAGTAATGCGATTGAAGACATCACAGAGAGATTGAATCTGGGTAATAAAGCTGAAGAGATTAAGCGTATGATCAATAAAATAACGGACGGGGAATTTGGTCAAGGTGAGTGGTTCTCGATTTTGATTGGGGCGTGTTGTTATGCAGTGATGAGAAAAGAAGGGAAAGGTGTTTTGCCTATGGAAGAGATTGCTGTTGTTGTTGGATGTGATTTGCATCAATTGGGGAGTATGATTAAGCGTGTTGTAGAGCATTTGGGGTTAGAATTGCAAGAGTTTGATCTTGTGGGTTTGTTCACGAGGACGGCGACTAATTCGTCGAGATTGAGTGATATTGATAGGAAAAAGAGGGAGAGAATAACAAAGCAAGGTGTTTTTCTGATGAACTGTTCGTTGAAGTGGTTTTTGTCGACTGGGAGGAAACCAATGCCTTTGGTTGTGGCTGTTTTGGCGTTTGTTTGTCAAGTGAATGGTGTGAAGTTAAAGATTGACGATTTGGCCAAAGATGCTCAAGTTTCGTTGACTACTTGTAAAACTCGGTATAAGGAGCTATTGGAAAAGCTTGTGAAGGTTGCTCAAGAGGTGGGTTTGCCTTGGGCGAAAGATGTTACTGTGAAGAATGTTGTGAAACATTCAGGGACTTTGATTGGTTTAATGGAAGCTAAGTCCATGAGAAAGAAAATCGAAGGGAAAGGAGATGAATTGGTTAGAAGTGGTGGATTTTGTTTAAAGGATATAGTGAAGGATTGCTTAAGCAAAGAAGCTATGTATTGTTATGATGATGATGATGGTCAAGATAGCATGTCTCGGTATTTTGATGTAGGAGGTGAAAGACAGCTTAGTTTACGTAACAACGATGATAATATGTCTCGGTTTCTTGATGTTGGAGGTGAAAGCCAGCTTAGTTTATGTAACAGCGATGATTATATATCAGCGAAACAGTTGTCTACAATAAATAAAGAACTTGAAGATGGCATTCATCGTGTGACTGTTGCGAAAAGAAGTCAGGGAAATAATAATAGTATGTGGCAAAAGAGATCGGTTTTTCAGATGGTTTCTTGTGAAGATTGGTGGAAAGGGAAATCGAAGCTGAGTCAAAGGCTTACGCTCAAGGAAGTGTTGGAGAAAGATGTAGGGCTTGATGCTTTGCCTCCTTCTTACATAAAGGGTTGTGCTGCGGTCGAAAGACGAAGAGAGAAGATTAAGGCGGCTAAGTTACGGATTAATGCGATACAACATCCTTCTGACATAGTTGGTGGAAGTGGGTTGTCTTTGGAGCATGAACATAACAACAAGAAAAGGAAGAGAGGATCTGAAATTGATTGGGAGGATTTGGTTATACAGACTCTGGTCTTACACGATGTGAACGACGAAGAAATCGAGAAGGGCCATTACAAATCTTTGCTAGGTTTGCATGTTTTCGATTAAATTAAAATGCACTTCTTGGTTTTGCAACTTGCTTAGAGAAGAGAAACTGTAATAACTGAATCATTTTTTTAATAAGTATTATTATGATTAAGGAGATAGGAATCGTTCTGAATGCAGAAAACATCAAAGCATGCATCACAAGCTCTAAGACAATTCAACATTCCATGAAAATCCATGAAATACTAAATAAAAAGCTATTGAAACCCCCAGAAAAAAAATTTAAAAGTCTAAAACTGCTTAAGACTGACTACGAAAATCCATTATTTTGATCTCTGATAATTGGAAGTTTCCTCATCTTGTATTAATCAGCCTGACAAGCCATAATCTTCAACATGATCATAAAGGTTGTAGTTTTCAGACAATCCCATCTTTCCAACAAGATGCTCATCCCCTGAAAAACACAAATTACAACAAACTCTCTGATTATTGTACAGACACAATTCACCACATCTACAAAGCCAATGTCTGTTCCGTTTTACTGTCTGCGATGTTAAGACATTCTAAGGAATGTAGTCAATCGAAAATAGCAGACTAAACGTGAAATTAACTTACTTGGGTTTGATAGGACTCCTAGCAAGTGAAGATCAGAGCTCATCTCAGGGCTCTGGAAGCAAAGATCTTCAGGCCTAGGACTAGTAGTTGTTGTCCCAACGGCATTGTTGCTGTTGTTTCCATCAGGAAGAACAAGAAGACTCTCTGGTGTCTTTCTTTTCTCATTCAATGTCTCAGTTTCAGTCTCTACCTCAGACTCACCATTGTTGTTGTTAGAAGAACCAACACCATGCTGCTTCCTCTTGGAACGAGCACGCCGGTTCTGGAACCAGTTGTAGACATTTTGATCAGCAATTTGGCCGTGTTGGCTCAGCTCTTCGGTTATGTCTTTGATCTTTTGCTTGCTCGGTGTTCCTGTGCCTTGATCGAATATACGCTCCAGAATCTGAAGCTGCACTGGCGTAGGAGTCCACCTCTGCCTAGCTGTCATCTTGTGACCAATAGTTGGGTCTGCGTATAGACCTCCCAATCTCCCTCCTGTTATAACCCCAAAGAGACAAATGAAGCAGGGTTGTTGAAGTTTGAGCTAAATAAAAACTGAAACTTTATATATCTTAAGAACAAGCATCAAGCAGAAACACCTTCTAAAGGGAAGCTCGATTCGGAGGACCTAAGCTAAACCATTATTTCTCCCATGTCTTAATTGAAAATTCCACGAAAGGGTTTTGGTCTTCATCAGATTGAAACCGCTAATTACGCCAATAAAATGATAAAAAGGCAGGGAATTTTCAATTGCCCATTTCACCAAAGAGAAAAACGAGTCGCTGAATCAATCGAACCACACGAAAATTCTGAAAAACTAAAAAAAAGAACCTTTTTTTATTTTCTTTATGTGAACAGAGAGAAACTAAAATGGAAGAAGAAGGAACAAAACCTGCAAGATCTTGTTGAGAAGTGAGGGTTTTGTGCATCTCAACGAGACGCTCACAAATGGTGGCGTAAATAGCAATCTGTTTCCTCAGAGTTTCAAGCTGCTCGTCGGTCATCACCTTCACGTACATTCCTCCGGAGCCGGAGCCGCCATTAACGTCGATCCCCTGAAGATTAGAAGAGTGATGGTTATTGGGTTGCTGCTGATTATCCCACTCCATCATCTCTTTCGTCACAATTTCGTCTTTTCTCCTCTCTCTTATTTTTTCTCTGTGTGAATGAAGGAAACAGAGGAAGTCAGTGCTTTTTCGGGAGTAGAAGGGAAGGTAAAGGCAGAAAAGGACAAACAAAGCTGAATTTATATTAAATTCTAATGTTAGTGCTAAGAACAAAAACAAAATAAGAATTAAAAAACGATAATATATAATTAACTCTTCATAATATTTTTAAGAAAACGGTAATATAATTATTTAAGAAATAAGAGTGTGATTAAAGGAAACTATTTGCATCAAACGGTTATTTAGTTTCCATTTTAGAACTTGACCGTTTGAAATTTGAAACGTAATAAGCAAACCTATACAGTTAACAGCTACTTCCATAACTGATATTTACATTACCTTAGTTAATATTATATTTGAAAATAACCGTTACTATTTTATTTATGAAATTAACATCCCGTTGGGAAGATTTGGTTGTTCATATATAAGTATATATAAGTAGATCAATGAAGCAACTTAATGTTTTTGAGTTTTTATTTTTGTTGTTTAGTATTTTCTCAAAACACTGAGATGGTTTTTTTTTTCTTTTGTAACTAATAAACTTCTAAAATTTGATTACTTTTAAATGAATCTGTAAATGAAAAAGAACTAAGGTTTGAGATTTTTATATATTTATATATGCTGTTTAAATATTTTCTTTTCTTCTAGTTATATATTTTTGTTTACATGGTTACAGCAATAATATTAATATATGAAACTGCAAAGAGAAATATTATGAGATGAATATATTACATCTATGATACGACCGTTGTACTATAAATTATATAATAGAAACCGTGACCAAAAAAATTTAATGTGCTGCCATGGACTGATGGACACAATGAAGAAAAAACAATATGGATTATATATGGTTTCATCAATATTTCAAACATAATTGTATTTTTCACTATAAAGCTCGGGTCA
Organism: Schrenkiella parvula; assembly: GCA_000218505.1. Classification (NCBI taxonomy): domain Eukaryota; kingdom Viridiplantae; phylum Streptophyta; class Magnoliopsida; order Brassicales; family Brassicaceae; genus Schrenkiella; species Schrenkiella parvula. Next base: position 16,836,360 of record CM001193.1, on the reverse strand, counting down.
TTGGATTCTTTTTTTTGGAAGTAATCTATAATTTATCATATTAATTTTATTAGCCAGCAAAACTAATAACATATTTAAAAAAATACCATAGAATAATCAATTCTATTTTATTGAAAAATAAGTTATTACAAAATTATATTTAAAAAAAGTTTTTGGTCGAAACCTATCACCAAATAATTTGATTTGAATCATAAAATTATGAAATTCGTAAAGGCGATTGTTTTTATTTTATTGGTCAACAGTCAAATCCGTATTATTATTTTAAAATAACTAAATAAGTGATAAACAAAAAAAATTTTGTGGCAAAGTAAACAGCACTATAATTTACTGTTTTCCTGACCGGTTAACTGACAATCCGATGATTGATAAATTGCGGTTACGATCTAACTTTTCTGACACATTCCAAGCCATGTTTTATTTTTCATAATTATTCTATAGAGAGTGTTTTTGGCTTTGGCTACACCGTCTTTTGCAATAACTATCATCTAATTCAAAACATTAAGAAAATAAATAAATCTAAATAATTGGTGGGCCAGTCGGGTCTTATAAGTTAAGGAGCCACAGTTTCCACGTGTCAGCTACACATTAGAACTTGTAGGTGGTCGGTGTCCGCCGCCCATGTTCCACGGGCACTTAAGGGTCTAAGGTTTTAATAAGATCTAATCTGAGTCATTAATTGCAAATTATATAAAAAAAGAAAAAAAAACAATGAAACTAATCCCTATATAATAATAATAGTAATAGAAAATTTTGAAATAGGTTGTCTTTACTAATTGTTCAATATAAAATGTGAGCATTGTCGACAAAAAATATGAAAATAGATTAGGAAAACTAAATGTGGTCATGACTCATGCTTGTATTGAATATTTGAGTTCGGGAACGTGTAACTAATTTAACTCTTCTACTCACATGTTGTGGCCTTTTTACACTATAAAACATACGATGAACTTACTTCACAATGATATCAATCAAAGACTCAAAGCCAATGCCTTACCTAAAATATGTTGGAGATGAGTCAAAGTCGTTCGATTAGAAGTAATCTTTAGAATTTAAATGTATATTTCTTGTGTGGCTTTTTTTTTTAATCTCGTCTAGTCGACAACTTTAGTGACAGTTTAAGTTTTTGTAGGTTTATGTTTTATAAGTAGTCTAGAATTATTTTATTATTTAATTAGTTTTCATCTTTTTTTTGGATAACAAAATTTTCTTCTCCATTACTATCGTTTGAGCATCTTTTTAATCATCGACATTATGAAAAAAAATAATGAGGTTTGCATGTGCAACACTTAGTCAAATACCAAGACCAAACTGTTTAGATAAGCACCAAAAAGTCATACCGTATTGCCGTCGGGACATATAAAATTATACATAAAATTCTTTTTTTTGTCACTAAATGATAGATAATAATATTGATAGTCACAAAATTTCACCTTTTTCAACTTGAATTACTAGTAATCAGTATAGTAAAGAAAAAAAATAAATAATTTGATAGTACATCAAATAAAATATTTTGATTAGCTTTTGAGATCTTACATCAATAGTATTTTGTTAGTTTCAAAGTAATTTTAAAATTAGATATGAATTAGTATTATATTTGTTATCTTACAAAGAATCATTGAGCTTGTGCTTACATAGTGATGACCCATTGGATTCTCTTTGGCCAAGCTTCTTTGGATTCTTCCTTTAGATTGGAGAGTTTGGTATACCTATAGCTTCTCTAGTCTTCTACCCTTGTTTTATGCTTACTTCTCTATCATTCCTTTTGAATTTATTCTATAGATTTTAAATTACAATTTATGTTCTTAATCCAGAAAAATAAATCTGCTGTAATTTGTGTGGTGAGATATAAAGACATCATATACACTGATTCGCTAAAACAATATATTTAAAGTGAAAACCGCAAAAAAACATTCAAATTTCAAATTCTTTCAGAAAATTTTGGTTTTGAAATTCTTTAAAAAAAATGGAATAGGAGACAGTTTTTTTGTAATTGCTGAACAATTATATATTTTATGTTCAAATATTCCTTTTTTTGTTTTGGTCTCCTGTAGATATGCTTGTTTAAGTATTATGCCTTTTTTTGCTCGTGTAATAATGATTAGCCATAGGGTGAAAAGATAGGGCAAGGTTCAGTAGGATTATGAATATGCTTTAATAAATTAAAACCTTGGACTCAAAGTGAAGACATCTTAATTTCCTCTTTTAGTTTTTTTTTGTAATTGTCAACGAGGACACCTTCCTTTCTAATTATTGCAATTGGCATCTTAAAGTTTTAATAATTTACTGGGAGACGTGTACACATTATCAGAGTTTTAGCATGATTTATTATCATAATTAAGTTTATTGGGTGTTAGTGGTCAGTGTTCATCTCACAAGTTGCACTTGCACCCATAATTAAAATGATGCATTCAGGCTGAGACCAGTTATATCTCCTAAACGGCCCAGCCCATCAGTTTCTAACTTGTCTAGACCAATTATTACAATTAACTTACAATTTTGTGTTTTGTTTTAATGGTTTGTCATTATGCTATGCATCGGAATCATTGGTTTAACTCAAAAATACAATACATTTTGTTTGGTTGTTTTGGCGTTACAATTATCATCAATTTTGATCAAATGATCGAACTTCACACTTAATACTCAATTAACTGAACCTTTGTTAAAGTTTGAGCGTTTCTGTCTTTTTGTGTCACGATATTTACTATCACTACACAAACCGTTAGTCTTAAAAGTTTAGCAAGCTCATGTCCAAGAAATAAAAATATTAGGAAATGAAAAAACCTTACAAACCTTACAAACCGTTTGTCTAAAGTACAATTTTTATTTATTTAGGGTCGGTGGTCAAACCTTAAAAAGAAAAGAAAACAGCATGATCTCTCACCGTACATCGACACAAAAGCGGACGTCTCCTGTTGCGCCACGTAACAGAGTCAGGTCACCAACTTTAACTAATGGAACGCATGTAAGAGATTAGCGGTTGCCACGTGTACCGTATTGACTTGTCTGTGAAGATGACCCTTCTTTGGCTCTACCATGAGCTTAAAGCTTCTCTTTTTTCTTTTCTTACAATGTTGCTTTAATCATCAAAGTTATATGTGCCCACTGAGTGTTCAAAAAATCGGCTTAGGCGCTGCCTAGGCGTCTGGCTAGACGGTCAGATATACACAGCCGAAACGATTTTACTAAAATCGGTAAAAAAATCAGAAATCCAGTTTAGGCGATCTGGTTCGGCAAAAATTGGCAAAAATCGGCCAAATCGCTCAATTTCCAGTTTAAAAATCGGTTTCAAATTTTTAATTAATTTATTGGTTTTTAAATATGACTTTATTTAAATATAAATATAATCTAATATAATAATCTTTAACGCTTAGGTCCCGTTTAGACTCCGACTAGTCGTTCTAGGCGTTAGGCTCCTATCGACCGCCTAGCTACCGCCTAGCGATTTTTTGAACATTGGCCCCAGTCACATTTGTTCTGTTTTATTTATTTTCAGTATTTATTGGTTTTAAAAATATATTAATATTTCAATTAAACCAATTTTCTTGGGTTTACTTGGATATTCGTTTTACTCCGGTTTTTAGCAAACCGTATCGTTAATTTATAAGAGAAAATAAGAACTAACTGTACTGTTAGAAAATAGTTATGTTCAACTAAGATTTATTTAGAAGCAGAAAAAATAGCTTTATTTTTTTTGGCGTCTTTTGGCTATTGATCTTTCATTCTACTCTAAGAGAAGCACACTGACACACACAAGTTCGAATTCTTGTGTTGGTGGGACGAGTCCCTATTAAAGACCATTGTCCCACACGTACTCTATCGCATGGATTAAGGTTTATGTGGTAGTAATGGTTTGACAATATAATATCCGACTTTAGGAGTTTTTATTGTTATCCGAATTCATAAATACCTACATGCATTTTCGAAAATAGCACAACGATTTCATATAGTTTTGGCAAACTTATGTAGATTTAAAAAATGAGTAAGTAAGTGAACTGAAAATATTTCAAGATTTTAATGTATATATTATGAATATATGGTGAGTGATTTCACTCGCACAAATAAGTGATCTCACAATTATTCTAGATTTTTTATGTATTGTAATTTAATTGATTTCCATGTATTTCACTATTTTAAGATTTTGTTTGTTTGATTGAGAAGTATAATTGACCAATTTGAAACAGATTTTACTATGAATTTTTTTTATAGTCTTTAGTTCGAATTAAGTATTTTCGTAAACATATTGTGAATTTGAAGGATTTTCAAATAAATGTAAAGTTTGGTTTTATAATTTTTTTCCTTAGTTTTAGTTCAGTTTTGGAACAAGGCATTATATTTTAAAATAAACTTGTTTGGATAGATGGTTTGTCTTCAGTTGATCCCTAATTTACATTGATTATATATTTTTATTAAAATATGAGATTGGACCTTTCTTTTTAAATAATTTTTAAAGGGATTTAAACCATAATTTTTGTTTTAACTTCAAATCATTAATATAAAAATCTATTTTGTTTTTAAGAATTGGAAAAGAATAAATCTAATTACACCCCAGATATACAAGAATTTTGACTTCAAGTGTAACAAGTTATTTATTTATATATACTTTTTTTAAGTACTGAATTTTGACTTCAAATGTAATTCTGATATGTTTCCATATATGTTTTGAATATTTTTTTTCGGATCGCCGTTTATAAAAAAACCGTCAAAGGAACCGTTACTTGTCAACACTCCACATCTCGTTTCTCTCCGTCTCTCTCTTCCTTCTTCTCCCTTAATATATGTTGTAGAGACGAATCGAACCAAGCGATTTGGTGATCTCCCAAGACTCTCTGAGACATTTAGAGTTTGATACTTTTGTCTATTTTCATTTGAATCACCTTCGATAATTTTGAATCAGTTCACTTTACGATCCATTTCGTGGTTCTGACAAAGATGTTCGTGAAGAAGCTCGTCGAGATTGCAGGGAAGAAGGTACACAAATCCAATCATCTTATTTTCTCCAACTGTTCATCTTCTTCTGCGTTTGGGCTTCTGAGATTAGTGAAATGAGCTTCTTTGCGTGATTCGTCGAAATTCTCAAGTTTACTGAAATCGATGTTAGATCCATTCGTTAGAATAATATTTGATTTTTTTTTAATTTTTTTTTTAGATTTTTCTTTGCCACCGTTATTACATATATTTGATGGGCTTTGATGATTAAATTCGTACTTTTGTCGGATTAGTAACACAAATCGTTTTACTTCTGAATGTGACTGTGAGACTTTGTGTCGGTTCGTGATTAGCCCAGATGTTTAATCCATTTTGATATTTGATTACAAAAAAAGAATTATGACGTAAGACGAATTTTGTCGACACGCATGTTTCGTGTCCTAAATTTTTGAAAAGTTACATTAAATGCGTATCCAATTTTGTTTGTCAATCTCTATCGTTTGACTTTTCTACTTATCCATAAGACCCAAACCGGTTGGTTAGTGTTGTCCAGCCGGTTTAGTTGTAGACCGAAGAAACAGAACACAATCATGCAAACAATCTGCGAATTTACCATTTTGCCTCCATTGTTGCAGCCTGGAGGAAGCTCATCGGAATGGCTGAGAGCTAATGACGTTGAGCCACGTGTCGTCTTACATTATGGAATCCCATCAGGATCTCACTTGTTTGCTTACGATCCAATTCAGAAGATCCTCGCAGTTTCCACCAAGTAAGAGTTTAAATTTTCATTCAAGTTGTTTCATTTGTTGTAACTTGTATCTTCATAATTTTATTCGAAATGTGGACTTTCTTGATTCTCAGGGATGGTAGAATCAAATTGTTTGGGAAAGATCAGACTCAGGCTTTACTGGTATCAGAAGAAGCATCCACAAGCAAGTTTCTTGAGGTGCTCACTTCATTATTTCTTTCTTCTCTCTCTTTATTTGGTGTCTTTATTACAATCACATAGCTTGACATATTGTTTGGATTCTCCAGTTTGTTCAGAACCAAGGAATCCTTCTCAATGTGAACTCCAAAAATCAGATTGAAGTAAGACATTTCTTGAAACACTCAAGTAGTAGTAGTAGTAGCATTTGAGCTTTCGTCTAAAAGTTAATTTCACTCAGGTTTGGGACTTAGAAAAGAAGCTTCTATCTCATGTTCATGTTTTCAACGGCGAAATCAGTTCTTTTCGGCTTATGCAACATACACCATACTTGTATGGTTCAATTCTCAATCTTCTTTTAGCTTAACTTCGCATAGTTTCTTGAGTTCCTGATAATGAAAACAAGTGTGATTTTGAATTGGCAGTTACGTTGGAGATTCTTCTGGTAATGTATCGGTGTTGAAGATCGATCAAGATTCTAATCAGGTTATACAAATGGATTACACTATACCTTATCTGGCATCAAATGGTAATTAACTAAATACCAAAAAATAAGAAAATAAGGTCTCTCTGGATCGAATTGCCACTTGAAACATCTTGTTGTTGTGTAGGCTCTCCAGTTGAAGCTTCTGATGATACTTCAGTTGTGAGCATTATACCACAGCCAACAGCTGAAAGCAAGAGGTAACATATCAAACCCCATTTTTGTGGTGAAAAGCAAGAGAGCAAGCCACTTTAGTCATTTACACTTTTGCTCTCAATCTTTGAAGGATTCTACTGGTATTTAGTAGCGGGTTTATAGCGTTATGGGACATCAAAGAAAGCAAACCGATTTTAAAAACAGGAGGAAACGGGATGGTGAAGCAGGATGGGAAGAAAGCGACCTGTGCATGTTGGGTTTGCCCTTCAGGAAGCAGAGTTTCAGTTGGATATAGTAATGGAGATATTCTAATATGGAGCATTCCTTCGAAAGGCGAATGCTCGGTAGAGAGTTCTGCTATGGTTTGCAAGCTTAACCTCGGGTACAAATCCGAGAAGACCCCTATAGCTTCTCTAAAATGGCTTTATGCGGAAGGGAAAGCAAGCCGGGTTTATGCCATTGGATCATCCTCAAACTTGTTGCAGGTGGTATTACTTAATGAGCAAACGGAAACTCGGATGATTAAGCTGGGGCTTCATGTATCTGAGCCTTGTGCTGATATGGAAATGATCATAGCTGATTCTAATGAGCAAAGCAAGCATAAACAGGATTATCTGTTTGTTCTTGGAAAGTCTGGACGCCTTTATGCTTATGATGATTATATGATCGAGAAGTATCTCATTCAATCTCAATCCAAATCACCTCCTTCTCTCCCAAAGGAAACTGTGGTTAAGCTGCCATTTTCAGATTCTAGCAGCATCACAGTAGCAAAATTCCTCACAAACCCTTCACACTTGCTGAATCTCTCTGATGAGGTAAGTCTAAAGTGTGAGATTGTTCCACCAAGTTTAGAATGAAATGAACATTTTTGGGGTTGCTATGCTGCAGGATTATGTTCAGCTGGCGAAAGATGCTGCACCGTTTCTTCCTTCTCAGACAGTTTCAAAGGAAGGTTCTCGTTCTGCACATTTTCCGGGTTTCACAAAGGTTAAGAATGTTTACATCACAGGACACAGTGATGGAACCATTGGTGTATGGGACATGACCTGTCCTTTTCCCATTCCTGTCTTGTTCCTAAAAGAACAGGTAAGATTTCCCAGACTCTTCTTTTTGTGGGGAATGCGGATCTTTTAAATGTATCTCTGCCTCTGATGTGAGTTTCTTAGCAGACTGATCATGATATATCATCACGTGGAACTGCAGCAGTGACAGCTTTGCATTTCGACAGCAACACAAGGCTTCTGGTCTCTGGTGATCAGAACGGAATGGTAAAAAAGCATCTTAACCCAATACAAGCTGTGGAATTCTTCCAAAATAGAGTCTTATGATCGATTTAAAAACTTGCGTAGGTCCGCATATATAGGTTCAAACCTGAGCCGTACTTAACAGAAAACAGTTTTATCCCTTTCCAAGGTATGTTAAAAGCAGTAAGAAGTTGGCTTTACTATCTTGTGTCTTCATAAATTGATATCCTTTCGTGTTGCAGGAAGCTCAAAGAAAGGGAATAATCATATTGTTCAAAGTGTTAAGTACATCAAGCTTACTGGTTCCATAACCTGTTTTCAGAAGAGCCAAAACTCAAAACATCTCGCCATTGGATCAGATCAAGGACATGTAAGCTTGTACTTCTTCCACTTTCGTACAAGATTTACTCGTTGAAGTTACTGATGCGAGACTACCGGGTTAACTTGCAGGTTTCCCTGGTTGACATTGACGAAGCAACTGTGTTATACACAAAACACATTGCTAGTGATATCTGTCCAGGGATCATCTCCTTGCAACCTGAGAGTTGCAGTGTGCAAGGCTTCGAGAAGAACGTGTTAGTGGTTGCTATGAGGGACTCATCTGTTTTTGCTCTTGACAGCGACACAGGAAATATGATTGGAACCAACATGATTAAGCCTAAAAAACCATTCAAGGCTCTATTCATGCAGATCCTGGGTAGGTCCACATCTCCCTTTTAAGTTAGTAAGAAAAATAACATCAAGAATCTTAATGACTCGATCTCGTCTTCATTTGCAGACGGAAAACAAAATTCTTCAGGAAATGGAATTGATTTGAGCAGAGAAAGCATAGTTGATGATATTACAACAAGGCAGCCTTCGGTTTTAATATGTTCTGAGAAAGCTATATATATCTACTCCTTCGCTCAAGTTGTCCAGGTATATTATCTTCCATCTTGATCTCTTCATCTCACATTTCGTTGATTCTTATCTGCCTCTTCTTGTTTGGTTTCTCTCAGGGAGTGAAGAAGGTCCTACACAAGAAAAAGTTTAGTTCTCCATCCATTTGCTCAGCTTCTACCTTCAATGGAATCGCCGGTATTGGTCTTACGCTTGTTTTCTCGGATGGAACTGTTGAGATAAGGTAAAAACACCTCTGCCTTTTACTATCTTTCTTCATATTCGCGAAAAAACTAGCTCATCAATGCTTCGACATGCCTCAGGTCTTTGCTAGAACTCTCGCTGCTAAAACAAATTTCTATTAGAGGCTTCAAATATTCTTCACCAAAACCAAACTTATTAACAGAGATTACCGTATCTGCTTCTTGGGATGGAGATCTAGTCATGGTACCCTTCAGAACACACACACTCTGCAAGCTACTAGTAGTAAGTAAGTACTCGAGCTGGATTTTGTTGATAATCATCATCTTTTTCTTTGCAGGTGAATGGAGACGAAGAACTTATTGTCAGCTCAGTTTTACCTCAAAAGGAAACATTTAGGCAAGACTTGATGAGGGTTCGATTACATCTTAAACATACAGATAAAGTGAAAAGTCTGAAACTGTTTTTACTTTTGTTCCAGGCTTGTGGAGTCATTGAGCAGAGTTTACAAAAAAGATAGCGCAGTTTGTCACGAAGGCAGCATCACATTAGGGGTTGCATCATCTCCCAAGGAAAAGAAGGTGAAACAACATTGACTCTAAAGCTTTCTGTAACACACAAATGAGTAACTAATCCATGTTGTGTGTATATTATTTGTAGCAGAGTATGTTTGGTTCCGTATTCAAGACTAAATTCAAGCGCACAACTGATACAGAAACGGAAAGCACCAAGGAAACTATTGAGGAGCTCTCTAAAATCTTTACCACAGCCAATTTCCCGTGGAACAACAATGTCGATCGTAGTAGAGAGAGCAATACAGTTATTAGAGTTGACGACGAAGCAGAGTTGGACATAGGTAACGTCTACTCTGATATACTTACTGATGTAATAATTGAGTCTGGTTATGTTTCTGAGCTTTTTCTTCTTGACATTTGAAGATGACATTGACATCGAGGATGATGATGATCATCATCATCATCAACAACAACAACAAGAGCAGCCTAAAGATCAAGGGTTATTGTCTGGGATTAGTAAGCAGAAGCTGGCTAATAAGTTTATCAGCTTCAAAGGTAAGCTGAAGCAGATGACGGCTAAGAATGAGAAGATTGTTGTAACCAATGAAGAGAAACATGAGGAGAAAAGTAGCAACACAGTCGACCAGATCAAGAAGAAATACGGGTTTGCTCCGTCCGAGGTAAGCTTTCTATAGCATTTTAGAATAAGATTTGTAATTTCGCTCCACGATATCATCTTCCTAAGTTTCTTCTTTTGGCAGGAAATGGGTGCTGCCAAAATGGCTCAGAGCAAACTTCAAGACAACGTGAAAAAGCTACAGGTACTCTACTTAACATCAGGTTTCACATTATCTTTGATTGTTTCAGACTTAAAGACTTGTTTGTAATCTCTTCAGGGAATTAGCTTGAAGACGACAGAAATGGAAGATACTGCAAAGTCTTTCTCCTCTACGGCAAAGGAACTGTTGAATGCTGTCGAGTTCAATAATCAGAGCTCAAAATCGTAGGGCACTATATTCTCTTTCTCGATTAATATTTGTTTAAAACTACAGAACTCAAGACTGAAAAATACGATTCATTTTATTTGACTATATTGCTGAACAATATTGTGAATAGCTTCTTCAAAGTTATATACTACACTTGTGAGGGTTTTTCAACCTCAAATCTGTTTATGACGTTACGAATTGAGGGAATGAATCGTTGATATAAAATAAGACTACAACAACATTGAACAAAATCCCACAAAATGACGAAAAAACCAAACATCACCAAAACCAATACTCCATTTGAGAGAAAGCCAAAGAATCGTTTTCCTTTGTAGACAAAGTGTATTTGACTTTGAACCAATCACAGTAGAAGATAGAATTAGAGACATGCAAACATATGACAGCATCTCATAAAAGTAGAAACGAAGCTCAAAAGCTAAATCCAAAGTTAAGTTGAAGTACATATGAATAAATCCCAGTTAACATAAAGGAGGGAAAACACAGCAAACTATTCTTCTCCCTAAAAACTAGTAGCTAATACATAACAACAGAAGATACTTCATAGATAAATTGCTGTTGATCCATCATTTAATCTTCGTCTTCCTCCTGTTAAACAAAAACATGAGATCAAACAAGTGTTAACAACTTCGAGCAAGTAGCAACACAATAGAGATTTTCCAAAATATTGTAAAGCCACATACACACACACACACACCTCTTCACTTCCACCTAATTCCTCATCGTTGACTTCAGACTTGGACTTGTCAGAGTCATCATCTCCAGTTGTATTGGTTCCATTAGCCTGAAAAAAACATACATTTACATTTGGCTAACAGTAGAAGAAAATGACAAAAATAAAATAGGTCAACAATAAAAAGGTAAGCAACGACAAAAAAGAAAGAAAGAAAATTTAACCAGTTTCATGTTGTATTTTTGCATAGTCTTGGCGTATTCACTCTTTTTGGTCTCTGCCTTGGCTACATAAGGAGCTTTATCCTGTTCCATTCGATTTGACGAACAATTGAGTAAACAGATCTAAAGATTTGAAACGATTTAAAAGTTTCACAAAACGAAACTATCAACACTCACTTCATCAGTCATCGATTTCCATTTTGCTCCAGCAGCTTTACCAACCTAATTTTGCAAACTCAAAATTAAGAACCATATGGGAAAGAGAGAGATCGTGATTTGTAAATCTCAGATTAGACTACTCACAACTCCGACGGATTTGTTGTCAGGGTTTGCTAGGTTAAACTCCCGACGGAAGCCCTCCCTTCAATCACCGAAGCTAGAAATTAGCAAAACTACTAACAATCAACAGCGAGAAGATGAGATTTTGAGACTTACAGGAAGACGAAGAAAGCACTTGGAGGCCTCTTAGGCTTGTTTGGATCCTTTACTTTCTTCCCAGCTTTTTTACCTCTGGTTTTTAATCTGAGAATCGAATCAAATAAGAGTCAAAATAGCGAAAAAGAGAATTTGAAAATGCGGAAAACAATTGAATCTCAGATTCGCAGATGTGTGGATTGAAAATACCTATCATCAGTACTCTTCGCTTGAGCTTTGGTTTCACCACCTTTCATATCTCGAGATCTGCGATAGAGGAAAACGTGAGGAATCGAAAGGAGAATCGGTGACTCGGACTTGACTCAGACGACGCGGTGAGAGCGAGCTTTTTACCTCTGAAACGACGTTAGGGTTTTTATGTTTGACGATTCAGATTTTTTTTTTTTTTTGCCAATCTGATGTGCTGTGAAATTCTTGTATTTAAAGAAATTTCCCAAAGATTTCTATTAAAACCATTATTTTATAATAAGAAAACAAAAATATTGAAAATTCGGTGCTGTGGCGGGATTTGCCAGGTAGATGATTTAGATGCGATACTTCGAATCTTGACCGTCCAATAATCAAAAGTGTCCAGATTAACTCATGTAATTGTGTTGGTCATCTGTTGACAAAAAAAAAATTGTGTTGGTCATCTGATTTCATTTTCTTGTGTCACGCAAATAATAATAATCATTGGCGCCAATTATTTAATATTGCAATTAGTGTTAATTTCTGGCGGAACACCATTTGCATTAAAATATTAATTATTGGTGAACTCACTACATTTTTTAAACGTCTTTTCTAGAAGACATATGTATGCATACTCACACAGTCACACTCTCTCCCCCTGAGATTGATTAGACGAAATTACTATTGTTTTATCATTTCTATACAAAAATGTGTAAACGTTAAAACTTATAAGACGTTGTTATCAAATTTAAATAGTCTATTACAATTTACACATAAATCAAAAAAACAAGAGGAACAAAAAAGTAAAGCCTTGACATATTACAAAAATATGTCAACATCCTACACTGGTTCTTCTCTTATTCTCTTACAAACGCGAAAGATTCGAACCTACTGGAAAATAAGACACAATGATCGGAGCTCTCGAAGTATCAGATTTTCTTTTTGATTTCTCTAGAGACAGGACTTGCGAGTTACTACCATCGGTTGAGCTAATCCTTGAGCCGGATTTTGGAACGAAGCAAGCAAAGAAGAACGCCAAGAGAGACATGATCGATCTGAGTTTTTTTTAAAAACGTCTGTGGAGTCTATATTATACAGACGATGGCTGATGATGTTTAGGTTTAGTTTCAGGTAACTGGGAGAGAAGGTTATGTATTTATAACACAAAACCAGCGTTGAATATTCTTGGACACGTATCTTCGATGTGACCTCTAATCTTGCTCGCCAAGCTTTGCCCTTTTCTCAAGTATTACATATTTGACAATTCTTGACTCTTGTAGCTAAAGTATATGGCCAAAATGGACCAACTATTGATCTCTTGATGTTTAGCCTTATTTTCCGGAACTTTAAGATTAAGATCAGAAGCCATCGTCTTCATATCCTATCCAATCACGTTCTCTGAAAATAACCACAAAAAACAACCTTCATCGGGAATGGATAAGATCTTAAACTCTACATTGATTTGGGCCTCCTAAACCTACATTAAACAACCCAAGCCCAAAATGTAACCCAAACACAGGACAATCTTATCTAATTCACTTACCATGAATTATTCTATTTCTTTTTCTTTACTAAGAAACTACTAAATCATTTTGAAAGAGTAAAAAAAAAATCAGTTGCCCTTTTCAGACATGCGTCGCGCGTGTGAGTGTTTCGCTAAATGGACTCGGTGTTACCCGCTTCCTTCTACTATTTTACATGAATACCCTCGCACGCTCCGCACGCTTACACGTGCGGTCGCGAATATTCTGTTGTAACCGAGGCGTGACAGTGGCTTGACTGGTAATTATAGGGGCGAAGCAGGGGTATTTTACGAAACTCACTTTGTGCCTTTTCCACTTGATGACGAACGCTTCTATTCTCATAATAAAAACGTTGGATTCTTTTGCAGATTTTATTTACATTAAAAAGGAAACATTCTATAACCCAAAAAAAAAAGATTAAAAAGTCTCTCTGTTAAAAAAATCTCCAGTCTTTGCGACTCTTCGTCTTCTTCGGACAATGGCACATTCCTTGACCTCACTCGCTATTTTCCAGAGCGTCAACCGTAAAGGTAAGTCAACACTGAAGAGAAGATAATCTCGATTTGGGTCGGGTCGGGTTTAAATGTCGGTTTCTTTTGTGGGGTTAATGCAGAGATTACGGTTAGGACTTTGCATGTCTACGGATCGGTGGAGATTGAGAGAGAGTTCTTGTTCGAGACGAAAAGCTGTTATGTGGAGAAGAAAGCGAAGCCTCTGTTTCTTTTAGAAGGTCTCCGGCGACCGGAGATCTCGCTAGGTTCGGTTTTTAGCACGTGGCGATGTGTCTTTTTGTTCCGGTCTAATCACTCGCTTCCTCGGTTTCCTACTCTTCTCTGCCCTTCAAGGTAACGCCTCCTCTATAAACTTCTCTCAGCATTTGATTTTGTTACTAATTTTTGTTGCCGTTTATTTTTATAATTCTGATGCGGTTACATAACTCGCATCATATCTTAGATTGGAGTTTCTTGTATTCAGGTCTATTTATAATCGAATTATAGATTAACATTTCATAGCAATAGTGTTTCACTCTTATTAAACCCAACTTCGACAAACATATAGCGAGTGTATTATAAAAAAGAAGGTGTGATTACTACGTTAATGTTCTACTTTAGTAGAATTTATCATTTTAAAACAATTAGCTTTATGGATTAATTTGTGGTTATGTTGGAGGAAATATTGTATTTTAGGTCTCTCATATTTGTAACTTGTTCTTCTTAATACTATTAATGCCTAATTACTTTTCTTGTTTAAGGAAAAAACTGCGTATTCTCTTTACCTTTAATCACATCCCACATTCATTACTGATTAGACCAAAACTTAGTGCGTTTATAGTCAGTTTGATATCTCGATTTTACTTGCTAAGATCCCCTTAATTGTAAACAAGTAGGCCTTTAAAACAGTAACACATCTGTAGAATTGTAGGGTTCTTGCATTTTTAGAAACCAAACATGTTTTAGCTCTTCTTATCTTGCAGAAATCCTAAGCTGGAGGACATTCCTAATTTAGCTAATGAGCTCAAGTTTATCTCCGAGTTAAAACCGAAGAAAGCTTCAAATATTTCTGATCAGGAACAATGCAGTAGAGTCCAATATTGTAACTTTGATCAGCCTAAATTGATAGAGCTCGTCTTCAAAGAAGATAGAGTTCGAGATTGTGACGTTGATCAGCCGAAACCGCGAAAGTTCTTCCTCAAACAAGATCTTAACTGCCTTCCTAATTCAGAAACTGAATCAGAGGAATCTGAAGATAACCAAATTGAACATTCCGAATCGGGTATCTCTTCCTATCCTACTGACTTTTATTTCTTTAAAAATGTCAGTAGGTTATAACTCTAGGCTAGTTTCACGCATTTGGTGGTAAATTTCGGGTTGTTGTAAAAAGTACAGATGCTAAGCCAGAGATGTTGAAGAAGAAGAGGACACCATCGGAACACGTTGCCGGACTTTCCTTAGAAGACCTTTCAAAATACTTTGGTGTTCCTATCGTGGAAGCTTCTCGGAATCTCAATGTCGGTCTCACGGTCTTGAAAAAGAAATGCAGAGAGTTTGGGATCCCTCGGTGGCCTCATAGGAAGATCAAATCTCTCGACAGTCTCATCCACGATCTTCAGGTCTTGACTCTCTTCTCTCTCTTAATCAATCTACCACTTGAAATCACTGAAACAAGCATTGCTATGTTTTGTATTGCTTAGAAAGAAGCAGAGAAGCAGCAGAAAAATAACAAAATACTAGCAATGGCGGTAGAAAAGAGACAGAAGAAACTGGAGAGAGAGATGAGGAATATAGTGAAGAGACCATCCATGGAGATAGATATAGAAACAAGAAGATTCAGACAAGACAACTTCAAAAAAAGACATAGAGCTTCCAGAGCCAAGAAGAATCAAGAATCTCTTAACACTTCGTCTTCCACTTAAAGATTCTACGTCTTTTAACAGAAACATCTAACATAAAGTTAGTTAGAATTTCTGTGAAGTCTTTTGGTATCTAGAAGTGTTAGTCACAAACCTAACAGATTTTTTGTTTGATATCGTGACTTTTTTTGTGGTCGGAAATTGGAACTAATTTTAAAAAAAAAATTTTGGATAGTGCAATTAGGTAGAAGATCGAATTTGTTTACCAAAGCTTAGTTTCTTAACTGATTCCAACTCAATCTGTAGTCAAGATTTAAAATTTTCAAAAGTGTGATGACAATTCAGTTAACGCAATTAGTGTATGTGTGTTCTTAAGTGGTCCCTTTTGTTAGCTCGTGCTTTGAAACTCTACCACGTCTCTGACCACACGACAAAGACCATATTAATTAACGTGTATCGTACAAAGAGGTCCGAAACTTGAAAGACCACTTCAAGTGTGTATGTGTGTGTGAGTGTGCCTCCCTCTATAATGACGAAATGTTGAAATATGAATGTTGTTTTTGTCAAAATTCTCTTCATTTGAATATGTGGACTGAAATTCCATTTTCAATTAGTCTGGCATTTTTTACGTGGTCGAGTGTTTTTTTCTTTTTCCTCTGTATTTAATCAATTCTTTTTTTTGTTTCTTTTTCTATGGAAATTTCCATGTTCGGAGAAATTGACAGAAACGAAAGTCTATTTTATCCAAAGGAATAAATTGTAAAATAATATGACCAAAAAACTATTCTCTGATATGAAATTATTTTCTATGACATTACTCGAAGAGTTTTGTTAAATAAATTTTTATGATCATTTGAACATATTTTATGATCATTTAAAGGTTAACATATGAGCACCTTTGACAAAGTGAAGAAAATAAATTCACATACCCACGTTGGTAAACAGATTCATGCTATATACATATTTTTTTTGTTTTAATATTTCCTAATACCGATGTTTTGGAAAATAAATGGGGTATCAACTCAACAATGCTATTTAATGGTTGGTCAGATCGATTCAACTGGTCAAACCAAAGTTTTTTAAATTTATGAGTTTTTAATTAAATGAAAATATCTATATAATAATAAAATAAATATGCAATAAAAAATTACAAAAAATAACCTTAAATATTTTTTTAATATGATAGTTTATAACAAAAAGAAAAAATAGGTAGCAATTATATGTTATAAAAAATATATACATATAGTCATTATTTTATTTTTTAAATTAATTAAAAATATAAAAGATGAAGTATATAAATGTGTTAAGTCTATAGTATGTAAATTATTGTCAATTAATATATTATATTTAAATCTAAAGAAATAATATTATTTTAGCAAAAATGTGATTTTTCCTATATAATTTCTACCGAATTAAAAAATTTTGTATTTAAAACAAATTATTATTTTCATAATTTTTTTAAAAAATCATTGAATTTGATAAAATACATATGAGTGATTTTAAAATAAATAATTACAATTTTAATTTAAAGTTTAATAAACTAGAGATTTATATTGAATAGTTTTATTGGTTTTTGGCCGTTTTTGCAGATAAATATAAATCAAAACTTTAAATTAATCCAAACTTAGTTTTATGAATGATTTTTTGTTGGACCAGTTCGATTGGCCGATTTGATTCGACTTTTAAAATACTGTCTAATATCAAAGAAACGCTTAAAAAAATTAGAAACTGAATGATTAGTTAGGTTTGTGGAAATAAATGAATAAATTATAGAAAAACACATAAGTCCAAGTCGTGTGGCTCAGAGACTGACTTTTAAGCATTTTGCTTGCACAAGGAAATGACCTTTTTATTTTGTAAGGGTTTTTTCGCACCACCGTACACTTTTTTCTTTTCTTGATAAAGTCACTATTACTGATTCACTTTACACAATATTTTAGAGTACTTCAGTTTTTATATATTGCGATATATATAATCATATCTACAATAACGAAAACTTGACTCTAGAATATAAGATTCCATGTTTTTTTTATATCAACGTCTTTTTAGTCGGCTACAAATTTAAGTTTGAAAAGTGTTTACTCAATCAATTATTTTAAGTAAGAGATTTTTCTACATGCGAATTTGTTTTATTTCCAACTGAACGTGTACAAATCAAATCTAGTTCAAGTGAAAATAGTTTATGTGGTGTATTATGAGATCATTGAAAAGGAATATTACTGAATATGCACATGAGTCTAAAAATGTGAGATACAAAACTTATAAACAATTTATAGATTTATAAAGTAAAAACAAAGACCTCAAATACTTTTTTTTCCAGTTCACACGATCAATAGATTGAAAAAGAATTGACTAGGATATTTTATTTTTGGTCGATCTTCTTGGCATTTTCGTATATATTTTTAATTCATTTAAATTGAAAAAGGAATATATAAATAAGACCAAAACATGGAAATTATGATATCAAGAGTGGTGGGTTCCTTGACATTTCTCTCCTTTAATAATTTAGTTAAAGCCTTCTCCTCGATCTAAAAGAAGAACTCAAATCTTCTTCTAGTTATCTTACAAACCCCACATATTTCCTCCTTCTCCCTTTTCTTTTTCTCTCCATTAAGTCAAAATTATATTGCAATAAAGTCTCCATAGCTACTCGATCATCCACTAGTTCTTGTCACTTGTCAGAATTGGTAAACAAGAAAGAGGAGAAGAAGAAGAAGAAGAAAACTGATGAAATGGGTCTTTGCATTTCAATCCTTTCCTCTTCCGCTCCTTCCAAAACAGGTCTCGATAGTCATGGTAACTAATTAGTAATCTCTAATTCTCCCCCCCAACTTTTCTTCTTTCTTTCTGACTCCAACAACATGAAAGTCTTCTGCAAGTTCTTGTTTTTTTTTAAATCTCTAAAGATGTTCACTTTCTGACCTCTTTGCTTTTATTAATGATTGAATCAGCCTCTACGAACAACCACAGCAATATAACAGAGTTCTCGTCGTCAACGGCCACCACCGCGGCGACAACAAACAGCAGCGTCGGACGACGGAGCCAATTCTCCGAGGCGGCGAGCGAGAGTTCCGGTGGTATCGTGGGTGATTCCGGTCAAATATTGGAATCGCCAAATCTCAAAGTCTACAGCTTTCTGGAACTAACGACGGCGACGAAGAATTTCAGACCGGATTCGATGTTGGGTCAAGGAGGTTTCGGTAAAGTTTACAGAGGTTGGATCGATGCCAAGACTCTTGCTCCTTCTAAAGCCGGCTCCGGCATGATCGTCGCCGTCAAAAGATTGAATTCCGAGAGTGTTCAAGGATTCTCAGAGTGGCGAGTAAGATCTAAACTCTCTAATTTAAACAAACAACAAACTATTTTGCGATTTTGATTTCTTCTTTGACGCGATTATTACGTTACTCGATCAAGAGGAAGAGTTGACTATTCCAATCAAGAAACGACCTTTCACTTTCTGTTGCAGTCTTCAAGAATGATTAACATAAATATTAAATAATACTAATAAGGAGATTAATAGTTTTAAATTTAGGCGGCGTCTATAACGATTACGTTATTTATCAATTGAATATAATGCTTGAAACTGATTATCCTTTCTTTTTTAAACTCAATATAATTTGTATATCCATTGTGTGCCAACAAATTCGCTTTAGTTAGGAACTTTCCATTGTTACATGTTATTAGCTTTGTAATATCATGATCAACGTATTATTCATATGTAACATTGTGATTTTAAGATTGCTAAAAGTTATAAGAATCTGGATAGCACGATCAGTTAGAAATTTAGTGTATGTTTTAACGGAAGTTACAGAACAAGATTAATATTTCAAGTAAAATAAACTAAATTTTGAGATTTTGTGGTTTTGTTTTTGATTTTGGACAGTCAGAAGTTAACTTCTTGGGGATGCTTTCACAACCAAATCTGGTGCACTTATTAGGATACTGCCGTGAAGACAAAGAGCTTCTGCTTGTCTACGAGTTCATGCCCAAAGGAAGCCTTGAGAATCATCTTTTTAGACGTAACTAAGATCATTTAAACCCACAAAACACTATCAATCGTTGTAACAAAGAATGATTCGATCTCTTTCTTTTTTTTTAATTAACTTTGCATGATATCTTTATTTGATTCAGGAAGCGAGCCTTTTCCTTGGGACCTAAGGATCAAGATTGTGATCGGTGCAGCTCGTGGCCTTGCGTTTCTACACGGCTTACCAAGAGAAGTCATATATAGAGACTTCAAAGCCTCTAACATACTTCTCAACTCGGTTAGTCTTAAAACATCCCATGATATTATAAATAGAAGAATCTTTAATCGTTTTTTTTTTGGTATTGAGATTTGTTTTACTATTCATCTGCGCAGGACTATGATGCAAAGCTTTCAGATTTTGGTCTAGCAAAGTTAGGACCATCAAACGAGAAGTCACACGTTACGACTAGGATCATGGGAACGTATGGTTACGCTGCTCCTGAATATATGGCAACAGGTACATTTAGAAGAAAAAAATCAGATAGTTCTGAATATTAGTCTCTTCTCCATTTCTAATAATCAAACTTGACAGCTTCAAGATTTCTCTTTGGAATGGTTAGATTGAGTTGATAAAATAGTGAACTGTTTTAGTTTATTTTCTTCATCCGCAGGCCATTTATACGTTAAGAGTGACGTCTATGCCTTCGGAGTGGTACTACTAGAAGTAATGACCGGACTAAGAGCGCACAACCCAAAACGGCCCAACGGACAAGAGAGTCTAGTCGACTGGTTAAGACCAGAACTCTCAAGCAAACACAAAGTGCAACATATAATGGACAAAGGAATCAAAGGTCAATACTCATCCAAAGTCGCAGCGGAAATGGGACACCTCACTCTCTCTTGTGTAGAGCCAGACCCAAAAACTCGACCGCCCATGAAGATAGTACTCGACAAACTTGAACACATCCAACGGATTAACGTGGTATCGAACCGTTCTTCCACTAAATCAGCTGTTGCTAGCTCTTCTCGTTCTTCGCCAGGTCAATATCAGTATACCTATCGAGCTGGCGCGGCCGGGGCTGAACGGAGGAAGCGTTCGCCTGGACGGTTTGGAGTAGAGAAAGAAATGGTTGCTTGATGTTATTCTTTTTTCCCCGGCAGTATGTTATGGTTTTAGAATCTTTTTGATTTTCTTCTGCTTTAAAATCAAAGTAATTATAATTATTCCGTGACCTTATTCTTGAAATGCGTTGTGTACACTAGTGATATTTTGAGTTGTTTATAAGATGAGAATATATACAAGTTGTTCACACATATCTGGTTGATAGAAATTAGTGACAGATTTTTCAATTTTTCAGAAGATTTTCTTTTACCTTTGTTTACATCTTTGCTTTTATTAAAAAGGTGGGGAAATACGTTTTAACTAATATTTTTAGTAATTAACTTGTACAATTTCAAAAAGTTGTATGCTGAAGGTTAAGGTGAATTTGGTGTAACAGAGCAAATAACTTCTCTTTTGAAAGGGTTTTGTGCTGTGCACGGATGAACATTTTCGCAATTTTTCTTTGCCGTTTTTGTTTTATCATATTGAATTATGGCAAAAGGAAATTGCCATATATCTGTACTACATATAGATTTACAATATTAAGTAAATAAAAGAGAACTATTAAATTCGCGTATTGTTGCAGATGTTACAAGGTAGTGCCAACAACTTCACAAACCTACTAAAACAAATATGTTGAAGTTGGAAAAAATTAAGTTTTATCCTCTTCGTACTCATCTTTTGGTGGAGATTTGTTCAGATCAAACTTGGCAATAGTTTCAGTTTCATTCATTTTCTGATCTTCTTCCTCCACTGGATTCACATTCAAATCAATCACTGCACCTCTTCCATTTTCATTTTCCGGAGCACTACCACCAGCATCGGCAACAAAACCACCGGAGCTTCTTCCTCCGGCAACAACAGGAACAAAAGCAGAATTTGGTCCCGGAATCACAACCCTTCCAGCCACCGCAGAGAATTTAGGAGGTGGCAGAAACCCTTGATAGTTCCTGTCTTTGTGACACCTCATATGTCCGAACACAGCCTTCCACGAACGAAATTCTCTTCCGCAGATGTTACAAATCGGTGGTCCTCTCGGTATATTAGTCAACTCTGAAGTTTTCTTCTTAAGCTTTTTCACATCTCCTCCTTTACCCGAACCACCCGCTTCGTCATTGATCTTCATCGTCTTCCTCGGTCTGGTAACTTTCTTCTTCTTCTTCTTACCATCACTCTTGTCTTTCATAACCGCTTCCTCTGCTGCAGCCACAACCAACTCCGCCGCAAAAACCGCTTGCTCGTTCAAACGCGCCTCCTCTTCTTCAACACCGAAAATTTCCCTGCTGATATGTAAAGTAGGGAGGGCGAGAACGATCTCTCGCATTGCAGATTCTTTATCACTCCATTGCTCATCGGAATCTTCTTTTGCTTCCTCAGTATCATCAACTTTCATTTTCTCCGGATTACTCATTCTTCAAACCTTTCGAATAATTATGTTTTGAAACGATATTGAAAGTAGTCTTTATATAGTTTTCTTGTGAGCCACGGTGGTTATCGCCGCTAATTTCAAATGGTTGTGTTCATACGTTTAGATCTCTCTCCCACCTTTTCGTTCGAAGATTTGCGTCCGTCGGATTCAATTAAAAATCCACGTGGACTTCGTTCGATTTTAAATCGCGTAAACTCAGTGGGCTTAACGACGTTATAAGCCCAATTGTTTTTTTTCCAACCTTTTCCTCTTTTCCAGTGTGTTTTTGATCTGACCGGAGATATACATTGCAATAATCGTTGCACTAAATAACAAATTTATATGTAAATTTAAATACCCCTATTTTATATGCATGTGATGACATCTGACAATGACGTGACTTGTAAGCTTTTTTATCGTCATATTATTTATTATTTCAATAGTATTGATATTTATTACATTCTATATGTTTTTTTATTTAAAATTTGAACACTTATGTATACTACCCATCTACACTCGTAATGATAGATACTTGAGCAACTACTAATTAATTGTATACATTATACCATATTGTACTATATACCTGCAATCTTTTCTTTTTCTGGGTTTAACTGTTACCGAATTTTTACCAGCGATAACGTATTATAATCACTGTATCAATGATTAATTAAAGCTAGTTTACTAAATGCAGTGAAAAGAACAAAAAGTGATTCAAAGTTGCATTAACAAATTAATATTTTACGGTTAATGTCCACGTGTAGACACTTTATGTGAGTGCAATTTCTATTAATAAAATTGTCTAATGTACTAGTGAAATAATTGATTTAAATTTAACAGTTATTCACAAGAGCCAATAATAAGCCATATCTTCAGAGTCAATAGTAGATCATATCTTCAACTATTGATGTTTTTCTTTTACTATTTTTTAATTTCGTAAACTTATTTATTCAAACTTCTAATAAAAATACATATTTATTTTCTCTCAAGTCGCAACACCGATACACCATTCACTTATGACTAAAGATTACCCAATAGCCAAAAAAATATCGAGCAAATCAGAATAGATCTCAATTCATATCGAACGTTCTTAATAACTTGTTCATAAAGAATGTGTAAAACAAATTCTAATAGGAACTTCTTCGATTATTTTTGGATGGATGGTAACAAAAATTATGAGACATAGTAATGTTTTTATATTAAATATTAACGACATGGAACAATGAAGATGATGACAACAACAAAAATTGGAAAAAAAGAATTCAACCATATTACATTCGAAAAGATTATGTTGATTATGACTAATTAAACATTTGTATTCTATGGTAATATATATATTTATATGTGAAACAAATGTTTTAATAATTCGTTTGAAGAATATCTAGATTGTAATCTAACTTTAATAGTTTTCTAAAAAATACAGATACAAAATATCTACAATTCAAATATGTAAGATACGTCATTCCCATTGAATATCAAAATCAAAACCTAATCACTTTCCACATGATATTAATTCTATGGAGGTAAAATACAATTTAAATATTTATGATCATAAGTTAGGTAGCCTAAATTTTGGACATTTCTAAGCTGAATATTAAAAACTCAAAAAAAAAATGAATGATAATTTACAAATGGCAAAAACACTTACTACAAGTCTACAGGGACGGTCAGCATAATTCTCGGTAACATTAATTCTTTGGTAAGAGAGCAATTATTAAGCTCTAAAAATACAGATTAATAAGCTAAAATTATGAATTAATAATTAATATGTTGACTTTAAGTTTTTAGAAACGCGCCTAGGAGAGAGGTTTAGTGGCAACGAGCCTTCTTTGTCTGAAAAAGGCAAAAAAAAAAGAAGAATACAAAAAGGAATAATAAATTTGAAATGAGAAGAAAGCCACATGCCTCCTTCTCTAACCAAAAAAAAAAAGTTACCGTTGGCTTAGACAGAGTTAGAAGCAAATCGTTTCCTTCATGATCCAACGGTCATTTTAATCACCTAGCCGTTGCTGTTTTCTTTAATTAAAAAAAAACAAAATAGACAAATTAAAGTTTCCGCCTTTTTTTAATTTTAATTTATTTTATTTCCTCTTAATTCTTCTTCTTCTTCTGTCTCGCTGCTTATTTCATCGCTTTTCTCTGACTCAATTGCATCAGACATCGACAGAGCTAGAGAGAGAGAGAGAGATACTTCCTCTTCGTTTGATGCTCTTCTTTCTCTAGAGATTTCTGTAGTGGGTTTCGGGTTTTCTTCTCAAAACGAAAAAGAAAATGGTTAATCCAGATGAGAACAATCGTAATATCGTCGTCAAACCCATTACAGCGATTCTTCAAGGTAGTTAGTGAAACGCGTTTTTAGAATCTGAGAATTAGAGGTCTCACGAACACAGAATCTGACAGAGTATGGTGTTTTGTTTTTCTCAGATGAAACGAGAAGCATAAAATTCGGTTTAGAGATGAAGAGACAGAACAGGAGAGCACTGGGTGTGATTAATCAGAATCTCGTTGGTGCAAAAGCCTATCCTTGCGTTGTTAACAAGAGAAGAGGCTTATCTGAGTAAATTACTTAACTCTCTCAATCCCAAAGCTCGTCTCTTTTGTTTCAATCCTGTTTAAATTTTGGGGTTTTATCGACGTTTTGTGCAACAGGCGGCAACAAGAAGGCTGTGAGAAGAAGAGTGATTCGTTACATCCGTCAATTTCAAGGTTAATAAAGCTCAAAGCTTTCAAATACCCATTTCTCTCTCTCTCTCTCACTACCTACTCTCTCTCTCTCTCTCTCTCTCTCTCTCTCTCTCTCTCTCTCTCTCTTTGTATTTGAATTTCAGAAAGAGAGATCTGAGCTTTTTTTTTTGAATTTCGGCAGATCTCGAGAAGAGACAAAGAAGCTGAAACCGTCGATTCCAAGCGGGAACGAGTTCGGTGATTGTATATTTATAGATGATGAAGACGAAGAGAATGAAGCTACATTGGACCAACCTATGCCAATGTCATTAGAGGAACCATTCGTTGACTCTGATCCAATGGTAATTAATAATCAAATTATAAAAAGATCTTTAGCTTTACAATGCTTAATTCTAAAGGAACTTTCAACTGGATGATAGGAGGAAGAAGTTGAGATGGAGGATATAATAGTGGAAGAAGAAGAAGAACCAGTTTTGGATATTGACAGAAATGATGCAAACAACTCTCTTGCAGTTGTTGAATATGTCGAAGATCTATACGAATTCTACCGAAAAAATGAGGTGCGATTTTTGTTGGTTTTAACGTCTTAAAGCAAACCATAGGACTTAGAATTTTGTCTGAGACAATTTTCTTGGATTTTGGTAAACCTGCAGAGATTTAGCTGTGTTTCTCTAGATTACATGGCGCAACAATTTGATATAACCGACAAAATGAGAGCAATACTTATTGATTGGCTCATCGAGGTATATTCAAAGATCTTTGAAATTCATTGGCAATGGGTTTTTATATATATGATAAGAAGCTTATTGGGATGTTGCAGGTACATGACAAATTCGAGCTAATGGACGAGACATTGTTTCTAACTGTGAATCTGATAGATAGATTCTTATCCAAGCAAGCCGTTGTAAGAAAGAAGCTTCAGCTTGTTGGTTTAGTTGCGTTGCTCTTAGCTTGCAAGTACGAAGAGGTCTCAGTACCTATTGTTGAAGATTTAGTTGTCATCTCGGACAAAGCTTATACGAGGAACGATGTTTTAGAAATGGTATGACAAACAAGATAAGATACTTTCTTGTTTTTGTTTCCAAAACTTGTAAAAAGATTACATTGATCTGATTGAAAAAAGCCTCTGTGTGTGCAGGAGAAGACTATGCTTAATACTTTACAATTCAATATGTCGCTACCGACACAATACCCTTTCTTGAAGAGGTTTCTCAAGGCAGCTCTATCAGACAAGAAGGTAAAAAACTTAAATCCATCAATCGCTTGTGAATGATATAGGCTCATCAGACAGTGACTGAAACTATCTTGTATATTGAAACAGCTTGAGATCTTGGCGTCATTCTTGATCGAGCTCGCTCTCGTGGACTACGAAATGGTTCGGTATCCACCATCATTACTAGCCGCCAGTGCAGTGTACACAGCTCAATGTACAATCCATGGCTTCAGTGAATGGAACAGCACTTGTGAATTCCACAGTCACTACACTGAAAATCAACTCCTGTAAGTCTTTATTTCATCCATTACCACAAAAGGGTAACTTTATAACAAAATAGCATCCATAAACACAAAAAGAGTATTACTTGAATCGCATCATTGGGTGTATTTTTTGCAGAGAATGTTGTAGAAGAATGGTGAGTCTGCATCAGAAGGCTGCGACGGATAAACTAACAGGAGTACGTAGAAAATACAGCTCATCTAAATTCGGATACATAGCAACAAAATATGAGCCTGCACACTTTCTTGTGTCAAATTCTCCAAAGCTATAGCAAGAGTGGAAATAGTAGTTTGTACAGCTACTGACATTTTCCCTCTCAAATTTTAATTACAGAAAGAAACACCAACAAAAATAAAGTTCAAATTTTTCCTCTGAATTTGATCTGTAATTTGAATTCTTATTCCTTCCTTATTGATATCTCAGCAATAAAACTTTCTAATACTCTGATTATAGTCGTTCTCAGTAGACACACGTAATCTAAAAATATTAAGAATTGAGAGAGTTTTAGTTTGAACTCTTTTCATCTTCAAAGAAAAACTTTACACACATTGTAAATGAGTATAATTGAAACGAGCAGACAAACTAGTACCACCTAACACCAAACGTTGTCGTTTTAAGTCTATATTAATATCTCTACTCTCTCCCACCTAACTATTTTTCCAGATAGATCTTTTGTGAAAGCAACATTGAGAAATCTCAGGAGCTCACTCGCAACCATGGCCACTTCGGCGAACTCTTTCCTCGTCGGAAACAACACTCAGATCCCCGGCTTGAAACCCAAATCCACATCTCAATCTCTTCTCCACCTCAACAAACCAAACACCTTGAACCTCGCCGGGAAAACCAAGCCCGTCTCGGTTAGATGCGTCGCCGCGACGACCCCTGTTCAAGACGGAGCTAGATCC
This sequence comes from Schrenkiella parvula, assembly GCA_000218505.1. Lineage (NCBI taxonomy): Eukaryota > Viridiplantae > Streptophyta > Magnoliopsida > Brassicales > Brassicaceae > Schrenkiella > Schrenkiella parvula. Next base: position 16,809,097 of record CM001193.1, on the reverse strand, counting down.
GTCTCCGTCGGATCGCAAGAACGTGTCTTCAACTTCGCGGCGGGTCCGGCCACTTTGCCGGAGAACGTTCTCCTTAAAGCGCAGTCGGATCTCTACAACTGGCGTGGATCCGGGATGAGCGTGATGGAGATGAGTCATAGAGGGAAAGAGTTTCTGTCGATTATACAGAAAGCGGAATCGGATCTCCGTCAGCTCCTAGAGATTCCCTCGGACTATTCCGTTCTGTTCTTACAAGGCGGTGCAACAACCCAATTCGCTGCCTTGCCTCTCAATCTATGCAAATCGGATGATACAGTCGATTTCATTGTTACAGGTTCGTGGGGAGACAAAGCTGTGAAGGAAGCGAAGAAGTATTGCAAAACCAATGTGATCTGGTCTGGTAAATCTGAGAAATACACAAAGGTTCCGTCTTTTGATGAATTGGAGCAGAGTCCGGACGCCAAGTATTTGCATATATGCGCCAATGAAACCATCCATGGAGTTGAATTCAAAGACTACCCTGTTCCTAAAAACGCTAATGGGTTCTTGGTAGCTGATATGTCTTCAAACTTCTGCTCCAAACCAGTTGATGTGTCGAAGTTCGCTGTGATCTACGGTGGTGCACAGAAGAACGTTGGTCCATCTGGTGTCACGATTGTGATAATTCGAAAAGATTTGATCGGAAACGCTCGAGATATCACTCCTGTGATGCTTGATTACAAGATCCACGACGAGAACAGCTCGTTGTACAACACGCCTCCTTGCTTCGGGATTTACATGTGTGGTCTCGTGTTTGAAGATCTCTTGGAGCAAGGTGGGTTGAAAGAAGTGGAAAAGAAGAACCAGAGAAAAGCTGATCTGCTTTACAACGCCATTGAAGAGAGCAAAGGCTTTTTCAGGTGTCCTGTTGAAAAATCAGTGAGGTCGTTGATGAATGTGCCCTTCACATTGGAGAAATCTGAATTGGAAGCTGAGTTTATCAAGGAAGCTGCCAAGGAAAAGATGGTGCAGCTTAAAGGGCATAGATCAGTGGGAGGTATGAGAGCTTCTATTTACAATGCAATGCCTTTGGCTGGTGTGGAAAAGCTTGTTGCTTTCATGAAAGATTTTCAGGCAAAGCATGCTTAGTTTTTTTTTTGGTCGTCAGCATGCTTAGTTTAAAGGGTCTTTTTTTGTTTTCTTCTGCATTTTGGTTATGTTTGTTGGGTGATATAAGCGTGATGCTTATGTTTTGTTTTTCTTCTTTCTTTTCAGAATTTTCCATTAATAATGTTTACCAATGTATCAAAACCCTTCTTTATGAATTGGAAAGCAAGTTTGTTAACAAACAAAGAACTTTCTTATTTGGACAAGGGATTAGTGATGATGAAATTGATGATCTCATAGTCTTTTTTTAATGTCTCCTTTTCTCTGCAACTCCTGAAACGGAGTTTACGAGAAGCAAAGCTCAAATCCAGATCACAAACTAAACTCTGATATAAACAAAACAGAGTTCAGTGTAAGAGATTATAATTTACCACTTGGTATTGTCCTTCTATAAGCAACAGCTACATTCCAAAAGAACTCTTTGGTAGCATCTGCATATTCAATCAACTAGATATCACTACTAAAATCTGAGCAATGGAGAACAAAACCAGAGCACTATTATCAGAATCAAGACTCACCGTGTTGCACTGTCAAAGACGGATCTTGCTCATCGACAAACCCGATCAGTTCTGCCGGATTTCCAGCCACCATGCTTCAGAAACCATAAGAACATGTCCATATCAGAACTATTCTAACAGAAAATCTCAAGGAGAATTTTTCAGATGCATTTCAGTTTCATACCACTCTGAAGGAACATCCTTTAAAACAAGTGAACCAGCCGCTACCATTGCTCCAGCGCCGATCCTTATATTACAGAGTATAGTCACGCAAGCTCCGAGAAGAGCACCGTCACCTATTTTTGGATGGCGGTCACCGGTTTCCTTCCCAGTTCCTCCTAATGTCACACCCTGTGAAACAATTATACAAACTAGCATTACAAAATATCGAAATTCTTGATAATGTTCAGGGAAATGAATTGAGAGTAGAGATCTGTACATGCAAAATTGAGACACGGTCGCCTATCAGAGCAGTCTCGCCTATGACCACACCGGTTCCATGATCCAACAATATTCCCTCTCCAATTCTTGCAGCTGAGGAAAACTTACAAGTCAGTCAGATGTTATATGTAAAAGCATAATCAAGATATGAAACTCAAAACTTACCCGGATGAATATCAATTCCAAAAACCTGAGAGAAACCACTGACATGGATCAGAGATTGGACACCAAGATTATAACAATAACCAAAGAAGCTTTGAAGGCTACACTACCTCGCTTACTCGGCTTTGCAATGCCAATGCTAATAGTTTTCGTCCTTGCTTCCACAACTTATGTGCAACTCTATACGCCTGCAGCGCAAGATATCCCTGTGGAACAAACTATTCTGGTAAATATGCACATGAAAACTCCTTATCAATCTTTTATTCGTTTGTAGCAACATAAGAGATGTTATTTTCTTTGAATAATCGGTTGAAGAAGTACCTTCAGATGTAAAATAGCTGAACTATACGATAGACAAGCAGGATCTTTATCTTTGAATGCCTTTAACAAACCAAAAAGAAAACTTACATTGCAGTCTAATTCTCAGACAATATTGCCTGAAACAACCAACGATCATCTTTTTAACGGGTAAACATGATAAGCGTTTTTACCTGAAGATCAAGGCGAATGGAGCTTTGAATACCTCTGTCATGTACAATAACATTGCAAAATATATCCATGAGTTGAGTCGCCAACAAGGTAGGGTTCTGGAGACGGTTAGCCAGAACAAAACCTAATGCTTGCTCTAAACAGTCATGCGACAAGATACTAGCATACAAAAGACCACTCAAAATTGGTTCCTTTTCTGCCTGTAAAACACAAAAACATTCACCGTTGAAAAACATAGAGTACAAGCACTGTTCCTCAAAATTGTCCTCGCGTGTCTATTTGTAATCAACGAAATTGATAAGATTGAGATTCCAAAACCATTGAGGCCTAGTAAATGATTTTATAGTACACTGATGAGAGCAGACGTAGAAAGGTTTCGTTAAGTAGTTAAAAGAGATCACATTTAGTGATCAAGTGACCCCACGGTTTTGTTGGATTGACACAAAAGGCACAACAGAATCAAAGTTTCTGCTTTTTTGTTTGTTTGTTTGTTTGTGCAGTCGAAGTTATGTAAATGAAAATAGAGATAAAACCTTATTAAGGATTCAACCTTAGTAAGAATGTGATTATAGAGCAGAAGAAGAAAACCTCAAGTTTAGCTTCTTCTCTTATAGCACTCCAAATTGGGTCATAACCAGAATTTTTAAGATCCAGCAAAAGCGGGTCATGCTCGGAGTTAAGGGTTCCTTTGGCGTAAACAGGAAAAAACCTCTTGAAAGGAAACTCGTGGCGGGTCTCATCATCTTCTCCGGCAGAAAATCTCCGGGAGATAATCACAGGAAGTTCAGACAACGTTGACGATGAAGAAAAATCACAATTCTCGCCGTTTATACAAGCCATATGACTGAAAAGAAGGAAGCAATTGAAGACTAGTTAGTAGAGACTAGAGAGGATAATAAAAAAGTGAACTTTCATAAAAACTGAGAAACCTTTTTCTTTCTCCCTTTTAATGACACACTGGTTGATTATTCTCTTTCCTGTGTTGGATTCGAAGTAGAAACAACGAGAAGACAGAAAAATGAGGTAAAAGTGAAGTCTTATGTTTGTGTCCACACCCTTTTGTAAAGACTCATGAAAGATCATCAGATGTGGGCTCTCTCGCTCTCTTTGCTCTTGGTTGCTTGTGACCGTGATTCAGTCCAAGTTCGTAATACCATTACAAGAGAATCCAAAATTTGCAAGTATTATATATAAAAAAACCGCAATCGTACCAGGCGAAGTGGAAGTGAGCGTTATTAGACAAAAAAAACAAAAAAACAAAACATTTTATAAAGGTAATCTCTTTACACAACAAGGAAAGCATTTTAACCGTCTAAAGAATTTTTAATTACATAAATGGACGAACTTGTTCGGATCAAGTAAAGATGATCTAATTAATGATTATACAAGTGTTTTATTTTTATGGATCTATAAAAAGGACTGAGTGTTGTAATCTTTTCATACTTAATTTTTTTTGTTTATATACCACTTTGTAATATTTGTTTATTTTCCTTCTTATTAGCTTGTTAAAAATGAAGGAGAAGGAATAAAAAGCTGACAAAGGCATAAAAGAAATGAAAATCTGATCGCCGCATGCAATCGCCGAAAACGAAAAACAACCAACGTCCGTCGAATCTTCGCTCTGAAACCCTAAAGTAGCTAGATCCACCACCAATGGCTAAACGATCGGTTTCGATCCTTAACCGCCTTTTGGCGAATCCGCCTTCCCCATTCACCGCACCGACCCGATCCATCACCTACATGCCTCGACCCGGCGACGGAGCCCCACGCACCGTAACCTTGATTCCCGGAGACGGAATCGGACCCTTAGTGACCGGTGCGGTGGAACAGATCATGGAAGCGATGCACGCGCCGGTGCATTTCGAGAGGTACGAGGTTCGTGGGCACATGAGGAGAGTCCCTGAGGAAGTGATCGAGTCTGTGAAGAGAAACAAAGTCTGCCTGAAAGGTGGATTAGCGATTCCCGTTGGCGGAGGAGTTAGCTCCTTGAATATGCAATTGAGGAAAGAGCTCGATATCTTCGCTTCTCTCGTCAATTGCATCAACGTCCCTGGGTTAGCGACGCGGCACGAGAATGTCGACATCGTCGTGATTAGGGAGAACACGGAAGGGGAGTATTCGGGTCTCGAGCACGAGGTTGTTCCTGGTGTTGTCGAGAGCCTTAAGGTAAACCTAAATCAATCTCCTTCGTCTCAAAATCGTTTCGCTGGATCAATTCATCGTCATGATTGCAAATTGAATTGTTTGGAGAATTGGGGATATCAAAAAGCTTCACTTTTTAGTAAAAATCACGATCGTCTTATTTTTATGTAGGTGATAACTAAGTTTTGTTCTGAGCGGATTGCGAGATATGCATTTGAGTATGCGTACCTGAACAACAGGAAGAAAGTGACTGCTGTTCATAAAGCCAACATAATGAAGCTCGCAGATGGGCTTTTCCTCGAATCTTGCAGACAGGTTGCCAAAAACTATCCTGGGATTACATACAATGAAATAATCGTAGACAATTGTTGTATGCAGCTTGTCGCTAAGCCCGAGCAGTTCGATGTCATGGTATGTTCTTTTTCCTTGTCAAAAATCTAAACTTGAAGGAGCAAAGTGAGTAACGACGAATCTTTTCTTCTAAAATTGGTAATTACTGTTAGCTGGTGCAAGTTATACATATCCGATCTCGTTTGTTGCAGGTGACGCCTAATTTGTATGGTAACCTTGTTGCAAACACGGCTGCTGGAATAGCCGGTGGCACTGGAGTGATGCCAGGAGGTTTGCCCATATATGAATTAGTTGAAGTTACAAACTCTCTTAATTTTGCTCTCGAAAATGACAATTCTTGGGTTTGTCTTCCAGGCAATGTTGGTGCTGAACATGCTATATTCGAGCAAGGCGCATCAGCTGGCAATGTGGGAAATGATAAGATAGTGGAGCAGAAGAAAGCGAATCCGGTGGCTCTACTTCTCTCATCGGCTATGATGCTTAGACATCTCCGGTTTCCTACTTTTGCTGATCGTCTTGAAACCGCCGTGAAACAAGTGATACAAGAAGGAAAATGTCGAACGAAAGATCTTGGAGGAGATTGCACCACACAGGAAGTTGTTGATGCGGTCATTGCAGCTCTTGAGTGAATCAACTGATGCGAGCCTTTGCTTCTGCCTGCTTCTTCTTCGTCTTTTTCAATTAAATTAAGACAAAAGTTTTGGTTTTCTTTTTTTCACTGTTGATTGTTTTCCTATTCATTCATTTTCATCTGTTGACAATGTTTCAATCTCAAGCTTAAGCCCGAGCTTATATAGTTACAGAATAAAATCAATAAAGAGAGAGGCAGTTTTGCTATATCAAGGTCCTTTTTGCATCAAAATGGGCAGAAAGGCAAACCAAATAACTTGTTGAAGAATGCAAACAAAATTACTCGAAGTAGTAATCTATGTGGTTTCAAAATCTTATTTAACTTTAGATTTGCGAACTCATTGGGCCAGAAGGATATACTTTTAAAACTAATGGTCTCTGATTCACGTATATATGTATGTATACAGAGGAGCATATAAAGAATCAAACAAGCCAATAAGAGAACAGAGGAGCCATGTATATAATCATTTTGCTATGTTTAGGGTTTTACAGTGAGCGACGCGCAAAGACCAGCGATTTTGTGCCTCAGAAAGATTAAGAAGAAATGCCAAAACGAATATCCTCGTCCCCGTGTCTCATACGAGTACAATCCGTAGGAACATTTCAAAACGCCATTTTTTACTTCTCTGTTTTTTTTTCTCTTCTCTTTCCGCTGTATTTAAATCTCCCAACTATAAAATAAGTCCTGGGTCCATCAGTTTCGATCAATAACGACGACCTCTGAAAGAAATTTATAGGATCAGAAGAAGACAAAAACAAAACAAAAAAGAAAAGATTTTGTTTCTGAGAAAGTTTGCTCTGTTTTCTTGATTGAAGATTGAAATGGCGTCGAATAATGAAGCAAGGCCTCTGCCAAAATTTGGGGAATGGGATGTGAATGATCCGGCGACGGCGGAGGGATTCACCGTCATATTTAGTAAAGCGGGAGAGGATAAAAAAACGGGTCGGAGCTCCAGCAAAGCAACTTCACAGAGGAAACAAGGCGACGTTAAACCAGCAGCCAAGAAATGGCTCTGTTTTACCTTTTCATGATTCTCGTGTTGATTAAATGAACCGTTTGAGAATAGCATTGAGAAGCTTTTGTCTTAGAATTTCTTTCATTTGTTTTAGCATTTCTCTTTCCGATATGCAGAGTAATTTACATTTAAACTGTTGTAGATAAGAGAAAATGGATTAGCCTCTTGTATATTTTGTTTGATGTTTGTTTCATTTGAAGTCTTCTACAAGATTGGGATGACTTTCTTGTTCAGATTATTTTCCTTCAAAATATTCATAATCTTTTCTGCATACAAATGAATAGATACTTGCGTAACAAGAAACCTCTCTTTTGTTCCAAAGTGGATGAATCTGGATTCAATTATCAATATATCCTTGTCTCTATTAAAATCTCAACCAAAAAAATTGAAGTTTGAAATTTTCTTTGGTAAATCAGACAACAGTATCTTATCAAATATCGTTCTGTTCTTTTCTCTTTGTACAGGAGAGGCAAGCGATACTGTTATCTCCATTAACTACCCTCTCAAAAGGATAAAGACTAAAGAACAATATTTATTTTAACACTAAGTAGCCAAGTGCAGAGTATTGTGACGTTTCAGTGTAATTAGATTGCTAATCATTGAGAGCCTAAAGAGAGGACAATGTTCAACGGATCAATTAGGGAAGATTTACAAATGACAAGTGGTCAACGTTGTGGTAATACTTTATTTCATTTTGAGAAGTCCCTCAAATCATTTGGCAAAATTGAATTCCTTTCTTTTATTTAATTTTTCCTCTCTTCTGTCATATTCTCTATTTATTTGTATATTACAACTTCTGTCTCCTTGTCTCCTATCAAGATAATAGTAAGGCTCCGAAGATAAATACACACATGAGTAGGAAATGAATCGTATCACGACCTTATTGAACAAGATTCTCCTACTATTATTGTCTAAACCCTAGATTCTTGGACCTATAATGGCCTAAGCTTTTTTCTTTGTGCCGATATTTGTTTATATGTACAAACTTTTCCTTGGAAAGCGTTTTTCTGTGCTGTCGTGTTATTTCATGCTAAAACAGAGTTTTGAGTTTGCCAGCGATGATAGAGGAGGCAAAAAGAGACAAGTAAGGAGACAAGATAATCATAACAATCAAGAGAGCTTGACGTTGCTGGTTTCACGACCACGCAGAGATAATTAAATTAAGCAAAAGGAGATAATTGTGCCAAGATACTCAATTTATAATGTTTTAGCACATGCCCATTTATTCTTACACTAGTGTCGTTTAAAAGGATTCTTTTGGATTTGTCTGCTAAATTTTCCTCTGTTATATATCTTTGGAGTCTCTGAACTTTAACACACCAAAACCCGTTTCAAAGTTTGAAGCTTTTTTCTTCTTTTGCTTCAGAGCTTAATAAATGGCAGAACCATCTTCCTCTGCAACGACTACGCATGTACCGACTAGGTCTATTAGTTTGCCTACAAGACCAATCCATCCAAAAGCACAGAGAGTTGAAGAAGAGTTGAAAAAGATTCAAGCTCTAAACTCGTCCTCATCAGCTTCTTCTCGAATCCAACTTGGACTTGCCCGGCTTGTCGAGCTCTATGACTTTGTCAATGAACATGTCATTTGCTCACCCCAAGGTCAACAAGCTCTTTGCCTTTCTCACAACGCGAAACTTGTGGAAGAATCTCTTGATGAATCCATCTTGTTACTCGATGTCTCTGACTTCACAAGAGACTTGATAGGAACATTCATGGAGCAAATCCAAGATCTTCAATCTACTTTGCGTAGACGCGGAGGAGATTTCTCGATTATTCAGTCCGAGATCCACGCTTACATTAGCTTTCAGAAGAAATTCAAGAACGCAGCTACTAGACAACTTAAATCTCTTACAAGAACACAAACAACGAAGAAATCTCCGGTGATCAAACAATCCGGTAGTCTTGATCAACATGCTTCCATGGTGTCCAACATTCTAAGGCAATCAAATACATCAACGATCTCTATTCTCCAGTCACTCTTGCGCTTTCTTTCTTCTCTGGGCGAGAACCAGGAGAAGAATGGTGAAATTGGATGTGTAGATAACTCTATGATCCGTTCTCTTTACGGAAGAATCATCGGTAAGAAGATTGCAAAAGTCAATGATGTGAAAACGATGCTAGGGAGATTAGCTATGCTAAATGTGAGCCTTGAAGCAATTAAGGATGAGCTAAGTTACTTGTCAAGGCGACTTATTCAGCATAGAGCGTCTCTTTTGAACATTGTTACTCCATGAGAACAATATCAAAAGAGTTTGTATATTTTTGTGTAAAAAAACCAAGTTTTGTTAGAGATGGAATTATTATAGAAAAGAGTTTAATCGCATTGTGACGGTCCATTTTCATAAAAGTTTTGTGTAGATTTGAATTAAACCGTACCAAATCGGATAAACAAAAGAAAAAGAAAATTTAAGTGTAGCATGATCGTCATCACTTAAGACATCACATGCTGAACAAACAAAAAGAAAATCGCAAGTTTGATGTCGAAATCCGTACGTTTCCATGTGTCGGACTTGGGCTAGTGTGGCTATCTTGTTGACATTGCATTGAATTCAGAACGCAAAGAAATTAACTCTTTATTACCAAACTTGATTATTGTTGTAACGTAGTTCCGTGTCGCTCATCGGCTCATGTCACGTGCTTATCGTGCGACATCCCTCATTATCTTGCCGCAAAGGTTTTGTTAATATCATTTTCTTTCATGCTACTTCTTGTGTACGACAATGATCCACGGGAGCACAACTCAGAAACAACTATTTAGAAGAGATTCTTTATTTATTGGTTCATGTCATGCCAACGACCAATTTCTCCATGTTATATGGTTTTAAATTTACAAAAAAATATATTAAATAGAAACTTTGTGAATATGAATTGTATGTGTCATCTCTACTTTTTGTTTTTTTGTTCTAACCTCTGAGTTAAGTACTCCATGTCCTTTATTAAATGTAAATTAAAATTTTAATTCCTTAATGTCAATTGTATCGATTTATTTATTTTCACATAATATTTTAGGTTTTCTACTTGTGTATAATTAATGAATACAATAATTCGCAAAAAAAAACAATTTAAAGAACATATAACCAACTTCTTGAAAAACATGTATGTTTAAAACTTAACAAAACCTAAATAAATTGATGAAGTTTAGTGAGAATTTTGTTTATTCGGTCAAAAAATAGGTTTGGAAGAAGTTTTTTGTTTAAATTCCTTCCTTATTAGTCATAATTCATAAATATTGCTTCTGGCAAATAAAAATCTGAGCTTGCTTTCTCTTATATTTTCATCTTACGGTTGATTTTAAATATTTTCTCTTATACTTTCTCTTATAAAGTGTTATAGATATCGTAATTCAACATTTTTTGTTTTGACTTCATTGTAGTCAACATTTAATAAAAGGGCCATGTATAGTTTCTTGTAAAGAAAATGTATTCAAAAAACAGAAAAAGAATATAACTAATATTTAAGGAAGCAAACGATTTAGGCACAATATAGATACATGGAATGGAAGGGAGAACAATATCCATCATTGTATATATATATACGTGATGAACAACACAAAACATACACCTACGTACACTACCTAGTATACATTAGCATCATCGCTATTTCACGATGGTACATGTCAAATTAATCAAATTAATAGTTTCTTGATAATATTTATTATTACTTGTTTATTCTAACCTTTGTATATGTGTGTATTAGGAAATCATACGCCTGTCGATCTTGTTTAATTTTCTCTGTTTTGGTTTTGTATACGGTCAAAACTACAACGTACTTAATTTTGGTGCCAAAGGAGATGGTCAAACTGATGATACAAACGTAATCTATGTTTCAAATTTTTGTTTTCATATAACCAAGATATATGATTTTTATTAAAAACAAATTTGCTGTTTTGTATCTTTTCTAACATTTTTCCTATTTCTGTAATTTTTTTAATTGCTTATGTAAAAAAAGGCTTTTATGAAAACGTGGAATGCTGCATGTGGCGGAGAAGGAGACACAACAATACTTCTTATTCCTGCTGGCAAAACATTCTTACTTCAACCTACTGAATTCGAAGGTCTATGTAGATCCAACTCTATAAAAGTTCAGGTACGTAGATGATTATACAATTCTGTTAATTTTAATTAGAAACATTAACAAATTTTAGTTTTTTCCTTTGATATTTGAAGTTGGATGGCATCATTGTCGCACCTAGTAATAAAGAAGAATGGTCCAACGCCAAATCTCAAAAATGGCTTAGTTTTTCAACTGTGTCTAATCTATCGGTCGTTGGTTCGGGAACGATAAGTGGTCGTGGCTCTTCTTTTTGGGAGGTGATAATTAGCTATATCGTAATTGTTTTTTTTATTACCTTTTTGTAATATAAATTTTTATTCATGATCACATCAAAATCATAGAAAATTGTTTTTGTTTTCAGCAAAATCAAAAAGCTTCTGGACGACCTACGGTGAGTATTATTACATGCACTCTTTGTGAACTTTTTTTGTGGGTTATGATTGCCCTAAACTTGCGATTGAAGAAACCTTTTTTTGTAGGCATTACATATTTACAAATGTGATAACCTTATGATAAACGGGATAACCTCGACTGATAGTCCAAGAAACCATATATCAATCGAATCATGCAATAATGTTGCAATATCAAATATATATCTTTTTGCACCAGAGAAGAGTCCCAACACAGATGGGATTGATATAAGGGGCTCGACGAATGTCAACATATTTGACTCTACCATTCAAACTGGTGTGTACTTCGTTATTTAAATTGTTTATGCGTTTTATATATTATTACATGAACATCACACAAAATAAATTATTCATATTGATTTTTTAAAAACACAGATTATTCTAAATTGTTTTAGCATTTAAACATCCATTAATTTCTCTTGTGTAATAACAATCATTTAAGTTTCGACCATTAAATTATCAGGCGATGATTGTATATCAATCAACACGGGAAGTATCCATATCAACATCACAAGGATTAATTGTGGACCTGGTCATGGAATAAGGTAAATCATGATATTAATTAATTTTTTGGATTACACCATTAATTATGAAGCCAGAAATTTCACTAGTTTTATATTATTTGACAACAGTGTGGGAAGTTTAGGAGCCAATGGGATAAAAGCTGAAGTTAGTGATGTTCAAGTGATTCATTGCACTTTTAATCAGACTACGAATGGAGCTAGAATCAAGACATGGCCGGTATTAATTTTTCTTCTTCTTCTACATTACATATATATTACTTCTCTTAATAATATCAAATATTTTACGTTATGTATTTTGATCATAATTTTAAGGGTGGACAAGGATATGCAAGAAACATAAGTTTTGAGGACATCACACTCATAAACGCAAAAAATCCAATTATAATCGACCAAAACTATATAGACAAAGGACACCTTGATGAAACACAGGTAAATAATTTATAATTTTTTCTATATATATACGATAGTATGATCAAATTGGAAAAATAAACATTATGTATTTTTATGTTCACTAGGAATCAGCAGTGGCTATTAGCGGTATAAGCTTTGTTGGTTTTCGTGGAACGACGTCGAACAAAGATGCTATATCGCTTAATTGTAGTGAAACTACACGCTGCAAAGACGTCGTCATGGATGGAATTAATATTGTAATGGCAAATGGAGAAAAACCTAACGTTGCTTGTCAATATGTTGATGGAAAATCTAGTGATGTTAATTTGATGCACGAGTGCTTCAAAAAATAGCATTATTGCTTTATTACAATAACAAAATTACGTGATATATTCATAAGAAAATCGAAATCAAATCTGTGTTTTAAACGAATACGAGTTATTATTATATTTTTTTGGTGACTCGTCTTACTGTGTAGGCTGGATTTGTTTGTTTTGGGTCAATAATTGGGCTTTATTTGAGCCCATATTTACTTAAACGGATCGAAGGCCTTATTAATTGGAATTTGCTTGATTTATACAAAATAAATTAACTATTAAACAAATGTTTTGAACATAAAATTTGAAAAAAATATGTGAAAAAAAAATTCGAAATTTTTTTTTTGGAATTTATTTATTTTTATATATTAAATTATTTTTTATTAGTTTAGGGGTAATTTAATACTTTTTCTTTTAATGGATGCAATGTTTGAGATTTTTATTTTTGTGTTCTCTTTCTTTATTAAAACTTAAATTATTCTATTTAAAGAAAAAAAAATTTGAAAAAAAAATAGTATGAAAACAAAAATTTTGAAACACAGCTTCTGAAAACACAGATTATAATTAAAGTGACAAGATTCAGTGTTCATCAACTAACACAACTTAATTGTTCGTAGAACAGCATTTTCTGAAAACACAGCTTTACTCTAGATACCTCTTTCTTCTAGTAGATCTTATCCGAGTGATAATTCGTGTAAGATTCTGATAGTTTTAGCAAGATCATTGACAACTTTCTTCGAGCTAGTTCTTATCCGATCACTAATTGGTGTAAGATTCTTATAATTTTAGCAAGACAATTGGCAATGACGTGGAACATATAAGTGGCTCATTAGCTATTGCTAAAAAGAATTGTTTTTTTAGATCTTTATACATTAATAAAAACATTAGCATAACGTGATGAAACATGTAATAATTGGTGCCCATAAAATCTTAAAACAAAAAATATTAGGCTTTCTACACGTGTACCTGGTGCAGGGGACTGTGATAAATAACATGGGGTTAATCATATGAATGTGATATGAATCTAACAATTAATATAACATCCTTAAGACACGTGTATTAGTGCCCTGAAATCAAAGTTTAGCTCTCGGACTCTTGAGTCGATCAGATAGTAACCATTAATGTTGGAAGATTTATTTTGTTGGTGAGTTTAAACATAACGACGATTAACGACGTCTCTTAGTTTGACGAGTACTGTTTCACTCTATATTGTGTCACTATAAAATATGATTTTTATTTCTTTTTTTCTTTGTCAATAATATATCCGTCATTATACTAATTCAATTGTAAAGCGATATGATTATCAAATTTGCGATTGAATTCATCCCAAAATAGGGTTCCATTTGTCATTTAGACGTTTTATTTAAGGACTTTAGAAGGAATATATTGTGTAATGTGTACAATATTCTGATATTTTCTAATTTAGTTTCTATCCAACTTTTATGATTGCTAATAAGAATACACGTTAAAAGGCCTGTGAAATCTTCCAAGCAAATATACTCAAAACATGTGCACCTCTTATACGTGTCGCAATGTGAGAAGCCATGCAGAGGAAGTTACACATAAAATCAATTTTTTATTTTCCTGTACAAAAATCTCTCCGTAGTAACTAGTAAGCAACCTATATAAAATGATTCGATAATAGAGGGGCGTATATTATAAATAATATGGTTGAGGAAGATCTGGATCTCGTTACCTACCGAGACAATTTTAAGACCGTAGATATTTTTAGTTTTAAGTAGTCGAAAAGTCTTATTGATAATGTGGCGAAACCGGAGGCATCACAAACGATGACTCATCAGGCTTTATCTCTGTGGCCAAATAATTTGACCAATATAATAGCCCGACAGCTCAGAGAGTCACAGATTTGCCAGTAATAATCGAACCAATCATTAAAATTTTAAGTTTTGTTCGTTGATGACGTGGCAACCCCTTGTATATAAATATATGCATGTGTAGGTCAAGTTGAATAAAGCAGATCGATCAAAGAAGTAAAGAAGAAAAAAAAACTCAAAACACCTTTATCAAAAACACAAAAGGATAGAAAAAAAAATGTCGAATATGATTATCAAGAATCAACTAAGATCTATAAGTTTACCTTCAAGATCGCATCCGAGCACGACAGGGATTGACGAAGCTCTTAACAAGGTTAAGGTGATTAACACCACGACGGGTTCGTCAAAATCAATCTTGATGGCATTGGCTGGTTTGGAGGAGCTCTATGATTGTACGGAGGAGTTTCTGAAACTGGGTTCGACGCAGCGTGTTATGTCGTCTGATGGATCAGAGTTTGTGGAGGAGATGCTTGATGGGTCTTTGAGGCTAATGGATATATGCAGTGTCTCTAGAGATCTCATGTTGGAGACTCACGAACATGTTCGTGGTGTTCAATCATGTATTAGACGCAAGAAAGTAGCCGGAGGAGGAATTGATCAACTCGATGTCGCTGTCTCAGGCTATGTCGGATTCAGAAAGAACATGAGAAAGGAAGCTAAGAAGTTTCTTGGATCCTTGAAGAAAATAGATGGAAAATCATGGTCATCACAGGGGGTAAATAATGACCAACAAGATGAACATCTTGTGGCGGTTACAGATGCGATGAGGCAAGTAGTTTCTATTAGTGTCTCGGTGTTGAAGTCGTTCATGGAGTTCTTGTCGGGACGACAAAGTAACATTAAGAGCAAGTTGGCTTCGGTAATAAAGAAAAAGAAGGATCATCATGAGGACATCAAGAACGAGTTGGAGAGTTTGGATTCCGCGATATGCTGCTCTCAAGATGATGACCTACAAATTAAGCTTGAGGAGGTCGAGATCAGCACTGATGGATTCGAGAAGTATCTAGAAGGTTTATTTCGAAGGTTGATAAGAACACGAGCCTCGCTTCTCAACATAATCTCTCATTAGTTCCAAATTATGCATGTAATGTAACCTTCGTAGGCATTCGACTTTAGAGAATTTGCCTGAGGGATACATTATAGATGCATATATAAGATTTTTTGTACACTAATTAAACAGATAAATGTAGAGATAATTAAATTTGTAAAAATAGATAACAATATTGCGGTTATACATAAAAGCTTGTCGTGGAACGATCTATAAATTAAATCAATAGTTTAAATGAATAAATCAGTAGCTATACATTTTCTTAGTATTAGAAATTTTATACTGAAATGAATTCGTAGGAAGCTAACGTACGCTATTCGTGAAATGTCCTGCTAGGATACTAGCAAATAGATCTTAAAGTAGACTTTAACATAGATACCAAACAAAAAAACAAAAACACTAGACTGTAAAAGTTTATGTTCTCAAAATATTTAGATTACTCAGGAATAAAACAAACAAATAATTAATTAATGTGCAACTTGTGATGATATAATCAGCAACATTTCTTTCATTACACCGTTTGTAACAAAGAAAACGACCACCAAAACTAGAGTTAATTTATGCCTGCATCAGTTTAACCTTTAGACACTGAGCTTCATTAATTAACACCCTTTATCAGTGTATTGTTAGCACCGAATCTCCTCACTATGGTTCACGCAATAAACTTTTTTGATATTTTATTATTTATTAAATTTTCATATTTTCTTATCTATTTTATTTTATATAGTATATTTTTCAAAACCTATGAAATCTAAGATTATGTAGTATATGTAATGAAAACAATCTACAGTAATTTCATAGCAGGCCATTTCTAACATAGAAAAATGAAAGTATAAAATGTACATATAGCCTAAAATTTACAATCAAACTTTAACCCCAAAAAAAAAGATTTTCAGGGAAAAACATAATCTAGACTCCCAACTACACAATACTTTTTTAATTAAGTTCTGATAGGGGCAGTTTCGTCAAAAAAAAAATCAATTGGATCCAACGGACGCAACCTTCAAATGAAAAGGCGGGAGAGAGATCTAAAACATTAGACACATAATGAAATAACGGTCATAACCACCGTGTGATCAAAGAAACTACTTAAACACCATTCCGATGGATCGATAAAAACTTATTACTCTCAACAAGGCAAAAACATGAGTGATCCCGAGAAAACAAAAATTGATACTGAGGAAGAGATTATTGAAAATTCTGACGAAAGTGATTACCTTTGGAGCGACGAGGAAGAAGGTGAAATACGCGAACTTGTTCTCGCCCTTCCCGCACTGAGAGTCAGTGAAAGTCTTGATGTGGATGAGGAAGAAAATTTTATATATAATTATTTTTAAAAAACTACGAAAAATAAATAGGAGAAAAAGCGGGTGAAAATAATATATTCATAACTTTTTGACAAAAAATAAAAAATTACATTTTTTGTTAAACCACGATATAAAAAATTTCATATAAAATACGTAGCTATTTATATTTGAAACAAAAATCAAAAAATTTATTCGAAAATTTTTGTTGAAATTCAAGTGAAGAAAGTTAGCCGAGCGTGCTTATGCATAATCGTCACCATCGCGATTGTGTGGCGACTCACCGGATTAGTTTCTCCTCCAATTAAATTTTCTTAATATATTTACAGTAAATTGATGAATTGATGAAGTTGAATCACTCAACCACAAAATAAATGCAATAGAATAAATAGCTGTTCCTCTGTTCAGATTAGGCTAGCACAAGAACGGCTGTTATTTTTGTAGTTTTTCCTTTTTCGGCATGATTGGTAATAAATGTAAATGTTACAAAGCTCATTTCCACGATTTGGCAGCTGATTAAATACATCAGTGACATATATGTTCACAACTCGCAAGCAAATAAAATCAAAGCACATGCTCCTGGTACACGTGTCGTAATGTGAGACAGCATGCAGAAGGCAATCATATAGAAACATTAGTCTATTTTTTGGACAAATATCTCTTTTCATTCTTTAGGTAACAAGCAAACTACATTAGATAGGAGGAGGAAGATTTGGATCTCTTTACCTACCGAGACGATTTAAAGAGCATCGGTTACTTTAACAACTCGAAAGGTCAATTTAATTATAAAAAAAAAGTTGCTCGAAAGGTCAATTGATAATGTGGCGAAACCGGAGGCAACACAGACGATGACTCATCAGGCTTCATCTCTGTGGCTAAATAAGTTGACCCAAATAATAGCCCGACAGCTCAGAGAGTCACAGATTGTCAGTAAAAATCGGACCAATCAAATTAATAACTTCAGTTATTGTTGAAACAAGACCCTATGATATATATATGCATGTGTAGGGCAAGTTGAATCAAGCAGTTCCACCAAAGAAGAAAGAAAGAAAAACTCAAAACACATTTATCAACACACAAAAAAACCCGAAACAAAAACAAAAAAACACAAAACGATGGCGAATAATAAGATCATTAAGAAACAGTTACGATCTATAAGTTTACCTTCAAGATCGCATCCAAGCACGAGTGAGATTGAAGAAGCTCTTAACAAGGTTAAAACGATAAACGCCACGACGAGTTCGTCGGAATCGGTCTTGATGGGCTTGGCTGGTTTGGAGGAGCTCTACGATTGTACGGAGAGGTTTCTGAAAATTGGTTCGACGCAATGTGTTATGTCTTCTGATGGATCGGAGTTTGTGGAAGAAATGCTCGATGGATCTTTGAGACTTATGGATATATACAGTGTCTCCAGGGACCTCATGGTGGAGAATCAGGAGCATGTTCATGGTATTCAATCATGTGTTCGGAGAAAGAAAGTATCCGGAGGAGGAGGAGACCAACTTGACGTTGCTGTCTCAAGCTATGTCGGATTTAGAAAGAACATGAGAAAAGAAGCTAAGAAACTTCTGGGATCTTTGAAGAAAATCGATGGTGGGTCAAGTTCATGTGATACTTATCCTGATGATGAACATCTTGTGGCGGTTATAGATGCGATGAGACGAGTAGTTTCGGTTAGTGTCGTGGTGTTGAAGTCGTTCTTGGTGTTCTTGTCCGGGCGACAAAGTAACATAAAAAGCAAGTTGGCTTCGATACTAATTAAGAAGAAGGATAATCATGAGGCGACCAAGAACGAAATGGAGACACTGGATTTCGCGATTAACGGAGATTTGTGCTCTTATGTTGATCTACAAAAGAAGCTCGATGAGGTAGAGGTGAGCATTGGTGGGTTCGAGAAGAATCTAGAAGGGTTATTTCGAAGGTTGATAAGAACCCGGGCCTCTCTTCTCAACATAATGTCTCATTAGATTTTAAAAGTATGCATGTAATAATGTAACCTTCACGGGCATTCGATTTTAGAGAACTTGCCGTAGGGGTGCATTATAAAAGCATAACTAAGATTTTGTACAATAATTAATTAAATTGATAAATGTAGAGAGAAATTTGAAAAACAGAACCGACATTGCAGTTATATACCATAGATGTTATGAGACAATCTAAGCTCCATAGTTCAAAATCTCTAAACTAATATATTAGGTTGAAAAATCATAAACTCAAATCAGGTACTGGATTGACAAGCAAATGGTCGGTTAATATAGCAACTTATACAACAAAAAAACTTAATTCTAAATAAATACGTAAAAAGAATACGATATTAACTTGTAAAAAATTTCACATATAAGAAATGGTGGGATTAAAACAATATTAACTTGTAAAAAAATGTTAATCTGTTATATGTTCTAATTGATTTAAGTTAGACACTCATGATTCTTTGATATGGTTATCGTTGTTTCAAATTTATTTTATCTTAGTTATAAAAAAAATAATTTATTTATCTATTAATAATGCATCTCCGTCCGTTTTTTCTTCTCTCTTTTTGTCATGTATTGTTTCGTTTGGTATTTGCGTATTTGGTTGGGCCTAATGTCCAATAGATATGAGCCCAATTACATGATCCACACAAAACATACATGGACCACGACACTCCATTGATATTTTCTTTCTATAGCTCCTTCATACATTTTGAAAACTGGTTGCATTGTATCAAAAGTGCCTTCACTTAAAGGTATCGATTAAAACTTCAGTTTCAATAGATTATAATTCTTAAAGCAAATAGAGTTAAAGATTCCCAAATTCAAACCAAAAGGTGTAAACCTGATCAGTGGGAAACCTTTGGGGGCACTCCTAAATTGATGGGAACATAATTGCTGACGTGTGACGGTGTTATTTAAGGGAGGCATATATATCGTCCCTTACGTGGGACCAAATCATCCGTGCATAGATTTCATATATACATATCATTTATTTAAATAGTGTAACAAAATCTCTCAAAGATCTTTGAATTAATTTTAATCGAGGTTGAGGTACCCACACACAAAATAAAAATAATAATAAAAATAAAAAAGAGCATTACCTTCAAAAGAAACAAAAATACAACGATTGTGAAAATAATTAAATAATGACAATAATAATATTAAAGAATCGTAAATGGACGGTGGCTTCGGTGCATGAAAAGTGGTGTGAAAAGAAGTTTTTTGTGTTAGTAACCGAAACCGAAACATCGAACTTCGACAACGGTTCAGCTAAAATTCAAACAAAAAACATTTAATGAGCCTTACGTGTTCTGTTCTTCCTTAGTGAAGTACCCACACTCACTTCACATGGTCTTCACGTCGTACACTAATTAGATAGGCCCTACTCATTGACATTTATGTCATTGTGAGTATATTTTATATAAACCATATATAGAACTAAAGGCCCGAACAAACCATAACTCGTAAACCCCATTTTGATCATCACTAATTGATATGTATATGTCTTCATTGTCTCCGAGACTCCACAAAGCATACAAAGCTAGATGTGTTAGCTTACCGGTTCGGTTGCATCCAAGTGTTAGGAGGATTCAAGAAGTGGTCTCCAGGGTTAAAGCTTTGGGGTCGTCTTCGTTAGAGCCGAGGACGCTGATCCGTGACGGTCTCTCTGGTCTCACCGAGCTTTATAGGTGTTTAAGTGAAGATCTCTTCAAGTCTTCTTCAGAAACTCAACAAGCTTTTCTTAATGGCGGCTTCATTGATGAGCTTCTTGAAGTGTCGTTGAAGTACTTAGAAGTTTGTGGAGGATCTAAGGACGCGGCATCGAGGATCAAGAAGAGTGTTGTTGAGCTTCAGTCAGCTTTGAGACGGAGCCAGAAAGGAGGTGAGTTTAGCCTGGAGAGTGACGTGGATGCTTATGTGGCGTCAAGGAAAGAGATTAAGACGGAGATCAAGAAGTATATGGTAATGTCAAGAGAGACAGACGCGTGTTTGGAGAGTAGCGTTTGGTGTGACGATGATAATCAAGAGAAGAGTGCTTTGGTAAAAGTGATGCAAGAGACAAGTCTGATCACTTGTTTCGTATTACGCACCGTTTTGTCGTTCTTGTCGTCGCCTAAAGGGTTAAAGACTAAGAGTCATCAATATCACAAAGGTTGGGGGATTGTTATGAAACTTGTGAAGAAAGGAATAGATCATCATCATCAGGATAAGAGAGATCATGAGAAAAGTTTTTCTTGTCTCGAGCTTGAAGCTATGGAAGCTGAAATCGGGAAGCTCGTTGTGATGACGACAAGGGAAGATCCAGAAGAGGAGGAACAGATTAATGAGGAAGTAAGTGAGAGGATTCAATGTGCATTGGTTAGATCGAAAGATGTAGAAGCAACCATGGAAGAGCTTGAAGAGGCACTCGAAGGATTGTTCAAGGTGATGATACAAGCTAGAGTCTCTCTTCTGAACATCCTATCCACTTAAGTTAAAATGGGACCAGATTCGAGTTTCTTGCTCTGAATTTGGAAGTCAGTTGCGCTTGGCCACCTCGATTGGTTTAAAAATCTTGGTTTGTTTTTTCCCCTTATGTGTTGAAAGAGAGTTTAAACATGCATCCATGTATTAGAGGTTGTGTGTTTGTTGTAAGTTTGTAACTCGTTCATGTGTGTACAATTCTTGTATTTTGTATAGGTTTTATGTACTTACAAGTATCTATAGTTTGACCCCCTAGAAAAAAGGATGCAGCACCAAAAGAAAAAAGAGACGAATGCAAGAGCACTAAGTTTGAAAAATACTTTTTTTTTGCCAAAACACTCTTTTCTTTTTTCCTCATCGACCAGAATTCGAGTGGAGACTCACAAACGACGGTGGTCAGAAGTTACTTTTATCTTTTTCCTTGACTAAATTTCAAGGATGTATCGTAGTCTGTGCCACACAACTGTCAGACATGATGAAACTAAGTAGGCAACAATGTCAAACAAATATCGTTTTATTCAGTTGTTGATCGATCATCATTTATAATTTTGGAACTGGAGGACATACGCAATAACAACTGACAGCAAAACATAATTCTTTGCATGGTGGCTTACAAAAACCAAACCCAAGTGGCTTAACCAGCGGTGAAGCTTCGAGATCAGATAAGGGCAGAGAACTTTCTTCATGTAACATACGTTTCGCCTCAACAATCTCAACTGTTACGGATATCATCACTACAACACAAAAAAAGAACACATGATGTAATAAACGTAAGTAACGCAATATAAATTTTTAATTGGGTAAGGTAAACATATTACATAGAATTAATTTGAAACTTCGAACTCACCAGTAAAAGCTAAAAGAACGATGAAAGCAAACCTCAATGAAATTTTCCCCATCACTATGGATTTTTTTTTACGAAAATCTTGTAGAATAGATATTGTTCTGGACAATGTATCACATTTTTATAGAATAGAGAAGTGTGATAAGATCAAAACTTTTATATATGGTAAAAAATATAAGATTATATAGAACGATAAAGATAAAATCTCCTAAGAAAATCGTAGACTGTCATCAATTACAAAAAAAGAACAAATCCTACAAAGAAAACATCAATTAGATTTGACTATTAAAGTAGTCAAATCTATACACATAATTTCCTTCTATATAGAGTATTTGAAATACCTTCGAAATATTGACAGCCCAAGATGTTTAAAACTCAAAAATAGCAAGGAGAAAACTCCAGACCATTACATTAAGCCCAGCCCATTATATAATCAGTGAAAGTAAAAGCTAAGCTTTTTGCTTAGGATGCTCTAAGATACGTGCCTAAGATACAACGGCTATATTTTGACAATGTCAAAATTGGTCCAGCTAATTAGTCGGTGTGGGCTCTTGTGGGACCCAAGAGAGCATTACTTTCCTGATTTCATTGGACCGTTACGTACACACTCTCACACCACTAAGCCCTTCTTCTCCTTCTCCTTCTCCTTCTGCTTCTTCAGTCATCGAGAGACGCGGTGGTGGTAAGAAAATGACGGCGGCCGGAGTAGCCTCGGCTCATACGAAGAAGCTCATCAAGTTTAGTCTTTCTCTCTTCCGTCGTGGCTTTAACTCCTCCAAATGGTTGGTACTCATTTCGATTGTTTTAATGCTTCTTCGATTCCCAATTTTTTCCCTCACTTATTACTGCCCGGAAAAAAGAATGTGGTATCCGATCATGTAATAGAGATTTGTGTTCCGTGTTCAATTTGGATCGAAGAAATGGAAAAAGTTAGGATCTTAGTTTCTTAATAGAAAAAAGCAAGAGTTGTGGTATGTATTTGAGAATTTTCCGATTTTTTCTCGAGGTCTCTATGATTAATCATCTGATGAACTTTTTCTACTTGCCTGATTTTAATTTTTTGGGCATTTGATCGGAGAAAAGCAAAACGGCGGCGAAGATGGCTGTGGCTCGGATAAAGCTTCTGAGGAACAAAAGACAAGTTGTGGTGAAGCAAATGAGGCGTGACATTGCCCTTCTTCTTCAGTCTGGTCAAGATGCCACCGCTCGAATCAGAGTATTTCACATTTTTTTCTGCCTTCAATTTCTAACTTTCTCTTGTCTGAAAATCACAGCCATTGATTTCAAGTTTCTTTAGCAAAAGCAATTCAATTCAATGAAGCTTTTCTTTGTGACAAATTCAGGTTGAGCATGTGATTAGGGAGCAGAACATTCTGGCTGCAAACGAAATAATCGAGCTTTTCTGCGAACTCATCGTTTCCCGTCTCACTATCATCACCAAGCAAAAGTATGTTCATATCAGTTTCAGTTTGTGTCTTTTACTTAACTCAATTTGGCTTCTCATATGTGCTTGGCGTCCTTTGACTTGTTTTAGGGAATGCCCTATGGATCTAAAGGAAGGCATTGCTAGTTTGATTTTTGCTGCGCCTAGGTGCTCGGAAATTCCGGAGCTTGGAGATCTGAAAGACATCTTTGAGAAGAAATATGGAAGAGATTTCGTATCCGCTGCTACTGATCTGCGTCCTACCTCTGGCGTGAACCGGATGGTAAGGAATAGTGTTCGTTTCTGATTAGTTAATATGACTGTTTCTGTTTAATAACCTTTGACTCTTATGATTGTTTTCTCGTGTGCGGTTGTAGTTGATTGATAAGCTTTCGGTTAGGCATCCCGGTGGAGAATTCAAACTGAAAATCATGAAAGAAATCGCAAAGGAGTTCCAGGTTGATTGGGACACTAAAGAGACAGAGCAAGAACTTCTCAAACCTCAAGAAGAAACCATAGTATGGTTCTCTTACTTGATCTCTCATTTTCTTCTTCTCTCTTTTTTGTAGAATCAGAATCTTAAAACATGTAATATTTCGTGTACTAGCAGGATGGGCCACGTGCGTTTGTTAGCGCCTCAAGCTTACCCGTAAAACGTGCTTCTCACGAGCCCATTGATCCTACTAAAGCAGTGCCAAGGTATGAATGCATCTCCATCTTTTTGCTTCAACAATGTCCAGATAAGGACTTGGAAAAAATGAACTCTTTTGGTTGTTTTTGTTCGACCAGATCGAGTAGTAGCATGAACATCAACACGCATTTTCATGACACTGAGTCAGCAGCTGAAGCAGCAGCTGAATTAGCCAAGCAGGCGGTTGCAGCAGCACAAGTAGCCGCCTTACTAGCTAACAGAAGAGACAGCAGCAAGGAGTTCTCTGTGAATTCCTCGTCTTTCGATCACTCAACAGACCACCAGAAGGATCATTATCATCCAGGTTCAAGAAGACAATCCCGAGATTCTGAAACAAGCTCCTACTACGCGAAACCTTCTGCAGAAAACAGAGGAATCTGCAGAAGACACAGCTGCAACAATCCGTGCATAAACGAATCTGACCACGAGGATGAAGAAGACTACACCAAAACCGAAGCAGAAGCAAAGGAAACAATGAGGAGGAGACACAGCTACAACTCTCCACTACTTCCTCATCCTCCTGCAACTTCTGAAATCAAGTACGACGAGTCAGACTACTACGAGGAAGAGACAGAGCCAGAAGAAGGACCATTACAGAGTCGTGCTTCTTCTCTCCCGCCAAACCGAGCACCGCCTCAGGCTCCTCAGTCCACCGAGTCGAGACGGGACTCAAGCGGTCACCATGTCCACCCAAAACTGCCTGATTATGATACGTTGGCGGCACGCTTTGACGCAATCAGACACAGTAAAGGGCCATTGATCTGAAGCTGGGAACTTCGATTACTTCTACATATATAGGGAGAGAGAAAGAAATCAGGTATGGGATTAATGCAAGGATCGTGTTTACTACATTGGTTAGTGATTGTGTATGAAGAAGAAAAGAAGCATTACTTTTTTGTACTAAATAACGGTTCGCTTTTGTTGTGATTTTGTCAGAAACTAAAGTTAAAGAGAAATCGAAAATACTCTTTTATCAGATAAAACCAGATATTCTAGAATTCTATCTACTTCAATGATGATGAAGGAGAATATTAAAAATCCCAAAAAGCCAAACAAGAGACGAACAAAAACCAAAATACAAACATTGAATCGAAAATAATAATTTAGGTTTGAAATTGAAATTCTAACACTTTGCTAAAACGTATGTGTTTCTTGCCCATTAAAAGAGTAAATTTGCAGCTAAATAAAAACACAACAAGTAGTTTCCAATTAAAAAAATTAAATTATGGTCAAGTCAAAAAGTGGAAATTATTTGTAATAGGAAACAATTTAATTAGCTTATAGAATAATTAGGTAAACATTCAATGAAAATACTGAATATTAATTAAACAAAAAAATTCCCGTAACTCTTTTAGTTGACCAGAAAGAGAAAAAATAAATACCTTTCCTAAAATAGACTTTCTTATCTTGTCAGATTTAGAGTATATATATACAATCACATCTTAAATATTCTTTCAATCATTGATCTAACTAGCCAACGATATCAAAGAGAAAAAAAAAACCCCTAAGTAACAAATAAAGAGAGAGAGAGAGAGAGAGAGAGAGAGAGAGAGAGAGAGAGAGAGAGAGAGAGAGAGAGAGAGAGAGAGAGAGAGAGAGAGAGAGAGAGAGAGAGAGAGATGAGTAAAATCGTCGAATGGTCTAGATTACCCGAAGAGCTGGTCGATGAAATAGCCAACCATCTCTTCTCCAACGTAGAGCTTCTCCGAGTCCGTAGCATCTGCAAATCCTGGCGTGCTGCGGTTGCGACCAATAAACATTTCCCCAACCGCCATAACCGCAACCGTAAACGCTTTCTTTCTCCTTCCAGTGATGGGAAAACGCGTTTGCTCGCTCCTGCAGCTTTCTTTCGTGTGATTCCTTCGTCAAGTCCCAAGAAAGGATGGCTTATCAAAACCCGAGATGTCTCCGAAACTAGTAAAGAACTCTTTTGCCCTTTCTCTGGTCTCCCCATAGACGCTTCCCACCAAACCCTAGATCTTTTGGAGTTTACTGTCTCGGAGATTTATCAAACATACGAGGTTCATGAATACTTGGAAGAGTTGTCTACGTCCATATCGTATAGTTTCGCTAGAGTTGTTCTCGTGGACAATCTTGTTTTCGGAGTCGATCGCAACAAGAAAATCTGGTGGTGCAACAGTGGAGAAAGTAATAATAATAATGTGTGGACAAGAATTTCAAATAAAGAAGCTAAATACTTTGATATTATAGTCCACAAAGGTCAAGTCTTTGCATTGGACCTAAAAGGTGCAATTTGGTGGATTAGTTTATCTGAGCTTGACATTTTTCAGTACGGACCTCAAACTCCAATGCAGAACTACGAGATTGATGGTGATTACGAAGACAAGAGGCTCGTGGAGTATTGTGGAGATCTATGTATTGTTCATCGTTTCTATAAGATATTTCGAGTGGACAGAGCTAAAGTCCATATGACCATTGGTTTTAAGGTTTACAAGATGGACGAGGAATCAGTTGAATGGGTTCAGCTTAAGTCTTTGGGAGATACGGCTTTTGTTATGGCAATGGGTAGTTGTTTCTCTGTCTTGGCTAGAGAATATTATGGATGTTTGGAGAATTCCATCTATTTTACAGATGATTATGAAGATATGAGCAGTGTTAAAATCTTCAAGCTTGGTGATGGTAGTATTACCACCATGGTGATGTCTTCTCCTGAAACTTGTTTTCATATGTTTTTTCCTCCTTTTGTATGATAATGTTTTTGTAATATATTAAGTTTGAATCATTTTGTTTTGTTCATAATAGTAAAACTCCTGCTTGTATTCAAGTTTATGTTTTGTTTTTTTTTTGTTTAATGTTAAGTATATCTAATTTTTTTCCAAAAACAGCTAACTTACTCATCAGAGAGAAATTAATTGATAGAGAAAATAAAAAGTTTATATTTAATTTTCTACCAAAAGCAGTTACAACTCATTAGAGAGATTAATTGATAGAGAAAATAAAAAATTTAAGTTAAACCAGAATCGCGATTACTGAACCGGGAATAAACAATAGTTTTCGCGATGGTTTCGTTTATTGTTGACCGGTTAATTAACTTATGGTAGTCCGGTTGGGTTGAAGTTACTTGGTTTGGTTCTCGTGAATCAGGTACCGGTGCAGTCTACGAACGACGTCGTTTTCCCAATCGCCTTCTTCACTTCCGCAGCGTCTCGAGGAAGCGTCGACGTATATTCCTTGAAATTTCTCCAGAATCGATGAAACAACCACAAACGTCCTAAAGTTCGTCAGACAAATTTTTAAAAGTTCCCACGAGTTGTCGAAGATTCGATCGGAGACATGAAGAAATTGCTGTTTCCGGTGCAGAATGTGCACCGCTCCGATAAGAATATTGCCGGGAAAGAAGCATTGGTGAAGTTGTTAAGATGGCATTTCGGCCATGCAGATTTCAGAGGGAAGCAACTGGAGGCCATTGAAGCTGTCATATCTGGTTGGTGTATATATAAAAGAAGCATTTTTCTCTTTATACTCATGAAAAAATTGGAATGGTTTTTTGAATTCTTCGCTTCTGTATGTCGTTTGATTGAGACCAGGAAGGGATTGCTTCTGCTTGATGCCGACGGGAGGAGGAAAATCTATTTGTTATCAGATTCCTGCACTAGCTAAACCTGGAATCGTGCTTGTTGTTTCTCCTTTGATTGGTAATCTGTTTCTTTCCTGAATCCATGAATGGAGAATCTTTTTTTTATTTGGCGTCTAACTATCTGCTCTGTTTCCTCCCTTCTGCTTTTGTCTTTGCTTCCTCAGCTTTGATGGTAGGTGCATTGTTCTTTTCTCTGTTTGTATCGTTCATTTTAAGCTTTCTTGTTAATGAATTTTTGAAAGACCATTCTTTTTTTTCTCTTTGGTGAAGGAAAACCAAGTGATGGCGCTGAAGAAGAAAGGTATTGCTGCTGAGTATCTCTCATCCACCCAAGCTACACATGTTAGGAACAAGGTGATTTGACTATAGTGTGTTGTTAGGTCTCTGTGTGTATATATGCCTATATGTTACTTGATTTTAAGCTTTTTCTAATAGCTGACCTTTTTCACATAAATGAATTCCCTTTGTTAAGAATCAAATTTTCATGCCATGTACTTTGTTATAATGTTGATAGAATCACCTTGATGATTTCTTCATTTTGTTTCACTTCAAGTGTTTGTATTAAATTTCCTCGTAATATTACTTGTATTTTTTATATTGTTTAATCTCTTTTGTGTGGTTC
This sequence comes from Schrenkiella parvula, assembly GCA_000218505.1. Lineage (NCBI taxonomy): Eukaryota > Viridiplantae > Streptophyta > Magnoliopsida > Brassicales > Brassicaceae > Schrenkiella > Schrenkiella parvula. The sequence continues at coordinate 16,780,746 of CM001193.1, read as the reverse complement.
TTGACTTGGCGTTAGATCCACGAGGACCTTGATTCTGGAAAACCCTCTGTAAGATTGCTGTATGTTACTCCAGAACTGATCGCGACGAAAGGATTTATGTTGAAGCTGAAAAAACTCCATGCCAGGGGTTTACTGAATCTTATAGCCATAGACGAGGTAAGGACTCGTAATGCCTATACAAGAGTAAGGCCATGAAAGCTTCAGGTGTTGAATTTGAATGTTGGTTTAGTTGCTCTTGACCGTTTATGTATGTTTCAGGCACATTGCATCTCATCATGGGGCCACGACTTCAGGTTCGTCGTATATGGTGATTGTGTCAGCATTCTTGTCCGTGGGCGCTTGCTATTCTCTAACTTTTTTTTTCATAAACCAGACCTAGCTATCGTCAACTTTCAACCTTAAGAGATTCATTGGCCGATGTTCCAGTGTTGGCTCTAACCGCTACTGCTGCTCCTAAGTGATCTTCTGTTTCAGTGCATTAAAAGAAGATATGTGTAAATTTTAGAGCCTTTTTTCATCAGCAATATTTTTCAGGGTACAAAAGGATGTTATTGACTCGTTGAATTTGTGGAATCCTTTGGTCCTCAAGTCTTCTTTCAATCGCCCAAATATCTTCTATGAAGGTTGGTTTCCCTTTGAGCTATTAATATGTGTATGCTTATTTTCTCTATGTTGAAAGTTATGAGGAGTTCACAACATTTTTTTGTTTGAAAATCTTTCATTAGTATAAAAGAAGGGATTTTCTAAATTTGCATTCCTATCATCTAAATAACTTTTTGTTGGTGCAGTTCGGTACAAAGATCTTTTAAATAATGCTTATACTGATTTGTGCAACTTGCTCAAGTCATGTGGAAATATTTGTGCAATTATCTATTGCCTTGAGCGTACAACCTGTGATGACTTGTCCGTTCATCTATCCAGTTCTGGGATCTCTTCTGCTGGTAAAAAATCCCTTTTACCTCTATCTGCTTTAATAGCCACAACCACTTACATATGTTTATCATTATGTTTACAGCCTATCATGCAGGACTCAACAGTAAAATGAGAAGCACTGTTTTAGATGACTGGCTGTCCTCAAAGAAGCAAGTTATTGTTGCCACAGTGGCTTTCGGGTATGAATAACTCTGTGAATTACCTTGCATTTGGGTTCTCGGTTTTTTATGATCATCTTCTTCGCGTCTTATTATGTTTGGGAGCTCTTGGTGCACGTTGTAAACGCCCTAATGGTTTTTCTACAGAATGGTAAACAAAAATTCTTTTTCATGTTGCATCTTTTTTGGTAAAATTACTCATGTAGTGTAACAACTGATTTTCTAGGGTATAGATAAGAAGGATGTCAGAATGGTTTGCCATTTTAACATGCCAAAATCAATGGAATCTTTCTATCAAGAGTCTGGTAGAGCCGGTCGGGATCAATTACCCTCAAGAAGTGTATTGTACTATGGTGTAGACGATAGAAAGAAAATGGTAATGTTAGCCTGCTTTTGTCATTTTTTGGCTTCACAACTTTCATTGTATGAGTGATCTCTAACTTACTTTACCAACTCTTTGCTAGGAATTTTTACTACGGAATACGGAGAATAAAAAATCCCCATCCTCAAAGAAGCCTACATCTGACTTCGAACAGGTAAATGCTTTCTTTTTTCTTTAAGGCTCTGTGTGTTTGAGTTGAAAAGTATTCTTATTCATGCTGCATGATTAGATTGTGACATACTGCGAAGGTTCTGGATGCCGAAGACAAAAGATTCTTCAGAGCTTTGGTGAAGAGGTGTGACTTGTGTTTTACTGATTCATGAATCAAATCCCTACACGTTTCATTAAATTGGGCCGCTGATTTTCTTGTTGCAAACAGTTTCCTGTGCAGAAATGCAAAAAAACTTGTGATGCATGTAAGCATCCAAATCAAGTTGCTCGTTGCTTGGAGGAGCTCATGACTACCGCTTCCCGAAGACACAATTCTTCTCGAATTTTCATCACCAGGTCTTGCCTTTAACCGCATCTAAATGTGCAACAAGGTATACAAAGTGTAACTAAACTCCGTACCCATTCTTTTGCAAGCTCGAATGACCAGACCAATGAGGGACAGTACTCTGAGTTCTGGAATCGTAATGAAGATGGAAGCAACTCCGACGAGGAAATATCAGATTCAGATGGTAACTCCCTTAGCACATGCATATCCAATCTTTTCGAAAAACTTCTTATAGCCTAAACATTTTTAACTCACGTGTTATCCATCGACACCCAGATGGCGCTGATGCTGCCAAGAGCCTAGCAGGACCTAAACTATCGAAAAAGTTGGGACTAGACGAAAAACTGGTTTTACTGGAGCGTGCTGAGGAAAAGTACTACGAGAGGAATAAAGAGGTTTGATAACAGATTCACATTATCTTCATTAGAAACAATAGTTCAACATCTTTCCTCCAGTTTAACTTAGCAAAGCCTAATTGAACTGTTTCCAGGTCAAAAAATCTGAGAAGAATGCAATATCTGAAGCACTAAGGGAATCAAGCAAGCAGAGACTCTTGGATGAGTTGACACGAGTACTTCAGCTGCTCGCCGGTGTAGAGGAGTAAAAATCTCTTGAATCCTCTTTTAAGTACTTTTCCCTGATAAAAGAAGCTTATGTGGCTCTCTCATATCTCATTAATTGGAACGTTGAAATTAATATTGCAGGATCGATTCACAAAACGCATCTGAGCTTCTTGAAAAAGAGTGCTATAGAAAATATGGCAAAGCAGGGAAGTCGTTTTACTACTCACAGATAGCAAGCACTGTGAGATGGTTAGGAACCACAAGCAAAGACGAGCTAATGACCCGACTTAGCTCAGTGATAAGTTTGGGTAGAGAAGAAAAGCCATCCGGAGAATCGGTCCTGGTGACTGAACCAGCTGAGAGCATGGAGGAAGAAGACGGAAACATATACACAACCGAGCCACGGGTCGATGAATTAACACAGCTGCTAGTAGTGAGCCCGAGCCGTTCCCCTATAAGGCTCCCACAAATTCCGTCATTCTCGGAGTTTGTGAACCGGAGAAAGATGAAGCATTCTAATACATCTTTAGACAATTCTGCTGAAATTTTTGATGATAAGAAACCGGCAAAGATAATGAAGCTACAGTAGCTAAATCCTTCGGATATTTTTGCTGTTTTCAACAACGATTTCTCATACTATTTTTTTGTGTGTGTGTGTATAGTTTATGCATTGGCCTATTGTCTCTTGAAGTCGTAAGGTATAGAATGTTCCACCCGGTTAAATAGACTTGCTGAAGCTAAACCAGTTAAACCGATTGAAACCAAATCTACCCAAAAGCTTCATTTTGTGAGTGAATAGTTTTATTAATCCCAATCTTAGGTCAAATAACCACAAAACTCCTACTCAATTTTATCATAAATCGCTAAAAGCCTTTAACTTACTTTGATTATATTAGGGAGCGACTAATCTGACTGAATCTGGAGTGAAATTAAACCGTAACAATACTAGACTAGAATTGGTCCTACTATGTTAAGTATTTCATTTACGTCGTTAACCGAAAGTTATGAAACTAAAACAGAAATGAAAACTTGATATTTGTTGTATACAAAATTAAAAATGGCTTTTACAACACTGACATATTATATTAACAAATACACAGGATTCTCAACACCAACTCACAACCACCACCACTAAAGAAAAGATGTACAAATTTCTCCAAAAGAAAGATTAAGAAAAGACTGTTAAAAAGACAAAAAGAAAAAAAAGATCTAAGAAAAATATCTAAAGATTCTTAAATCTTTCCTTATCCAAACGCCAACAGGTTTCTATTCTTTTCCGTAAAAAACGCTCAGTGGTTTCGAAAAGCACATCTGTTTGTAATTTTTTATATCCTTAATCGTATTTTATTATTATATGGTTCATAAGATACGATTGGAGTTCCGGTGGGTGGATTTGACGCTAAGAGATACACCTCATCGAGAAACTGGAGACTGATGAATCCACGGCGGCTCCGGCGAAAATCCTAGCGTGATCGCTCTCTTGACCGTAATCCATCATTGGACGGTACTCTAGATCGTCGTCGTGATCGTACACAAACTCCGGCATCTCTATCTCGTTCCTTCTCATGTGCTCCCACAAATAGTCAACTCTGCTTATGTATCTTAGCTTACCGTACAACCTACCGTAGCCAATCAACGCAACAATAACCAATCAGTAAGCGACGATGAGAAAAAATAGTCGTTGGCTTAAAAAAAGAAGGCGCGACGGCGGTTACTCACCCGCCGGAGAACAGAAATCGACCGCAAGTGGCGAGGAAGAGACGTGATTGAAGGCCTGGGTGGAGGAAGTAAACTTCCTGGAGATTGTCTCTAACGTTTACCGGAATCGCGTCGTAGATCGCTCGTAGAGCTGAGATTCCCGGGAAATTCTCGCTCCTCTGTACGCCGGTGTGAACGTAGAGAACGGCGAAGGGTTTTCTCCCTAATCGAGGAAAGATCTTCTCCTCTAGATACTTCTTTAACACATCAAGTGACAGAAATCGAGCTGATTTGAGAAAATTCAAATTTAGATTCTGTAACAAAAAATTACTGAGAAAATCTAGATAGAAAAAAAGAAAGAAAGAGAGATCTAACTGTATAAGTACCTGGAAAAAATTTGCCTATAATCCGAAGGATCTTACGGCCGCGTTTGTCTCTGCCATGGATCTTGAAGATGTCAAGCTTCTCGATCAGCTGCTCCTGTTCAATCTCCGAAATCTGAGTGCTCATAGCTTTTCTCTCTCGCTTCGACGGTGAGAATCAGTTGAAATGAAGAAGAGTGAAATAACTAGTGCGGCGAATGAAGGTGATGATTTTAAATGGGAAAAACAAAAACAAAAAAAAAGTGAATTTATTGGGTGGGTTAATGTGAGAAACGACGGGCTCTTACGAATATTCTATAGCATCTTCCTTTTAACATGATCTCTCTAACCTCTTCGTGGGTCCTACGTATTATTACCCTTTTTGCCCTCTTCTGAGCTTTTTTGTTAAGCAACTAATCTGATCCCTCCATTTTCTCTACATCTAACGGCCACTACTATTTTTTTGTTTTTTTACTCTTTTCCCGCGCGTCCTTAGTCGTTACGTTACGCCTCATCACATCATTAAGACTTTTGGATAAGATAAACGTTATTTTTGGCTGATCTGTTTGTTCAGCAAAACTAAATCGACTTATTTAGTTTTCTTAACCGTATAATATAAAGTAATAAAGATCCGGACGTTCATATCTATCCAATAGAATCTTTAAAGAGGAAAAACAAACTTTATTTAACTGCGTATCCAACGGATAATAACAGTAAAGTTGTGGATCATCACAATATAAAAGTACCCTGCACTGCACATGCGAGAAAAATATTCACAAAGGCCATATCTACAATTCTACACGCACGTCATATGTATATTACCAAAAACATAATTTTCTAAGTATGCCCATAGACCGATTTACGTACATGTATAAATGAATATCTAAACGCATATATGATTGTGTATATTACAAAATACATACCAAAGCCACTACTAGATGACTGCAGATTCTCGCATTGCTAATAGAACCTCACAATTTTTGGAACCTAAGAACTTTTCTATGTTTGATAAAATAGTGATTCTTTGGTGATGGCTAAGAGAGATTTCATGGAGTTATATAACCTCCAATGGCAAAAATAAGCATTTTAATCACTTGCATTTGCACATACCACCCTATAGCTATCAGGATCAAGCGAAGAGCATTCACAGATTCACCTAAATTTGTCTACAACAATTATAAAATTTACTGAAGTTGATTGACCTCATTTGCCTGATCAAGGCTGAATCCAGACATCTCTGCTAATGCAGCGAGTTCTACTTCTCCGCTTAAGACCTAAACAATAAAAGAGGTGAAATAGGAACTGACATGTGATGAAAAATGTACCAAGGATCCAGAGGCTTTACTCACCTGACCATTTACCATCCATGTTGGGAATCCTTCGATCCCCGCATCTGAACATGCCTTGAATATCTTAGTTCCTTTCTTATATCCTTCGGGAAAACATTCCACGTAATTCAGTAGTTTTGCCGCTTCCCTTCCAAACATCTATAGATGGAGGCAGCTTACATAAGTACATAATATATCCATGAAACTGACGTCAGGCAAACCGATGATGAATGAACTAACTACCTCTTTTTGCTCTAAGCAGTGAGAACACCAGAATGCTCCATACATTTTAGCTCCAATGAAGTTTAGATGTTTTGCTAAAGCAATAGCATAAGGGCTCGATGATGAAGTGATCTGTGTTGAGTAATATGGCAGTTCAATGTCACCTGAGCTGCAAGGAGTGAAAGCGAAGACATTGGGGTTAAAAGAAACCACCTGAGTGGACACATTCAACCTCGGGCTGCTACTTGTTAGAAAGGACTAAAAGTTGCCGCCTATGAACCTAGATTACCGTGAAGGGATTGGTTGAGCAGTACTGTAGGATGCTGTCAAGGAGGCAACTACTATGATTGCCAAGCATATCTGTAATCCTACAACTTGCTGTATCTCTTGCAACTTCACATCCTACCACATGCCGGGAGCACATTAACGTAATCCGAAGTTAAGATGTAATCTTGAGTAGAAATACAATACATCACACTGTAAGAGAAACGGATATAAAGGGATACCTTTAAAGTGAGGATAAATAGACCAAATGATAGGAAAGCAGACACTAGACAGTACAGGCACGATGATCCTGAGAGTTTTGTGCTAAGAATATACAGGAAATATGCACTAGCAGATGCCATTGTAGTCGTGGTCGCAAATAACGCAAAACGCCCATTTGTTTTGATGATTCCAAAGGGTAAATTCCCTTCCCCAAGCTGTGCACTTAGAGCGGTTACTAAGCCATACATAACAAACCCAATCACCGGCAGAGGAACACCTGGTAAAAATTGAAGAGGATGGTCATTGAGTTCAGCTTTCAAAGACATTATACGTGCACTGCAATGTCGGAGAATTCCAGTCAATAAGATAACACTGGGCCAGAAAATTGCCAAAGCAGGGGACTGAAGGAAAAGAAAAAAACTACATACTGCACAACATAAAGCGGAGTGAAGCATGCTATTGAACTTGAATACTGAAGCTCCCTAATGAGGCAATGATTTAGCTTCTAGCACAGATTCAAGATTATCATATGCGAGTTATTTGATCGGGATCTAATCAAGACTTTGTGATCGAACTGCTACTCCAAGAGATCTACACGAATATAAATCTGAGACTAAGCAACATAAATGTTTCCCGGTTAGTCTATTACAAAGGCAACAGCGAAAACAAACACAAAAATACTGAATATAGACTCAGGACTAGCCATGTTCATACAATCTCGAAAGTTTACTGCATAATTCAAAAATGGAGCAACGTGAATCAAGCTAAAGCAATGGATGATACCAACCAAATATAACGGCGTAATCGCTGTTCAAGACATCGCCGCAAGTACCACCACCAACGGGGCAAAACGCATCGGAGCCAGTGAGCTTGAGGTACGTCAAATACGCGGTGTCCAACATCCCAATACCTCCGAGTCCGGTGTACCAATTGTATGTCGAGCTCCTGATAGATACTTCACTTGTGGACGGCGATGACAGCGACGGGGCCGAATCTACACCATCTTCCGGGTCAGATGACGAACATTTGATCGGAACCACCGAAAATCTCCGGTCAGAGACCTAATTAAGAGCAAGCAGACTTCAATTGACCAATCACACTACCATCTGAGAAGAGACACATGAAAATTACCTCGAACCGTCTCGGATAAAGAGTTGACGAAGGAGGAGGAAACTCACGGAAGCCGAAATGGAACTGACAAGTCGATACAGGGACAAACGTCGCCATCATCATCGTCGAACAATCGCTAATCCACCACCATTGTTAAAAATGCCTCCTCCCTTAGTTCATCATCTTTTTCGTTTCAAGCATCTACGCCACTTGTTCCATAATTGGGCCTAAGGCCCAAATACGATTTACTTGGATCCATGAAAAAAGCTCATGATTGGGCCTATGAAGAGCCGTATGGTACTATCTAATCCGAGTCAGCAAGTTATCCTATTTCTGCACGAGTTTCGACTTACGAGGCAACCGAGTTGGCCTTATCATCATGATCCCATTCCACGCATGACTTACATTTACATTTTGGACTCAAGTTTGCTGCAAGATTGAATATATATCCGTAGAAGGATAGAGACTCAAAAATCGGACATAAAACTGTCTGACGTGGCACTCGTACCCATACACTTTGTGTCTGTATATATTTACAGACGCACAAGAAGAAGTATAACTCAAAACCATCTAAGAAAGGAGAAGAAGAAAATGGAAACAACGACTTTTAACACAAGCGCACGAATTGGAAGCTGGTCATCGGCTATATCTCCACCTTTACAAATGTGTGAATCTTTCAAGTGGAACTTACCAACGGCGACAAATTCAACAAGAAGACTTGTCATTGCTGCAGGAGATCTTCAGAACTCAAACTTCCGTTGGTGAGCTGCGTTTAGGATTAAGAATCTCTCTACCACTTTTCGGATTATGATGAATTAGCATTAGAGGAAATGACTTAGAATTATAAATAAATTGTTTGTTGTAGGCGAAAAGCAACAACAAGCAGCAGAGCAAACGTTGCAGCAGAAGCAGCTAGAGTTCCTACATCAGTACCGGTAAGAGTGGCGCATGAGCTAGCTCAAGCAGGATATCGATATCTCGACGTGAGGACACCAGACGAATTCAGCATCGGACATCCGTCTAGTGCCATCAACGTACCTTACATGTACAGAGTCGGATCAGGTTTTCTTCAACCGACCTTTAGATTCCTCTATTAACCAAAAAAAAAAAAAACTAAAACCAAAGCCAAAACAAATGTTTGCAGGAATGGTCAAGAACCCGAGTTTTCTAAGGCAGGTCTCGTCCCACTTCAGAAAACACGACGAGATCATCATCGTAAGTTTATAAAAATCTCGAGTAACACTGATGAATAGAAACTCATTTTTTGACGCGTATAAATGAAATGTTGCAGGGTTGTGAGAGCGGGCAAAGATCTCTCATGGCTTCAACTGAACTTCTCACTGCTGTAAGTGTGATTCGTTTCTACTTATACATCGAGCTTAGTGATGGTATTAGTTAAAACAGACAAAACGGTTTAATCAATGCTGCCTCTGTGTGTGTACAGGGTTTCACTGGGATCACAGACATTGCTGGAGGATACGTTGCGTGGTCAGAGAATGAACTACCAGTAGAAGAGTGAAAATAAACACGTTTGTAAAGTACAAATAAATAAATAATGTAGATGTTCTTAAAAACAAGTGTTTATGTATCTAAATGCACTACCAGATAAGCAGATTACTAGTTTCGCTTCAAAGCAGACCTCAGATAAAGTAATGTTAACAACGAAATCTCATTGCTGTTCAGTGATTCTTTTCTCAAAAGAAAACTGTAAAGAAAATGGAATACAGGAAAAGAAAAAACAAAAGTGAGGCTCTAAGAAAAATACTCTACAGTTATAAAGAGATCCCTCACCATTAGACACAAAACAAAAGCTTTACAAAGCAAGATGATAGGTGAGCAGAGCTCTATTCAGACCACAAATTTCACCGTCTACTCGAGAGTATCAATGATGGCTTTTTCTTAGGCCTGAAAAGAAGCCACCGTGTTTATCCTTTTGGCTCTCCTTATCTCCAACCTGGTGGTTTCAGGACATATTATTGATCACAATTGTCATACTCGCTCTGATAATGGCTTTACTTGCGCACAGGGAATGATAAAGGAATTACCTCATGGAGTAATTTCTTAAGCATTTCTATGATCTCTGCAAAATTGGGTCTTTGAGCTGGGTCTTGTTGCCAGCATTTCTCAAGAAGTTCAGTCAATTTTGGGTGTGTTTGCTTTGGAATTGTCGGTCGAAGTCCCTGTACAAGAATCCGGAGTCATTGTACAAAAAGCTCTCAAATCACGAGGAAAAGAGATGTAAATTCCTTATAAACATACCTTTTGGACAACGCCAACAGCCGCTTGTAGTGGAGTCAAGTATGAATATGGAAGCTGTTTTCGTTCATTATATAAAGAAAACAATACAGTGTCAAATGCAGAAGTTAACGAGTTTAGTAACTTCTTCCACTCAAATCCGGAGAGAGAAAAATTGACAGGGCTTACCTCCGCAGTCAAAAGTTCCCACAGCACGATCGCATAACTGAAGACATCTGCCCTATGATCATAAGGTTTGTGCTCAATAACCTGAATTCAGAAAGTATATTGTTTAAGTATAGAAACAGCCAAAACTTCCCTCAGAAATTTCATTAGTTTCATATACTACAAAAGCATGGAAAGAAATAAAAAAGAACAAATAAAATGCACTAACGCAAGCCATACCTCTGGAGCCATCCAGCGGTAAGTCCCTGTTTCAGCTGTCATGACACCTGACTGAGTCTGCACTCTCGCAACCCCAAAATCAGCAACCTTGACAACCTGTTCAGAATTTTACAGAATCTTAAGACATGTCCCTCTATTTTAGTAAAAGGAAAAGAAAATTTTCGAGAAGAAAAGAGGAATTGATTTATTTGTTAGATTTCAAGTGTTTAGAAGCTGAGAGACTAGCGACCAAAGAATGCTGAGACACTACACGATCAGATTCCAAATATTGAGACTTACTTCATGTTCATCCATGAGAAGATTAGCAGTCTTAAGGTCTCTGTGAATTATATTGTTTTGATGCAGATAATTCATTCCTTTAGAAACGTCAAGTGCAACTTTGAGCAAAGATTGTAGTTTAAACACGCCTTTGTGTTTGTGAAGAAAATCATATATGCTCCCCCGAGCCATGAATTCTGATATAGAAGGATAAAATCAATTGACCGTGCATACATATGAAAGTCAAAACTATCAAACAAGTGTTATGGAAGTTACAAAGCAATAACCTACAGGAGCCTCATCGACCTGCTGAAACAACTTTCTCACCAAGTATGCAAATACGGAACAGATAATAAAAACCGATCCAGATATAACTATTAACTAGTACTCTTTTCATAATCTATTGAAAACTCACCTGTCACAATGCAGAGATTTGGAGATCGTGTGCATGCACCGATAAATTGGACAACATTTTTGTGTCGTACTTTCCTACAAATAGGAAAGTATCAGTAACAACTGTCCCCGGGGAACAATCAGCATCTAGAATATTCATGTTGGTTACTTTTTACAACATCAGAAATTTGAACTGACTATAGACCAATGAAAGGAAAATTCACTAGAATGTTAGAATAAAAACTACAAGAGTATGGGTGAGAATGACAATCAACTGCAGGATACCTCATTATATACACTTCCTGAGAAAACTCTCGTAGCATTTCAGCATTTACACGCTCAGGCTTGAGAATTTTAATAGCTACTTCCTGACTGCAATAGGTTCCTCTAAACCTGCAGAGACATGAAGAATGTATTCGTTAACTTCCTAACATAAACATCCAGTATAATAAAAATAGAGATTTTGGAATGATAAACTCACAATTCCCCGTATGATCCACATGCCACTTTCTTTTCAATTTTGAGCTGCTTCATGTCAACTTCCCACTCGTCAGTTCCATCCGTAGGTATTTCAACACAGGCGGGTACCAGCTCGTTAGTTGATTTGTCATGCTCAAAGAAAGTAATAGACTTCTGCTTTGAACAAGGTTGATCCTGCAGAGCAGCCAGTGTGGAATATGGAGAGAGGATCACTATCAAAAATTGATGCAAAACATAGCAATAAAACATCAGTATAGCGTCACACGAAAATTCGGAGCATGCTAATGCTAAAGCATTACTTGCATTTTTCGAATTCAAATTGAGATTGAGGCATGGAGGGAAAACAAGGAATCTCAGGAAAGAATCGCTAATGACAGTAAAAGTATAAAATATACCTTAAGCTTCAGTATCTCCTTCCTCAATGCATCTTTTAAACCCTCTGTTTCCTATATAAAAACATTCTTAACCAGCTTAGTGATAGGAGGGACATAGAGGTCATCAATGGTTATAATCTTTCTAAGCTATTCACTTAAGACATTACTGCCAAATATCGTGATGGTTCTGACGGTTCTTGTCCATGCAGAAACCGAAAATCATACCTCCTGCGACCAACCGTCGACAACGAAAACATCTAGAGAGAAACCATCCGCAGTAGAGAAAGCATGAGCCTCTTGAATATTCAGTCCAAGTTCACCAAGCATGGAAGTTAACTAGAACAAAAGATTGTTTCCCGCTCAGATAATGGCATAATGAAAAAAATAAGCACCCATATTTTACATGACAGTCTCTAATGAATACTTTAAACTGTGACAAATGAATGCAATTAAATCAGCAGAACTGAAATGTACGTATTTGTATACTGGGAATCTTAAAACTCATTCTACTCAACAGAAGCGAAATGTTACTACAATATTTAAGAACACCAAGCCACATAATTCCATCATCAGAGCTGACATAAAATAATAAATTCACCAACCTGACTAAGGAGTTTTGGCTTGTCAATGGTTGAAAAGGTGATCTCGTGCATTGGTCTATAAAATAGGCAACAAAGGATAATATCACCGCACATGGTTATTTAAGGAAATCAGGTTAACTCGAAAAAACATAAGACCACGATTGCATGCTACAAAGTATTCCTCTTTAATTGTATGCAGTCAAGACTGGAGCAAATACAATATAATTCAGATATATAACTTCCACAAGATTTCTTACCGAGAATTTGGCAACTGTGCATTGACAGCACTATCATCGTCTTCAGCGTGATGTTTATAAGCTTGTGTAAGAGCCTCAAAATTTGGAGAAGAACCAAAAGTTGGAGGTGCAAGAACCCTTTGAACACGAAGTAAGAAAGTAGTCACAAAGGAGAAAAAAATGTTAACACAAAAACGTCAAAAGATCAGCCAAAGCTTAATATCCCTGCCTGTTCGAGTTGTATGAGCTTTGAGCATCTTCCTTCACAGCAGGATCTGAAGTATCAGCGTCGGTAGAATGTCCATTGACTGTGGGAGAAACCTGTAAGAAAGATGAAAACAAGCTAATAACGTAAGCAAAAGCAATAATTCAGTTTTGAACAAAGATGTCAGTATCAAACAGCGAAGCAAACTAAAAAAGAAAATGGCAAATGTTTTAATTACCTGTACACAACGAACTTCAAATACAGGTCTAGTCGCAGGATCTTCAGCCAATTTGAGCAATCTACGATGAGTGAGTACATCTTCTGCTCTCTCAACATTTACATCCAGAGCATATCTAGACAAGAATAAGTAAACATTAGAATGAAAATTTCAAACACTTGTCATTGATCCAAAAAGAAAAAAAACTCGTAACTGAGGGAAGAAGATTACCGAGCAGGAAGACGATTGAAATGGAGCCAGAGATGATCATCGAAATCAGGGAAATTAGCTTCTTCGTAATTCGATTCCTGGATTCGCTGTAGAATCTCACCGTACACCTCGAGTTTCATACGATGCTGCCTAGGGTTTTCCTTAGTCATCGAAGCCACGACGGCTCTGCTTCCGCAACTCTCCTCCGCCTCCTCTTTGATCGCCATCGGAACTGAATCAACCACTCCCACAAACGAAACAATAAACTCAACAGGACGACGATCTCTTCGATCTAAAGGCAAATACAAAAAGAAGAAATGATCCAAGTAAAGATGAAAAAGATGAGAGAGAGTGAGGAGACAGCAATTGTAGAGAGAGAGAGAGAGGGTGTTTCGAAATCAGTTGAAAGCCAGGGAGGACATGAACGTTTCGTTGTGTAACACGTAGGATAGTCCACGTCATCATGTGGTGTACACATTGTCACGAGATTCTCTGTTTTTTTTTAATAATCTCTAAATGGATAATGGACACTGTTGCTTTTTTGCTTTGACAACAAAAAAAATGTATGGTGGTGCTGATTTTTAAGAAGAAAAAGAAAAGAAGATAATTATGGAAAATGTTATGTTTTTTCTTTCACGGTTATTATATAACTTTTCCCGATCATTTTATAAGTTAAAAATTGGTAATTAGTAATTACAATAAATTGTTTTGTTACAACACGGGAGATATGAGCTTTTTTGCCCTCAAAGTATTCGAAACATTGTTGCCAAAAAAAACAAAACTCAAGAAATCAATGATAACATTGAGGGCCTAATCATACGAATAGGCCTTTCAAACTTCAATCCCAACGCAGCAAGCATAATTGTTTGGGCCGTGTTAGCCCATATTCGCTTTGGTGTGGGCAACTAAACTAATCTACTGGAATATAAATTGATCAGCGAGATATACACAAATTATATAAAAAACTTCATTACACTCTTAAGTGTTGAAAAACACAACTAAATAAAGTGGCAACATCCCCAAAGTTCAGACATAATAGCGGCAAAAAATTTGAACGAATCCTATGACCATAACCATATCCATGTCCCATATCTCTGTTCGGTAATTAAAATCACAAAATGTATGTATGAATAAAAAATATTATCGGAGACTAAAAATATATAAAAAAGATAATATTCTTTTTTTGTCAAGAAAAAAACAAGTTTAGAGGAATATCACACAGCTGTGAAAGGAAACATGCTGACATGGCAAAAACCAATCAACTATTAATGATTGGCCACTGATTCTCTTCTTCCAGACCTTTTATTCCCTTCCACCACTTCACGCTGACGTTGTTTCGCGTCCGTGAAACGACGCCGTTCTTATAATAACTAATTAACAAACAGAATTAAATTAATTTTCATCGTCCTATATAAATTCATCAATCAATCCGTGGCTAAAATGAATAGTTTCGAAGAGGTTGACTCAGTTAATAAACGTCTCTAAAAATTATCCTCAAATTCAAAAAACTTTTACAGAATTAGTAGACGAAAATAAATACATTGCTAGTAAGGAAAATAATACTACCGATATATAAATAATTTGTTTAAGAAATTAATTGATGACCGTAAGATGCGAAAAAGGTAGAGTCATTACACCGTCGGATCCGATAACAATCAGAGAAGGACACGTGTAAGCCGTTGTCTCTTTGGGTACGCTAAAACCACCTGAGACGCGTTTAAAAAAAATAATAATTGAGTTATCAAATATCGAAAACAAAATTAACAATAAAACATAAATAACAATGTTTTCTTTAGTGAATAACTGTTATAGGTTTCCTTGCATTATATATCTGATTTTTGATCCACAATAACAATTTGAACCGTAACGATAACATCACAATATGCAAGAAGATTAACTCTCTTAACATACAAAAAGAGCATTACTCCACTATTAATAAACGATATAATTTAACAGTGATAATAAAGCGTTGTGTGAAATTATTTAATCGCGTAAGTACACAAGCAAAAGGAACAAATGGATTTTCTTGGAGAATACGTGAAATAATCAAAGAAAGGTTAATGATGTTTAACGTCATCGCATCATCATTGCTCCACCACTCCTCTATTTATAGTCTTTTATCATTTATTATTTTTCCTCTCCACTCTTCACATTTGGTCCCTTCAATTTTTTTGCTTCTTCTTCTTCTTTCATTTTTATTTTAAAGGGGAAAGTCGTCTCTCCAGAGAATCGAAAACAGAAAAGAGGAGGACATAAAAAGTGTGAAGAAGCCAAGTAAAAGAGGACGAACAACAAACATGGGGCAATGTTCATCGACGACAAAGATGAGGAGAAAGAGGAAAAGGGAAAAAGAAGAAGGTTGCAGAGAATCAATGGAAAGGAACAGAGGATGTTTAGCTATGGTGAAGGAGAGGCGTTCTAGGTTTTATATCGCCAGGAGATGTATTCTAATGTTGCTTTGTTGGCACAAATACGCCAACTCTTGATCAGGTTTGTGTTATTATTATTACATGTAAAAGATAAACTCGTATGTATATATATTTTTGTGTCTTTGCTCATAGCTTTTGTTTTTGAGGATTTCTTTTTGACTATGATAGTTTCAAGCTTTTACTTTTGTATCTCTACCGTGTTGTTTCAAACAATCTCAAGATTACAATCACGATAGGAGATTCTGATTCACTCAAAAGACAAAGTAGCATTGAGAAGCTATTACATTGTAGTTTTTAATTCACTGCGTTCTTAAGCATACATAAAAGAGAATAGACACACAAACCATAAGAGCATCGCCAACAGAATCTTTGTGCTATTTTAAAGATGATGATCAGTCACACAACCTAAATAAGCATAGAAATTCTTGACTTCCTTTGTCAAGAGACCTAAACAGGTCATCTCGAGCCACGGGGTTGATACCTTCTCTCCGACCTTCTCTCTGGGCTTCTTCCATAAGGCGAGTAAGACCGATCTCTTCTAGAACTTCTTCCACCACGAGGTGAATAGTCACGTTTTGGTGACCTTCTTCCATCACGAGGTGAATAGTCGCGTCTTGGTGACCTGCGGTGTCCATAATCATCACGATCATTGTGCCTCCCTCGACTGCTACGGCCCTCACGGTCTTTTTTTTCACAAGATAAAAAAAGTCAGAACAGTTAAACAATCTTTTCATTTATTAAGAGCTATCAGAGGCTTCAAATGTGCACTTACCGCTGTCTCTGGAGCTTTTCAAGCCAAGATAGTGGCCTGGGGTGGGAGTTCTCGGGCGCTTTCTTCGGGACTGAAGACAACACAAAGTACATAAAGCTCATGTAAAATGGATCCAACTTCAAGTTACAAAAGCCACTGTATATCCAAGGAAACAAGATGAATCCTAGGCTGAAGAACACTTGACTAATAGTTGTTGATACTTGATAATGTCCTTTGATTAGTTGAGAGTTGAGAGTTGAGGCAATATAGTTGCTTATGATTAGTTGGATCAGATCATTTGGAATGATCAAGCTGTGTTTCACTTAATGATGTTGGGTAAGGATGAGTATCATCTCTGATTGTTGCCAACACTAGCTTGACGCAATATTTTCTGAATGGTCAGAAAACCTCCAAGTTAAATAAATAATGATATCAAACTTATCATATTGCCATCAATATCAGTAGAGCATGAATTTGTTTTACCCTTTCGACAGTTATGTATCGGCCTTCTAGTACAGATTGGTTGAGATACTTAATGCACCGCTCAGCGTCTTTAAGGCTATCCATTGTAACAAAGGCAAAACCACGAGAAACACGGGTGCGCGGCTCCATTACAAGAAAGCAGGACGCTACCTGTGGCAATGGAATTAGTTAACCACATGAAAATTGCAGACACAAAATGGATTAATGAGGGGAGAATCAGCTTTAGATGTTATCACCTTTCCTTCCTTGGAGAAATGTGCTTCGAGATCCTTGTCAGTGACCCTTGTGGATAGGCCAGTCACATAGAGAGTGGTACCAGGGTTTTCAACTTCGGACCTGTCAAAGCCAAGCATTAGAAACCATCAATCCGACTGCAGATTCCAAAACCGTGCAAACATAGATGGAAAAAGAAAGCTAAAGCTAACCTTCCACGGCTTCTTGACCTTGACCTGGAAAGAGAACAGTTAATAAAAGAAGATTACCATGCAATATCCTTCCGAATTATCGTAGTGACATAAGAAACCCGTAAACCTAGCGCACTAACTAACCTTCCGCGGCTTCTTGGCAAAGATCTTGACCTTGCCCTCGGCACGGACCTCGACCTGGACCTGGACCTGGACCTGGATCTAGATCTCGATCTGGACTGGGACCTGGGTTGTTCTTCTCCTGGTGAAGGAGATCGTGAATCCCTGATGCAGTAATCAAGCAAAGGTTTACACAACCGTTTACAGAAATGTTTGATCACTAAAGACTTTTTACTTCGAGACACCACCATTTAGTTAAGCTAGAAGGCATCAACATAAAACTCAAGTAGAGAGAAATTAGATCTTAAGAAGCCAGTCAAAATTCGCAAATCTATTAGCTCTACATCAACATCACTCAAATACAGTGAAGAAGAAATTAGATTTAAGAATTCAAAACTCCCAAATCTATTCGTGAGATTCACATCCTCACGCAGTGTAATCAACATTGTAGAAACGCGTAAACCCAGAAAGAGAACGATTTTGTAATTAGCGGGAGGAAGAAATGCCAATTTGCTCAGACGAAGCATTAACAATAACAGCCATGAAAATTGCGAAGCAAAAGAAACTTAAATCTAACCTTTCTTCTTTAGGAGAATCCACCTGCAAAACGAAGTAATCATCTCAATTTTAGATATATCAAACGAAGATCATGAAGAAGGTAATGACTGAGAGTCCTCTAAGCTTACCATTGCGAAAGAAACAGAGAGAGATTCAGGTGGCGATCGAGACGGAGAGAATTAGGGTTTTACTGTAAGCAAGAAGGCGTAAAATCAGTCTCTCTTCCCCCTTTGTCTGTAGATGAATTTTTATTCTTTAAATTTTATATCACACGAGTAACAATTGCGTGTGGAACGACTCACGTTTCATATGGTGCATTTGGCAACAAAAGTGAGATTTATTTAATAGTTAATCAATCTGGATGTTAATTTTTGGTCTGGTACATTCTTTTCACTCGGTTCGGTTTCATATTTGCTTGAATACGGGCAATTATCGTCGAAAAAGCAGAATTAAAATATGGATATGTCTATGAATCTTCGGTTTTGGTGACAGAACCGAATAATTAGATCCACCTGAAATATTAGAATACAGCATCGTTACTTGTTAGATAAATTAAAGGAACCCAGAAAAACAGAATATCCTTATATTATTTTGCCTCATAATCCACACACTCTCTACTTTTTGCACCCTGTAACAAATATTTGACCGACAAATCACAAAAGAATAAATAAAACAACAAGTGTTATTAAATGTACAACTCAAACAACACTTTCAGCTTTTATTTTACAGGATTCGAAAGAAAGCCTGAATAAAATGCTGAGATTTACATAAAACGTTTAACATTAAACATTTAAACATTTAAACATTACGTGGTTAGAGTATCAGGGAGAGCCATGGAATGAGCTCCAATGATCTTACCACCAACATCTGGGAAACTGTCGTAATCAGGAAGAGAGCTGACTTTACCATCAATGTCTACTTGTAGAGGATATTTGATTAAATGACCTTGCAGCTCTGAGAATTCCGAATTTATGAATTTTTTCCAGTTCCCTTCAGAGATTTCGTTCACGTTCTTCACACATTCTAGATCAGCTGGCTTCACAAATTCATCTCCAGTTTTGCCTAAATGCTCTGCCCATAGTGACATTCTGTATCCATACACCTGTGGATAGAGATATCAAACAAAAACTTCTTAATGAACGTGTTTTTCTTTCAAAGATTCGAGTTTCTATGCTTGTTTACTTTACAACGAGCAGAAACACGACTTGTCAAGCATCTAAAACGGCCTTGGTTCGAATAGCAACATGGGGTCCAATGCTACCTCAACCTAACTTTTCCTTTCTTTACTGGTTCTTAATCTAGGATTTAGGATCTTGAAACTTGCCCCATGTAGATATGATATTAGATTCTAACGAAAAAGAGCCACTTTTGAGGTCTGGTTATGATATAGGAGATGATGATAGGAGGGAAGGCAAACCTGGCCACGTGGGTGTTTTCCCTTGTTAACCCATGTATGATGGGGTTGATACGCACCCATGGCTATTTCGGTATCTTTCGTGCCAGCCATAGACCTTTGGTTGATATTAGCAGATCCCATGAGTACATACTCATCATCTACAATCATCCCCTTTGCGTGCACATAGATCATGAAACGCTGGAACTTGTAAGAATCCGATACCTGAAAATGCAGTAAAAATAACATTAGGTGTTTTTCCACTGACTGATACTGGAAAGTATCTGTATGATTTCTCTATCTGTAAGCTAGAGTTTCTGTGCATGAAGCAATTCTTAGTTTTTAAAAAGTTTATACCGCACTGCCATTGGTGGCTGGCATATCTTCTGGAAGTTGCTCTCGTTTACCAAGGCAATAAAAGTTAAGGTAATCGAGAGGATGAGCATCTGACTGCACCGATTTCAGTTCTCGAGCTATAACATCATACATCATCTGCATAGTTTGGCTCTGAAAAACAAGATGGTTTTTTTAGCAGAAATGTTAGTTTCCCTTGAAAACAAATGGAAGTCTCTTTTCTAATATCAGTGCTAATCTTACACTCAGCTAAAAGTCTTACCTGCCAATATAGAATTTCTTGCACAGGTCCAGACTTTGGGTCGCCTTCAGGCCACAATGGTATGACGACATATACAGCAAATCTTTCTTTAGCTCTGATTTTGCTAACAATCTTTAGTGCCAATTCCATAGGAATAAGATTGTCAGCTCCTGCTCATTCAAGAAGAAGGAAGGATCAGAAAATTCACAGGCGAAAAAGTTCATTCACTTTTGTTTACACAGAAGGAGAATCCATCCCAGATAACAGCCAGGTGAAAATAGAGCCGGGCATACAAAACTAGCAATCGAGAACAATTCTAGACAATAGCCTATACAAAGTGAGCATTTTAGTTCCTAGTCTAAGAACTGTCCTAGAAGATCAAGACGTACCTGCATCTTTATAATTAGGCCAAGCATAAGAAGAACCCAGGAAATACTGATTCTCGATATATATGAAATGCTGAGCAGATCTGATTGTCTGGATGTATGCAGTCTGGATGCTTTTATCCACTACAAGACGCTTGGCACATTCCAGATGCTGCAGTAAATAAGTAATGTTGAAGACTTAGCAGTGTAATTCATACAATGTGGCGACAATGGCTTGTAAACAGCAATTCCATTGAATAGTCTAGTGTTTTGTCAAGGAAGATTATTAATTATAGTAAAAGAGTTGATCTACTAACTTGGGCCTCAGCCTCATCTTCATATTTCGGAAATCCTTTCACGGATCCTGAGTCGATAGAACGGAATACCTGAAAAGTCAAAGAAAACCGCATGGTTAAATCAAATAAAATAAAAATATGGAAGAGATATATTGTTTGAAAGGAATCTGGACATACCTGAACATGCCAATTCTCAGGGTCATCTTCTTTAGAAACATAAACAAGTGGATCGTCCTCTGGAACAATTGAAGTACCATCCTTCAGATATTTAAATACTGGACTCAAAATCCACGATATGCGTCCTATCCGGATCAAAGCGTCATCTTGCCAGTGAGTTTTCCCCTTTAAACGTAAGCTAAACTCTTTCCATCGTGTTGCCTTTCTCCACCGCTGCTCAAAGTTTATGAGAACATCATATGCCGCAGGGCCATCTAGCCTACAGTGCAAATCGTGCCAAGGTTGTCTTGGGGCCTTGGTACCAGCCTGATGAAGTTAAGTACAAAAGGAATACAAATCAGGAGTAAGTACAGAACCAGGATTGTAGCTTCAAAAGCGAGTAATCATATACTCACTGGAAATGTAGGATTGTGAAAATCATCCTTAAATACAGAGTCAAGATCGTGTAATATCCGATGCTCAGGTGTGTCATAGCGGCCGTCACAAAGATCGATACCTCCAATAAAAGCTGTGACCTTGCGATTGTTACCAACAGCCTGAGTGTCTACAAGAACACACTTCTGATGGTGCGTGAAGAGAGTGCCAACAACCTAAAGTAAACAAAGAATTAAACCTGAGGGAGACTAAATGAAAGTCCATGGAAAGATAATAGCAACGCCAAAACACATTGCCACAATATTTTGATACACACATGTGAAAAGAGCCGTTAAATAAGTCAATGAAAATCAGCGGATGACATGGATAAGAGTCAGGGTATTTCCAAAACATCTCTTATATACTAATCCCAACTCTGCAAATAACCCCCTCGCTAGAAAATATCAACATAAAACTATCATGAACATTGACGTTTGAAGAGCTAGGACTTGCCTGTTGTTTGAACAACCCAAGCTTACTGCTGGCATAGCGGGGTGACAATACACATATCACCGAAGAATGCTTGAAAAACTTCCTAGTCTCTTCATCATGCGTCCCCATAACTCCAGGCTGCACACAAAAAATGACATACAACATCTTAATGTTGAAAATAGCAAATAGCCTATCAAAACCCGAACTATCCTCACCAGAAACTTCAACTCTTTCAAATTTGGCAATCAACAAGAAAGCTTACTAAACTATAGCAACTAATCCAAGCAAATATGCTTGTAAGACACTCACCGTGCTTATCCCGAACTTATCATGAGAAGTCTTATCGTCCCATACAAGCAGCAAAACACGAACACCTTCTTCCGATTTGTATTTCAGCAATTCCCCAAGCGTCAAATCACCACCTCTTGGTAGTTTCCTTGTAGGTTCCCTAACCAGCTTCACCTTGTGGAAGATAGACCATCCAACAATGTAAATCATATGGTGAGCCTCAGAAACGGCATAACATATGTCTTCCCAGCATTTCCCGTGCTGATAAACCTTCCCGTTGTCCAGCCCAATCTCCGGCAACATTCCGTCCATTACGTGGGCGTCTTGGTAAAGCCTCACCTGACTTCCCTTCCTCACAGGGAAATAAGTCCGCTTAACGCCTTTACGCTCCGGATCTCCGGCGATTCCATTCCGGTAGGTATGGATCTGATCGAACGGAGTAAATTTCATATCGATGTAGAGAGCAGTTTCTTTCTTGGGCGGTTTTCCCGAGGCGCCGAGCACAGGGAACCAACCGGTTATGCGTTCGCCGGATGCGATATCCTGAACCGGGATTTTAGCGGTGCCAATGATTTCTGCACCGAAGACATCGTCGTCCTTGACCTGGAACTCGAGATAAGGCATCGGATGCGCCAGGGAAATGTTGAAATGCTCGTCCCAAAGCGGATCCTGTGAGTTTTTCAAAACGCGCGTCCGAGCAAGGGTCGCTTGCGGGACAACGACGGTGACGTACGGGTCGCTGGTGATTACCTTGCGGTGGCCACGGATGCTCCTATCACCGGAATTGGCTCCACTATCTCTGTCTCTGGGATCTTCGTCATCCGTAGGTCTAGTACAGGAGTTACAAGCCGTGAAGCAACGGCGCAGATGTTCGGAGAACATATCCATGTTAGGTAGCCTCCTCGCCTGAACAATTTTCAAATCGAGGTCACCGTGTAAAAGCATCACATCCTCCGACACTTTCTCCGCCATGGTTGCAAATCAGGGCGGAAGAAATGAGCAAGGAAGGAGAGCGTTGAAGAAAAGCTAACAAAAACCGAAAACCCTAACGAACAGGGCTCGGTTGTTGTTGCTGTTGCAGAAACAAAAGATGAATTTGAAAGTTTTTTCTTTTTGATTTTTGTTAAATCGATTTAGTGAGAAAATCTTTTTGATTTTTTTAGAAAAAAATATTTATTATTTTTAGGTGAAATGATTTGAGAGAGAACGAAAGGGAAGGAAGAAGAAGAAGGGATACGTGGAGGCACGACTTAATGGGAGTTGTTTGGTCAGTGACGACATGATTCTGTGTAGATCTGAGAGAGCAGTTGCACACGTTCTCCATTTACATTTAGCAAGGGCTTAACACTTCGCTTAATTACTTCACAAAGATCTATTGATGACGACTTTGGTTTTAGAATGGTGTGCCAAGGTTTTTCTACTTTTCTTTATGAATAATTTAATATCGGTAAATTAAGAAATAAGAATGAGTTTATGGTCTTTCTTTGTGTTCGGACATATAATTAAAAAAGCTGAGAGTCAATGCGAATCTCAGACGCATCTACCATATCCAGTAGATTATTCTTCAAAATTCACATCATTTATTAAGTCGGAGTATAAAAAGTTTGGGCAGATGATAAATCCCAATAATCAAGTTCTTTAATGGCGAATAGAAAAAAGAATAAATATACAACAACAAAAAAACAAAAAAACGGATGATATTTAAACTCAATGAGGATAACGGTTATAATAATTTGGAATTATTTTTCAAATAATACACATTGGAAAATCCAGTTGGTAAAACCATAATGTGGTCACATGCCAATCATATATTTTGTCGTAACCAAGGAACAAAGTATTCTCGATTCAAAATCTACTCAATGAAGCAACAGTAACATAAAGAATCCTTTTCATGTATTACAAATGAACTGTTACACATGTTTTACTTTCTGAAATCGAACAAGGAAGGCAAAAGAACTCAACCAGACGAAAAGCCCAAAGATTATGATGATTTTGTTTATATTGTTTTCTTTTGGGGTGAGGATGGGTGGCTTTATGGGCAAGTTTGGAACAATTTATAAATAACAAAAAAAGAAGGATCTTTTGTCACAAAGTTATCCACAGGAGATGACTTTGAAACGGTTTCTTCCTTTTCTCAGCCTCCACTGTCTCTGAATTTCTCCCCTGCTGCTTCTAGTTACACGAAATAACACGTGGCTCGGTTTGTGAGCTTAGTAGGAGTTTTAAATCCTATGGTTCCAAGAGATTTAGACGTTACCTAAAACTTAGAATATCCCTTCTCTGCCTTTCAAGCGTTGCTTTTATCATCCTTCTTGGTATCTTTTCCAGCCTTGTCATTTTTATCGCCCTCATGTGGAGTATACTGACCGGTGGATGATGGTGAATAACCAGGAAGTGTTGGTGAGTAACCTGCGCTCGGGCTGTAGTCAGGGCTTGCTCCTGAGCTGTATGGGCTGAGACAGATTCAACAACAACAACAACCCGGTTACATTGCATAATTCAAATGCCAAAGACAAATAGTTGGTGAAATTTCCCAAATGAGATGGATGCATACAACCAATTTAAGATTCTAGTGGGTAAAATTCGAACCTGCTGGGACTGTATGTTGGACTTGAAGGTGAATATGATGGAGATGTTGGTGAGTACGATGGTGATGTCGGGCTGCAGAGTAAAATTTTATGAAGAGTTAATCAAAGAGAGAAACAACAAAGCAGAGGTAGAAAAGATTAGGAAAACTCTAAAGAGCGGATTACTACTCACCTATAGTTTGGAGATGTAGGACTGTAGGGGCTAGCTGGTGATAGTCTTGCATTGCTAGGAGAGTAGGCCAAAGATGGACTGTATTTAGCAGACTGAGGGTTGTAGCTTGGAGACGTAGGACCATAACTAGGTGATGTTGGACTGTAGCTTGGTGAAGTTGGGCTGTAGCCAGGAGATGTAGGGCTGTATGCGGGTGAAGTAGGACTGTAAGAAGGCGATGTGGGACTGTAGGAGGGTGAAGTAGGGCTGTAAGAAGGCGATGTTGGGCTGTAAGATGGTGACGTTGGGCTGTAAGATGGAGAGGTCGGGCTGTATGCAGGTGAAGTAGGGCTGTACGCGGGGGAAGTTGGGCTGTAAGCAGGCGATGTCGGGCTGTAACTCGGGGATGTCGGGCTGTAGCTTGGGGATGTTGGGCTGTAGCTCGGGGACGTTGGGCTGTAGCTTGGAGATGTTGGGCTATAGCTAGGGGAAGTGGGGGAATACGAAGGACTTGTTGGAGAATAAGCAGGGCTAGTTGGGCTATAGCCAGGAGAACTGGGACTGTAAGTCGGCGAAGTGGGACTATAACCAGGAGAAGTCGGGCTATATCCAGGTGAAGTGGGACTGTAACCGGGGGAAGTAGGACTGTATCCAGGGGATGATGGGCTGTAGCCTGGAGATGAAGAAGGCGAAAAGGCCATTCCACCAACATATGGAGAGAACTGTGCATCTGACATTGGCGACAATCGCATATTTGGACTCAAGAGGTAGTTTGGGGACATCATGCCTTCGTGATAAGGAGTGCCTGAAATTGGTGAACGAGCAGGAGTCATCCCAAACTCTAGGCCATCCATATAGCTAGGGAGCTGAAGTTCAATTGCATTCTTCAGCATCTCATCATTCAGATACAGTTCACAATCTCCTGTTCCAATTGGTGCAAGTTGACCAAGCATTATATTCTCGGTAACACCACGCAAGCAGTCTGTCTCAGCATAAGCCGCGGCATCCAGCAGAATATCAACTGTTTCTTCAAAAGAGCATCTCATCAGAGGCCCAGTGTCATTTCTATTGATACCATGTCGAGTGATAGCCATTAGATGACCGCGATAGGTCATTGTATCGCACAAGATGGCAAGATGACGGTAATTCACATAAGAGCCATCAAAGGATATCACAACTCGAAGTTCATCCAACAAAGCACGACGAACGGCCTCAATTCCGAGAACTTCAATAATTTCAATCAAGTGATTGCTTGTTGTCCTCTTTGGATCCACATCTTCGTGGCACATTACAGCTAACAGATTAACACCTTCTGTATCTAACATCCACTCCTCAGATGTCTTGAATCCTCCCTCCTCATCAAACCTGCTTTTTCTAACCTGTTTAATAAAAACCTTGTTGATATCTGGAATACCCCTGAGCGCCATTTCTGTCAGCATGTTGCTCTCAATCTTTTTAAGGAAAACATCATCTTCCGCTGATTCATCTTGCGCTTCTCCCTTTGCTCCATCATCGTTCATAATACGGATCCGAAGAATCAGCTTTTGCGCATTGTCATCATTGAATATGCAAGTCAGGTCATCATCAAACTCAAGGTTGATCTTCTCCGCAATATCCGCCATACTCAATTTCTTATCAACCATCATCTCACGATTCAACTCTATACGAAGCAGCCAAGGAGATATTTTATCCGGAGAAACATCTTCATCTGGCATTTCATAATAGGACCTCACAAATTCAAAATCTTCTTCAATGATAGTACTCATCGGATCTGGGTCATACCAAACCTCCGTAGCTTGAGTGACACTCCTGAGAGTTGTATACTCCAAAGCACACTGAACAGTCTTAGCCCCCTCTTTTGATTTGCTAGCTTCCGGTGTGAGGTAGACAGATAGGGAAGGTGTTTTGATCCTTTTAGCAACATTAATAATTTCTCGCAACCTGGGAACACCAAGTGTAACATTCTTTGCACTGACACCAGCATAATGGAAAGTGTTAAGAGTCATCTGCGTCGCAGGCTCTCCAATTGATTGAGCAGCAACACAACCAATCATTTCCCCAGGGGCTACAAGCGACTGTAAAAATCTCGATTCTATCTCGCCAATAACCCACTCAAAAGCCTCACGGCTGAGCTTGTATTCCTCCAAAACTCTTTTACTAGCAAGAGTGCTGCGAAGCAAAATGTTAAAGAACAATGTGGCATTTTTCTGTGCTTCTACACTCAATGCATCGTCACCAGGAACAACCAACAGCCTCTCCTGTAATTTATCAACAGCATCAACAATTTCAACAGGGTGCATATCCGAAATCTTGCGCAAGTCAATCTTGAAAGTCTTCTGGGCATTCCAGATATGCCTCTTGATGTTAACAGGCAATGGCCAAGTACTATCACCATTGGTAGCAATTTCGGTCCCGAGTTGGTATCTGTCAGCCTCAAGCTTTTGATATTCCGCATCAAATACATCACGCAACTCCCGAATCCCTTTCAAGTCCTCAAGATGTTCGTCGCTTAGGTATGTTGGATTCCAGTTTTCATCGTCAATCTCATACTTGAAAGTCCTATCGAACTCTGATTTCTTCATTTTCAAGGAATCCAGCTTCTGGGATTCTATCCACACGGCATCCATACCATCTTCCCCATAGAGAAATTGTATAACATCACCCAACGAGTTTCTCACCGTCCCATCATACTTAACCATAATGTCCTCCATAGCCTTGACCAATCGCCTCTGAATGTATCCAGTTTCTGATGTCTTCACAGCAGTATCAATAAGACCTTCCCTTCCTCCCATTGCGTGGAAAAAGAACTCTTGAGGAGTCAATCCACGTAGGTACGAATTCTCGACAAATCCACGACTCTCAGGACCATAATCATCTTTGGTGAAATGGGGCAATGTCCGCCCATCAAATCCAAATGGGATCCGCTTCCCTTCCACATTTTGCTGACCAACACACGCTGTCATTTGAGAAATATTAATAAAACTTCCTTTGGACCCTGCTGTCACCATGGCCTTCAGGTTATTGGTTTCTGCTAAACTCTTTTGAGCACTACTTCCAGCATCATCACGAGCTTTATTCAAGACCTACAAGAGCAGTTTATGAGTCAGCATAGACAAGAAAATCACTTGAAAATGCACCAAATGAAAATTATATTATCACCAAGCCATTACTGTACCTGGTTAACCCTGTTCTCAAATGTCTCTGTCATAGTTCGCCCCGGTTCAGGGTCCAATTTCTTTTCTGTGAATTGACGGATAAGGTCTTTCACGGCAGTTTTTGCATTAGAAATTGTCTCGTTAATTTTTTCCATAGTTGACGAGTCAGCAATTGTGTCACCAATTCCAATGGTAAAACCATTCTGCAGAAGCCAGTAGTTGACAAGCCATTGAGTATGACCGAGGAATTTCCTAGCTGCATCAGGTCCAACTTCTTCCCTACATACCACGTAAAAAAATAAGAACAAAAGAGCTCATGAAACTAATTACTAAATTTAAACCCGTAGCAGATGTGACAAACCACAATCAACACTATAAGATTTTTTTGTTCCAAGTTCACAGGAAGCAGCATCTTACCAAATAACATGCACAAGACTTCCATTACCGGTACCAAGGGTCTTTTTGCAGAGAGTTCCGGCAAGAAGCTCCCCTCTTTCAATTCGCACTTGAGTATCCCCTGGAGTTATGAATCCAGTCTCTTGGTCTGAGTGCCAAGCAGAGTACCTGAATAGATTTATCTGCTTTGGTATGATAAGATTAAAGACTTGTTTGCCAGTCCAAAGAGGACGTGGCTTCAAAATTGCAGGAGCTGGAACTTTCCCATCAAAGTCTTCCCACCACATAAGCGTATTCATGAATACATCCTGAACAAGGAAAACATATCAGCATACGAGTTAGTTTAACAGAGAGATCTTTAACAGGCAACCGCTAATGAAGTGGTTACCTTCTCTATGAAGGTATCTCTCTTTGTAATCTTACGGCATCCTAGAAGGGTATCCTGCACAATACCCATCACAGGCCGATTCGCCTGGGGAGAGACAATACATTTAGGAACCATCATCAGCTCCAACACCTCGGCTCTGGTCTCGAATGATTGCGGTACATGCATGTTCATCTCATCCCCATCGAAATCAGCATTGTAAGGAGAGGTGACAGACAAATTCAGTCGGAAAGTGGAATATGGCATGATCCTAATCCTGTGACCCATGATAGACATTTTGTGCAGACTTGGTTGACGATTAAACAGAACAAAATCACCATCAATTAAGTGCCGCTCCACCTGTGACCAAGAAAGCATAGATAAATGACTAATTCCAAAAAGAAAATGGCTTGAGTGGATAGAATAAAGAGAAGCAGTCAATACTTTGTATCCAAGTTCCAAATGATGATCACTGCTCTTCTTAAGGTACCGAAGATCTAGTCTTTGGCCATCATCCCTAATGATGTATTTAGCCCCAGTTTTGCCAGGTGGAGGATGTGGCCCATAATCAACTAGCTCCTTTAATCTGGCAATAAAATATTGTCAATAAATCATGGAGAAAATACTCTCTCGAACGACACCAGAAATACTAACCTTTCAATGTTATATGGAGTAACTGTTTCTGGGTATGTGAGATTCAGGGCAATACTCCACGGTACACCAAGTTCATCGATATTTATTGTTGGATCTGGTGTAATAACAGTACGTGCTGAGAAATCAACACGTTTTCCCATCAAATTTCCCCTGATTCTGCCTTCCTTCGCCTTCAGCCTACTACATATAGATTTGATAGGCCTCCCTGATTTTTGAGTAGCCTGAAAAAAAATAAAGGCCAAGCCAGATCAACTAACGTCTGTATGTGTCATACCAGATCTGGAAGGATACAAAAACATTACCCTTGGCTGCCCAGGCAGCTCGTTATCAAAATATGTAGCAATATGAAACTGCAAGAGTTGTGTAAACTCTGATATAATATGAGCTGGTGCTCCATTTTTTTCCTGTCTTTTCAAGTTTTCGTTGTGTCGAATAATCATGGCTAGCTGATGAGTCAAGTCATCCTGCGTCAATAACAAGCAGGAACTCAGGGACACGCATTCAGTTGGCATAGTCAAAAAGCAAGTTGAAAATGAATATAATATTGTCCTTCGACTAAATCTGCACTAGGAGGTAAGCAAGTTTTTATCCGGTAAACGAAAGCCAGACTTACCTCACTTCTGGAAGTGGCATCCATCATTACAGATGGTCTGACAGGGGGTGGAGGAATAGGAAGGACTTCTAGAATCATCCAGTCAGGACGGGCATACTTAGGGTTGAACCCTAAGAGTTGACAATCCCCATCACTAATCCTCTTTAAAACACTCAAAACCTGCAAGAATCTCAAGTGCCATCAGATTACCCCAAACATGAAAAGGTATGTCCATTTGAAATAGAAAGAAAAGACGAACCCTGTCAGCCCCAAGTGTCTGTTTCCTTTCTGCAGGCTCTGGAAGCTGGTCCGGCTCATCGGTTTTCTTCTTTGTTATTTTATACTCTGCAATCATCTTCATACCCTCAATAGTCAGCTTTGGTTGCTGTGCACCACATCCACCACGGCTTTTCTTTACTGGTTCGTCTGTATCTTGGTTTTGAACATCATCAATGTCATCACCACCTTCACATTTGGTCTTGTTTTTGCAGGCATCCAGAATCTTCTTAAGCCTATTCTTGGGATTCTTGATCTTCATAGCCTGCTTAAACTTATGCTCGTCCTTCATGAAAATAACAAATCGGATTATTGTCAAACACTACCATACCCAAACAAAGATGCAAGGGACGGCCATCACAAGATGAGTGCCCCAATACCTCATCAGCTAAGATCTTGGAGCAATTGAAGCAAACACATCGCATGATACTCAGCACAGTCTTCATAAAACCGACATGATACATTGGCTTAGCGAGCTCAAGATGGCCAAAATGCCCTGGACACTCAGCCATGTTAGCCATACATGTCTCACACTTGACCTTCCGATCAATCGTACCAAGCCGGATATCGCTCAATCCTCCCAACTTAGGTTTACCCTTCTCGGTAGTCTCACTGTGCTCGACGTGTATAACAGACATTTGCCTCTGAAAAAAAAACCAAAAGCCAAAACGCCATTAGAAGCCAACGATACACAATTCCTACTTGTAGCTTCCAATTAACATCGGTAGATTGAAAAGAAGAAGGTCCTCAACTAAACCTATCGATTTCATTACTACTCACTCCACCCTCCAATTTCCCCGCCACAGACGGCGGAGCAAATGAGCTAGAGAAAGCGAAAGAGATAGGAACATTACGATCTCATCGGGGCTAAGTATGCCAAACTGGACCACCCGGACCTTGGAGACCTCAGCTGGGGAGAACGGAAACCGCGTATCCATGGCGGCGAAACTTCCGATCAAAGACAAATCAAAAGGAACGAAAACCCTAGAACTTTAATTAAAAGGGGATCAAATGGAATTAAAAACCCTATTGGTGTTTCCCTCTCTTTCCAGTTTCGTTTGAATCTGTGAGAGTCAGTTTACAGTTTACTTAAGCTTAAACTTTTTTTTTCGTTTTTCCCTCTGGTTTTGACAGGACCAGATCTGGATTTCTCTCGTCTCTTTACGAGAAGAGGTATGAGCAAAGAGAAGAAAACGTTGCCCTAAGCCTCTATTTATAGAGAAAAGCGCCTCCCTAGATGTCGGTTCTGATTAAATGGGCCGTAACTGTGTAACTGCTTAGGCCCAATTATCTGTAGCAATTTGAAGAGTTTATTCAATACATTTTCAGCTACTACTTTCACTTACATCTAAGATCATCGCATGGGATTACACTACGAAATGAAAACAAATATAGGATTTATCTATGAGTAAAACGAAGATGGCAATAGTAAACCTCAATTAACTACATTTGTTAAAGCTAATCAAATAATAGTTCCATTATTTCACAATTTTTGGTAAAAAAAATGGAAAATTTAAGAAAATGCCAAAAATTAAAGGTTCTAACAATTAATTAACTAGCCACAAGTGGCTCAAAACTATAAATGAAGGAAATGATACCTTAGCTAAAAGAACGTAATAACTATGCAATTTAGGTTGAAACTTTAAGTTATCTTTAATTCATTTTAGGAATATGAAAATTATTGTCATAAGAGATACTTTAAGTCTTGGCAAATTATCATTTGCTTCTTACTTGTTTTTAGAAATATCATTGGCATGAAATTTGATATAAATGTCCACATAGATTCAATTTAGTAAAGAAATGTTTGAATGGAGAATGAGTTGACCAGAGTTGATAAAATAACAAAATGAAATATCGTGGTAAATTCGTAAATATGAAAAACTATAGGGGTGAAAACAAACAAAATAAAATAAGTGCACAAGCACTCCTAAAAGTCTCTAAAGTCAAGGATGTGGGAAGCCACTCTGATTCTGTATCTAGCAAACACGCTAAAGACGAAGACAAATTTAGCTTCCATCTTCAAATGCATGTTTTCAGTGTAACGTCTTTGCTTTTGATATATTAGAATCTCTACGGTTCTTGAAAATTTCTAGAATAAAAAAGAAAAAAAAGAAAACAATCCAATCAAAATGGCGAAGAAACTTAAGCATCTCCATCATCAGCTTCGTAAATCTTCATCGAAGACGACGCAGGCTTTCACAGTTCTCATTCTTCTACTCTTCATCATTCTGATTCTTCTTGGTCTCGGGATCCTTTCACTACCTAGCATCAGCAGAAGCACTTCAAGGCCGGTCGATTTGACCACCATCGTACGGACGAGCGAGGACAGGTTAGAGATACGGTTTTGTTTTTTTGCTTGTTTGTCTGTTACACAAGAAATGATTTTCGTTTTCTGATTGAAAATGTTATTAATTAGGAAGAATCATGGAGACGAAGAAGATGGTGATGGCGAGCGTTGGCTCGAAGTTATCTCGTGGGAGCCTAGAGCTTTCGTTTACCACAATTTCTTGGTAAATTAATTTGTTGCTTTTATAATTTCATTTTAGGTTTTTCAAGAATTTGACATCTTCATGCTTGTTTTCTTCACATAGTTTGAATATTTCTTGTCAAACAAGCTAAAGAATTACTACTTTTTTGTTACCAAATGTTCTCATGTAGTTTTTGTTTAGATCTTACTCACTTTTCCAGTAAAAACATATAGGGAACACGTTACACATGTTTCTCTTACGAGAAAGAATGTAAAAATGTGATATTCGGCTTTCATGTTTGAAATGATTTATATACATTTGAAAGGTATGAAATTTTTATATTTCTTTTAAATTTGTGTAAGACAAATGAAGAATGTGAGCACTTGATTAACCTCGCAAAACCTAGTATGGCCAAGTCAAAGGTGGTTGATGTGAAAACCGGACGGAACAAAGACAGCAGGTTCTGTACTCAGTGATGTCTTTTTCTCCCTTCAAGTTTGATTTGGCAACTTTTTGAGAGTTCTAAATTTGCAAAATCCGCTAATATGCAGAGTACGAACAAGTTCAGGAACTTTTCTTAAAAGAGGGCATGACGAAATCGTGCAAGAGATTGAGAATAGGATTTCAGATTTTACCTTTATTCCTGTAGGTATGTGTCTTCTGTTCTTAGTTGTCCAAAACTTGATACCAGTTTAGATATTTGAACTCAAAAAGAAAAATGTTGATCGTCTAAGATCATCTATCAGGCGGTTTGTTCGAACCGTGTTTGTTACTCTAACATTGTCTTGGAAGTTCCTTTGTGGAGTTAATGTGATGTAATTGCAGAAAATGGAGAAGGGCTACAAGTTCTCCATTACGAGGTTGGCCAGAAATATGAGCCTCACCATGACTATTTCTCAGACAAGTTCAACCTCAAAAGGGGAGGCCAACGAATTGCTACAGTCCTTATGTACCTGTATGTAAACCATACAACCTTCACAATCTTTCCCATTATCAATGCGTTAGTAATCAATGCTTCTTTCTTTGATTCTACTACCTTAGCTCAGACGTTGATGAAGGCGGCGAAACAGTTTTCCCTGCAGCCAAAGGAAACATTAGTGATGTCCCGTGGTGGAACGAGCTCTCAAAGTGTGGTAAAGAAGGACTCTCTGTTTTACCAAAGAAGAGAGATGCTCTACTCTTCTGGAGCACGAGGCCTGATGCAACTCTAGACCCTTCGAGCTTGCATGGTGAGAAAGAGAGATACTACATTGTCTTTCTCTAAACTACTCTTAAATTGTTGTAAACCCAATTGAATAAGTAGAGATCGATCTTAAACCAAATCTCTCAAAACCTTTTTTGATTGATTTTAGGTGGTTGTCCAGTGATCAAAGGAAACAAGTGGTCATCAACTAAATGGTTGCACGTTCACAAGTACAAGACTTGAATAAAAAGAAGATGGCTTTTGAAGAGGTAAATTAAACACTCTCTTAACCTTACTTAAGTGATGAATCCTTTGCATTGTCTCAGATTGTTTTAATGTTTCTGTCGTCATTTGCAGGTTTCCTTCCATGCTTTCAACACATGAGAAGTCATTGGAGTAACCCTCTAGCTTACTTTAGAAAGAAGAAGAAAAAAAAACAATTAAATGTGTGCTTTATAGTTTACATCTGCCTCCTTTTTCTGCTGTCAAATTTGTTTTCTTTTATGAAATCAAAATTTAGCTGTTTTTGTTGCCATTGCCGAATACAAGTCTATTAATGCGTCTTGCCCATCATTTGGGAGCAATCCTCAGAAAATTTGAAATTGTAAAGTTCAGAAACTATTATTACTTTCGTAGAACAAAAGAGAGAAGAAAAAAGAGTTCTCATATTTATTTTTTAAATGACACGACAGTGAGAATGGTTCCAAATACTAGCCAAGAAGCAAAAGATGAAGAAAAAAAACAAAAGACAAAACGCCATTATCTCGTCCTCCATGATAACATTTTTATTGCAACAAACCTTTGGATGTAAAGTCTTTCGTGGCTTTACCAGATTTATTGTTTGATCAGATTTCTGATTACATATTGCAATATCCCTCCGTGATTGAAATAAGCCAATTCCACCTGCAATTCCAAATTCATCTTATTTATTATCACTGTGCTTTAAGGCTTAAAAACACAATAAAGACGAAGAAGAAGCGAAAATAATTCATCGAGAGATGACCTCGATTTACTTATTTTACCTCTGTGTCGAACCGGAGTGTACATGTGAAAGATTTGCCATTGTTTGTGACGACCGTTACATCTTGTCCTGGTTTGATCTCACTGACATTGTTTGGGAGGTCAATGGTGTAAAGCTCCTGACCTGTTAAGCCTAGAGTCTCGGCATCTTCTCCTGTCTTAAAGCACAAAGGTATGACTCCCATTCCCACCAGATTGCTACGGTGAATTCGCTCAAAGCTCTTTGAGATCACTGCTTTCACGCCCTGTCGTAAAAATATATTCAAAACCCGCATAAAATTGTAAGAATGTGTTTGTTATTAATGGAAAAAAGCGAAGCATATAAGCCAGAAATGTACCAGAAGCATTGGACCCTTGGCAGCCCAATCACGAGAACTTCCACTTCCATATTCAGCACCAGCCAAAATTATTGTGTCACGTTTCTCGTTCCTGTATTTCTGGTACATCACAAAAACAGAATAATCTGATGAGAACAAAAGATATGAAACCGCTCTTCTACTTCCAATTGACCAAACCAGAGAGACTTGATCAGTGAGAGACTCTTAACTCTCAACAAAACCATAAAAGTTGGACCCCCAAAACATCTGATGAGACATCCTTACGGAGTCAGCCCTCTCTAACTGCTCTATAAACCAACTCACGAGAGCTCTACTCTGCTACATTCAGTCATATGCTAAGATACAGTAGACCTATAGCTAAGAGATGAGCAGCTGAAATTCTTCAAAGCTTATCATAATCCTGATCACTACTAATGACCTACAACTTGAGGTTTTAGAAAGGGTCAAGAAAGTTTGTGGGATTTATACCAATGCAGCATCGAAAACAGAAAGCTTCTCTCCACTGGGAATGTGAACTGTTTTGGGACCAACTTCTCCTTTCAAGTGTTTGTTGACAATGCGAATATTAGCGAAAGTTCCTCTCGCCATAATCTCATCATTACCACGGCGACTCCCGTAAGAGTTGAAGTCTCTTCTATCCACACCTCGTTCCATCAAGTACTTAGCTGCGGGACTGTCCTTGTGGATGCTACCAGCTGGTGAGATATGATCAGTGGTAATACTGTCTCCGAAATTGAGCAAACAGTAAGCGTCTTTCACACCATGTGGACCGGGTGGAGACATGGTCATGCCTTTGAAATAAGGCGGCTCGTGAATGTAAGTTGATTTCCGATCCCACTCGTACAGTGTGCCTGACGCGACAGATAACTGATTCCACATGGAATTGCCTTTGGTGATTGCTTCATAAGTAGCTTTAAACATGTCAGGAAGAACACTAGCTTGCACAACCTGAAAAGACGAAATAGAGAATTTGACATCCCTTCCCGTTACAAAATCTCTTATTGTTTATGTATTGCCCCAGCAGCCCACGATATATTTACCTCGGCAACTTCTTTGTTAGAGGGCCAGATGTCCCTGAAAAATATCTGTTTGCCGTCTTTACCAGTTCCAATGGGCTCTGTCTCAAAATCAATGTCAACCTACAAGAACATTCATGGGATTCATTCAGTGCTTCATATACCATTATCAAGACTGCTTGATTGTTGTAATGGTTTTAGAGTTAGCATTAATATACAGTGCCAGCCAGTGCATAGGCTACAACAAGCGGAGGGGAAGCTAGATAGTTCGCTCTTGTTAACGGATGAACTCGTCCCTCAAAGTTTCTGTTCCCAGATAACACAGCGGATGCCACCAAGTCTTGTACGTATATGAGAAATATTTTAGTTTTACCTTGGAAAATTTAAGTGAATAACCATGTCATTATTAACTACTTGAGGACTTACCATTATCAACTATTGCTGAAGCCACAGCTTCATGGAGATCCCCCGAGTTTCCAATGCATGTGGTGCACCCATAACCAACTATACTGAATCCAAGCTGATTTAAGTACTTCTGCAAGCCACTGCAAGACTCGAAACTCAGGACCACATGATACTAGGAAATAAATAACAAAACATTCAGAGGTGTATCTGCAATACCTCTTTGCCAAATATTTTGTTACAACTCCAGAGCCAGGCGCAAGACTAGTTTTGATCCATGGCTTAACCTAATAATGGAGAAATTTCAAATATATTTATTACTTCCATTGACAAAAAGATATTAAAACATGACCACACAAAAGAGACGGCCAGAAAGGAGCAGTAGTCAAACCTCCAGTCCTAGTTCACAGGCCTTTTTTGCAACCAAGGCAGCGCCAAGCATAACACTAGGGTTTGAGGTATTTGTGCAACTGGTGATTGCTGCTATAACAACATCTCCATGTCTGAGCTGTGCTGGGGTCCCGTTAAAGTTGAACTCTGCAACCTTACTCTGTGCTTCTTTTGGTATAGCAAACCCCTGAAATTACCATGGATAAGTAGAATCACTAACCACAATTTTTTTAAACTGGGACTAAATGATAAAACCAGAAGTGTTGCATGACACAGTTTTTTGGACCCATTTAATGACTCAAAACACCTCGACATAATACCTACTATTGTTTCAAAACCACAGAAACAGTTTTGCTAGACGTTCCATCATTTTCCCACAGATCAAACTTTTGGGGCTGCAAGCATTCACATTAAGAATTTCTTCTGAGCAGAAAGGCGAGTTCTAACCTTGAATCCTACTCTATTATCCAAGCAAGAATGCCAGTCCGCTTTCATTTCCTTCAAAGGAACGCGATCATGTGGCCTGTATTGTAAATATAGAATAAATGTTATAAGTAGAATAGATCCTAGAAAACTTATGTAGAATAGATTCACTATTAGTACCTCTTGGGACCAGAAACACAAGGTTCCACATCCTCGAGATTCAATTCCAGATTTGAGGAGTATACTGTCTTACTCTCCGGCTGAGATGAGTAGCAAGTTCCCAAGTGGAGAATATGTTATGCTCTATGATAGATGAAAATAGACATAAGAAATAAAGCATTTGAGATGCCCAAGGTTTTACCTCACTGTAGTCCACAAACATCTTGTTTGCTCGTAAATACGCCTCTATCATAGAGACCTGAAATTCAATTTACAAATCACTACCCTAACGAAACGCAGTAGCACACTAAATTATATAGATTCCCCTTGCAAGCCCTTACAGTGTCATCGCTCCTGCCTGTCAACTGGAGATACTGCAAAGTGACATGATCGACGGGGAAGAATCCCATGGTTGCACCGTACTCAGGAGACATATTAGCAATTGTAGCACGATCAGCTAACGACAATTCTCTCATCCCTTCCCCTGTGTAGGAAAAAGCAATTGAATGCATATGTGAGTTAGCCTAGCTTAGTCAGGTACCGGATAAGTAAAGAAATGACAAATGTGAAATATGAAACAATTTTTTCATGAACGAACCGTAAAATTCGACAAACTTTCCAACAACTCCATGTTTCCTCAGCATCTGAGTCACTGTTAAGACCAGATCAGTAGCTGTCATTCCATCTCTTAGTTTTCCCGTCAACTTGAAACCCACAACACCGGGCAGGACCATGCTCATTGGCTGCATAGAAAGAGATAAAATCCATCTTACATTTTATAATAGAAGAAACTTCAACAAAGTGTTTAAAGCTTGAACTGCAAAGAATCATCCCTATATACAATCAAAGTTTCTGAAAGAGTTCAGGCAGTTGGTTCTGAGTTCTTGACAGAAAGAGCATCTAATTTACCTGACCAAGCATGGTAGCTTCCGCTTCTATACCGCCAACTCCCCATCCAGCAACACCCAGTCCATCAATCATAGTGGTGTGAGAGTCTGTCCCAACAACACTGTCTGGGTAAAGAAGTCCATTTGTGTTGAAAACAACTCTGGCAAGGTATTCTAGATTGACCTGTCAATCGCAAAA
Organism: Schrenkiella parvula; assembly: GCA_000218505.1. NCBI lineage: Eukaryota > Viridiplantae > Streptophyta > Magnoliopsida > Brassicales > Brassicaceae > Schrenkiella > Schrenkiella parvula. The sequence continues at coordinate 16,742,048 of CM001193.1, read as the reverse complement.
TTATAAAACTTGAATCTATCTTGTATAAGACTCAAAAAACACTTCCAGGGTCTTATAAAAATACAGTGTATTTCTGAACCCTTGTTACTTACTTGATGAACTATTCCAGATCCAGGAGGTACGACAAGCATGTTGTCAAATGCATTGGAACCCCACTTAAGAAAAGCAAATCTTTCTTTGTTACGCTGGAACTCAAGCTCCATGTTTGCCTGCACTGCGTTCTCTGATCTCGCCACATCCACTTGAACCGAGTGATCAATGACAAGATCTACAGGGACCTGCATGTATCAAACAGACCTTTGTATCATACCAGAAGGACATGATATTAACCAATCTCAGCAAATAGCGGGGTAAACTAACCAGCGGATTAATCTTATTAGAATCCCCACCGAGATTATTCATGGCATCTCTCATGCAAGCAAGATCAACAACTGCAGGGACACCAGTAAAGTCCTGAAAACCGAAAATGACATTGCAATCGTATCATTTTCAGGAAATCGTCAAGATTGTTCGATAGCACACTCATTTCTTAGGCTGCGTCTACCTGGAGAAGCACCCGAGCAGGTTTGAACGGAATCTCAACTTGTTTGGGAGAAGTATTCTCCCAATCGAGTATCTTCTCGACATCTTTGCTCTTGACTTGAAACTCATCACAGTTGCGTATGGCCGATTCGAGAAGAATCCTAATGGAATAAGGGAGTTTATCTGCATCCACAACAACAACAACATTCTCTCGATCACAAAGGTAACATTTTTCACGAATCTACCTCGATTAACGAAGATTAGCAGCAACGATCAGATGGAAGCTAACTCACCAATCCTCGGATCGTTGAGAGCTGGCAAGCTGTAGTAGTTGCCGAATTCGCCACCACCAGGCTTCTCTAGCGCCTTCAGTATGCCCCGGAAAGGATTCTCGGAAGCTGAAAACACATCGGAAAGAGAAGATCGACGCAGAAAATCAAAATACAAAAACCAGATTTCAAATAAAAAAATAACGAACATAGTTTGAGAAAAACCAGCATCGACGAGGACGAGAACTGTAGGAAAAATGAATCATTTTGGATCATAAACAAAAAAATGAAGAAAGCAGATAAATCGATACCCATAGAATGATGTTACAGCTTGTGTACGGTGAAAGAAGCAAAGCAGAGATCTGTTTCAGAGAGATAGAGAAGTTAGCGGAGTTGGTGAGGCGATGATCCGGAGCCGAGGAAGATTTTTATAAGTAAAAAAATCTGAAAGACCCGTGTGGGCTCTTCTCGTCAGAAAGTGATACCTGCCTGCTTGTATTTTTTTTTTTTCCTTTGTAATCCAATCAAGTGAATTATAGTCGTTTAATTTGATTTTCGTGTGTTATCCACGTTCTTTTTTTTTATCAAACTCATAATCCTTCTACCTCACATGTATAATATATGGTTGAATCATATGTGCCAAGAAAAAAAAAGGTTCTATTTTAAATTGTTTTATAGATGTTTGGACGAGTAAGTTGGATTGAGTTTCATGAACTCAATTCCTTCAAGGTTTCTGGAATATGTTTAATTAATTATTGATTATCACCAGTTTCATTACCACTTACAACCACAAAATTTGTGAAAATAAATATTAATTTTGATTTTGAATGATGGACAAAAGAAAAAATGAATATTGGGTCGCTCCACACGAATTTTATGGTCTTGTAAAGTTGGGCCCAGCCCATCTTTGTGGTTAAAAGGTTCAGCCTAGCCCGGTTTAGTTGACATCACGGCCTTGTGTAAAATGACTTCAAAGAAAGAAGAAAATTTGGGCCAAATAACCCAATCCAGCCGTTTCTGCTGATAAAAATATAGAGAACTATGGTATAATGAAGTATATACAATTTTGTGACAAAAAAAAGGAGAAAAAATAATTTTTCATAATGATGGCATACAAGTAAACAAAGGAGTAGATATGCAAAGACTGGTCGGGTTAAATTATCGATCACGTCAAATACAAAGACGAACCGGTAAAACGTGACGTGGGTCACCATGTAGATAACCTACCAATCATATTTATCTCTTCTTTTTTTAGTTGGCCATTTTTTTGCAAACCGGAATTTCATTAGATTAACTTTTATGCCCGCTCTCCGGTTCAATTTTCATGACATACATAAACCGGTTCAATTGTGATGACAGACCTAACCCATTCTCGGATTTTATTAGTGATATGATCAAAGATATATTAGTAAATCAAACAAACCGGTTCAATTTTCATGACATACATAACACACACTCAGTATTAAAACGAATAATTCAAGAGATATAAATGACACGCAACGCAACCATGTATCATGCATATGCTTTAGATTTGAATTTAATCACTGCAATACTCATGGGACCAGCTTCTGGACCATTGCTCCATGATGAAACTATTAAAAAATTATAGCAAATTCGGGAAACTATATTTTTCGTCAACTATATGAAATGTTAGAGTAGATATTTTGTAGGACGTTGACTATATATATATTTATTTATAGGACATGTTGAAAAAAAAAAAGGAAATTGGAATCGTTTGTTTAGTAGCAAGCGGCAACATAACTTCTGCCAAAAATAAAATAAAATTAATTATTTATGCCCATCTCCTGACAGATAAATTCAATAAATTAGGTGTAGACTGTTTTACTCTTATGTATGGGATAATATGAATCTAGTTCTTATCGACGACTAATGGCGATAGATTATTTCTTAGGTTTTGTCCCATCTCAATTATCTTACTGTGAACATACAATATTTGCAAACAGTGATTTCTAATCTTCAAGTTAAGTTTATTTTAAATGTTTTTAAGTCCAATTCTGAAACATTATATGGATACAATGTTTTCAAGTTTAATCTCTTAGTAAGGTATAAAAACATTTGGGTACTCAAGATTGTTATATAACCATTTTGAGTAGGTCCAAGAACAAATCTCATCTTATTGGTATGTTTTGTAATCAAAAGGATACCACATTGTATGTGTGTATTAATATTCATTGTTTCAGATCTGTTATTTATTTATTATTTAGGATTTTTAAAAATATGCGAACACATTATTTGAATATTTGTAATAGAAAGGTATTTTCGAATTTTCGAAAGTCTTGTAAGAATACCTTTGTAAAAACAAGTCTTATCGAACCCATTTTTGTTCCGTATAACAATAAACTATTGCTTATACAAGGAAACTTCATAAGATATGAAAGGAAAGGAAGAATCAAATACGACATTTAAATTTCCTTAAATAGTTCACATGTTGTATATAACAAAGTTATTTAGTGTTTTTGTATCTAATGGTTTCTTCATTGCTTGTATTATCGGAAAGGACCCTACCACCGTATTTTGGTATATTCAAACGATATATAATAGTTATTTTATATTTTTATATAAATAGTATGTCGCATTCTTAAAAGCATTGTAATACAAGAGTAGATATACACCTCTCAAAGAATTGTCGAATTAATGCTAACAACCACTTTGACCCAAATTAATTGAGCTGTACTAAGACTTTTGATTTGTTTTCGCATGTTATTATTAGTATTCTTATTTTTTTGCATGTTAAATTGAAAATTAATTGTAACTAACGAGTAAATGTTGTCTTAATCTTTGAATAAATGATTCTCAGAATAAGAATGAGAATAATAATAATATATATCTTATACTATGTCATCAGGTGCCCAAGATCACATTAGCAACAATAATTATGTCAAAAAACTATTATTTAGTTTATAAATATTATACGTATTAGTATTTACTAGAGTTGTACATTGGAAATACGTGTTTTATATTTCCTAAAAATTCAAGATAAATTTACAAGACTAAACAATAGTATCGTTTTAGCTTCAAAAATTGCAGCTTTTATATACGTAAACAAAGTAATTTAATAAAGAAATATATACAAAATATCTCAAAATTATAGAAAGTCTCAAATGAAGTCTCAAACTATATATATACAAGTAATTAAACTTCTTTTTTCGCAAACAAGAAAATAAACTTTTTAAAAGTGATTTGAAAACATGTTATCAAGTGAGGGAGGTTTTTTTTTTGTTTGGTCGTTGAGCTTTTGCGCTTATCTTTCTCACCTCCCTCCTCTCTCTCTCTCTAGTGTCGTGCTTTGAAAATGAGAGAGTATTTTTGAAGTCGTGTATTTCAACATCGATCATAACAGGCAAACCCTAGATTTTACTTCACCTACTTGAGGTATAATATCAAGCAAACGACGACCCAAGCTTTAATTGCAAGTAGGGCAGACATCGGATCTTCTCTCTTAAGAGCTAAGCAAAAACCCATCTCTCTATTTCTTCTATCTTCTTTCTAAACCCTCTCTATCTCTCTCTTGAATAAGCTTCAGTGCTCTGTTTTTTTTTCCAAAGATCGTTTCGGGTCTCTTTCTCTTATATTCTATAGGCTTAATCTTTGGGGTTTTGAACAAAAAAATGGCATCTTATAGATCCCAATCTGGGTTTTGCCCTCTCTCGCCGTGTCCCTTTCTCGGTAATTTCGTCGAACGGATTAAAGACGCATGTCGTTTCCTCGTCTCCGCTGTGCTGGGCACAATTCTCTCGGCGATCTTGACTTTCTTCTTCGCTCTAGGTCGGCCTCTCGTCTCCCATGCGTTTCTTGATTCCTGTTTTCAAATTTCTCCACCGCATTTGAAAAACTTGCCCTTTTCCTGTTTGTCTCTGTGTTGGTGCAAATCCAAAATTTGATGAAGAGTACCTAGCTAGAATATATTTCTTTTGGATTTGATTTGATCATTTAAAGTCTTTGTTTATTCAGTGATTCGGGTGATGGCAGAAAATCTGCAATCTGGGGTTTATGTAAAGCTAAAAAAGTTGTTTCCTTTATCTTCTTCAGTGGGCACATTGCTTGGTGCGCTTACAGGAGCTTTGATAGGCCAAGAAACAGAGAGTGGTTTCATCCGAGGAGCGGCGGTTGGAGCCATTTCAGGAGCTGTTTTCTCCATCGAAGTCTTTGAATCATCTCTTCTTCTCTGGAAATCTAATGAGTCACGTTTCGGATGCCTTCTCTACTTGGTGAGCTGAGATCTTATTTCTATTTGCATTTTGAAATCACTCGTTTGCTCTGTTTTTAACTAGCCTAATCAATATTCGAGTTTTGATTCGACTCAAGCTTCAAATTGATTCCTGTTTCTCGCTAATTTTGGTGTAGATTGATGTCATTGTTAGTCTTATAAGCGGTAGACTCGTACGGGAGCGCATAGGTCCAGCAATGCTAAGCGCAGTTCAAAGTCAGGTACTGTTTTTTGGCGGTATTGGTCCCATTTTCCGCAGTGAGTTAGAGATCTCTCCGTTTTCTTGATCCTATTCATCTCTGTTCTCGTTGATCAGATGGGAGCTGTGGATACAACTTTCGATGATCTGTCGAGTATCTTTGATACCGGTGGCTCAAAAGGATTAACAGGAGATTTGGTTGATAAAATACCAAAAATCAAAATCACTGGCAAAAACAATTTGGATGCTTCTGGCAACAGAGACTCCTGTTCTGTTTGTCTTCAGGTATTTTGCTCCTTTCAGCTCTTATGAACAAAACAGCAAATCCCGCAATCCGGAACACAAAAGGTTTTATTTTCTTGTTCTTCTTGTTTTGTGTGTTTTTGCAGGATTTTCAGCTTGGAGAAACGGTAAGAAGCTTGCCACATTGTCATCACATGTTTCACTTGCCTTGCATAGACAATTGGCTCCTCAGGCACGGATCTTGTCCAATGTGTAGACGTGATCTGTAATCTCTCTTCTTACCATTTGCACAGTCTCTGTCTCTCTCCCTGACCTTTCTCTTCTTCCTCTTCTTCTCTATATGGTCTTAATCTTGTTGTTAGTCACTATATATGTACAAAGAAATGGGAAAAACAAAAAAAGTTTTGGAACTTTGTTGATCTTGAAACTCAGAAACTCAGCCAAATCCATTTAATAGATTGTGTGTTGGTTTCACCAAACTTTGAAGTGGTTGAATTTTCGCATATTCTTTACTTATGACGTGAAGGAAAGAAATTGAATTTCTATGTGTGAAGAATCTGTGGCTCGTGGGCCTCTCCAGGAGATAATATCTTGCCAAATCAAATTTCTTGATTTGGTTTGTTAATTAGCTCTTAACATTTAAGCAAACATTATTATAATTCACCAGCACGTAATTCATTACAATGTCAATTCTGGTTAACGCAATTATTACGTGAGACTTTTTTTTTTTACGAATGACTTTTGTGTCGCAAGTCGTAACTCGTAAGTTCGCAACTTGTAACTGGATATATTGGTAAATGTTGATCAGTCTTTATCATTCGTTTTTACCTTTTGGACACAATCAGTATGTATATTCTCATTATGCGTTTTCCAAGAATGTTATTGTATAGTATAATACAAAGAAAAAGCAATTTAAGCCTTACAGGTAAAAAAAGAAAATAAAAATTGTTTAAAATAATACTCTATTTAATGTAATACGAGCAGAAAGGGCTTTATTAGAGATTAGCTGTCCATTGTTTGCAGATGCTATTACATGTACGAGGATGTTTTTGAGTTCCTATTTTCCAGTTTAATAATTATATAAAGCTATGGTTATTTTTTGTTCCTTACATATATGCCTCATGATTCTTGAAGATTCATAAAAATGAATAAATCCAAATTATCCAAGACCAGAATAGCCTGTGTTCTCAGGGATTTGAATTGTGGCCCAAATTTAAAAAGTTTTTCTTGCCTACAAATTATACTTTAGTTAAAGAAGATTTAAGGTTGTATCTAGAACTTTATATATTAAATAATTTTAAAATATGAACACACGGCTTTTTTTAATCACGGGGAGTAAACGCTACTACAAATTCTAGAAGTGTTTATTCAAAAGTGTTTTCTTCAATTTCGCTATCGAAAAAGTTATTTCTGAAAATTTTTATGAGACTTTGATGAAATAAATGTTTGAAATTCGTTATCAAATTCAAATTTTTCACGAGCTTTGATTAATTCTTTTTTTTTGTCAACTACAGCTTTGATTAATTAAACAGGTTTTTCTTGGTCAATAATTTTCACTTATATTATGTGTCTTCACGTGATCTTCCGACAGATTAAAAGATTTATAGTTGGGAGGTCCCCAACTGTACATATCATTTTCTCGTCCATCGTTTCTTCTTCGCTCTATACTACACGTGGCAGAATCATCGCTGATATGATCACAAACAGCCATGTCATCATCGTCAATTGGTCCACAAATTGAAGAGATATGATGTAAAACCCAATGGACAGACCTTTGTCTGTTTCTGGCCAATTAGATCTTGTGTAGGTTACTGCCTCTATTAGTTTTTATGCCTCTTTTCTCTGTTATAAGTTATGCACGATCTAAGAAGTGATCTAACCTTTCTTTCATATCTCACTTCAAATAATGGTTAGGTATGCGATAGTTCGAGACATGACTGCTGCTGGTGTTGGTTTGAACCAGTTCTGCTATGCAGGACTCATAACTGCTCACCTAAACAAGGAGCCTAGACCAGAAAATCTTTCCACCAAGGTAAGAGCTGTGAAGGTTTCTCATGTCCTTTTTTTCTCAAACGATTCTTGAGTTCGTGGAGCAGTCAAAAGGCTGGTCATCAATTGATTCATCAAGGAAGAGTGCAGAAGACATGATGTTTATCATCAGTGAAGAAGAGCTGTACAATATTCCAACAGCTGAATATGCCCATCGCAGCAGGTTTCTGCAGAGGAATTTGACCGTGCACCACGTAGCATTCAGTGCTCTCGCTGATCTAAAGGATGCAAAAGTAAGATGATCTGTGTTTATTCCAAAATGTCCTGAGTTTTGAGGGAACGTTCTGTTATGGGACTAACAAAAGCCAGCATCGGAGTTGATTTTGCATCTAATCAAGTAACATGAAATTTTGTGGTGTGGGATTCAAAGGAACATGAAATACCAGAAGATGATCCGAGACTAATGCTAGTGACGCGTACATACAATACCCAGCAACGGACATGATCTAATCGGCGTTAAAGCACAGGGACCAAGAGGAAGAAATACGATATCATGGTTTCTTCGTTTCTGCTTCTATTTGCTTATTAGGATCTCTGTAAACCGTCCGGGTATGCTTTTTAATCAGTGGTTTAGATGAATAAGGAGACTTTCTTCAACCTTAGGATTTGTGTTTTACTCTGATTTCAAATTTCTCGAGAACCTGGGGAGATTTTGTCTTTACAATATTGCAACAAATTGATTAAAAAGATGCCAACGCCTGTTTGGTTTATAAATATCAGGCTGTTCACTCTCAAATGCACCCTTCTAGTTTTTGGGTAAAGACAGTATGGGAAATAGAGAAAAAAGAAAAAGAGAAACTATACATTCTGGTGTATTCATTTGCAGAGATTAATAAAAGCAATAGTAGTTTCTGAATCACCAGATTACATCAGATATGTGTGACTGACACATCTTGAGGTCTCTTTAACTACAACAGCCACCTCCCTGAGAGATTGCACCATCTCTTCCTCCAGCTGCACCCTGAGGACGCCCGTAGCCGACCTTAATGCCTGATGACTGCAAAATCCAGAGAGAAGAAGGGAATTGAATCAAACTATCAATCGCACCCACAAAAGGAAGGCCCAGGATTCACAAAACCAATATCAGCAGATAACATAACTACCAGAGAAGTGATTAGTGTGGCTTTCTTTAACAAGATTATAATCCAGAAAATTAAGTGGGGGTTTACCTCGTTGGATACATCAAAGATCCCGTCCTGAATGTTCTGGAGGATCTTTCCTGCTGTCTTTATGAAGGCCTGTTGATATTATATGCGATATTTAAGCATGTTATTCCAGCTCACTTAAGACAATATCTCCAGAGATTGATGAGTTTACAGTCAAATAACAGGATGGGGAAAAAAGGAGTTGCAAGGGAGTATCGTCACCTCCTCAACGTTTTGAGCTGTTCTTGCAGATGCTTCTAAGAACAACAGTCCATGTTCTTTGGCAAACTGTTCTCCCTCCTCTTTGCTAACAGCTCTCTTGTGAGCAAGATCGCATTTGTTCCCAATCAGCATAATACTCATGTTAGGATTGGCATGTTGCCGAGCATCCTCTAACCAGCTCGCCAGATGGTTAAATGTCTCTCTCCTGCAACCAAAAGAACAGACTCTTGATGGCAGAACGACCAAAGCATGAAAAGCTTCAATGGTAAACTCTTGCAATCCATCTTTTTTTTTGTCGTATGAATCGCTCAAAATTCCAAAACAATGGAGAAAAATATTATTTAACATCCTCCTGAAAGAGCATTGCCGATATCATAGCCAAGAAATTTATCTAGATCACAAGTAACTTCCTAAACAGGTACATCCTCAAGAAATACCAATTACCAAGATGTTTCCAAGACTCTAAAACCTTGCCGAAAATTCAGGCTTTGAGCTGAAGTATATCGTCATGAAAGACGACTAACCTTGTGATGTCGTAAACCAGTAATGCTCCGGCTGCTCCTCTGTAGTACGATCTGGTGATGGATCTAAAAGACTCTTGTCCAGCCTAAAACATCATACGATTGGTGAAATCATAAACTACAAAAATTGGACTAGAAGCCAAAACAACAATACATAAATAACTCAAACTCATACATCATCCAATGGAGAAGATTCTTTGTTATCTTACCTAAAAACTGAGCGAAAAAGACATACAACAACTGAGCATAATTACTAATGCGCTGGTGAACTCGGCTTCTCAATATCAATCATATAGATAAGTCTATTATTAATCAAGAACCGTACCCCACATGGAGTCTTTGGGCATGATTTTCAAAAATAATATCAGTATCAGCAATTCTAATAGGTGATTGTTTCTCTAAATACGGAGAAAATGTATTGATTATGACAATTAATCCTCTCAATCACATCTACCTGACTTATTAATAGAAGGTGATAAATTCTTATGACCTAATCAGACGAACGGAAGAGAAAAAGGCAAGTGAAAGAGACAGAATCGTACGGTGTCCCAAATTTGCAGTTTGATGGGGCGTCCGTCGACAGTGACCATCCGAGCACCGAACTCGACACCAATGGTGAGATCGTGGACTGGTTGGAACCTCTTGTCAGTAAATTGCAGAAGCAGGCACGACTTTCCCACACCTGAACGACAAGATAACCAAAACCCATGAAAATCGCCACGAAATCGATCTAACCAGGAACATCAAAATTGGGAATTCGAAATTGAAACTCGCTAAAGAGGGGAAGAAAAAGTAATGATCGGTGATGGGTCACCTGTGTCTCCGATGATTATGTACTTGAAGAGGTAATCGTACGACATGGCTGATGAATTTGCGCAAGGTGGATGATTTTTCTTTTGGCTCGATGTTTATTTATCAGAGAGAGAGAGAGAGAGAGAGAGAGAGAGAGAAGAGAGAGAGAGAGAGAGAGAGAGAGAGAGAGATGTGAAAGATTGAAAGAAAGGAGGAAGACGAGATGGAGGGTACAAGTCACCGACGCGCTTTGGTTTTTATTTTCGAGGTTTCTCGATGGAGAAGCTATCTCATTCTCATCTTTAATAGTTAATTATTAAAAAATTTGGGGCCAGATGAAAAATATCTAAAATCAAAATTATTGCATCAAGAAATTGTTTAAAAGATATATAATTTATTGAGAAAAACTTAAATAATACTTAACTAGCTACACGTATTGAATGCAGAAAATTAATTAAGGCTCCGCAAATCCAGGATTATGCATGAACTGTTTTGGTATCACTTACTTATAATATAATAAGTTTTATAAGATGTTTGGACTATGATTTCAAAAATATAGTAAAAATAGATTTTACAGATTGTTTACTGTAAATGACAGTCTAGATAATATATTGTTATGTAGATATCAGACTAATCCTTTTTATCATTTTATTATATAGAGTTCAATGTTTTGAATTTTATAAAATTAAATAAAATTTAATTATAACTAGTGATTTACAATTTTGTATTCAGCTTATTATATATCACTAACAATTTAAGGATATAACAATTACAGTAATAATTAAAAAGAACTATTTTTTCAAACATCTGGCTGATCCAATATCTACATTTATATTAGAATTGGTGCCGACAAAAAAAGAATTGGAATTTGTTTTTTTCTTTTTTGTTAAAAATTGACATATCTACAACTATGGTTATTGGCTAAATGGTCTAATCCACCTAAAATCACAAAAAAAAATTTGTTTTTTGTGGAATGGGCTAGATATAATTTTCATTTAAGCTAAACGTAAAAATGCATGTTTGACAAAAACCACCGAATTTTATTCTGTAGATAATATTATTAACGTTTTAAGGGTTTTTATTTTAGTTTAATCGACTTTAACTGATATTATTATGTCGACAAAAAAAATATTATTATATGAAAATAATTTGAAATTTGGTGATTATTTAGGGAATTTTCTAATTTTAAAAGGGGAAGAGAATATGTGAGTTTGATTCCAAACCGCGATCGCATTCCTTCTTCAACCTTTTTATCATTTCTATTTACTTTCTACCCATATGCCCTCAGGTTTCCTCGACCTTCTCCATCGTCTTTGTCGATCTAGTCCAGAAAATCAAACCCTAAATCCCCAAAATTTTCGTGATTTTAAACCTTGGATAAATCGTGAATCAGAGGAAAATTGAAGATTTGGGTTACTTAATTTGGTCGGAAAATTCGCGATGCATCGCAGTTTTTCGCCAACAGCGATGCCGCCGATTTCATCCATCGTCAAGGATGATTCATTCTCTCCTCCTCCATCTTCCGGCGACTTGCCCGAAATCCCCGATGCCTGGTACGGTAACATTCAGTACCTGCTTAATATCTCGGTGATCGGGCTATTATGCTGCGTCTCCATCTTCCTATTCGTCAAGCTACGCAGCGATCACCGTCGCATGCCTGGTCCTTCTGCTCTCTTCTCTAAGCTCCTCGCCGTCTGGAAAGCAACTTGTCGCGAGATTGCTCGCCACTGTGGCGCCGATGCTGCTCAGTTCCTGTTAATCGAAGGTGGTAGCTTTGTGCTCCTTTTTTTCCATTGCTGTTTTGGCTGTTTCGGTCATGCTTCCGTTGAATCTATATGCTGGGACTGCTCTGCTGAGTGATGAGCTCTCCAAAACGATGATCACGCATATTAAGAAAGGCTCGGGCTTGCTTTGGCTGCATTTTGTGTTTGTTGTCATTGTTGTCGTCATCTCGCATTTCGGAATCTCTGCCATTGAAGCTAGGCTGAAGTTTACTAGGTTTAGGGATGGGAATGGGAATATCAGCGACCCCAATGCGAATTCTACTGCTGTGTTTACTATAATGTTGCAGGGTTTGCCCAAGAATTTAGGGCCTGATAGAGTTGACTTTGAAGAGTGCTTTCGGCAAAAGTACCCGGGGAAAGTTTACAAGATTATTGTTCCCATGGATTTGTGTGCATTGGATGATCTTGCTACGGAGTTGGTTCGTGTTCGAGATGAGATCACTTGGTTAGTTGCCAAGATGGACTCTAGGCTATTACCAGACGAGTTTGAGAATACTAGAGATACCGGACCATTGTCTTGTGTGCTTGCTTTGTGGATTAAGGTGAAGGTATTGTGGTCTCAGATTACAGAGAGGTTTGGTTTTACAGATGATGAGAAACTGAGGAAGCTGCAAGAATTGAGAGCTGATTTGGAGTCTCAATTAGCAGCTTATAAAGAAGGACGAGCACAAGGTGCTGGGGTTGCTTTTGTGATGTTTAAAGATGTGTACACAGCTAATAAGGCTGTTCAGGATTTTAGAAACGAGAGATCAAGGCGGACTGGGAAGTTCTTCTCTGTCACAGAGCTGCGGCTACAGAGAAACCAGTGGAAAGTCGAGAGGGCACCCTTGGCAACTGATATTTATTGGAATCATCTGGGATTGACGAAAATTGCTCTTATCGTACGAAGAGTGATTGTTAATACTATTCTACTGTTGATTCTTGTGTTTTTCAGCTCCCCATTGGCCTTGATTAGTGCCTTGGTAAGTGCCGGGCGAATCTTTAATGCTGAAGCATTGGATAGTGCTCAGTCTTGGCTCACTTGGGTGCAAACTTCTGGCTGGATCGGGTCTCTGATTTTTCAGTTCATGCCCAACGTCTTCATATTTGTTAGCATGTACATTGTGATCCCTTCTGCTCTCTCGTATCTTTCCAAGTTTGAGCGGCACCTAACTGTGTCAGGGGAACAAAGAGCAGCTCTCTTGAAGATGGTTTGCTTCTTCCTTGTGAACCTCATCGTGCTCAAGGCTCTTGTTGAGTCATCACTGGAAAGCGCACTCTTGAAAATGAGCCGCTGCTATTTAGATGGTGAGGATTGCAAGAGGATTGAAGAGTACATGAGCCCTTCCTTCTTATCAAGGTCATGCGTTTCTGCTCTAGCTTTCCTCATCACAAGCACTTTCTTGGGAATTTCCTTCGATCTACTCGCTCCAATCCCGTGGATCAAGAAAAAAATCCAGAAATTCAGGAAGAACGACATGCTTCAGCTAGTCCCGGAACAAAACGAAGAGTACCCTTTGGAAAATCAAGACCCAAGCAGCAACCTTGAGACCCCACTTCTCCCTGAAAACATGTTTGAGTCTCCAAGATTCGGCGACATTGAACCTATGAGCCAAGACCTTGCTGAATACCCAATCAGCCGGACCTCACCAATCCCGAAACAAAAATTCGACTTTGCCCAATACTATGCCTTCAATCTCACCATTTTTGCCTTAACGATGATATACTCTTCATTTGCTCCACTTGTGGTCCCTGTAGGCGCGGTTTACTTTGGTTACAGATACATTGTTGACAAATACAACTTCCTATACGTGTACAGAGTCCGTGGGTTCCCTGCAGGCAACGAAGGAAAGCTAATGGACACGGTTTTGTGCATCATGCGCTTCTGCGTCGATCTGTATCTCGTCTCAATGCTGTTCTTCTTCTCTGTCAAAGGAGATTCGACCAAGCTTCAAGCGATTTTCACTCTTGGGGTGCTTGTGATGTACAAGCTTTTGCCTTCGGATACAGACCGGTTTCACCCGGCTCTTCTCCGGAGTATCCAGACCGTCGATAGTATCGTCGACGGGCCAGTGGATTACGAAGCTTATTCTCAACCCAACTTCGATTGGGACACTTACAACAGATGATGATTCTACGACCTTAAGACTTATTAATTTTGTTCTTTAACCAAATCGGAACTTAGAATCTATTTTTCGAAGTTAAGGCTTCTCTTTGTAAGTTTGTATATCCCTTTGTCTATAATCCATCTTTTGAGAGCATTACTTCGGTTTCGTGACTGCAATTTATCAATTGAATCTCTTTCTGCATTAATTATTCAATCTTAAAAATAGGATTAAGAAGTCAGAAGAAACAGAAATTAGCAGGTGGGGCCCAGTGGATCGCAGTCTTCGTTTCAACACATGGACTGTTACACTCACCTAACGAAGAAGAAAGAACATAGATCTCTCTTTCTCTTCCTCTCAAAGTCTCGATTTTTTTCTTTCTCATTCCTCAAAATACCTAATTTTTGTTATCTGTTCCCCCAATTTCTCACTCTTCCAAGAAATAAATCACGCATTTTTTATTCGAATATTTCTTGGTTTTCTAATGTCATGATTTCTCATTTTCTCTTTCTTTCCCCGAGAAAAACCTCCGGGAAAATAGGATAATCTGTTGAAAAATATTGTTCACAATGTCGGCCTGTTTCTTCAAGAGTACTCTGTTGTTGATCCCGATTTTGACGTTACTGAGCTTCGGGAGCTGCAATGGTCGAATCTTCACCTTCGAGATGCACCACCGATTCTCCGATGAAGTCAAGCGGTGGTCCGATTTAACCGGACGATTTGGTAGTTTTCCGCCTAAGGGAAGCTTTGAATACTACAACGCTCTCGTTCTCCGTGATCGACTCATCCGCGGGCGTCGCCTCTCGGAGTCGGAATCCGCGTCGTCACTCACTTTCTCCGACGGGAATTCAACTTCTCGTATCAGCTCTCTTGGATTGTAAGTCCATCTCGCTCAGATTGTCACCCAACAATCTCGAAGCTTCTCTATTTCAGGATAAGTCTGATTTTTTTTTCTGTTTCATCTTCTGATTTCAGTTTGCATTACACGACGGTGAAATTGGGTACTCCGGGGTTGAGATTCATGGTGGCACTCGATACAGGAAGCGATCTCTTCTGGGTCCCTTGCGATTGCGGCAAATGCGCACCAACTGAAGGAGCCACTTACGCTTCTGTATGCTAACACTTTTCATTTAGCAATGACGATTGTTGAGTTTGCTTCTCTGAGCAATCGAATTATGAGTTTCCATATTTTTCTATTTGCTATCTTTAGGAATTTGAGCTGAGCATTTACAACCCTAAAGCTTCAACCACAAACAAGAAGGTCACCTGCAATAACAGTCTATGTGCTCAGCGTAATCAATGCCTTGGAACATTCAGCACTTGCCCTTATATGGTGTCTTACGTTTCTGCTCAGACTTCGACATCCGGTATTCTTATGGAAGATGTTATGCACTTAACAACCGAAGACAAGAATCCAGAGCGTGTTGAGGCATATGTCACATTCGGGTTAGTAACACTTTGCTTCTTGAGTTTCAGTTCAATGCTGCAGTAAGTTACTGAAAATGTGAGATATGTGCAGATGTGGACAGGTTCAAAGTGGTTCTTTTCTTGACATTGCGGCACCAAATGGTTTATTTGGTCTTGGCATGGAAAAGATATCGGTTCCAAGTGTATTGGCGAGGGAAGGTCTGGTTGCTGATTCTTTCTCCATGTGTTTTGGACATGATGGAGTTGGAAGGATCAGTTTTGGGGATAAAGGAAGTTCTGATCAGGAAGAGACACCGTTTAATCTGAATCCTTCACAGTAAGTGGTAATTCACTTAGGCGCTAATTTGTAAATTCCGTATCCGTTTTTGCCAAGAATGCACCTTTTAACCTTGGTGAAAATTTTCATTGCAGCCCAAATTACAACATCACGGTGACTCGGGTACGTGTGGGGACTACTCTAATAGATGATGAGTTTACAGCTCTCTTTGACACTGGCACATCATTTACTTATTTGGTGGATCCGATGTATACAACAGTCTCAGAGAGTGTAAGCATCTAAACGCCATAATATATATTTTTTTGTTCCTCCTCATGCTCAGTTTTAATAACTCTTATGAATCACATTTGTCGTCTTCAGTTCCATACTCAGGCCCAAGATAAGCGCCATTCTCCGGACCCTAGGATTCCCTTCGACTATTGCTATGACATGAGGTATGAGTTTGTATCTATCCACACTCGATGTTTCTTTGTCTCCGCCACTCAAATCTAATTATGTTTCTTGTGAACGGTGTGATTAGCACTGAGGCGAATGCCAGTTTGATACCAAGTTTAAGCCTCACAATGAAAGGAAACAGCCACTTCACCATCAATGATCCTATAATCGTCATCTCTACCGAGGTCATTCATAGCTCTCTCTCTCTCCTTCTTTCTCCATCATTCCTTGTCTTCCTCGACCGAACCTTAATACTTTCAGTAGCTCTGCATTTTCACAGGGTGAGCTTGTATATTGCCTAGCCATTGTCAAAAGCTCTGAACTCAACATAATCGGACGTAAGATCAGGTTTCTTTTATCGATCATCGAACATCCGGTAAATATTGACCTCACATTGTTTACTTTTTGATGAAACAGAGAACTACATGACTGGGTATCGAGTAGTATTCGACAGAGAGAAACTCATCTTAGCATGGAAAAAGTTTGACTGTAAGTTTCCTCTGTAACATTTGTTATATCACTTAAACACCGTTGTGTTCTGACTTACAATCTGTGAATATCTCTTAACGCAGGCTATGATATCGAAGAGACAAAGACAAGTCTTGCCGGAGCAAACAAAACAGAGGCGGTAGCTCCGGCAATGGCAGCCGGAATAGGGACTCATAATAATTCCTCAGAGCCACACAAAACAAACCAAACAATCTCCAAAAGTAGCTCTTCCTCCAACCAAAGATTTAAAACAATAAAGCTACGGTCGTTTCTCAGATATGTGTTCATATTACTTCCACTGTTATAGAGTTGTACTAATCTTCTTCAAGCTCACTCCAAAACAAAAAAGCCAATTTTTTTGTTTGTATCATAACGAGACTATATAGAGTTCGGCTTCTTCAGGGAATATATGCTCTTCCACTCATAGCACTATCAGCTCTAGTTTTGACAACTTCGTACTTTTTCTCTTCTGTAATTCGATAATTACAGCCAAAAACCGAAAAAAAAATGTCGTTTACGGAGTAGAACTTTGAATATTCAAAAAAAAAAGTTCTATATTGATTCTGCAAACCAACGCTTGCCATGAGTCCACGATTAATGAATGATATTTTTGTTTTGGATGTAAATGTCAACATATTTTTTCACTTTTGATAATTGCTCTAATGTTTATAATGTATACTGTAAATTTAAATTGGTCTTCAATGTTATTTTGGTTTTAAATGTAAGTATGCCAATTTATGAACGTCGTTTCCTATATAAAAATCATTACAGCCAATAGTATTTTACTACATGTTGGTTTTCTCGATATTCTCTTATTAATTATCTCTATCCATTCTTGGAATGTAAGGAACAAAAAGATAGTGAAATGATTACACATATATATTCATTGGTTTTAATATATTTTGCAAAAGAAATTGGTATTCTAAAAGGTACGTGAAGGGGTTTTAGATAGACATTCTTGCTCAATAATAATATATCCAAGAACCAAGATGTAAACATAGTTACACCAGCCTGAGACCATGACCATGTCTCGAGACACGTTTAGTCTCTTAACTGTAAGACATTATACAGAACAAGAGTGGAGGTTCACATTACAAATATTTTGTTTTTAATAAAAAGGTTTGTATAATGATTTAAGATATATATTAATCTTCTGTAACTTTGACATTCTTCTTTGTCAACAACCATAGACATTTTAAATCAGGATGACAACATTACTAGACCAAAATTAATGATTTAATAGTCAACTTAGTTTTTATTTGAAACAATACGAAGTCTCTCGATCTTTACCGATAACTTAAACTAAAGAATAATTAAGATCGTTTTTTTTTCTCAAGATTTAAAGCTGTATAATCAATTTTAAAATAACAATGGATAACCATTATAATTTGAAAATCTATAAATGGTGGATACAGCAAATCTCATCTTAAAAGTTATAGAATTAAAAAAAAAATTTAAAAAACGGTTAAGATATTGTGTATGATACGTTAAACCTGTAAGATTTAGAATCAAATCTTGTGAAGTAAATTTTTGATCTATAATTCATATTGACCAATTCTATGATGTAAATATCAGAAAGTGCGTGGAAGAAAAATTACACTTACGTTCCAAAGTTTTTTTTTCTTTTTCAGTTTTTTTTCATAATCTACTGTAGCACATATGCAAAATCAATAACATTAAAGTCGTCTAGTACTTTTCAAAATTCATATAAAATAAACATAGTTAATGTATAAATTAAAAACATGATTTTCAGTTAATGCAAGGAAGAAATTTAATTTGATGGACAAAAAAATGATTTACCTGTTTGACCTATTTTTAAGAGAGTAAATTTGTTTTCAACCAACCGTTTAGTGACACGGTACATGTGTAGTCTACTCGGTAATTTTCACATGTAAACGTCAACAATCCTCCAATAAGCTTTAGAGCCAATAAGGGTTTGAGAGAAAGAAACAATGTGTTTTTTCATTGTTAACCATAAGGGTAGTTTGGTAACTTCCCACGGTACTCGCTGAAAAATCAAACGGGAAAAGTAAAAAAAAAGGATATATAAAAAAGAATAAGAACGGAAAAAAAGGTAAAGAGAGAGAGAGAGAGGAGACTACACTGCATTACTCAAACCCTAACCCTAATTTCCTGAATCGCGGAGGTTTCATCGGATTGTTTCACCGCTAACTCTCTTTTTTTGGGGTTAATCGATAATCGTTTATTTTAGATATACTGTCGATCGGAGCTCACCGTCTCTCTAACAAACCCTAATTTTTGTCCGCTGATGATGGCGTCCGCCACTACCAATAATTCCAACTCTTCTCCCTCTTCTTCCATGTCTCCTCGTCATATGATCGAGAATCGCGGTAGCCCTACCTCCGCCGCCACACAATCACGCCGTCCCTCTCGGCAGGTTTCCTCTCCCTGGACACAAATCGTCCGCGGCGAATCAGAGCCGACGATCTCCGCCGCCACCGCCGCCGCTCCTTCCTCCCCGCAAAAATCCATAGCCTCGATCGAGCCGATTGCTTCTGCGTCCGTGGCTCCACCTGCTTCCTCTCTTTTGACGGTTGAGGCGGCTGCTGGAGACGAGAAATCGGAGGAAACTGGTGTTCAGGGCAATGCCGGAAAGAAACCAGTTTGGAAAAGGCCGTCTAATGGGGCTTCTGAGGTCGGACCTGTCATGGGAGCTTCGTCCTGGCCCGCTCTTTCTGAGACCACCAAAGCCCCTTCCAACAAGTCTTCCTCTGATTCATTAAAAAGTCTCGGCGATGTACCATCATCGTCACCTGTCCCCGTCTCTCAGGTTTGATTGATTATCATGACCTTATTAATTTTATGGTTTTGTTTGGTTGCTGAAAAAAAGCTATATGAAAATTAATTACAAATATGTTAGCTTCTGATAAATGATCCGTTTTGTTGCGAAATAACTTTAACTGCGTATCATAGAGAGTGATGAAACTTCTTGGTGTGTGGTCGCTAGCAACCTTTGTAGCTTTAATTGTTTATCACTGCCCTTTGTTGAAATTAATCTTAGCTGCTTGCCAAAGCATTTCCTCTTGGATGTTGTATAGTGCAATGTATCAACATATACCTTCAGCATCTGCATATTATGTGTCTTACTGCCTTTCTGTTTGATTGCGAATGCATTTTGAGCCACTGAGCTGTGTAGCATCAACGGATATGAAAGTCTTGAGATGAATCTTCTGTTCAAAATCCTTCCTTTTTGTTTTTAAATTTGTAATATCGACAACGAAATGCTTATCTTGTTGTACGCTTTCACTTATGCATGTGTTATCCTACTGTCGATGATCTTCTTTATCTTTATTTAATAGTGAGAATGCTTCTATGTCTTTTATTTAGGGAATTGCAAATGCTTCTGTTCCTGCACTAAAGCAAGTCGGCCGTGCAAACCCTAATCCAACACCAAATCACTCACGCCAGAGATCATTTAAACGGAATGGTGCCTCTGGATCCGCTGCTAATGGTACTGTTTCTCAACCATCAGCGCAGGGTTCACCTGCCGAATTGCCTTCTCACAACCCTTCTCCTAGAGGCCAAAACCAGAAGAATGGATTTGCATCACAAACCCATGGTGGTGGTGGTACTGAAAATCTATCACAGCGAGACTCGTACAGGAACCAAAATGGTAATCATCACCAAAGTCATGGTGGAAGGCGCAACCAGGAGCAAGGGAATCAAAATTGGACCTTTCACAGAAACTTTAATGGGAGAGATGGGAATGTACAATCACAAAGAGGTACTCCAGCATTTGTAAGACATGCACCTCCACCTGTGCAGGCAATTCCTCCTCAGTTTATGCCAGCTCAGCCTATTCAGCCTTTTGCCAGTCCTGTGCCCTTCCCCCCTGGTGAGACACATTGAAGATCTCGTCTTTGAATTTCATTTATTATTTTTCTAATGCGTCTTCTTCATTTCAGTATTGGCATCACCGTATTATCCCCGTATGCCATTCATTGCTCCTCTCTCACCTGGTCCAGTCTTCTACCATGTCCAAGATCCTCCTTTGAACATAAAACTACTGAAGCAAATACATTATTATTTTAGGTAGTACCTTCGTATTGAATTTCGCTTGTTCTGCTTCCCACTGCTCATTTCTCTTCTGAGAAGGGGTTATTTAGATGCAAATGTTTCTTTTTGTTACAGTGAAGAGAATTTGATTAGAGACACATATCTTCGTGGGCACATGGATGATCAAGGTTTTGCTCCACTATCTGTGATTGCTGGTTTCAATAAGGTAAATTACTTTCTGGATGTGCTGTCTTGCATGTTGGCAGTCATTTACTTTGTCTGATTGTGATATTTAAACAGTGCATCTTATTTCATTTTAAAGTTCATTACTTTCACGTCTGTAGAAATCCACAAAACGTTTTTTTTAGTCAGACTGAGGATTAGGGTGAACTTGTATTCAATCCAGTAAGATCTTAGATACCCTTTGTGACTGTTCATGTAAAGCTGTGCCATGTATGTACATTCTTTCAGCAAATGGGATCTTTTCTTAAAACAGGTGATATACATTACTAGTTGATGAATTTATTCTACATTAAATTCGATCATGAGTGCTTCTTGTGCTCTCGTATGTTTTTTCTCATGTTAAACTTGAAAAGGTATTACCAATTCGCTGGTCACTTGGCTCTTTCTCATCAATGTTCATTTCTTTTGTTTTTCCGTTGTCTTAATCCTAGTCACTATACCATTTTGTTGCTTAGTACCATATATAGAGTTTTTGTATAATTTCCCTGTGACTTTTAGCTATCTGTGTTGCTTTTTTTCTACTTCTTCAGGTTGCAGAACTTACAGATAGTATCCAGCAAATAGTGGAGGCTCTACAAGGTTCACCTTTTGTTGAAGTGCAGGTATTCCTTGCTGTTTGTGTGTCCTTTATTGTGTAAAGTATTTAATTCCATTGTCTTTCCTTGCAAGGAGAGTAGTAATAGGTGATTAAAACATTTTTATTAGGGAGTTGATAATTGACATTTATTCATACTAAGTGAGGAAGCTTATGAAACTTTGTGATACCATGCAATTTAACTGTTTGGAGATGAAATATGGTTGCTTCCTCTCAAAGGCTTATATGGCATTGAGATTTGGAATCCATGTGTTCTTTTAAAGCTTTTGCTTTTATTTGATTGCACATGCTTCTTCTCCTTTTGTTGTTGTTGTTGTTAGGGTGACAGGATAAGAAAGCGCTACAATTGGCAACATTGGTTGCTTCCTAGAGATACGAACCCTGCGGTTTCAGGCCCCCAATCTGTTAATGCAGTATTTGGAAACTTGGCTCTTGGTCAGAGCTCCGGCGATCCAACTGGTGGCTCAAGCAGTCAGCTGCAACCTGCGGAAGTAGAAAACAATGCTGTTTCAGATGGTCAGCAACAGTCTTCTGGTGTTGATCCAGTGAGCAACCGCAATGACTCAGATGGTGCAAACCCTTGAACCATCATGTTTGGAGTTGTTGGTTAGTGTTGGACATGAAATATATTATTTTGTCCTGCTCAAATCAGGAAAAACAATAATGAAGGGGAATCCAAAAAAGAAAAAAAGATAAAAGGTAAGGCATAAAACCAAAAGAGAAGAGACCCATATGATAACAGGAAAAGGATCAAACATTTATGATTCTTCTAGCTAGCGGAAACTTTTGCATATTTATGGTTTTTTGTTTTTGGTTTTGGTTTTTTTGGATGCTTATAACTTTTTATGTTTATGCTACTTTGCGGCATACGATGTTTATTGTCCGTTGCTTTTCAAAACCAATGTTATGGTCTGGGATTTATCGGTTTTGCTTGCTGTGTACACTCTTGAGTTTGTTCCCCTAATCCTCACTTTTGTTCTTTTTCAAAAATTCGATTGCCGAGTGGTTTCTCTATGAGAACAGTCTACTCAAAGAGGAAGTTTACTTCAAAGAAGACAAAGTGTAAGTAGAGATTGGTAAAGTGAAGCAATAGCGAAACAAGTGTACCTTCAATCAGTGTTTGTTCCTAAAAGTGTAAAAAATTAGCAAAGAAACTAATAAAAACATGTACCGAACGGCGTTGTGTTGTCGTTTGCTTGTATTGCTTTGATGTGAATATGAACTAACACGTGCTTCACGCTCTGCTGACGATTGTACTGTTGTGTAGGGTTTGATTTTTTGAATGGGCACACTCGATATATAGATTAACAACAATTTAACAAAATGTTCGGCGAGTCGCTACAATTAGGTCGTTTTTCTAATAAAGATTTTAATTCGATTATTGCAGCGAATTAAGTTTTACGTATTAGTAATAACTAGATATCTATCTTTCGTAATAAATGAAAAATGACTTTACTCACCCCTCACTCTCACGACTTAGCCGAAGCCTAAGATCGATGATCTAGTTATCGTTCAAAGCCATATAGGCTCTACTTAATCTTATCTAGCCATCTTTTATTTGCAATTAAACGAACAACAAACACTCACATATTTCAAAATGTTCACCCAAATATGGAAAATAAACTGAAACAACCCAAGAATAGGGCTCAACGTCACAATCTCTATGAACAAAAAAACAAAATTATTATTATTCATAGACTAAAAACCCTAAATTCAGAACAAAAGACACACCAAAACAAATAGAAACTTGTCCAACTCTTCTTTACCATTTGGAGATGTCAAAAGTACGAAACAATCCAACCATCTCCACTATCCAACGATTAGCATTGTTTTGGCTCTTTCAAACTCGAAGTTTTTTTATTTGATTGCTAATTTTAGTAGTAAATTATTACGACTACAGTGTGTTCGTACGCTCTATAGACAACCTACCGGACAAGTGATTATTGTACGGACCAGTGGAACTAAAGCATCCAACGGTCATAAACTCACGGGTCATTCTTATTGTTCGTTGGATTATAATTTGAATGTAAACGAAAAAATCATCAATAAATATTAGTATATAACATCAAATCAAATCACTTGTCCTGACTGATTTCGAGACTATTAACCTTTTCCTTTGCTAACTATTTTATTTTCTTGTGAACACTTTTACTTCTCTTCTTTCTTTTTATATTATTTCATTTATTTTTTATACAATTAAAGCTTTCGAATTTGTAGCTTTAAACCAACTTGAAATAATCTTCATATATTAAGATGTTATTTCAAAACTATCTTAATCCATATGATACATAGATAAGATATATATATTATATATCATAATTAATATTTTTATTAGTTATTATATTTATTGCATGAATACTAACACCCAAATAAGAAGAAAAAAACACCCTGGATATTAAATAATGAAAAATCTTAAAATAAAAATTTACAAAACCGTTGGGATTCTATTTTCGCAACCGGCAAGTAAATTTGCCGTTTATATGCATTGTTTTAAAGTAATCTAAAAAGGATATTAAAAGACAAGGCAAAGGGCAAGAGATTCGATGGAGTTTGGGACAGAGCAATATAATATTGACACCTGTCCAATCCCCCCTGAGACATGACATGTCACTCTCGCCCTCTCTCTCTCACAGAGTTACTGCATAATTCGTGATACTACTGACATTTGTATTCTTTAAAACCTAATATCCCAAGCTTTTCTTTTTGTTTTGTTTTAAATGATTTGATAATATATAGGGCTCAAATTCTGAAGAACAAAAAAAATATATCATATTTTCGATTGACCTATATTTCAAATAGGGGCAAGTGCAACATAACACTACTTTTTTGTTTTAAAGGAACAATAAGTATTCATCAAGAAATGAAAAGTTTATTATTTGTACGATATTCAGCTAATTTAAAATTATTATTCATTTTAACACTTAGCGACTAAAACACATGACAGGAGATTTATGCATAACATCAAAATTACGACATTTTTATTTGTAAATATTTTTGCACTACAAACGATACTAGCATCTTTCGTGGGCTACATGGCTAAATCAGATTGTGAAATTAAGAAGCTTCGAGCTGAAAAAACCAAAATAAAATATTAGTATGAAGCTATCTCTGTTTTGAGCCACAAATGGAAAAAAAAATACTTTTGAGTTAATTCTTGAATAAACAGCTTATAATGTACTCTTAATTTGCATGTTCAAAGATGGGACGTTTCCGTGAGAGCTATTTCTTCATTTATAAATTTACGCATTAATATATTATTTTTATTTTTTTGAATGGAATCATAAATGTACGGAAATGAATAGTTAATATCGTTGAATAGTAGTATCTCAAGAGAGAAAAAAAAAAGTTTGAAAGTAAAAGCTTGTATTTTATTAAACTATCAAGTTGCAGTAAAGAACGAGAAAAAAGAAAAGCGTGACTAGATATGCACTTGGAGACTGAACATAGATACGGGCGGACATACATTTTCGAATATCTAGATATCTGGGGGTACTCACATCACGTAACATATATTATTTACCTATTATATATACATATATGGGTAAATATTTACGTCAATATGTATCATCATCTTCTAGTTAATCTATTTTGCTTATTAACTAACTTAATATTCGTCTCTAGCTATTGATATAAATATATAAATAAATATTTATAGATTTTAGAATATATAAATTATCTTGAATAAGATTTGAAAAATTCATAATCAAACTGTATTGATTTTATATGAAAAAAGATTTTAATTTCTTTTTTTTAATTCGGTCATATTCTATTCTCAAAAAATGAATCAAAAATTTATATCATATGAAAAAAGTACTTGCATAAATGAACGCGATAAAAAATTTGTCAACAAATTGATAAAAACCTAACAAAAAAATATTATTAAAATAAAAAAATAACCATCACTAATACAAAGTAAAAAAAGAAAGCACTATCTAGCAGATAGCATAATTCAAATAGTTAAAAATAACAATGATCAAACTAAAAAGTTACGCAATAATTATTATCAACAAATACGAACTCCTGATAAATACTCGATATGTTATTAAATATTTTGATAAATAAACCCACAAAATTACATCAAGCAAAGATAAACATATGAAAAATCATATTTATGGAATTGGCATTCTACAATATTATGGGAACACTTTACGCCCTTTACCACACAAAAAAAAACCCCACAATTTTGGGGAAACAAAACCAAACATTAATAATTAATAATGGTTTTAAAATATTTATCCTAACTTTAGCAAAAAAAAAATTATATATATATATTTCGTAATAGAAAGACAATGTTCCCATGGTTCTTAAGTAGGCTTTTTAATATGCAAGCGATGTGAAACAAAATAAATTGAAGCAAGAAGTCACACTTGAATGTTGAAAGTGATCCAAAGGGACTTGATCTTAACAAAAGAAAGTGAGATTGACAAAAGTTTAATTATTTGCGTGCCTTTATTCAAGCATCTCTTCCCCACCCACACTTTACATTTAAGGATCATGACAATAGTTCACTAACTTTTCTTTGAAATTATAAACATTTTTATCTTTACATAAAACTTTGAAATTGAAGACATCAAAAAATATAATTACATAGTTACGGAGTTTTTCACTTCATGTATTTTTCTTTTTTTTTCGTTTTGTCGAAATAGTTTCAATCTCTGTCTCTTCTTCTGGACCCCAACCATCATTCCAGAAATGACCGGCGAAAGTCAAGAAGCTCTCTGAGCTCTCTACTCACTACTCTCTCTCTCTCTCTCTCTCTCTCTCTGCGCGTAGGATACAAGACAATAGACACCAAAGCCTAAAGCTGTGTATTTTGGTTCTCTTTTCCAATGTTGTCATCAGCAAAGCATCAGAGGAACCATATAGTCTCTGCTACAAACAAGAACAAGATTCTCAACAAAGTTTCTTCCATTCCATCCTCATCACCACCATCATCATCATCACTATCATCATCCTCATCATCATCATCCTCATCATCTCCTCTCCATTCACAAGACACTCAATCCCAGAAGAGATCTCTAAACACCATGGAAGAAGTTTGGAAGGACATCAACCTTGCTTCCATCAACCACCTTAACCGCCACAGCCAATATCCACAACACAACCATGAGCCAAGGTTCAGGAGCCACAACCACCAGAACCTAAACCCAAACTCCATCTTCCAAGATTTTCTCAGCAGGCCTTTGAACCAGGAACCAACAATACCCACAAGCCTCACCATGGGTTCTTCCTCTAATAGCGATACCACCACTGTCACTGCTCTCTTCAGCCGCTCTCCTTTGGCACCTCCTGCAACTGTTCTGAGTTTGAATTCCGGCGCCGGCTTCGAGTTTCTCGATAACCAAGATCCTCTTGTTACCCCTAACTCGAATCTGCATAGCCACAATCACCTCACAAACGTTTCTTCTTTCAACACCCCTTTTGAGGCTCTGGTTACATCCACTTGTTTTGGTAAGAAAAGAGGCCAAGATTCCAATGAGGGTTCAGGGAATAGAAGACATAAGCGTATGATCAAGAACAGAGAATCTGCGGCTCGTTCCAGAGCTAGGAAACAGGAATGTGCCTCTCCTCCTCTCCTAGCTTCTACTCAAAAAAGTGATGTGGTTTTACCATCAAAATGCTTATGATCTAACAAAAAGGTTTCTGGGTTTTGATTCTCATTTGCAGGCTTATACAAACGAGTTAGAGCTTGAAGTTGCTCACCTGCAGGCAGAAAATGCAAGACTTAAGAGACAACAAGATCAGGTAAAAACTAGCAGAGAGAATATCTTATTGTATTTGCTTCAATAGTTCAAATCCGAAAAGCTTAACTCCAGTATTCACCAACTTTAAAGGAAATAGACAGCCTCTGTATTACTTGCAGTATCTTTGTTTCGCACACTTTTCTGTCCAGTGGCATTTTGAGTGGTAAGATTCTGATACTTAAGTTCTGTGTGTGTGTGCGTGTGTTTGTGCAGTTAAGAATGGCAGCAGCAAATCAGCAACCCAAAAAGAACACACTTCAACGGTCCTCCACAGCTCCATTTTGAGGAATATACAAGTCCTTATTTCTCTTTTGGGGATTGAGGGTCTCTCATGAAGAAGTGAAAAAATGGAAAAGTTTGTACCTTTCTTTATTAGCTATAAGTAACTAAGCTAAATTTGTAGAACTAAGACATTGCAGGGGAAAGAAGTTGTAAAAAAAGAAAAACCCAGAAAGAGAAAAGGATCTTTCCATTTCCTGAGGCACAGTAACACCTGTCCTGGGCCTCTCTCCTCTTGTTCTGTCATTTTCTTATTCAACCCTTTTCAGTTCTGTACTAACTTCTACTTGTATTCTTGTAGTAATGCTACTCCTCTTCTAATGCTAGTTTAAAAAAATTACCTCTTATGTTTTACTGTTTAACCCGTTTGGTTCTCAAAAGAAGCAAAGGTTCAACTGACCAAGAGACAAAACAGTGCTCCACTTAAATGATGACAATACCAAAGAAAAGTGAGAAGGGGACCTATCACTGAACATTTATGTTTCTCCCTGCTCCCATTATCACAAAAATGTCTATTCCTTTGGCTGGCTACCATACAAGCCAACAACTTGCACTATGAAATTAAAACCTCCAAACCAATGGGAAATAAGTCAGCCCACTTTTTTGGTTGGTCAAGAGAGAACATGATAGAGTTAGTTATGTTCTGGTCACCCCCCACGTTTTAGTTATTTATTGTACTGTAGCTTTTGCTATGCTAGCCATCATCAAAACACTATGCGTGTTTGTGTGCATTTGGTTTATCACGAGAATAGTTCTATCCTCTTTTGGTCCAATATCATTACCTGACAGTGATAAGTCTATAGTTGATAATGTCCAACAATTCTTCCTGATCCACTTTTGGTTGTTGATATTTTGCTGTGTATTCTTTTAAGCAACCAAAAGTGGACATCAAGAGCTAATATGGTGTGGCATTAAGATAAAGAAGAATAGTTACCAAAAGTGGGGCTATGACTAGAATCTATCGTCACAATACATGGTTATTCTTAGAGCCCCTCAAATAGGCATCCAATACGTTAAATTATGCTTTTTAGTTTCAATCCAGTCAATGAGAATCCTAGACTTCACGAAACTTAACAAGAAACCTGGAACCACACCTCCATTATCTTTCCATTGCTTACACCAAAGTTTCTCATATTCAATCTTAAAACTGCTAGCAGACAGTTGATAAAGTCGTGGTGCTACAAGTTGCTACCTTCATTCTGATCATTTGTTCTGAGGCTATAAAGGCAAGAATCATTAAGCTTTTGATGCATCACCTTCCTCCTCAAGTATTTTTCCATCCTTTGGAACCAAGCATGGAATTCCATCTTTTATCTGGCGTGTTAAGAGAAGCAAAAATCAAGTCTTTAGCACTGAGTCGTGAACATTAAGTGAAAGTCAAAAGAACAAGAAGAATATGATTAAGAAGCGAAACCAAGTCTAAATCACTGAATCGTGATCATGAAGTGAAATCTAAAAGAAGATGAAGAAGAGAACGGCCGACCAATCACTTTAGCATATGATTATCCTATCAGTGAATACCAAATCGACACCAAGAACAAATTCTTTTTTTTTTCTTAACTTTATTTAGTATGAAGCAAACGGAAAACAGAAAAGAATCCAGCCCTATATATCTCAATCATCGATCTGACAATTCTTCAAAGTTCAAAATTTGGATTAGAACATGTTCACTCAACAGGAGATATGATTCTTAAAGCAGCATATATGATAGTGATTTGCAGAAAATGTCCATCTTGGTGAGTTAATAAGAGCCATACATCTAACTTATTCATGGAGCTCAACACAACAAAAGCATCTTAGCAATAATAAACTCGTCTAAATTGAAAAATCGAAACGGTTTAGATTGCAATCGAGTTCTGAAAACGTGAAATTTGGATAGAAGCTTACAGGAAAGGAGACGCCGATTGTATCGCTGACCAGTGATTTCGTCTTCTCGCAAACCCTTTTTAGAAAAATTCGAGAAAATTGATTCAGATGGAATCTGTGCATAAATGAAATACACAAATTAAAGGAGAGAAAGGAATCGAACCTCAAGGGTTGCTTGGAGAGAGGGCACACGAGAATCTCGGACAGAGTCTTGTCGAAAGCAAGTCCGGCGTCTTTAAGCAACACTCTGCTCAATCTCACCATCTTAGAGCTTCTTTAACCTTTAGCTCTCTCCGGATTTTCTTTCTCCGAGCTCCGGCAGAATCGACCGGCTTTCGAATAGAGCGATGGTATTGGAAGCGAGCCAATGGCGAGTGTTTGTCTCAGACCGGACTAAAACGCTAAACGCTAAACGCAAACGTCGTATTGACAGGACTCCCTTGTAAATTTGAAAGTTTTCCGACCATGTCGCTAGTTCTTATGTTTTGTAGATCAGTCCTTTAATGTTTATTGTTTGTAATTCTGGAAAACATTGTTCAGATATTAAAATATATAGTCCTATATTTCTCAAGGTTTTCGATTGATGCCCTAAATTCTTATATCGTTTGGATTCATCCGACAACGTTTATAATTCACAAAAGTTCAAAAATGTTCGACTCGGCATCCAAACAACTAAATAGACTAGATAACTTCAATATTTAACTTAAATTTACCGAACGATATCATTTTATTTGTTATAATATCCTTTTAACATGTCGTTTATCTAGATAAAAATATGTTTCATTATTAATTACCACACATAAAAAGTAGATTGCTTTTCCCACAAATTGTACTTTTATAACACTTAGGGTAAAAACTAAAAAGCATCAAAGAGACAAAGCTTCTTGGCATATTTGCAAACCGAGAGATGAATAGTAGAAACTAATTTTTCGTTGATAAACAGTTAACATACGTAAATGTCAGGCATGTGCATTTGGGAGCATCCCTAAAAAAGGACCCGACAAGTTTTGTCCAATTGGGTGCTAGAGAATCGCAAGTCATATCATTTTGGCCGATGTTTTAGGCTTTTTAGCTTGGTTAGTAACTCAAATGCATTCTTCATCTTCAAATAACTGTTAGTTGCAATGTATTATTTATCCACAACCAAATTGAATATGTAATATGTTTTTTAATATAAATTACTACTTTGACCAAATTGTAAAGTTTTGTCCAATTGGAAACCCGTAATACACTTATCATGATCATATGATAAACGTTAGATGAGAGAGTTAGTTAGTCTTTAGTCTATGGACTATAATACGCAACACAATCACTGAAATTTCGATGGCAATCCCAAACTAATTTACATGCGACAACGATTGAAAACAAAACGACTGTAAGCAAGTGGTACGAAGAAGAATCTCGTGTCGTATAATTGAATATGATTCAATGTTCCATGAACTGCGACGAAGGCGGGCTTATTCTAGTCTTCTCCGTACCTGCAAGGACATCAAGAGACGATCTTTGTTAGTGCTTCGAAATTAAAACCAAATATTGTGAAGATGAATGCATATAATCTATACCATAAGCCCCGCGAATCTCAACTTCTCGCAGTTCTTGGACAAGAGCACAGCAACAACACATCAAATGAGAGAGAAAATCGTCAATGAACCCTCCCTGCGGAATCAAAAAACATTAAAGATTCATCACACTGTAAATATGTGAAACAACCATCCAATATCATACCATGATAGTAAGCTGTCTTCTTGGAAGCATATAGATGTTTGGAATCGAAAGGTTATTAAGATCGACTAGGGCTTGGGGTTTTGAAGAGAATGTACCGTAATGTTCAGTGTTTTCCTGAGTTTCCTCCTTACACAACAAGTGTAGCAGCAACACGAAAGTATCAAAGAATATGCCATAAGCTCATTACATGCTTCAGCTGAAGCTGGAGGGGGCGAAAAAAAAGAGTCAACTTATTAGTTTTCACATATACTATTAACTGACAAACTGAAACACGATATATGATATGTCCCTTACAGATATGCCTGTTAGTTGCTGCAGTTGCAATCTTTGCCAAGGTACCACACGGAAAAAAGAATGTCTTCAAGCCTGCAGTTCCATCAATAAATAATTCATAAGTTTACAGATAACAAGAAAATATGGAATGTGTAACGCTAGTCGTCTCAGTAAGGGAGAAAAAAAATGGGATCACACTAAAAACAAGAAGAGGGGACTTACAAAGAGAAGGTTCCGAGCAACAAGCCAGTAAGTCGGTATGCCATTCGTCATGGTGCTGTGATGCCCTTCGTGAAAGCAGATCATGCCCTGATGTAACAGAAGAATTGGATCTGCATGGAACAATTACGTAACAGACGTTATAGAAACATTTGTACCAAATCTTAGCTTTTCAATCATGAAAACGGACCTGAAAAGCATTACAGTCACATGAAAGAATTGGAAATAAACTTCCTTAATGACAGTATAATATATATCTTGTAACTGAACACTACATTGCAAGTTGCACTTGAAGAAAGCACATGAAGCTTGGATCTTTAAAGCTGAACAAATTGGAGATTCTAACCTTGAAGCTGCACGGCTACTGCTTTTCTTGGGAGGATCTTCGTCATACGTATATTCTGTCTTATTGCTTGAGCTACGCTCAGTTTTTTTCGAAGCTTTCTTGGACAGCTCCTTCTCAGTATCAACCGCAGCAGCAGTTTGAGTAACACCAATTAAGCGCTGAATGACTTCACACTGAGCCACATCATAATGCTCCTGCGAACGTTGAAGTTCGAGCTGCAGTTTCTCGTTTTCTGTTTTGAGAGCATCACAGAACCGCAAGTTAGGGTAAGAGCAAGAGAGAGTCTTCTTCAGCACTGATGCTGCTTCTCTGGTTGATTCTTGTTTCATAATAACATCTTGCACTTGTCTATCCTCTTCATCCAGAGTGTACTCGAACTGATCGCGGTCAATATATTCTAACCTCTCCTGTACAATTACCCAAGTTTCAAACATACAGCAAAGTCAAGAAACCATAATCCCATCGGCAAGAAATATGATCCTTAGATCGAAGTTTTCTGGTAACTTACCCTAACTCGAGCGTTATCCACTAAAGTGATGAGTGGTATGATCTTGAGAAAGCGATCAATCTCATCCTGAGCTTTCCTGAACTGGTAAACAATGTTCCATCCCATAGCCAACAAGTAGAGATAGCTCCGGTCACGACAACTGTTGACCAGAATGTAAGACCTCCTCAAAGCATCCTCAAGCCCTTCAAGAGGCTCTCGAGTCTCTGGATACTTCTTCATCTCAGAGATCTTCAGCTGTTCCAGCAAATTCCCGATGAGTTTGAGGTGTTGAGCGAATTGCCGACAATTCTTCTTGTGCATCCAAGCAGTGTTAGCAGCTTTGACTATAAGCCCTATCAGCTTAACTGCATCTAGCCCAGTGAGCTGCGCCACCGACGCAATCTCTCCGAGACCATCCCATGAATGAGACATTTTCTTCGATTCTCCTCAAAGTGATCAAATGCGAGATAAGTTCCTAGTGGCACAGATTCATTACTCGCGTTAATCACATGAAACATCTCAAAATTTAAGATCCAAAAGTTGGGATTATCGAGATTGTTCGAAATTTTTACCTCCACTGAGCTAATATTTTCGGGAAATAACCGGAATCAGAGAATTCGATCCAAGTTCTCCGACGCCGGCATTGTTGACTGAGATCAAGTACGACCTAGATTCCGACGCCAAATCAGAGGTCACCACAAAGAGATTCAGAAATTTCAGAGGAACAATCAGTTGAGAAATCGTATCATGAGGGAGTGAAGAGAGACTTGATTAAACAGGGAGCAGCTTCTTCGACTGCGACAACGAAAGCAACAAAGAAAAAGTCCATAAGATACCAATCAAAGAGATTCTCCAGGTCCTTTGGCTTTTCTACGTCAAAGATCTTCAACACCAAAAGAAAAGAAACGGAAAAAAAGAAAGAAAAAGAATCCCCTAAAGACGGTTTCCTCTTTGAACGCTTCAAGCTGACGAAAGCGAAAGAGAAAAATCCAAAGACCCAAAAGGAAAAAAGAAGGGACAAAAGAGGAAAGACAATGAGCTGAATAACCTCCGACGAGTGACCAATTCGCCGGTGACCAAACTCCCTCCGCCGAGGCTCAAGTCAAATGGAAAATACACAGAAAAATATAGTTTAAAATTAAGAGAGAGAGGAAACAATATTGGAATGGTCAGTTAATGCCATTGAAGAAGGCAACAGATATACTTTTCCTCTTCACGGCTTTCTATAACCAAAAAAAAAACTAGAAAAAGGAAAAATGTTAGAATATTGATTAAAGGAGGAGGAAGAAGAAACAATTTAAAATGACAGAGATCCTTTGAAGTTTTCCGGGAAAATGCAAATAAAAATCACCTGGAGATTAATCTCTTCGTCGTCTTCGAATTAGAGCATTGAGAAGATTCTCTGCGTCAAGAGACTAATCCAGAGGCAGAGATGAGTCATGTGGAGAGAAGACGGTTTGTTTTGTCGATTATTAAGCTTTTCCCCCACAACTTCAGTTGCCACTCGTCGGAGCTGAAGAGCCCATCCTCCTTTGCTTGCATTTACCTATAGCCCCTCCCTAACTCCCTTTATTTACCAATATGCCCCCAGTGACTTTTTCTTTTTTCTAACCATCAAAATTTATAAAATACTACCTACCTAATGTGTTTCATTACACACTAACTTACACTAAGCTAATGTGGAGTTAATTACATGTTGATTTTATGTGATAGTGCTAATGAGAGAAGAGAACCATGTGTAGACTAATTAATTATAGCCTTAGTAATAATATCTCGATATTTGAGATTTACTATACTTTGAAACACCGTCGAATTATTACGTTCCGGTTAAGAAATTGTATTGTCTTTACCGAGATTATGACCTTGTTGTCTCCTTTTGTTGTCGGCATAAATATGACCACGTCTGAAACGAATAATGTAATTCTTCGTAATATAAAGCACAACGGCGTGAAATATATATAAAAAAATTGTAGGTAAGTAAACGTATATGAACAATTCCAATGACTAAAATCTAAAATTAATATGTATTTTTATGTATATTTTTGTGATTGAATATTAACCACTGATAAAATTGAAACTCCTGATAGAAAAACTTTTGGCATGTGGCATATTGACATTTTAGTAATTTAAGAGAAGATTAAAAAAAAACTAACTCAGCTTGATAGATGGATTAATTATAAATAGTGGGATAAAAAACGAGACATGATCGCTTGAACTCGATTTGTCTTTGAATTACAGTCATTGTAGTAATGATGATGGTTAAGATAGGAAGAAGGGTAAGCCACCACACATTCCCCCAATAAGTCCTTTTTCGGTTGAAATTGATTTGTCTTTGAAATGCAGTTAAGGTAATTATGCCTTTTTAATTCTATATACTTTTAATTTAATTAACTTCCTCAATATTGATCTTGCTTCACGTGGACTACCATGATTGTTTTTAGACAGCTGTGGCGAAACGGACGGTAAACTAATATTAAGTTAAGAGAAAAATAAAAAAGTAAATATTTGTTTTTCGTAAGGATATTTATATTAGGCTAAAAAAAAATGTGTTAACAACAAATAAAACGTGCCTTGTTTTTTTTCCTATGACCAAAACGCAAAAACACATTGTCCAACTCAACTTATCCAAATTCAGGATTAAACGCTTGAATACCCAAGCAACATAAGTTTTATAAATATATATATACATTTTTTGGTCAAGAATTTATCTATATTTATATCTATTTTTTTAATTATATAGCGTATAACTGCAAGATATTAGAAATATTATGGCACGTATACAAAATGCATGTGTGGAAAGGGTGGACATTGGTGTTGATGGTGGTCCTGGTGGAAGATGACTGCTACGCCCTCTTAACCTTTTTGATAGTGCCTATATACCATGCGTTTACTCTACATATAAATATCATAAATGCAACCATTTTTTTCTTCCTAAAGTATATTACTGAATTTAAGCATTAATATAGTAGTTTCCGTTCATATGTTAATATTACAGTTGCTCATTGACAGCGAACAAATCTGCAAATGCAACTCCAATAAATAATTAAGAGGAATTACAAGCTAATTAATGTTGAATGTTTTGATGTATAAATATCATTTAAACATTTAGAGAGTCAATAATCTTGTAAGAAATGAATATACCACTTGCACGCCAACGATACGGTTTCTGTAGCAAACAAATTAAGATTAGGGAAACAAAAGTTTCAGACGAATTAAGACAAACTAATTTATATTAGAATGTTATAATTGTAAAAAGTAAGCAGAACTTGTAATTGGAGGTAATAAAGATTGAGAAACTGTTGTTTTAGTTGTTTGGTGGATTGTCTCCATGTGATTTAGTTGGGAATAATCGTGCATCTTACTTTATATTAAAATAAATGTTTCGAAATGTCCTTATCTGTAACAATAAATGGGACAGCTAAATTTTCCATACACATCATAAAATTATTACTCCTACTTAACAAAAGGATTTATACAGTACTTGAACTAATTTTTGGGGTATACTAGTGTAAATGGTCATCGAATGTCTAACACTTTGTCGGAATCGTACTTATAAAAATTGATATAGTACCTCCTAATATCTGCAATCCTTCTGACCCAAATAAAAATAAATTATTAAACTAGAAGCATCAACACACACTTTTTTTCTTTTGGTGGAACAAGCATCAACATACTCTTTAGCAAGAAGTAGAAGCTCTTAGAGCATCTCCAATAGAGTCTTTTACAAAGTTTCTTAATAATAAAAAAATGAAAAAATAAAAAAAACAGGAGAGATGATGTGAAAAAGTTCTTAAATGAGAACTTTTTGAACTCTGAAAAAATTCTTTAACCACATGTCACCTTTTGATTGGTTTATTTTATTGCAAGAATTTAAAATTTAATTATTTATTTAAATTATATTAAAATAATAATTTTTTATTATTAAGAAATTTTTGTTGAAGATCTCACTAATGGAGATGCTCTTAACATTCAGAAACAGTATTCTAAATATATAAATCGTTGTTGTAAAATTTCAATACAAAATTTCACAAGACATACAAAACGTGTTAATCTGGTCGGGTCCTAGTCTAGTTAATTACAAAATGAATCTAGTTCAACTCATGTAATACATGAACATCAAACTGAAAACTTAACTAATCCGTTTTATTTATGATAGATCGATCCTGATATTGTAAATATTTTGTTTAAGTTAGCTACATTCGCAAAATAATCATAAATGTATTCATATACTGATATACCTAGATATATTATCTTTTAAATTATTGTATATCATAAAACATGTATAATCACTTAAACTCGACAAAAAAACACTCAAATAATATAATTAAATTGACGAAATCACACATAATAATCTTATATTCAATATAAAATACACACATATATACATATAAACTCATGTCCTAATCAACTAACCCCTAACATAGTAGCGTTAAGAGCCCGTGAACCAAAAGTTTATAACATGCAAGTAATCATATGAAGCAGGATGGATAGGCCGTGACTTTTTCAATCTATATCATCATTTATAATCTTATAATAAAGTATTTTGTCGATAGTAACAGGCTAACAGAGCTGATGAGTTCAGGTTTTTGATTTATAATTCATTTCCGTAATGTTTTGATTGGTTACTAATGGATTGTTTGAACAGACACATCGTTATACAAATGGGCTGACTAATTGATAAAAGCCCATCATGTCAATATCAGTTATTGGCTCAAATCGAAATAGACTTTTCTTAGACAACTCACAACAACTGTATATTAAACAATAAGAATCGTGAAATTAAATACAACACGTGAAAAAAGAGAAGAAAATTCAGTTACAGTTTTGTGATTCATCGAAACGTTTTTAGTTATATTTGAACATATTCAATCAGTTGATACTTCAATACAAGAAAAAAAAAAGAAAAAAAAAGAAAAAACTACACAAGAGGAGCCACTCTCGTAATTAATAAGGCGTGATTTGGGATTAATGTGTCCTTTTAAAACATTGAATTTAATCATGCTAATTACGCCCCATACGTGGGACCCGCACTTGAGCTTATATTGGATCCCAAAAGCATTTAAACCACAAAGAGAAGGGTGAATAAGAAGAAAATTATTAAAGAGTAAAGCAAAAAAAAAAAAAGGTTGCAGTAGTACTAACTACTAAATATCTGAATAGTAAAGTAGAAGATCTATTAAAATAAAATAAAAAAGAAATAAGCGCAATCTCCGCCATCAGATTTGGTAGAAGAGCTAGTGGGATAGTGGAAAAACGGGTCCCACGTCTCCGATAATCAAGGTGTTAACCACTAGTAACGTACCACGTATCGAAATTACTTTGGTAATTGTACTGCTTAGGAAATTGTTTTGGCGGGCCTAATTAAAAATTTCAAAATCAGAGCCCAAAATTAAAAGGGACGAAACCCTAGCGCCTCTTTTTTTTCTCTCTCTCTCTCTCGCTCAAATCTCTTCCCTCGCTATCGCCACTTCTCCCTCCATTTTCGCTCTCTGGATTTTGAGCTTCCTCTCGAATGAATCTCTCGATTATCTATTTTGAAGCTGAATCTTTCTCAATCTGAACGTTTTCCGAAGTAGAAGGACTCTATTAATTTTAAGGTAATTTCTTCTCCCTGCTTTTTTTTCCTTTTCGACTGCTAGGGTTTAAACTCGCTCGGTTTGCTCGAGATTCTCCTACTTATTTGATTTGATTTTATTATTGAGTTTAATTGGTTGATGAATCTGCTGATATTTAATTTCGAAGCAGAAGAAATATCGAAGCAGAAATCAATTTTCCGATATCTAATGTATATAAAACTGATTGTTTCAGGTTTCCGTTGTTTCCACTAGTCGTAGAGGTAGTTACTCTCTAGCTGTCTCTGCTAAAGAGAGAAAGAGATCAATTATCTGATTTAACATTCGGGAGTATCTCTGCTATGGGGAAGGTATCACCAAAGGACTCGGATTCGAAAATCTCAGCGAGGAAGAAGAAGTTGAAAAATTCAAATAACAAATATTTAAAGCCAGGGGCCCTGGTTCACCTATGCTACAGCAAAGCGTCGGCTAAGTCATGCAATGATTTGGGGAAGAAGCGAGTACCTGTATTTGATGCCAAGCACGCAAGGAGCAATAATAAAATTGCAGCGGAACATATCAATTCTCCCAAAAGTCCTCTAATATCGTCACCTGTCAACATAGTTAAGCGGAGCAATCTGGTGAGGCCAATGAAATTTGATGATCTGCAGGTGGAGAGTAAGAGTTGTAAGAAAAACTCTCCAATGTTATCTCCAATGGGTATTGTTATGCAAAACACGTTGCTGAGGACACCACAAACACCACATGATGATCCTTGCAATTCAGAATCTCAATTTGAGTCTCTTCCCATGGATCTATTGGTAACTTTTCGTGTTCCTTCAATTCACAGGTTTTCTTTTGGTAGTCATCTGAATCTATGGATAGTTTTTACATTTTTCCTTTTACAACTTGATATATATTTTCCAGGTTAAGATAATTTGTCATCTGCACCATGACCAGCTGAAGGCAGTTTTCCATGTTTCTCAAAGAATAAGGAAAGCTGTAAGCGTTCTGTACTTGTTTTAGTTTGCATCTATAAAAGCTCTATCTTTTTTTGGGCGTTAATTGTTTTGAATTTCTTTTTGAAACAGGCCGTGCTTGCCCGACAATATCATTTCAATTATACAACGCCAGACCGCTCAAGGCAGGAAATGTTGAGTGTCATGACCCCAATGCCAATAAATCGTTGGCCATTTCTTAGGTAAATTTTTTGCTTCAATTTTCTTACCTGTTTTCGAAAAGAGTATCGAACAACTTGTTTGGCTCTTAACGAAACCTTCAATGATCTAATGAACAGCAAAGGAGATGGAAACCCAACAATCATTGCAAGCCCACACACCCCAAAAGCACCAAGACATGCTCCTCGACCACCTTGCAGGACTAATCTAGCAGAGATGAAGCAAATCACTGCTGTTCTTTTCCAAGACCAGACAGCATTCCCTTCGAGATGCGTTGTTCCTTCCGTTCTCCAGAGACCGACTTTGTTCAAACCACTGGCTCCAAAGCACCCTCGAGTGCTCTTCTATGAGGATGAGTTATGTCAAGCTGTTGCTCAAAACAACCTTCGCTGATTACATTTGCTACAGTCAGACGCTTCATTTCGCATTTCCCTCTCTGTTCATATTAGGTTTGCCTTCATCGCCTCGATCACTGTTCATGATGATCTCCATCATGATGATGATGATCATCATCTCCAGTTAAGACTATAGAGTAAGTAGCATGCAAGTTTTGTAGCAGTGCTAGTTCAGGGTTTTAGGTTTACATCGCATGGCAATCTCGTAGTATCATTTTAAGGTTTTCAAGTTTATCATCATCTGAGTTTGTCATAATAATTATAAGTTTTTTTCGTTTTTTTTTGTGGATTTGTCAGTTGAGTCTTGTATATATTTTCTGCATTTATCTGGATCAATCTGTTTTTCCCCCCTTTTATTGTTTTTACTTGCGTTCTTATTAAATTGACTCTCACGATTTCCGTGAATTGATCCGTACCAAAATTGAAGACCGTTAAACTCGAGTTCATGTGTATGAAATTCTTATATTAAAACTTAAAAGATTCGTTTATAACTTGCTTTTCGTATTCTTAAACCATTAAATTCGTAAACTATTGAACCAAAAACTGGATTTTGTACCGTAACAGAAAAATCTCTTTAAGCTACTTCATAAAACATCTTCGTGGAACATGGATGTAAGTAAAACGCATAATTTAGCGAAATTAGTTTATTTTCTAAAGGCCTCTGATACATTTGGGCCTTAGTCTTATGGGCTTAAAATACCTTTTGCGAAACAGCCGTCAGTAATATATAAGGAGAAGAAAAGTCCATTTAATCATGCGACGCCCTTAACTATCCTTGTTGCCCTTAACTATCCTTGTTGCCAAACAAGGCTTCTGGCCCATGTAGGGTCAATAATTTTTTTGTGGCTATAAATACAGCTTCTATGTGTCGATAGGAAACACTTTTTTCTTTCCCATCGGAGAGCTGCGAAAGGATTCGAGATCTGGCGGCTCCTTCGTTCTTCTCCGATCAACCAACACCTCCGATCCCATTGCTAATCTACTCTAACTTTTTAGATTTGATTTTCGCGCGTTATTAGAAGCCCCAACATCCTACTTTAAACCCACTCTCGTGGTCTCTCGTGATCGATCTAGGGTTTCGTTGGTCTTCGCGAGATCTGAGATTTCATCTTCGTCTCGTGTATTGGTTCCCGTACCATCAAATAAACTTTTGTTGGCTTGGATTTTTCCGTAATCGTAAGATGTCTCGGTGTTTCCCGTTCCCGCCACCTGGCTATATTCTGAACGGAATCCGCGATGAGGCTCTGATGATCGAATCGATCAAGGTTTGTTTGAGCATTTTAATCACGTGATTGGTTTCGGTCTGTGGCTTTTTGGGTTCACGTGATTTCGAATGCTCAGCTTCCTTGTGTTTCGTCGTTTCTCGAACCTGATTTTCCATCTGTGTTCTAGGGTTTGTTTGGAAATTTGCCGGCATGAAAGATGGAGATAACAGTGCGATTTTTTTCTATTGAATACGATGATACAAATTGAACTCGTGTACTGTTGTATATAATTCAAATCACGAATACAATGTCACACAATATTAAACGGTTAGTTTGAGAAGACGATACAAACGAGAAAGAAGATTCAAAGTACATTGTATACTGTAGCCAATATTTATATAGTCCCTTGAATAGATGTCACGTAATCATTTTTCGTCCGCAATTGAGAGCTTAAGGGTTATGCTGTGTCTGAGTGCTTAGTTTCTGATTTTCATTGAATTTGGCAAGTTCTGTGAATTAATCATTGATCCGTTTCTTCTGTTGACCCAGGGGGCAGAGGAGAAAGCTAAGAAAGAACAAAGGAGGAAGGAGAGAAAAAGAGATAAGAAGGATAAGAAGGATAGAAAAGATAAGAAGGAGAAAAAGGAGAAAATGGAGAAAAAGGAGAAAAAGAGGAAGGAGAGGGAAAGAGGGGAAGGTGAAAGCGAAAAACACTCTCATAAGAAACGGCGTACAGAAGAAGGTGCCAAAGATGGTCAGAACAACCAGAAAGTCGATGTTTTTCGCAAACTAAAAGAAAGTGAAACTGACGGTTTGGAGAAGAGCAGCCTTACTGTTGAACATGAGCTGCTTCAGTCGACGTCTCAGAACTCTTTTGATAGCACTCTTAATAACAATGAGCTACCGAAGCAGAAGGAGAAGCAGCTTCTCGATGGTAGACATAACAACAACGGCTCTGGTGAGTTTGTTTGTGTTTCTTCCTTCCCTGGGAAGGACCTACTATTCTTGTTGGGTCTATTTACCTTTTCAGGACATTGATGACATTCTTTCTTCAAATATGTTATGATATGAATTTGAAGAAAGCATCATTCGGATCCGATTGCCTATCCGAAGGCCAAAAGATCCTGAGATGATGATGATGACCAACAAGGATAAACAAAAACCATGCCCTTCGCGGGAGATAAAGTTAGATACCTCTCAGCGTGTTACTAGAGAGCAGCCGCAACATCCTTGTTCCACTTCTGCACCAGAACATTCATCAAAGCCACATGAAGAGAAAAGAAAAGATCACATTTTCACCACGAAACTCGGCAAAGAGAAGAAATTGTCTTCCACTACTCGAGAAACTTATCAACCTTCAAGTCTATGCAGGATTTGCCCTCCATCAATGGCGGTGCAATTCTTGAATGTAGTTGAGAATTGGGTCCCTAACACAATCGAGAGAAGAGTAGAGCTCACTGACTCTGAAGATGAAGAATGTTGGTGGTTCATGAAGAAGCCAAGTAGCCACGAGTTTGGCACAGAAACATGCAGACAACTTAACAGAAGTAATGAAACCAAGCAAGTAATAAGCAGCTCAATGGCGTGGCCATGTGCTGGTCTTTTACCAGAAGCTGATGTTTACGCCTTACCTTACACCGTCCCTTTCTGATAAGAGCAGGAAGATGAATTTTAACAAGGAACCTGGTCAAGATATCCATGTACCGGAGTCGGACCAGACATTTTTTGGTTTAGCCTTAAAAAGTCAAAGGTTGATAAGAACACTGTTTGTTATTCTTTACGGTTGCTTAATATAAGCAATATGAGTGCTACGCGTCAATCTCTCTTGCTGAAAGATTGAAACTCTTTTCAAGATGGGATCTTTCATTAGAAGTGGGATTACTACATACATCATCATGTTGAACAAAAAATATAGAAAGGAAGAGAGACCACTACTGCAATATCAGCTCTCTCGACTAATAATTGAAATAGAAGTTGAATTTAAACCCAGAGTTCGTTTTTTAAGAAACTAAGAGATAGCAATCACAATAAACACGGAAAACAACAAAAAAAAAAAATGAAAAAGCAAATTCTTCTTTAACGACCGAGTCATCGACATTTCAAAGAGCTCCTTGGCCTCCGTGAAAGCTATTACAAAATGGAGCAAGCTTTTTGTGCTTTGCTCTTCTTTTTCTTCTGCTTTGGAGGTTGAAGGACCACCCGGATCGCTGCATCGAAGACTCCCTTCACGTTCTGCAGTTTATCCACATAGTTTCATCAAAAAGATGGAAACCAACATTGAAAAAATTGATTCATAAGATGTCTTTTCTTCTTTACCTCTTGTGATTTTGAACTGCACTCGATGTAAGCAGGCGCTCCAATTAGCTTCTTGAGCTCCTCTCCCTTTAATACAGAGCAGGCAAATGATTAACTGGTTTTTGTATAACTGGGAAAATTGAACAGAGGAAATAAAAGTATTCATACCTGAGCAGTGGTAATAGGGACAGCACCAGGATGGTCGATAAAAAACTGCTTGTCATCCCGAAGATCTGACAGAAAACAAGGTTAAATCATCAAAAAGGGCAAGACCAAGTATCAAATTGCAGATGCCAAAGATTCAGATGCAGCATGAGTAACAGTATGGAAAATGATTTTGAGTTACAGCCAAGCGATTCACTGAAGATCTTGCAAGTGCCTTTTTCTAGAGGTTTATACATGCCATACGCTAGCTATTTGATTCTCCCAACCAGAACGCAACGAGAATCAGACATATCTA
Source organism: Schrenkiella parvula (assembly GCA_000218505.1). Classification (NCBI taxonomy): domain Eukaryota; kingdom Viridiplantae; phylum Streptophyta; class Magnoliopsida; order Brassicales; family Brassicaceae; genus Schrenkiella; species Schrenkiella parvula. The sequence continues at coordinate 16,698,482 of CM001193.1, read as the reverse complement.
GGCATGATGCATCAAAGCAAATGCAAGAGTAACTTACCTAGTTTGGTTCCAACTAGAACGATGGGGACACCAGGAGCATAGTGCTTCAACTCTGGGATCCACTGTAAAACAGGTCGATCGAGCAGCAAATTTTGTTACAACCGAGCTCTATTGTTTAACAAAATTAGAAAGTGACGACCAAAGACTGTGAAACTGACCTTCTTGGACACATTCTCATAACTAGCCTTACTAATGAGAGAGAAGGCTAGAATGAAAACATCAGCACCACGGTAACTCAAAGGCCTTAATCTGTTATAGTCCTCCTGCCCTATAAACAATATTAAAAACATAATGTTTCAGACCTTGATTGACATAACAGATCCATAGCTGCAACTATGAAAAGCTCGATGATGAAAAGGGTCATTTACCTGCAGTATCCCACAATCCTAGATTCACTGTGCTCCCGTTAACAACCACATTTGCACTAAAGTTATCGAAAACAGTCGGGACATAGTCCTGTTCCATGGAAATTCATAGCATTAGGTGAAGATATAAAGCTCTCTCTGTTAGTCACAATTGCTTTCAATTAGACAAAAAAAAAAAAGTCATCAAAATTCACATGAAAACATATTCAAATATATTCAAACATAATCCCATTTCCCAAGATTGTCGAATCGAATCGAAGAAGGAAGAGAGAAATGTTATATACCGTGGGAAAGGTGTTGCTGGTGTAAGAAATCAGCAAACATGTTTTACCAACAGCTCCATCACCAACAGTGACGCACTTTATGAACCTTGAAGCGCTCATTGCCTCCACAAAGCTTCTCTGCTCTTCTCCACAATCTTACCCAAACGTGATGATGAGGACACAATACAGAAAAAGAAAAGAAAAAAAGATCAACCTCAGATCTACGCCTGAGGAACCCAGAAAAACCCAGAATATGAAGCCAAATCCTCCGAATCGTCTACCATTACATTCAATTAAAGCATCTCCGGCAGAAACAAAAGCCTGGAAAATGTGGAAACCCTAGAGAGGATCAGAAGAGAAAGACGTGATGAATGTTGGTTGTTGTTAACAAACGTGAGGACGATGAATTGGATCGAGAGGAAACTTAGAGAGAGAAAGAGACAAGCAGAAAGTGATGGCCGCAAATAATTGCCATTGAAGCGTTCGCTCATGGAATAATCTCTGCCATCAACCTCTCCGATTGTTTTGCCTCCTTTTTCTTTTTACTTCTTTTCTCGTTTCACATTCTTCTGTTTTTAAAATTTTTTAAAAATAATTAAAACGTTTTTGTTTTTCTGTTTGAATGGTTTCAATTTTTAATTTTTATTATAGCTTTTTCAGTTCCTAAAAAGAAAAATTAACTTGATATCCGACAATCATATCATTATTATTTTGACAAAACCTTCCTTTTTGACCAATTCTCTTATGGAACATAATGTTCGTCATGCATCTTTGTTTAGTATTAAAATGTCTAAAATATATCGTGATTTTATTTGTTCATACAATATTTAAATGAACTTCATCTCCGACATTCATACGTCACGCACATACATAAAAACTAATGTAAATACATAATATATATACAAACATGCAAAGATATAATAATTGCATAATTGAAAAATGTGAATATATGCGAAGATTAGCGAAACTATCAAAACATACTTTGCTTTCTCCACGTGACAAAACATACTTCTCCCTTATACTCTTCTTCTATCTTGATATTTACATATATATATATATACATTGCTCCATCCTATTCATCGTTCAGAGTCATTCTTCAATTCTATTCATTCTTCTTGATTTGTTTTGCTTGCTCTTTCAAAAGTCTGACAATGGCAGTGAACGTTGATGCAGAGTACCTTAAAGAGATTGAGAAGTCTCGTAGAGACCTTCGAGCTCTCATCTCTTCCAGAAACTGTGCTCCCATTATGCTCCGTCTTGCGTAAGATCTTTCTTTCTTTCTCTCGAATCATTCTCCATTTTTCTTTCTTGTGTTAATGTTTCCAAATTCAAAATTCTTGTCTGGCGGTGTGTGTGTGTGTGTGTGCATATAGATGGCATGACGCGGGAACTTATGATGCCAAGAAGAAAAGTGGAGGTCCCAATGGATCTATCAGGTTCAAGGACGAGCTAAACCGCTCGCACAACAAAGGTTTGGAGAAAGCAGTCGCCTTCTGCGGTGAGTTTAGGATACTGCCTTTAATCTATTAATACTACTCTTTCGGTTGCTGTTTCCTTTTATGTCTGAATTTTGGTTTCTGTTTTCAGAGGAAGTAAAGGCTAAGCATCCGCATGTTTCTTATGCAGACCTTTATCAGGTTAACTCATATAAACCTTTCTTGCTCCTTGATGATAATCTTGAGTCTTGACAGATTCTTTGTTTATATTTCAGCTCGCCGGAGTTGTTGCAGTAGAGGTTACCGGTGGCCCTGCAATCCAATTTACTCCAGGCCGTAAGGTACTTGCCCTTATCTCTAAAGCCTAATGCGTTTGAATCATAGATGCTAAGTGAGCCACCAGAAAAGAGAGAATAAAGATAATCACTGGGAAAATGATTGCAGGATGCTGATTCTCCAGACGAAGGAGAACTTCCAGATCCAAATCAAGGTTTCCTCCTGCAGCTTGTAGCTCCTGCAATGAAAGTCCTATTTCACAAACTGACTAAACCCTCCTTTTGGATTAATTGCAGGTGCCTCACATCTAAGAACTCTCTTCTCTCGTATGGGTTTATCGGATAGAGACATTGTAGCTCTCTCTGGAGGCCACACTTTGGTAACTAACTAACTAACTCTTTCTAAACGCTCTAAAAGTCTTTTTTTCTTGATACCAACATGGTTGCTGTTTCTGTACATAGGGACGTGCACATAAGGAGAGATCAAACTTTGAAGGTCCTTGGACACAAGATCCTCTCAAGTTTGACAACTCATATTTCGTGTAAGCCAGCAAAAAAAAATCACACAAAAGTTGGAAAGAGTTCTGAAACTTACATTGGTTGCTGATTGATGGTTTCAGAGAGCTTCTAAGAGGGGAGACTCCGGAATTGTTACAACTGAAAACAGACAAGGCTCTACTTGGTGATACCAAGTTCCACCCCTATGTTCAATTATATGCAAAGGTAGATTTTGGTACAAGTATAAGAAATTGAAGTCTTAAAAATTCTCTAGCTTCATCAACAATACAAGGTGATTACGATGTGTATGACAGGACGAGGAGGTGTTCTTCAGAGATTACGCAATTTCACACAAGAAACTCTCGGAACTAGGATTTAATCCACCAAGAAAAATTCCTTCAGCAGTGACGCAGCAGACACTTGGAATCGCTGTTGCTGCAGTTGTTGTTATCTTTACCATATGCTACGAAGCAAGCAGAAGAGGCAAGTGAGGAGATCTCACAGATGTGAAAAGGGCTAATAAAAAATGTACAAAAATTGACTGAATAAAAGCAATAATAGAAACGATTCATGGGGTGTTGTTCACCCTCATGCTCCTTTTCAAGCTTCATTGCTTTGGAATTGCCCCAAAAGTATGAATGTAATTTAATCATATAGCCTCCAGACATTAGCAAGTCACTACGATAAACAGCATGTGACTACTTTCACAAACTCAAAGAAACAAATTTTAACTACGAAACGAACTCTGTAGATGAGAGAATACAGTTTCCATAGGAAGAACCACGAGAATCAAATAGCTGATTAGGTTGCAATAACCATCTAGTTGTCGATGACTAGCTGATAATGTATCAAAGTCTGTCTGAAGAGATTATACAAACAGAAAAATATTTCGAAGTAGTAGCGTAGCATTTATTTTCTCAGAGTCACACATCTGGGAATACGACTTTAACAGTGTTATCATGGGCAAAAGCACTTGTTAAAATTTGATAAATAGGTTTCTCGGCAACAGATACTTGGCCTGTGATCCACTAGTACATATCTTGTGAGACCCTGACAAGTCGGAAAAAGTAAAATCAAAGTGCCCTGAAACTATCCACTTTATCTAGCCTGGCCGTACCAGAGCTCGATGATTCGCCGACTGGATCAGGAGAAGTTGCTGCTCTAGAAGCATCTCTTCTTTTCAGAGAAGTTGGCAATCCTGAGATCTCCTATAAAGTTAAGACTCGTATCAACAACCCAAAAAATGTTATCAATCAAATCACAAGATACGAACAAAATTTCTGAAACAGTTCAATGCTTACCTTCATCAAATGCAACCTCATGTCGCTAGGACGAGTCTGATTTCCGATGCACGCCATTGCAAACTTGGAATAACTAAACAATACATCAGCAGCAGCTTGCTTCTTCTCATCAACCTATAAGATATCATCAGCTCAACTTTTCAATAACAATTAACAACAAAACCCAAAAGTCAAGAACTTTTGTGGTCAAGCAGCAGAACGAAAGAAGAAAGAAGCGTCACAATCTCATGGTTCCACTTTCAGAATAGAAGCCAAAAGACCCTTTCAGGAGTGGTCATGAATCATCTTGATCGAGAGGAGAGATGGCATTCACTAACAATCCTAAAGCTCGGATTTTTATACTCCTTTGAATTTTCCAGGAAAAGCGAATTCCTAATAATTTGATTTTCCGGGAAAAGCGAATCTCAAATTTGGTACCTAAATTTTCAGGAAAAAAAAATCCGATCAAAGCCGAAGAATGAGACATCTGAAGTCGCACCTCGTAATCATCTTTCATGGTGAAGAATCGGGTTCCTCTGTTTCGCGTTCCTGCTCTCTGGTCTTGTATGTTGAACACAGCGACAACGAGTGACCTACTTAGCTATGTTGGTCAGAGCATCAAATTCGTAATTCAAAGCTCGCAGGTTCGATGTCTAGTATAGGACAGGACAATTCAGTGAAAGAAACACACCATACTGTTTTGCTTACCCTAAAACGACGGGTGCATAAAAACGGCAGAGCATGTGACCAAAAAAAACATTATTTAACTACTCGAGTCCCGACAACAGAGAAAATTCACAGGTTGTTCAAAGTAGTAGTCCAGGCAGGTCCCTCAAGTTGTTCCTTTTTCACTGCTCAAACAACACACAGAGGATGAAGCATAGAAAATGAAAATTATAATCCACTTTGTAATATCGCAATAAAAAAATTGTACCCATGTTTGTATAAATCTATTGATTCTCAAAGAAGCAAAACACTTGCACCAACAACAATAACAAAAGCCTTATCGTCTGTTCATTGATTCTGCATCAAGGCAATGAGACTTATGTACATACAACACAATATCCATTAGAAAATAGCTCTATCCTACTTAGAACTCTTTTTCCCTTTCTTCTTTTCTTTAGATGCCGTTTTAACTGCGGTTTCAGCCAGCGTTGATGGCTTTATTGCACTCTTGGGGTTAATAGCTTGTCTGATCTTGAAAACTGTCCACGCCGTTCCAAGAGCATGCCTGCTGCACCAAGCCCTTCGTTTGTCGCCTCCGCTGCCTTTGCTCCATACCTGCAAATAACATTGAAACATCAATTATCCGAACAATATAGAGATTGAGACCACCAATGTTGTTTTTGACATGAACACATTCGCTTCTGTACTTACTTGTGATCGACGATTTCGGTTGTGACAGTGGATGATGTTTTCATAACGGTCCTTCCAGCTACTTCAACAGCATCAGAAACCTTGTCTGTGACAAATGATTATAAAAAAAAATCAGTTTTTTTGTTCGTCAGTTTTCTTTCAATCATCAGAAACATAATAAAGATGGATTCAACTAACTCAATCCGTCAAGTGTTGCAAGAACCATTTCTTCAGGAAGAAGACCAGAGAGCTTCTTCCCCGCCGAGCTATTTACCACTGATCTCGAGAAGAATCCAGAAATTCTTATAACCCCAGAGAGCACTCCATTCGCCACTTTCTCTGTCCTTTTCGTCATCTTCTTCACTCTGTTATAAGCCAAGATACATGGTATAGTTCAGAACCTCAAAACATGAAAAAAACATCCCAAGACTTAAACTTTTACAAACTTCTTGAGTTGATAAAAGAGAAAGAACACACAATCTGGAAGAAGAAAAAGAAGAAGAAGAAGAATAAGCAAAACTGAAGATTGTACCTTTTGAGACGTCTCAAAGTTGCAGGGCTAACTTCTCTCTCCTTCTCTGCTTTCGACAACTTACGTTTCATGAAATCATTTCCCCACATGAGCCGATCCATTGTCACATCTCCACACCAAAGAACCCCTTTGATGAGTTGTCCAGAACCCGCAGCGATCAATTTCGCTGCGATTCCACTGTAATCCTCAACATTCGGAGCCAGAGTCGTCCAATACGCCGTACATTGCTTCTCCACCATCTTCTTCCTCTTTCCCGTCAGCTCCGCTGGCGACGTTTCTTTCGCCGCCGTCAGATCCATCACATTTTCCCCTTTCTCCTCGTTCTGTTTCTCCGCCGTGAAACTGCTGTAATCCGCTAAGATAAGGTCTAGCTTCTCCAGTAACGGCTCTTGCCCTTTGGAGGCGATTGTCAATCCGTAATTCAACATATCGTCGTTGTTTTCTTCGCCGATTGGATGATCCGACCCGGATTCGACGATTTGACGGGTCGGAGCGAGAAGAAGTAATGCGATTCATCGACTTTCACGGCCGGTTGGTCTTTGGTCAACGGCCACTGGATCCCATTGGCGACGCGAGCGAAAACCGCGACAGTGATTTCGCCCTGTACGAGACGGAGAATCTCGAGATCGCCAACAGCGAGCTTGACGCTGTAGGTTTTGTCGATGAGGTGGAGAAATGCGCCATGGATTTTAAGAATCACTTCCTCCATCGCAATCGGAGGAGCTGAGGCGGAGTCAGATACGGTGGTTTTCGATTGCTCCGGGAAGACATCGCTGACGAGATCGTTCACATCGAGTGAAGGGTAGAGATTATTAGTAGAAGAGGAGGAACTTGGGAGAGGAGCATTGGTGGTTGAAGTATCGACGGTCGGGTAAAAAAGCTTTGGAGTTGCAGAGGATTCCATTTCTCGCCGGAAAGTTAGAGCGGAGGAAGACGAAGGGATGTGAAAAAGATGTAGAGGTCGTTTGAATAAGTCTTTAGATTGACTTTGGTCTATGAGATCCTTAAATTGTAGGAGTTAGCTGTCTCATGTAAGACGATGATATATATAGCCATTTTTTCAGTTCAATAAAATCAGAGTTGCTTTCTATTCTCTCTACAAAATAATTGTTTGTAGGTTATTTATAAGGATGTGAAAAATATTTGGGCCAAAACAGAAAACAAAAAGTCAAAAAGATTGCGGATGTATTTTTGGTTTAAATGCAATTAGTACGGATGCGGATACATATGGAAACACATAAATATATATTTAAAAAATTACGATTCAAAATTTATTAAATATATTTGGGCCAGAACCAAAAAAACAAAAAGCAAAAAAGATAAGCGGATGTATTTTTGATTCAATATTAAGAACATGAATGGTTTAAATGTAATTAATCCGGATGTGGATACAGATGAGAACGTAAAAAAAGAAAAATGATTGCGATTCAAAATTTATTAAATTTAACTGATCTATCAGTTAAAAATAGATATATTTGCAGAATATTTATCATTGTTTAACTAACAAATGTAATAACAATTAAATACTAAATTATTTTCTTCTGAAATATTTTATATTAGGATAATTCTCATAAAAAGAATAATTTAAGTTTTAATCACAAAAGAAACCACGAAGATGAAAATCTCAAAAATAATATTCATTAAAGAGGAAAAATACTAAATTACTCATAAACTAACAAAAATAATTTAATATATAAAAATAATAAATAAATTATGAAATTAAAAAAAAAATTACCTTCAAAATTTTTTACTTCCAAAATTCTCATGATTCTCGAAGAAGTAAAACACTTGCACCAACATCTAATCAATCTAAGTATTGTCAGCATTGCTTCTGCATCAAGGCAAATGAGACAACCTAAGATCCATGAGAGAAAAAAAACAAATAAGCTTCCTCCTACTTAGAACTCTTTTTCCCTTTCTTCTTTTCTTTAGCCGCCGTTTTAATTGCGATTTTAGCCAGCGATGATGGCTTTATTGCACTCCTTGGGTTAAGAGCTTGTCTGATCTTGAAAACTGTCCACGCCGTTCCAAAAGCATGCCCTGCTGCTCCAAGCCCTTCGTTTGTCGCTTGTGCTGTCTTTGCTCCATACCTGCAAATTAATAGCACCAAAACATTAACCATCCGAACAATATAGAGATTGAGACCACCATTGTTGTTTTTGGCATGAACACATTCTCGCTTTTGTACTTACTTGTGGTCGACGATTTCAGTTGTGACAGTGGACGATGTTTTCATAACGTTCCTTCCAGCTACTTCAACAGCATCACAAACCTTGTCTGTATTTTAGTTTTCAATCATCAGAAACCTAATAAAGATTGATTCGGTTACAAGATACAGAATAAGTTATCTTACTGAATCCATCAAGTGTTGCAAGAACCATTTCTCCAGGAAGAAGACCAAAGAGTTTCTTCCCGGCCGTGCTATTTATTACTGTGCTCGAGAAGAATCCAGAAACTTTTATAACCCCAGAGAGCACTCCATTCGCCACTTTCTCTGTCATTTTCGTCATCTTCTTCACTCTGTTACAAGCCACGATACATGGTATAATTCAGAACCTCAAAACATGAAAAAAAATATCCCAAGACTAAACTTTTACAAACTTCTTGAGTTGATAAAAGAGAAAGAACACACAATCCGGAAGAAGAATAAACAAAATTGAAGATTGTACCTTTTGAGACGTTTCAGAGTTGCAGGGCTAACTTCTCTCTCCTTCTCTGCTTTCGACAGCTTACGTTTCATGAAATCATTTCCCCACATGAGCCGATCCATTGTCACATCTCCACACCAAAGAATCCCTTTGATCAGTTGTCCAGAACCAGCAGCGATCAATTTCGCTGCGATTCCACTGTAATCCTCAACATTCGGAGCCAGAGCCGTCCAATACGCCGTACATTGCTTCTCCACCATCTTCTTCCTCTTCCCCGTCAGCTCCGCCGGCGACGTTTCCTTCGCCGCCGTCAAATCCATCAAGTTTTTTCCTTTCTCCTCGTTCTGTTTCTCCGCCGTGAAGCTGCTGTAATCCGCTAAGATATGGTCTAGCTTCTCCAGCAACGTCTCTTGCCCTTTGGAAGCGATTGTCAATCCGTAATTCAACATATCGTCGTTGTTCTCGTCGCCGATTGGATGATCCGACCCGGATTCTTTGACGGGTCGGAGCGAGAAGAAGTAATGCGACTCATCGACTTTCACGGCCGGTTCGTCTTTCGTTAATGGCCACTGGATCTCATCGGCGACGCGAGCGAAAACCGCGACTGTGAACTCTCCCTGTACAAGACGGAGAATCTCGAGATCGCCGACAGCGAGCTCGACGCTGTAGGATTTGTCGATGAGGTGGAGAATTGCCCCGTGGATTGTCAGAATCACTTCCTCCGTCGCAATCGGAGGAGCTGAAGCGGATTCAGAGACGGTGGACTTCGATTGTTCCGGGAAGATATTGCTGACGAGATCGTTCACATTGAGTGAAGGATAGAGATTATTAGTAGAGGAAGAAGAGGAGGAACTTGGGAGAGGAGCATTGGTGGTTGAAGTGTCGACGGTCGGGTAAAGCTTCGGATTTGCAGAGGATTCCATTTTTCGCCGGAAATTAGAACCGAAGGAGGAAGACGAAAGTAAATGAAGAAGATTCGTTGGTTAGTTATATAAAAATTGTGAAAAAGATTTAGAGCCAAAAAAAGAAAAAGTGAAAAAGATTAGCGAATGTACTTTTGATTAACTATTAAGTAATTTGCTGTCGGATACACGCAACGTGGGGGTTGCGTGTTTTCAAGAGCGCGTACTTTATCTAAACCGGGCCGGTTTAAAACTTAACTATTCTAGGGACATTTTGATGAGTACTATTTTGGGATCGCAGGTCTCTTTATTAGTTGCTATTTGTGGTGCACTATTTTGTGGAATGTGGGTAGTGTTTATGATCTTTTCGACCGAAAAGAAGGGATAGTACGTATTTTTCGTTGGGGATTTTTGGAAAAAGTCGTCGCATCTTTTACGATTCCTTATGAAGATATTCAGTCCATCAGAATAGAAGTTAAAGAGGGTGTTTCTGCTCGGCGTGTCTTTTATATAGAGATATTCTCGTAGGGAATCGATTAGTTAAGTTTTAAACCGCGCTCATCCATAATTTATTATGATATCTAAATTACCATTTTGATGAGTACTGTAAATCAGAAAATGTTTATATTTTATCAGAATACTATGATAATGAAAGTCTATTTCACAGTAGAACCTTATGTTGGGTTATATCTTTTTTTTTCCGATTATGAAACATAAAAGGTTAAAATAATTAAGAGGTATTGTCAATAATGATGATAAAAAAAATCATTTGTGTTGAATAACAGGGATGATAAGATTCTAAGGAAGATAAGTGTTGTACTATTTTTTGTATAACAATAGGTGGTAAAAATTTATAGAGTAAATTATATTGATTTACAGGAAAATTATAATATTTGTTTTTTCTATTTTTGACAGAAGTGTGATTTAGAGTAAATCAACTTGCATCTCATATTACTCAAAAACAAATCAATAGAGTTCAATTTAATTCAACTGTATAATAAGGATAAATAATTACAAGAAATAAAATATAGCCGAAGTAAATAAATACCACTTGACTATATTTTTTTTACATGTGGTATGTGGTTTTGACTTGTGAGTTATCACAGCTTCATATCACTTTAGTAAATTTGCAAGATAGTTAATCAAATCTGTTGATAAAAAAAATTAAACAAATTTAAAACTAATTAACATGCAGACTGATTTGGATCATGAAAATCTGTTTTAATGCTTACTGAGAAAACGTTGACTAACAAAAAAATGTCAAAGAAATTACTGTCCTTGAAAGCAAATTTACTTTAACCAAAACAAAGGTAAAACAAATACTAAAGCAAATTTTCGCCGGAAAAAAGAAGAAGAAATTTTTGGAAAAAACACTCTCTCCGTAAGTGAATTCCGAAGAAGAATCGTCGCCGTCGTGATTAAAAGAGAAACTCCGGCGGAGGAAGCGAGAAAGATTCCTCCATGGAGAACACTGGTTCTTCATCCTCTTCTTCTTCTTCTCTTAGATGGAAGATCCTTCGCCAAGCTCTTCTCCGTAGATCTGGTGAAATTCCACTTCTTCTTCTTCCGGCATCCATTTGTCGATTTCACGTCCTCGTAGCTAACGGATCATCTCTCAATTTTCCTCAGATTCTCAATGTGAAGCTGGGATCAAGCATATTTCAAGGAAAGCAAGTCAAGGATTCAACTTGATTCCGTGTCAGGTGGTGGATTCTTCTCCGCAATCGGATTCTCGAGAAGCATGCGTTTGCTACACACTTCCCATCATTGGTTCTCCGAAATTCTATTTAACGTTAGGATTTTTCCCCATAAAGTTTTGATCTTGGATTTCATCGAAGACAAATGTTACGGCTTGTTCCTCTTATCTTCTATAGATTTGCCGCTGCTAAGTGCCTTTTTTTGTTTCTGTAAATCTATGCAGACAAAGAGTGGATAATTGCAGCGATCTCAATGACTTTGAGGTCTCTAATCGATACAACATTGACAATACAGGACTTGTCTGTAAGTTTGTACCTCTGGTTTTCTCTTGTCTTTATTGGTTTGAAGACAAGCCCATCTCTGATGTGTATCAGACTTATGAGTCAAACACGTTGAGTTGCTTGGGGGTCTCAAATGTTATTTGAGTTGTTATTCTCTGAATTCACAACTTATGCTACTGTCATTGTTCCAGGTCAGTGGCCCTCAGAAGAAGTTCTAGCATACTTTTGCAAGTCTCAGCCAGATCGTTTCAGGTTTCTGTCTTCACTTTTAAGACTGATCTGCATCTTTGTTCTTATTACTTATACTTGTTGGCTCATTGGGATGTTGCAGAGGAAAAAGAGTGATTGAACTTGGATCTGGCTATGGACTAGCCGGTTTAGTTATTGCAGCTGCCACTGAGGCATCAGAAGTGGTAATCTCAGATGGAAACCCCCAAGTAGTCAATTGTATCCTACTTATTTTGTTGTGCGTATACTGTTTTGTTAGAGTTGTCTTCTCTGGCTGAAGCCTTGAGGTAAGGAAAATGTGTAAACCCGGAACACGATGTTTTTGGTTTCATTGATGCACTTACCATCCAGATATTAAGCGTAACATAGAGTCCAACTCCATGTCATTTGGTGGCACAAGCGTAAAAGCCATGGAGTTGCACTGGAATCAGCATGAACTTTCAGAGTTAACCAACGTTTTTGACATCATAGTTGCGAGCGATTGGTAGGTTCCTCACTTTTCCTTGCTCTTGATTTCAGTCTTACTCTACATCAATATATCTTTCTGATCCTTATCACTACCCTTTCTTTATCCAACAGTACCTTTTTTAAGGAATTTCACAAGCACCTTGCAAGTATCATCAAGGTGTTGCTTAAAGCCAAAGAACCCTCTGAGGCATTATTCTTCAGTCCTAAGAGAGGTGACTCTTTAGACAAGTTCCTGAAGCAGATCGAAGACCTTGGTTTACATTACGTCTTAACAGAAAACTACGACGAACAAGTTTGGAAGTGCCATGAGACACTTGTTAAAGGAGACGAATCTTGGCCTAACTATGACAAGAACCACTGCTACCCTTTACTTATTCAAATTACTAATCAGAATTAGTAAATACTATTTCGTCTTTACAGCTATGGACGGCAGATAAACGCAGGTATACCCAATCTCTCACGCTTTGTTTAACATTCTGTGTGTTTTGCTTTTATGGATATAATATTAAGTGGGTGGACTTGAAAGTTGAAACCTTTTGACTCTCTGCAAGATGCTCTTGTCTTCCTCTTTAAGATAGAGAGGTCCATACCATACATACACCCAATTTAAGGCAAAGCCGTTCATCTAAAGAGAAAACATAGAACAATATAAATAATAAAAGCTATAAGATTCCAAATCAAGCGTACTGCCATTGATGAAATGCATCAACCTTTTCTTCATTCTAAATCTGGCTTTTTGGGTCTAATTTTTAGTTATCTTCTCTGGTTTTTCTGGTTGCGAAAATAAACTTTTCACACCATGATTTCATTAATAATAATCGTTTGGAAAACGGTAGAGATGACAGAGGAATCATTTGAGATGGACCTCGGTCATCTTTTTATCTAGAAGAATCTTCATTTTTCTGCTTGTATGTGTTGTCTAAATATGATTCTCAATATGATTGGAGCCATTATGAAACTTTTATGAAAAAACATGTCTTTTGTGCACATTGAATTCAGAACTATTAATTTCTCAAATTTATGAGAGCGATACAAGATGGCGAATTTAAATATTTCAATTGACTTATTCCTCAAAGTTACAAGCTTTGCCTTCACTATGGAGGAAATTAGAAGTTCTATCTTAATCTTTTATCCTTCTCTGTTTCTGCTGCCCTATCAGTTTTTTTTTTGCCACATTCTTCGCAGAAACCAAAGCTACAAGCTGATTCAACAGAAAATCAATGTTACAGGAAGCAGAATCGCGTAATGGAGAACAGACGAAGCGGTATTTCTAGTCGATTCTCCAATGGCCATATCCGCAAGATAGGAATTCGCTTGTGACTCTTCTTCTATCGGTTGTTGTGTCTCTGTACTCGACTCAGTTTGAGAACCAGAACCATCTCCTGTCTCTTCAAGAAGTGGTTCTCTCGAAGACTTCAACCTGTTACACGATACGAATACATAAATCAAAGCTTTGGTCTTTATAAACCAAACTCTGTTTTTCTTAAACTGATTTGATTAAAATTTGTTTTCTTACGTGGACAAGTTGGGACAGAAAGTGATGGTGTAATCAGCATCACTACAAGTGAAAGTACTTGTGGCATCATCGTACGCGTACTGTATGAATTAGGACAGGCTGTTTTAAACGCTTGAGAATAGATCGACGGCTTGCAGGTATCTGGTGAACTGTACTCGCCGCTAACAGAGGCGTAAGGTGAGAAGTGGAGACGGAACGGAGCCATGCTAAGAAAACGAGACGATTGAGAGAACACAGAATCTTAAAAGAAGGGATGATCGTGTGAATGAGAGAGAATATTTTCAATCATAAAGGTTGAAACTTGCTTCTCCTCTGCAATTGAAACTGCTTCGTGTTTTTTATATGTAAATGGGAATTCGATTGTGAAAGGCTTATAAATAAACAAATCTAAAAACTTTTTTCAAAAAAAACAAGGGAAAAAAGAGAAAATGTTCGCCGTCTCATTATGAATTGTGAGAATTAATTAAGAAACAAAAAAAAATGCAAATTTCAAAGATTTTTTGACGTACACTCTTCAAATTTTATATATAAGAGAGAATGTTCGCCGCCCTCATTATGTTTCGTAAGAATTAAATAAGAAGAAAAATAATGAACTGTTAATAAAGTAGTCCTAAAACTGTGATTACCCGCCAATTTTCAAAGATATTCGACGTACTCGTGAGTAAAGCTGCTTCAAAGTTTATTTCAATCAAGTTGCTGTTTTAAAAAAAATATGATAGTTTGGTTTTTACTGTACACTATTCTTATGACGAATCTATTTTTCCAACATATTAACTTTTAGATAAAAAAGTAACAATCAATAAAAAAAAACGTATTACGAATCAGTTTATTCTGAAATCAGAGCTGTTATAAAATCGTCTACTCTACATACACCATAAAGACACAACAGTTGTCTAAAAAAACAACTACAAAGAAACTAATAGCTTTTAGCAAAAAAAAACTAATAGCTATACTATAACTAACAAATCTAAACTAAATTGATCCTCTTTTCAATTTGGGGATCCACACAAAGTTGTCGAACAATCTTCTCTTCAACTAATCATCAACACTCTGGTCATTTTTTTCCCCTTTAATGGTCTTTTCTTTCTCTAGATGAAATTCTCGAATGATGTTTATCACCAAACGCTTTGTACTGCCCAAGACGCCACAGCCAAAACGCAAATCCAAAACACGGTAGAAAGAATTGGCGATGCGTTTGGAGATGCCGCAGAGTAGCTTACGGCTTCGTTCTGAAGTCCTCCTCCCTTCGATGCACTCTTCACACTGATACAAATTAATTACAAGACGACAGATTGTTATATAACCCATTTATCTTCTAAATTAAAATAACGTTGATATTTATATATGTATTCAGAATTATATATAAATATATATATATATATATGTATTCATAATAATTGCAATATGAACAAAAGAGCCGTGTCGGACCACACATGGGCACAGTTCACCGACGTTTGACAGAAAAAATCTATGCATACAACAGAGAACATTAGATATTTTCAATATTTTTTAGTTTTTATTCATTATAATGTGTTGGTAGTACCAACGGGTGAAAAATGAAAATGTCGTCTTCTCTTATGATTTCACAAATTGACAAAAAGAACACGTTCATAATGAAAAAGCATGTGTCATGATATTTATTCTGTGATTTGACCTCATCATTTTTTCAAAAACTTTACAATAACCAAAAGAAAGTAAATTATTTTTCTCCTCCAACATTAAGCAAAATATTTGAACTTTTGGATGTGAAAAAAATCGAAACCGGACTTCTTCTAACAGAATAAGAACCAAACAATGTATTTTTCAAAATTCTTATTCGTGTTTCCACTTGAAGACAATCACAATTTTTTATTTGTAGTATTTTATTTTCATTGGAAGTGATTTAAAGTGGAATAATATTTATTATTACCTTGGGTTAGGAGAAGGACAGAAAGTGATGACGTAATCAGCTCCGCCGCAAGTAAATGTGCTTGTTCCGTCGTCGTAAGCGTAACTGTAAGCTCTCGGACACGCGTTTTTGAAAAACAGCGAGTACTCGCTCGGCTTACACGTGTCCGGCGTTCCAAACGCCCCGCTACAGCAATACTCCGGCGTTCCAAAAGCTTCACACGCGCTTTTGCAAGCCACTCCATTAGTCCCCGTCGTCGCCACTTTCAGCTGAGCAGGACAAGGGCCGTTGAGCTCCGCAACGCAGCCAGTGATGGTGCAGTTTCCGGCGACGCCGCCTGCATCACCGCCGCCTTGTGGGACGATTGTCATAGGGATGTTGTAACCGTCGACGAGACTGACGTCGTAGAAATCGAGACCACCGGCTCCGTTTAAAGTGAATTCAGCAAGTGTGGCCGGAGGTGCGGCGCCGGATCCGGAGCATTCTACGGACGAGGAACCGCAATCGCCGGTAACGCAAGTGAATTTCCCGGTGGTTGCGTCTTGTGTGCAGAGAGTACGGCCCCAGATACGGCCAGACCAAGCGGCGGGGATTGGGATGACGCGTGTTTCAGTCGGGTTTAAAGAGAACCCGGTGGTGGGTAAAGGAGCGGTTCCGGCGCCGGAGAGAAGTCCAGGCCAGACGGTGTAGCTGCACTGGTTAACGACGGTGAAAGTGGTGGAGGAAACGCCATAGAGTAAAACAAGAAATAGGAAAAGAAAGAGAGACTTTTGAGATTGACCCATGAGAGCAGAGAGTCACCAGAATCTAAATATATGAACTTTTTTATGTGTTTTGTGTGTCGCCGGAGATGAGTCTTCCGGTGACTCTGTTTCTGCTCTGGTTTGGGATGTTTAAAGAGTGTAAAATGTGAAGGCTTGGTGTTATATATAATGAGAAAGAAAAACAAGAAACTATAGTGAGAAAGAGAATGGAGAGAGGTTGGTTTTGAGGATTGGATCTTTTAAAGGGCTGAAGATTTTTTTAGAAAGGTCGGCTTTCACGTGAGCCCATGCCGCCTTTGTCTATGTTAGTCGGCCAATGTGCCGTACATGTTCACGTTATTATTATTATTTTTATCCATTAAAAATATATTTTCAAAAAAATATCATAGGAAAACATTATTATACATTATGTTCGTAATTGTTTATTTGTATGATTCCTGCAATCTGCCAATATGGGTTGCATATGGATATGATCAGTCGTCCTGATGTCGGTGATCTACATAGAGATTGTCCCCTTTGATTCTTAATATATGTTAAATTCAGTTAATCCATTACATCTTTTGCAAATCTTTGGTTTTTTTTAATGTGATAGAGCACATCGCGTGTATGTCGCCGGAGAAGATTTTTCCGGTAACGAAAATGTTTATTAAAGAATTAACTATTTTTGCTTTCACCAAAGAATAATAATATTAGTGTGTGATGCGTCCTTAGATTCTTCTGCCCTTTTCTCTCTTCCAAGGGACACGGTCTTAAGAGTATCTACTATCCACCCAAGTTGTGTTGTGTCACTGTTAATTAATTATTATAATTATTACAAGATGACAAATAAAAATATATACTGATGTTTGATATTTCGTGTCTTTCTCGCTTTTAGTATTCAAACTGGAATATAGAATAAAGGTTCAGGAGAGGAATACAATTTTTATTTTATTTTATTTTATTTTTGAGTTATTATGGGAAAGAGACGTAGTGGCTAACGTTGGATAGAAATTTATTGCAAGATTGTTATCTATCAAGAAAAGAGAATTGGTGTTGGGTCAACGACATTCCAAGCTTTTAGTTGTGTGATGTAGAGATATCAACTTGGTTGGTTCATGCTTCTTTCATTGTTACAAGTTATTTACGTTTATATAGTTTTAACAAATTGTACAACTTGGGTAGGTCTCAAGAGTGTTTTCTAGTATACAAATTTATCTATTGAATCTAATGAGAATTTTATACTTTTTTCAAAGATCACACTAAAATGTAAACCTATATGCAAACGCAAACAATAGCCGAGGCCTAAACATTTAAACCTTTGATGATATTTGAGTCTCTGCACTTACGTTTACGTTTTAGTGTTATATTTTCATTAGATGAACCTACAACATTTAAGCATCATAAACAAAAAATTGTGTTAATTTCTAAAGAAAGGCTAGCTAGAAACAAACGAAAAGAGAGTTTACCTGGTTCTTCTCGTTTTGTGAAGACTACCCAAACGTATGATCAACAACTATTCCAAGAGAGATCTAAAATGGCAATGGAACCTTTAAAAAATAATTGAAAAATGCGATGTGAGTTAATTACTGTAGGTTTTTTGATTATTGTATCCAGTCATCCAACGATACGAACACAATTTGGATGTGGCTGATGTTCAACCAAATCAGGTTTTTTTAATATAGGTGTGTGTAGTACGTACTATAATCTAAACAATGATAATTCGATTGTGTGGTTTGTATGGACATGAAAAGGTGAACAACCAAACTTGTGTTTCCAGTTTCTTCTATTAGGAAGATTCGTCATCAGTCTTGGATTTTGATATGCAATTAGGTTTCATTTTTAAACTAAATTAGCTTGATCTTGGCCCTTAATCTTGTGTAAAAGTTAGAACAATGGATTAATTATTGTGTAAAGTCGCAATCTTGGGACATCAGATAGTTTGATTCCTCAAACCATCCCGTACAAAAGGACAAAACTCAAAGTGACATAAGCAAAAGAACACAAGTTATATAGAGGTCAAAGTCTTAAGAAGAAAAAAGGACAGCATCAATATCAGAAACTAAGACTAGCTAAACTCATATAGTTATCACAAAAGAGAGGATTAAACCCTTTTTGTATAAATAAAAAAAACGAAAAGGACCAGGCAAAATAATCATTCCCATCAGCAAAAGATAAATGAAAACGAAGAGGAATATCAAACTTATATTACTCGGATTCATCTTCATCCTCTGTATGTTTGATAAGGTAGTAATCAAGCAACAGAGCACTCCCTTGCAAAGTGACCTCCTTCGCCGCACTTGAAGCACTTGCCACCAGCGTTTCTTCCGCCTCCACCGCTTCCTCTCCGGTCACAATCACGAGCCAAGTGACCACTACCACCGCACTCGTAACAAGCACCAGCCTGTCTCTTAGTCGCACAATCTCTAGCCAGGTGACCAAACCCACCACATGTATAGCAAGCTCCACCGCCGCTTCCACGTTCACCGATGTTTCCACCCAACTTCTGAACGCAATCTCTGGCGAAGTGACCGATATCGCCGCAAGTGTAACACGATGCTCCTCCGGAGGTACGGTCACCACGGTCGCCGCCGACATCACGGCAATCCTTTGCGATATGACCAACCTCGCCGCAATTGAAACAACCGCCACCACCGCCTCGCTTAGCACCGTTACCGCGAGAGACAGTCTCCTTCTTGTTAAGAGGACCACCACCGGGAGCAGTTACATCGACGGCTTTGGTCTTTCCGTCGCTTCCCTGCGTGATGGCGAACTCAACCGAATCGCCAATAGTTAGACTCCGAAAACCTTCGGAGAGGATGGAGGATTGATGAACGAATAGCTCCTCGCCGTCTTCGTCGGGGGTGATGAAACCATATCCCTTGGAATCGTTGAACCAATTCACCTTCCCGGTAGATCTCACAGCCGATTGATCCTCTAGCGCCATCTAAATCTTAAAACAGAGTAAAAAGTTGAAGCAGAGATTGAGAGATTAAGTAATTAGGGTTTTTGGTTAATAAATCCGTCGGCGTGTTTGTATATATAGAGGTAGAGTGGATTAAATCTCTTAAAAACTTTAAGGAGATTAATTAGAGATAGCCGACACAAAGAAAAAAAAAAAAAAAGTTAGAGAGAAAACCCTAATTAGTGGAACCTAATCAAACCCTAGTTTGACTCGCCCGCCCAAATTAAAAACTTGGTGGAGAATTCTTCGGGAGTGGGGAATTTGGGAAACTCTGCCACTTCACTTTCTCTTCTATCCGCGTCGGTTATCAGCTGTGCACGCGTCCACCTTTATCTTTTGATCCTGACCCTTCGTTTTTTAATCATCTGATAAGATTGGGCCCTTAGTTGAATCTTTCTTTTGTTGGGGACATAGTAGTCCAAGAGTTTCGCTCAGATGGGCCTAATCTAGTTTTGGTTTGGTTCGGATCAATTATAAAATCTTAATTACAATAAGATTTACGGTAAGTTGATATTTACGATAATAAAAAGAAATCAATGATAAAATCTTAATTAACTAATGCTTTTCACAATTACAAAATGTTGTCTTCTCACTCCCAAGCCAATCAAAACATAAGTATTGAAAAATAAATCTTTTTGATAATAGTGGAGGTCAATTTAAAAAAAAACAGTCATGTATAAGAAAAGTCATTTGTATAAATGTGAAATTTTCAAATTCTACTATTTTCTATCGGATCCAGAAACGAAGCTTCGTTTAATGGAATCATACGTGAAAGCCTCTGGATCCTCTTGACTGATAAAGCTCGAGTCTGCTCTTAGCTTCATATAACAAAGCTTCCATGTCTTCTTCCTCCGTCACATTCGCTTGCTTCGATGCCCACTCCAAAACCGTTAATACTTCGTCTTTGGCTAGTTGCTCACTGTCAGGGACGTTCATCGCCACGTAGCTCAGCAAAACTAACGCCGGAATCTGAGATCCGCCATCTCCGAAGTAAGCTAGCTGCACGAGAAGCTTCGATCCTCCGGCTTCGATGATCGTCCTTGAGTGTTCTTTCGCTAAGAAATTATCCTCCGTCGCGAATTTCGCTAGCGCGATCGCTACCTCCGCCGCTAAATCTGGTTCTCCGTCGTCGAGTAGTTTAACAAGAGGTACGATCATATGCGTCTCCGCTGATTTGAAGGTTCGAGCTAGGTTTCCGATGGATCTGACGCAGGGTATGAGCAAATCGGATCCGGCGTCGGCGTTTTCCACGATTCGGAATAACTGGTCGACAACCATCTTGCACGCCGGTGAAGTGCGTCTGAACGCGGATCTTCTCAGATCTGAATTTTCCTCCGCAACGGCGGTTATCTCCATTATAGCCATAGCTGTATTGTACTTCGTCTCTGCGTCTCCCTTCTTTAGTAGAACCGCAAAGCAGAGCAAAGCTCGTGACTCGGTGATGACTCGGCAGATCGTTGCGTTTCCTACAGCGAGTTTCCACAACGCTCTCGCTGCCGTCGCTTTCATATAGGTCTTCGTCACCGGATCTTCAAACTCCCTCCCTCTCGTGACCGACGCGTTCCGCGATTGATGCACCGTACTATAAGGCTTGCTAACTCCACTCTGCGAATTCAAACTGTAGCTCTTTTCCGGCAACTTCCCCGGCAATTTCTCGTCGTTGCCGATAACAAATCGGCCAGACGGATTAGCTCCCAATCCCGATCCAGCCGATTTCATCGCCATTGTAGTCGCTATAATGCTGTGCATCTGATTCGGCATGGCGTTCGACATTCCAACCTCACTATCCTCCTCCTCATGCAACACCGGCAGATTCTCTTTACTACTGATTTTGCTCGCCATCACGACGGCGTGATGCATCGACGTGGCTCTACCCGCAACAACCGCGTATTTGCTATGTTCTTGAACCGTCTCAAACGCTAAATGGCTTACAAGAAGCCGAATCACGTTGTTTTGCGCCAACAGCTCTTGACATTTGGCGTGGTTCCCATCAACAAGCTCCGAGACCGCCCAGGCCACAACCGCTTGGACCCTCATCGAACCTTCTTTGAGAATGTTCGCAAGCACTGAACAAACACCAGCCTGAATCATCTGCTCCACACTTTCCGGGTCTCGACCCAATAACCCGATTGTCTTCGCAGCGTTTTCTTGACCGTCGATTTTCCCTTCTTTCAATAGTTTCAACAAAGGGTTGACTCCCCCTTCCTCGACTATCAGTTTCACGTATCTGTCGTTATCTCTCGCTAACGACGCCAACGACGCGGCGGCGTCGGATTTATCGTCCGTCGAGCCGGTCATCAATACCGCAATTTGCTCCCAAATCAGGCACAAGATTGGTTCATTGGCTGCAATCGGAGGGAGACCTAAGTAGCCGAACCCTTCGTCGTCGTCGTTACCAGCGGGAGTTGAGACGCGGAGGAGCCAAGAGACATCACCGACGGAGTTTTCTAACTGAGAAATCATTTTCCGGAATGCTGCGGCGGGGATTATGTTGAAGAGACGCATTATAAAGCCGTCGTCTCGGCATCTCTGGACCATCGCCAATGCTTTCTCGAGAACGTTTTCAGTGTCGTCGATGATACGACGCGTGGGACGTTCGTAGAGGTCGGAGCTGGCACGCGCCGCTTGACGGAGAAGAGCAGCGAGCTTCTCCGTCTTGGACTTGATCTCGACGCATTCTTGCTTGTTGATTGTGGCTTCATCTCCGGCTTTCACCACTTGGTCTGCAAGTTGAATCGGTCGCGTCAATATCTGCTTGGCTAGATCACCCATAGATAAACTGCTGTAGATCAACGTAATCAGAATCGGGTTGTTCTTGATTTTAGAGATATTGAAGAAAGATTATAAATTTTTTTTGATAGGTTTGGTCTCTGAAACACGGTTTCGTCATCTCTATGTATTTCTTACAGAACACGCCAGTCGTCGCCGGCTTTCGTTATCGGACTAAATTACTTTAGCCATTTACCAAGTCGTCGTAGCACTTTCTGTTTTTTATATTTGATTATTGATAATATTCTATATGTATGTTATTATACTTATCTGAAATCATATCCGAGTTTGTAATATAAAGTAACATATTCTAAGATGGCAACGAAAAGACAGGCATGCTGAATGAATACAAAGAGACATAATCAATTTCTTCTTCAATACAAAACGACTCTATTTTAATTATTCGATTGTGATTTGCCCCGTTTAAAATTTTATACGATGTTATAGTTTTATGATGCAATATAAAATGATAAACAATTTTTTTTCATTTGGTGGACTATATGAAAATTAAGAAACTTCGATATGGAAAGTTTATGAGTTTTTATTAAACTGTTAAAGATGTGGCTGGATAAACTAATATTGGGTCCCAAGAGAAATCGCATTAATTGGGTAAGGCTATTTGGGTTTTTCTACAAGTCGTGTGTGGCTACATCGAATGTTCAATGTTAAAATCAACCATATTTATTTCTGGGCCATGTTCAATATTAATATTTTCAGAAAGAGGATAATTACAGAACAATCCAATAAAATCACGTAGGAAATTAATCGAAAATGGAATTTTTTCTTCTTAAAACTATACTTTGTAGTTCTCGGTTCTTGTTATTGACAAGAAAAACTTCATTACTTCACCATTAAAGCTATACTTTTTATGTTTATTCAGAACAAAATGAATATATATGATTGGTTCAATAAAATACAACCTTTTTGTTCCTAAACGTGGTTACAATGAATCTATACATGTAATACACTGGAGCACGTCTTTCAGTTAAACGTCGAAAACATAAAAGACGCTGAATCAAATTATATCAACAGTAACAAACATAAGAGGAAGAAGAGTCACGAGTCTGGGGATACTTTTTTTTTTTTGTCTCCTTTTGCCTTTTATTTGTCTGAGAGAGAAAAAAAAACAATACACTATATCTATGGCTTCTAGAAGGATATTGCTACTTGGATTTTACATAAATAAAAATATACAATATTAAGAAAATAGTAATATTAAGTTCCGGAAAAATGAAGAGGCAATAATTTATAGCGAGGAAGATCTAACCACTTAAAACAAAGATGAGTTATTTTCCAGTTTCCACAATCTCGCGGGTCCCTTCTTTTGTCGCCTTTAGGCTCCAATAAACCTAAAAAATGACGTGGATATTATTATTTATTTACAAAGTCATATGTATATAATTTTCAACTTAAGAAAATTATGCATCAGCGTATGTCCCAATAATGCTTCCAAATTCCATCTCACCATGTCTATGATTCAATCTCTTCTTTTTTTTTCCTTTTATATCAGCTAAATGGGTTTATGCCTCAAACTGTCAAAATAAAAATAAAAATTAGTGGACATGTTCACTGTTCACATGTTCTAGAATATCAGTCATCTTGTGGGCCAGAAGATATAATCGCTTATGGATGTATCCTAAATTTTTTTTTTATCAATTGGATGTGTTCTATCAATCTAGAGATTCCTAATTTGAGTATCAAGAGAACTGAGACTAGGCCAAGATGACAGGAAAAATGAACCTGGACATAGTAGATACATGATGAAGTTATGAATCTGCTCCAAACATATTCACACTACTATTTTTTTTCTTTTTTTGGATATTTTTTCATTTGCACTGGAGTTGGATAATTTCGAACCATAAGTTCATGAAGCAAATCATAATCTAAGTTAATCGGCTCTAGATAATAATCAAAAGAAGGAAAGTACATATAACTTTTTTTTTACTATAATAGGATTCACAAGGTTAAAAAAAGACACGTAGATCCTACGTAATACACTATTCATCCTCGTCCGCGTTAGCTTTAATTACTACTATTTAATTACAACGTTACGCCCTGATTTATCGCGTCCTATTTACAACCGATTTATCTTTTTTTTTAAATTCGAATTAACTCGGGCACTGAGTCAACTCGCTACCAGCACTGATCGGTTTCCCAGTTCCGTCCGACGTAACTGCCAAGTCCGGAGGTACCGACGGTCAAAGGACGGCTCCGCCGAAGCATTCTCCGATCGTAGACAGAGCGTTTCTCTGGATCAGAAAGCGTACAGTACGCCGCGTGGATCTTCATGAACTCGTCCGCCGAAGAAGAATTCGCCCGATCGGTTCCCGCCACATCGGGATGGCAGATCCTGGCCAATCTCCGGTAAGCCGATTTGATATCCTGGCTTGTCGCGCCGAGAGGAACCTCCAGAATATCGTAGAGCGAAGCGGTCGCCGTCGTCAATCGCCGCGGGATCTGATGCAATCTGGGCGAATCCTCTGCGCAGGTGTAGGAGCAAGAGGCGGAGACGAGAGGAGGCGAGATCCGAGCTGCGCGGGACGGAGGAGATATCGGGGAGAGAGGCGGAGAAGAAGAGAGGAATGGATGAGCGAAGGACGTTGGAGAAGAAGAAGAAAGCATCTTTGCTGTGAAAACGATGTCGTTCGTGAGTTCTAATTTTCTCTTTGAGTTTTGCGTTGTTCGAGAGAGAGGGAGGGAAAGGACTGAAGAAGAAGAAGAAAAGGAGGGATTTATTTATAGGCGAAGAGGCGATTAGTCACTAATTTCGTGATTAATACTCAATTAGCTTTTTAATTACACACTTTACATAAAGGTTATAAAAGACTTAACAAATACCAAAACGGCAAGTAGGATTAAAAGACGGGTCGGGTTAAGTAGAGTAAAAACGGGTCGGATGCTGTGGGAGCTGAGTCAGATGAAGGAGCTTATCCAGTTGGAATAATTGTAGTAGAGATAAGAATGTACGTAAGATTTTAATTCGTAGTGGCCAAATTGTGCTGTGGCTGTAATTGTTGTCATTTTCACACACAAAAAAAAGTTTTAAAACCAAAACAGTTAAAGAACTAATTTGCACGAAAATATAAATCAAGCTGTGGTTTTTAGTTATTTATTTTAATTATAACTAAATACATGCAACATTTTGATTTCTGTAGAAAATAGCATTATATTTTTTTGATGAAAATTGGATTCTTCTTGCAAAGGATATTTTTTTTTCTTTTTCTTTTTCATTATATTATACTTTGAATGGAGACGTAATTTCGACCATTCGTTGTTTGTTGGATACTGAGAAGACAGAAATAGATTTTTTAGAAGACAGATAAAAGTCTCTCTTATACATTTAAGGATTGCTTCCCACCATACAAACATATTCAATATTTTTGTGAATATTTATTTTTTTCCTTATGGAAATGGAAAACAAGAATTGTAATTCGTGGGGAAATTGTATTCTTATCTCTCATAGATAATTAATGATATCAACAAATCGTTTCTTTAGTAGATTACGATAAAATAAGATGAAATAATAATAAACATATTTTCAAAATTTATCTTCTTCCAGAGATATTATGGTTGTCTCAATCAAAGAAAAGTCTTCTTTTTTTCTTCTTCTTCTGAATATTCATAAAAGAAAAGTAGACTGAATTATTTTATTTCTTTTAGAGGAGGTAATTCAAAAGAACCAGAATCACGGAAATAGATTATTTGGATGTTGTAGTAACCAAATGATCCAAGAATAAGTGTTTTCAAAGATAAAATCACAAAGATTTAAAGCTTTTGTCAAAACCATTACGTTGATATGTCTTAAACGGGACCAACTATGAAAAGAGCTCGTGCCCATTACAATCCAATTCGACTCTCCCTTTAACTCCTTATGTAAAGTCGATCACGTAGAGACTAATGGACCATAACTCGGTTCTAGAAGATTGTGATTGAGTGATTCTTTTAAGCAAACTATTGTAATCATACATAGTCTCTCTACTTCTTCTCCAACCACGTGTTTGATTTATCTTTTTTACCCCAAAAAACAAACTGTTATAGTTTTCATATCGAAATCCAATTGGTGTGGTTAGTGCCGGTCGATTCAATTGTCTTTAGATAAACTTATCTAAATCTTGTGGATCATAACACTTTAAATCTTTCTTTTTTTACTCTTAAACCTTTTAATTGTGAAGGATGATAAATACGTTACAAAAAGAAGCCTTTGTTCTTGGAGACTTTTGACATTTTCAAAAGCCAAGTTTCATAACTTTTTTACTTGTATAAAATTGAATAAAGCAATCGTAAGTGACGCCCTAGATTCGTGGGTGACACATTCCCTTCCATAAGCATTTTGTGCTTTATCATCTTCCATTTTAATATAAATTATAATAAATAAAAACATACTTACGTTACACATACATACGTATACGCGTAGACGTATATCCATGTGACTTATAAAATACGTTATAATTATATTTCTGCAACTTGGGACATTAGTATATCACCATAGAGATATTTACATGCGTTACGAAGCTAAAAAGCTAATCACATTAAAAGAATCAATACATTAGTATAAAATGAGGACAAGAGAGATAAAATGATAGAGACAGGAACGTGGAAAGAAGCCAAATCCAGCAGCTTTACACCTTGGTTAAGACTTAAGACCCGAGAGATAGATAATATTAACTATATACCGACATCGTTGAGGTTATACAGTGTACCTGAGCTCAGTAGATTAAATCCTTCGTTCCTGAATACTAAATTAGTCTACTAACCATTCACATGGCTCATCATGTTTGATATCATCATAACTCGTTCACTTGTCTCTGAATTTTGATGAAGCCCATTTGAAGTAACCACAGTTTGCTTCTGGATTAGAGGAAGGTCCCTGGAAGAAATGTAGATCTTAGAGTATAATTTTCACGGTTAAAAATACTTTGTTTTTGTTTTTTTTACCTCAGCTCGAGAGCAGACATAGAATCTGCGTCCAAATGTGGGACCTGCTTTTTTTACAACCCGAGCAACACAAGCTTCTTTATGTCCTTTGCAGAGAGGTATACTGTTTTGCATTAGGTTCTGTATTCTTTGCCATTCCATTAAAGCTGCATCATTCTTTTGTTTAGCTGTAGAACCGCTTTGGTCTTGTTCCTGTGTTGAAGTAGTCAGTCCGCTGTTTTCTTTGGTGGAGACATTCGGTTGTGTGATGCTTTCGACTTGGGGGCTGTGACTTGAAACACAGGAAGCAGAATTCTCGATGGTTAACTTTGAGTTTGTACTGAAAAACGACTTGAGCGAAAGCTGAGAAGATTGGATCTTCCTTGCCTTTTTCTTGTTTCCATCTTTAGAGATATTCTCAGCTCTCCCTGATGATACAAATATTCTATCATTAGTGGAACCACTCGATTCCGTGTTTACTCTCCAAGTGGAATTTTCCCCCAAAGAACAAGATTTCTCCACAGTTTCTAAACCGCAGTTTCTGAGTGGTCCTGTCGAGATCTCTCCACAACTTGGCACCGCGTTACTTTCACTCGATGATGAACATGAAACCTCAATGGCTTTGGCTTGCTCAATGGCTTGCCTTTTCATAAACACTGACGCTGTTACAGATTAAAAAACGAGTGAAGAAGCTGAAAATGCGAGATACAAATATGAGAAAGAAATAAGTTGATAACTTCAATCAATCCATAACAGCGGAATGAATTTAAGTGTCCTGTACCTAGAGTTTGCTGAAAACCGTAAATCATGGGAAGATATCTTGAAGCTAATGGAGGTGTGCTGTGTTCGGGGATGTCAGGCAAATCATCAAAACTAGTGAATACAGGTACATGGTCTGATCCCTTTAATTTTATACCCAATCCACCTTTCCACCTGTAGTGTTCACAAGTTCGATTCACATACTAAATTTGAGATCAAAGTAAAAGTGAGATGTACATGAAAAAAGTAATCACAAGTAGAGTTGAAACACTCACATAGGATAATTGATAAATATGTAGAATTACCTTGTTGGCATATTTTCATTCTTAAACCGCTTATACTCTGTTAATATGTCACATTCCTTGACATGGCAAGCAAGAAAACTATGGCCCTGCTGATCTCCGTGTTCATGCAGGCATGATCCAGCAACTAAGATATGATCAATTCTTGAACCATAATTAAATTGTTCTGCTCCGCTACTTGACGACCAACATGTGAATGCATCTTTCCTGTTAGAAATCCAGAAGGAACCACTCAATGATTCACAGAAAACTCAAAAGAATGCAATCAAATATTGGAAAAAACTAAATATGGATGGCTCCTTCACCTTTCAGGATGTTTTGATCTGAAAACATCAGAGAATGAGCCTCCACGTCCAACTAGTAGAGATCTAAACCATTTCCTGAATCTGCACTTTTTTTTATTGACATGAAATGAGAAATCTAATAGAAATAAAGTCTTTTGAGTAAAGCAAAATAATTTAAGCCGATCATGAGTATCAGTGTTTACATACTCGTTTTTCTCGAAATCAGCCCCAGCTTCACATCTATCCATAGCAAACGGAGCAATGTTGAGATCCCCAACAACAAATACCCTTTTTCCTTGACGCAGAAGACACTCCCATCTTCTCTACAATAAAACTAAGAAACAATTAACCCAAAAAGTCGAGGTACCTCATTGCTATATTCAGAAACCGATAGACTTACCTCTAAAATATCATAGAACCGATGTTTAAACTCGATCCTCTCAGCATCATCAGCAACAGCTCGCGGTCCATAGACATTGAAAACAACTGAAAAAACCCATAGACATATAAAAGGTTGCAAAGATGCTTTCGTTTACACCTAAAGGAATTAAACATCAAAAAAAGAAAAGATTTTTGAGTCATACCAAAGTGGCCGTGATCAGTTATAACGCACCGTCCCTCTTGGTCAATCCTAAGAAGCACTTCTTTCTCATACTCCTCAAGACCTTCAGCTATTGCAGACGTTTCATTCTTCCCACCTCGCGACTTACTGTTTATAAGACCGGTGAAGCCTTCTTCCGCAGCTACAGGCAAAGCAATCTCACAGCTTGAAGACACTGACTTTACCCTGCAAAACGTTGCTACACCTGCGAATACAACAACATAAAAACTCCAAAATGTCCTCTTTTTTCTCAATTTTTTACTCAAAGTCCACCGAAGATGCTTACCAGAATAACCAGTACGACCTTTCTCACAAGTACGAGTGCAGGAGAAAAACGATTCATACCCATCAGCTATCGTCAAATCCGCTGTTAATTCTTGCCTCCTAAGTTTCGTTTCCTAGATTCAAAATCCAAACTTGAACTATTACGGATTCATCAGGAAACAAACCGAAGAGAACGATTGAAAACTTTTTGAATCAAATGTGACATTGAAGTAAAACCTGGAAGCAGATGATATCAGCGTCAAATGAATCGAGGAGTTTGAGAAGAGAATCAAACTGCGAAACTCGTTGCCTAAGGCCATTAACGTTGTAAGTTACTAACTTCATCCTCTCTTCTCTTCTCCCACCAAAATTCGACAAAGATCCTCCCTTTTAGGTAAAAACTAAAAACTAAACAAAAGTTTTGATTAAAAATTGGATATTGTGACGTTGGACGGTTGAGATCTGAGCAAATAAAAGTCAGTAGAATCAACGGTCGATGAACTGTAACCGTCTGGACTAATAGTCTGTACTGGATGTAGTGTATGGCATCTCTTCAATGGTGGCGCGTGGGGAGCACAAGTTATTGATTTGCCTCGTCGGCGTCCACCACCATTATCGCCGGATTTTTATATACTAACGAAGAAGAAGAAGAAGAAACCAACTTATCTTTGATCTCTTTCTCTCTCGCTCACTCTCTATATCTTTCTCCGAGCAGTTTTTTTTGACGCTGCAATGGATAAATCGAAGAAGCCGAAAACTTCCTCTGAATTCTCTTCTTCTGATGAGTCCTCAGCTTCTTCTTCTTCTTCTTCATCGGGACATACTCTCAGGTTTTAAGGCTTCAAAATGGATTCCTAAATGTAAAAATCACCTTTTTTTTATAGTTTCGTTTAGTGTTTTTTCTTTGTGAAATCTCAGTTCTGAGAAAATGGTGGAACTGAAGAAGGAGCCACTTTCTTCCCGGAAAATTCAAAAGGCAGACCGAGAGAAAATTCGTAGAGATAAGCTTAACGAACAGTTTCTTGAGCTTGGAAATGCACTAGGTATATATATATCTCAAAAAGATGAACAGAGTTATTTCAAAGTCGTAAACTTTTTCTTTTATATTGAGACTAATGGTTGCTGCAGATCCCAACAGGCCTAAGAGTGACAAAGCTTCAATTCTCATTGACACAATAGAAATCCTGAAAGATCTAATGACTCAAGTCAATAAACTAAAGGCTGAGTATGTCACACTATCTCAAGAGTCTCGTGAGGTGATGGTTGATTTAACTTCTCTCCAAATGCTCTTACTATTAGATTCTACTTGAATCTGAAGATTTCACCATCTTCCGGTTTGTTTTTGACCCATTGCTAAGCAGCTAATTCAAGAGAAGAGCGAGCTGAGAGAGGAAAAGACATCTCTTAAATCCGATATCGAGATTCTAAATTCTCAGTATCAGCATAGAGTCAGAACTATGGTCCCATGGATTCCACATTACACTTATCCTATCCCTGTAGTAGCAAGAACTCAGGGTCCTGTCTCAATTCAGCACCTTTCTTCGTCTTCTTCTGGTGCTTCAAACAAACAAGACTCCAAAAGCCAGTCTTTGGATTTGAATCGGAATAGTAACCACTCGGATAAAAAAGATGATGTTGGTTTAGAGCTTGAGCTTAAGATCCATGCCTCTTCTTCAGCTCAACATGTGAGTGATTTCTTCAATAGATTTGACCAACACAAGCTCTTTCTGTGCTGTTCACATGTATATTTCAAGGATTAACCAAAGTTTGCTCCCATGCAGGATGTTTCTGGAAAAGAAAACTCGACAACCGATAAATGTTTTGAAGCTGTTCAGAGGAGTTCCCTGGGGTAACTTAAAATAACGTTTTGAAGTCATAAACCGGTAACTGTAATTCCCCTGCCAAATAAGCCAGTCAAGTAAAACTTTGTGAAGCCTGTGTTTAACACCATGATTGAGAGAAGTTACTCAATAATTCCACTATATATCTCAATGGTTATAGATTATATCCGTGGTTAACTATGTATTATATATTATCACAAGCAAATAAAACACAAAATCATTTGCTCAGATAGGTTCCTAGTTTCTACACTAGATGAAAGCTACACATCCTTTTAGCATAGAGAACAAAGTCATTTGCAACGTCACTATTTATGATTTATGACCAATGTTATATAAGACAACAAGCATGTTGTGAGAATCATTCCCAAACCTGACTACCAGATGGTTGATCCTCAGTATCCAATATAAAAATCCCATCTAGCCTCTATACCATTTTCTTGATTCGAACAGCAAAAAGAAACAAAAAAACAGATGGCGACTATAAATAATGTTTTCTGTATATGAGAGAGACCAGAGTTTGTGATTTGGGAAATCCAATCTTCATCTCTGTATTTGTGAAGTGTAAGTAATTTACATATTTCGAGAAAGCTGGTAACCAGGAGGGCTTTTAACATTTCTTGACTTGAGGCTTGCAGATCTCAAGAGTCTGCGAAACTCATGGATGCTAATTCTCCCATCTTCATCGACGTCAGCCTCTTCAAGAAGTGGTTCGATGGAGCCTTTCAAACCCGTTTGCTGCAAGAGAAAAAATAAATCCTTGGTTCTAACAAAACAAGGGTGAAAATTGAGGGAGTATGTAAGAAGTATGAGACTGACCAATCGAAGTTCCTCGGGTGTTATAAACCCATCTTTGTCTATGTCGAACTTCTCGAATGCTGCTCTTGACCTCTGTTGCCACTTCTCAGAGTCATGCTCCTCTAGTTGATTCACGTGCAAAGTAGCAACCACAAACTCAGTGAAATCCACCAACCCATCAGTGTTGCTATCGATCTGCAAAGACAGACGGATTTTGGATTAGACGCTCCTCACCCGTGGAAGCGGCTAAGCGTTCGTTATCACTCTGTGACTTACTGCTTGAAGAATCTCTGCAACTCTTGCATCCTTCAGTTTCCAAGGAAGATCTTTCGCAAGAGCCTGTGAACATGATAAAAGAAAAAGGTTGATACGTTTATGCAGTTGTCTCTTGAATTGCTTACGTGTGTTGCGGTTTTTGTTTTCTTCTTACCTGCCTCATCTCCTCAAGGCTAATGGAACCGTTCTTGTCAATGTCAATCGCATCAAACTGGTCTCTGAGATCATCCAGCTCATCCTCATCAATTGTCGTCGCCAGAGCCTTTCAAAAACACAACTCAAGTAAAGCAAAAATTCAGAATTGAAGTTTCATATGAAACACAATCTCACTCTTTGTTTCTTCTTTATTACCCTCAGAGCGATCTGTTTAAGACGGCTGAATTTCACAAACTGACGCATATTGTTGAGAACAGATATGTCTATTGAATCTCCGAGGCCTCGCCTCCTTCTCTCACCCATGGATGTGCTGCAAAACGTCAACCACCAAATCCAGAAGATCAGTAAATATAACCAAAAACGTTGCAAAATCTATGGCATTTGCGTATGAAGAATCACATACATAACGCTTGAGCTGCCGTTAACCGTGCTCGCGGCTCCTTTACTAACAACTTCTTCACGAAATCTTTGGCACCGTTGCTAATAGTTGGCCACGGGATTGAGCTGAAGTCAGGTTTTTTTCTCATGACCTGTTTTTTCATCGCAGTATAAACACCTCCATGAACAAACATATCATAGTTTAGATCGCTTTAGATTGGTTGGTTTTCGCAGAAGATTACTACACCTCATTGAATATTCCGTCTTGTGTTTTATCCCAGAAGGGTCTTCTTCCGCAAAGCAGAATGTAAGTGATGACTCCGATACTCCAGACGTCTGATTCGGGTCCTGACCTACGTTTCAGCACTTCAGGTGCAACATAATACGCGCTTCCGACTATGTCCTGGAATTTCATTCCTGCCATTTTCACAAAACCGTCTCCATATTTCATCGTCCTGAGAAGAGACAAGAGTTGAGAAGTGAAGCACTTGAAACATTTACCTGGCTTTATGAAATCTGACAAACCGAAATCTGTAGCCTTTAGAGACGAATCTTCTTCTGTCGATTTGAACAGAAAGTTCTGAGGGAGAAGAGGGTAAAAGGAAAGACTCTTGTTAGATGACATGAGGAAGATCTTTTCACCATGGATCTGCAAACTTTTTAGGCATCAGATCAAACCATACCTACCTCTGGCTTCATATCACGGTGAACCAAACGGCGTAAATGACACTCAGCTGCAACTTTCAACATTTGTCTCACCACAACCGCCGCATCTTTCTCAGTGTAACGGCTATCTTTCCTGGAAACATAAACACATAAATTGACTTGAGGTAGTTTCCCAAATGTTTATTTTCGACAGAGACTTTAAGCATTCTTGTTAACACAGACTATTATTACTCTTACTTAGCTAATATTCGATCTAGCAATTCACCACCTTCGCATAGCCTGAGAAAAGAAAAATCCAACAAACAGAGCTGATTTCAGATGTCTTGCAGCACAAGAGAAAGATGATAAAAGAGAGACAAACTTGAGGCTTACTCCATAACTATATAAACATAGTTCTTGTCTTCAAATACATCGTGAAACCCAACCACATTCTCATGCCCACCTAAAGCTTGTAGTATCTTAACCTCCCGCTTCACATCTTCGACTTCAATCGGTAGAGTCATCTAGAAAACAAATTACCCGAAAAATTTAGACGAACTTGGTATGAAACTATGAAAACAGAGCTTACTTGACAAAAAAGAAAGAAAAAACAAACAGAGCTTTTTAGTGTCAAGCATCCGATTATAAAAGTTTGGATTTCTTTGAATTCCAAATAAAAAATTGTGGATCTTCAGCACATTAACGAAAAAGGGGAAACAAGAAGAATGGTGAATCCAATGATGTTTTTACCTTGGCCTTATCAATTCTCTTGACAGCGACACGATCGCTGTTGTTGTTATCAGTGGCAACGTAGGTAAAGCCAAACTGGCCGTGTCCGAGTAATTTCCCGATGGTGTATCGATTATCAAAATCCTTGGCGTACCCAAAATCCATGCGCTTACCGTACGGGATCCCTCCTCCGTGCCTCCATTGGATCTTGTTGTTTTTCGTCTTCTTGTTGTTTTTATTACAAACCTCCTCTCTTGCCTTCCCCTGAGGTCGCTGCTTTGGCGTCGGATTACGGTTCCGCCGACTGGTGCCATGTCGGATGGCCTTAGGAGAAGAGAAACAGAGACCCATGATGCTCTTGGAGGGTCTGTTTCGGGTCTCTAATGGAGAAGAACTTCACAGAAATGCCGGATTGAGAATGAGCGAGACATTGAGACATGGAAGGAACAAGGGTTGGCTCTTTAGAACATCAAATTTGACATCTCTGTTACCTTTGTAGATACTCTTTGATAATTTTGTGTCAGTAAATTTCGTAGACAAACGATCTTCATAGCCGAACTACTTATTTGGCAGTCATTATTACTTTTATATCTTCATCCATTCGCCTTTCATTTCGGTTATTGTTGAAATCATAATATACAGTAACCATATATGCTTGCGAATTGGCGTAGAGGAAACTTTTCACTTTTTTTTTTACTTTGAAGATTGGAAAGTTTCAAGACACATCCAAAAGAATCCCCTCGAGAGTTTGAACACATTATAAGGTTAACTATTTACAAACCTAACCAGTTCAAACTCAAATTCTACCCCAAAGTTGGTTAGAAGTTTCCTCCAAAGCAAAGTCAGAACCAAGGGTGCCATGTTGGATCCATCATACAAAGGTTGCGAGGCGACAAAGCTGCTTCCACCAATTCATTCACACCTCTTTGCACAGACTGTGGCGGCTCAACCAAGTTCTCATCCTGGCAAAAACAACCGGAAGATATCAGATTCATCTGTTCAGAAAATGGACAAAACCCTGTTTTTGAGTTTTTATGAGAATGTTAGTAGCATCAGATACTAGGTGGAGTTGTAAAATAATGATTGTACCTCTTCAGAGAAATACTGTGGAGCTATTCCTTTGATTCGCCTAATTACATCGTCTACGTTTGAGTTAACTTTATGCTTGAGCTCTGCCGAGCTCAAAGTAGCAATTCCTGTAACAGGAGGAATAGGCATTCCGAGAGGTCTTCTTCCAAACCAAGACAGAAGCTCATCGCGGAAGAACATGGCTAATTGATATCGGAGATGTTCTTTTTGCTGAAATATTTCAAAAGAGAAGAAGAGGTTAGATGCCAAATGATTTGCTTGCACCACTCAAGCTGTGGTATTTTTCTTATTACCTTGGAGGAGAAAACCGCTTGAGATGCAGAACACATGTTTGACATGAGAGGGCCTTCGACACCAAAATGAGAGAAAAATGCCTGCATGTTTCTTGTGAGGCGGAAAGGCACAGGCTCATTGAGCTCGACCATCCCATAGGAGTCATAAGCTGGATGAAAATCTGTCTGCAACATTTTTCCAGTGTTTTTCGCGAATAAGATCTTGTTTGGGGATCTCCCACCGATTTGTAAAATGAAAGACATGAAATTGGAGACAGCTAGCTGGACAGCGAACTGCTTCTTGAAAGCCCAAAGGTGGCTTCCACTCATTGATGTCTTGTAAATATACTGAGAAAATATATTGTCGTTGACTATGTTCTTTGTGATTTCACCATAAGCATGTAGCCGAAGATCTCCAATTGCCTCTGGTGAGATTTGCCCTGAGATAGCTTGATTGAGTGTCTCCTTGAAGTAGGTAATAGGAAGATCCGACTCTCGACCATTCCTTCCACAGTGATTCTCATAAACCTCAAGGAAAGTGTTGTACATGAGATCATCCTCAACCATTCGGACCTGAAACTCAAATTGTTAGCATGCCTAGAGAGATTAAGCTACTTGTATCATCGACAACCAAAAGGAGAACTAGATTGATTACGCAAAGTTTCAGGGAAAATCTTGTAGAATAGAACCGCACATAAATACTGATTGAATGAAACATCAACCGAAAAGAACCAAAAGGGGAACTAAGCTGAATTTTTTTAGGCATACCTGAGACCACACAGGAATTATGATTGGCGTATGGATTCCAATATGGCGTCTTCTTGACTCTTTATGCTTATCAAACATTTGGTTCATCACTCGGAAAAGCTGAAAGATTCGTTCATCACTCCTTGCATTAGGAGTCAATGATGTTTGAACAATGAAATGCTTTTGCAAGCCATCAGAGCCAATAAGAGTCAAACGTCTGCAGCTGCTTCCATGCCTTCGTACAATTTCTATGTCTGCTCCAACCCTATCCAACTTTACTGTATGATCAGGTGCAACTTCCTGGGCCGTACATATCATTAGTTTCGCTCACAGCGCAAAGGGAAAAGAAGTAGAATGAAAGGACACAACTTGTATAATTTACTTCCACTCTAGAGAACGCAGGGTAAACACAAGACGAGGATAACAACTTACCTGGTCAGCGAAGTACTGTCCTGGTATCTCCACATCAACAACATTGAAGTCACGCAGAACCTTGCTCTCGTCTTCCAATCTCAACACAGCTGGGAACCTGTCTTCAACATTGCTCTGAAGAATGCTTTTCCACTCTTTCAGTTTTTTTGTCAGATCTGCTAGTGTGACAGGGAATGAACTACATTCTGGATCCAAGTCATCCTCGAAACCCTGTTTGTATTCTCTCACAAATTCAACATGCTTGGTGACAGCATCTGCAGAAAAACAAGCTCTGCATACACCTGAGAGTTCTTTCTTGAGCGGTTGCGGAACTTCAGCAGTGGTGGCAGTTGGATATTTGTAACATCGATGCAACAAAGCATTCACGACCGCGAGAAGTCTTTCTTCTGGTAAAGTAACAAACCTCGATCCTATTTCTGTGAGAAGAATCTAAGAGGAATAGACATCATTAGATTATTCAAGTAAAGAAGCAGGGAACATACAATTGAGTCAAAATCTGAATCAAAGCTACTTGTACCAGACAATAATTCTATTCTCTTTTTTTTTTCAAAATTAATCTTTACGATGAAATATTGTATTGAGAGAATTTACATAAATTAGAGTATACTCACAAACAGAATACTACCTCAAGTTCACTGGCCAAGTTGGTATGTTTACTCCTAAGAGTTTCCATAATATCCTTTGCCGCATCGAAAGCACCAGCAGCAGAGATTGCCAACGAAGCACCACTCCGTATTGCTGCGTTGTGGCTATTCTCACTGATAGTTGAACTGCTTTGGTTCATAGGTTGATCATTCCCTGGATGCACATTGTTACCCACAGTGGAATGATCATTTTCTTGGGAATGTAGGTTACTACCGTCATGGGTTCCAAGAGCCTCACTACTTTGAGCACCTTGATGGATTTGAGTTTCTGATGACAAATTACCCCCACCATGACCCGCAACATTCTGCTGCATTCTTTGGGCCAAAACCACTCTGCTAAGTTCAGATTTATTTACTGCATCGCGGCGCTCAAGTAAGTATGTGCGGAGCCAGTAATAGAGAGCCTGAAATGAATAACAGTCTCATATTCAGATGAAATGATCAAAAAACGAGTTCATCTAAGATATAAAAGGAAATTACCTGCGGGAACACTGCAGCAATTTTTAGTAGAACCAGTTTGCAATGGGGTGCTTCTGTTCGCTGCAGGGAAAGCAACAGCTGCGGGATCCAAGAGAGCCACACCCAGTAAGGTACTTGGTCCAAGTGTTTATCGAATATCCTACCAACAGGCTCACTTGCGGTGTCGAAACTAAGAAGATAAAGAACACGAGCCATGTGACTTCTGGAATTGGAAACTCCAAATCTTATACACTGAAGAAAGCAGCTGACAGCATATTCTAGCCAGATTTCATCTTCTGTTTCTTGATATGCCTGCGAAACGAAAGTAAAATATATTATCTACTACGAGCAGAGGGGGAATGTTAATACCCCAGGAAAAGAAGCAGCATCTAATCATAAGAAATACCATGTCACAGTAATTTCCCCAGCTTATCCATCCTTTGGGTAGATTCTTGAATAGGGTGATTGCATTGGAATATGCAATATTAGCAGCTTCAGTGTCATTTAACTTCAAATGAAAATCCCCCTTTAGACGAAAAATCTCTGCCTTGTTCTTCGCTAGAAAGAACTCCAAATTTGTGCTATTAACCAGATTAAGACCCGTAGCAAGTTCTCCTTTCGTTTCCAGATAAGCTTTTGCCTGCTCTTTAATTTTAACAAAGGCTTCCTGCATACACGAAGGAGGTGATGAAGACAACTTCGAAAATAACAATATCTCAGGCCCCAAAATAAAAAGACACAAGGAAAGAAAACTTATTTTATAGGGTCATGGAAAAGGATGAGGATGCATACATGCTTCAAATATCTCATTAGTTAATGTGTGGATTTACAACTATGCCAAGAAATATTTTAATAAACTAGGTAAAGATGAAAAAACCAAAAATCAAAATTAATGTGAAAAGTACATGTCTATAGAATTATGCAATTGAATGAACTTTGCCCAAATTCTAATAAGGTAAAGATATCAGAACTGTACCTGTACTTCCATTTGTGAGTGTCCATACATTTTGTCAAGTATATGAACACAGACATCATAAAGCCCTTGTTTCCGTG
The DNA here is from genome assembly GCA_000218505.1 of Schrenkiella parvula. Taxonomy (NCBI): domain Eukaryota; kingdom Viridiplantae; phylum Streptophyta; class Magnoliopsida; order Brassicales; family Brassicaceae; genus Schrenkiella; species Schrenkiella parvula. The sequence goes on along the minus strand of CM001193.1, from coordinate 16,659,695 downwards.
CTATCCTAGCAAGCTTATTGACGTTCCATGCTTTGTCACGATAACCAAGGTGATGAAGTGGAGTATTTGAAGTTATAAAGTCCTTAAATGCATCAATGACAATGTTATACACTTCATTCCTCCACTGCAGCATATCATACCAGACAGTCATGTTGTCCCATTCATTTGGAGTCCTCAGCCTCCAAGTCTCAAGAATGTCCTTCAGATCTGCATATTGATTTCCCTGTCCACCAACAGCAGCATTTCCTGAAGCTTTACTCCCATTTGCGATGTCAACATAAATTCTAGAAGACTCTTGCACCTCCACTAGTTGTTGGAATTGCTGCAGTAGAGGCACTCTAGCCTCAAGAGACATTTCAGGTAACTGCCACCACTGTTCCAAAGCAAGATCAACGCCTTTCCCAACTATTTTTTCAGCATCTCCGATGCCGTTTGCATTTTTTTCATGAAGGGCAAAACAAGCTTGGACCAAAAGAAGCTTCGGCGTCTCTTCAACTTGTCCCTTTGGTATAAATGGTATCACATGATCCTTCAAATGTGCCCAATCGGATACTTTCCAAAGACTATCAAACAGAATTTCATAATTCTCAGTGCTTTTTCCAAAATCTACCAGGGCATCCCACTGACCAAGTTGAGTGGCACAGTGTAGCCATTGCTCCTCCCACAGGCACATTTCAGCCTTTGGTACTGTGTTATTGTAAGTGCCTTGGGTTGCCTTAACCATCGCCTGATAAAAAAGGCTCTGAGCACGCTGCCAAAAACCATGTTGAACCATTGAAAGCCCAGCTCTCGATTCGGCAGTGATGGACTTATTCTTCCACAATCCAAATCTCCTGTCTTCTTCATTTAACAAACGATAAAGCTCAGCAAGAGACTCGGCACATTTTGAGTCATTCATGAACAGCATGACATGGGTCTCTAGCAAAGACAATGCGAGATGCCATGCGTTGTACGTTTTTCCGATATATTTGATAACCTCACTAGGCATCCTAGGTTGAGGGTGACTCAATTGAAGACCTTCCAGAAGTGCTTGCACAACATTTGGCCTTCGTCCTTGCTGCTTCTTGTGGTAGTCCTTTGACAGGAGATTAATCATAGGTTTAGCCAAAGCTATGTGCTCTTCCTTGTGTAGGGTTGCCCACACAATTGGAAATACTAGCACCCACAAATGATAAGCAACATTGGCGTCTGTGTGAGCCAGCTCCCTTAAAGGGATAACAACATCAGCCACCTATAGCGGGAAAAGAGTACATACAATTTGTTTAGATCAATCAAGCTTCTGATGAGGATAAAAAATAAAAGAACTTAAAATAAATAACTATTTTTTATTTAACAGGACATAAGAAAGAACCATAAAGACTGAGCAATTTTTTTTAGTGATTTGCAATCACCTGAAGTTTGCTTGCCGCGTTAAGAAATTGTGCATGCTTCTGAACAATGGCATTAAACACTGAAGCAACTTCTTCAGGTCCCTCTGGCATAGCAGGTGGTTGGTGGTGTACTCCAGGATTATGTGAAGGCAAAAGTGGTCCTACCCTGGCAGAATTAGGTGCTAGAGTAATTGGCTCCGCCTCGATTAAGATGGCTAGGAGGAGATCAAGACCCTGTTTGAGCCAAAAGGCATCACTCATAGCTTCCCAATCTTGGTTTTGAATAATGTACTGCAACCGTGCGAATAAATTTTTTCCAAGAGACTCGTGGTATAACAAAAAGAACTTCCTTCGCATCTCAGGATCCCTTGCCCTTAAACCAAGCATGGAATGTCTTTCCACTTTTAGAGAAATCTCTTGTCGGAGGGCCAGTGGATACCTATTAGTGAAACAGATGATATCATACCTCTCATAACAAACTTTGAAGTAACTCAGCAAAAAACTAGAAAGCAAAAACTTACTTCGTCGAATCGGCACAAAGTCCATATAAAAGCTGAAGATACGCCTTATCCCACTCTTCCAAAGCAACAGATGAGAAGTGCTGCTTATCAACCTGTGAAAGCTTCTGAAGAAACGAAATTATCTCCTTCTGGGTAAAAAAAGCACCAGAGGACCCAGATGAACCTATCTTTCCGAAATCATCCTCAGCCCACCTTTTTAACATGTCTAGCACGCAGAGAAGCACGCTAGAATCAATGCCCTTTTCTAAAAGAAAAGTGCTCAATATTTGAGTCACGGGTCTTTTGCAATCTGCCAAAAGCATAACCCTTTCATCAATAAGTTCCAAGACCAATTTTATATTAGATATGACTGCCCCAACATCAGCAGTTTGACGAGAAGAAGTTGCTGCAGAATCTGAATCTGTCCGCTGGATCTGGAAAGGGAAAGAAAAAGGCCACCGGAGTAAGCCACAATTAGGCAACATGCAATGGACACCTAGTTACTAAATTGAATGTTAAGGTAGGGAAAGTTTCAGGAGCTGGCAAAAGAGATAGAAAATAATATCTTTGAATTTGATGCGTCAGAGTCGAAAGGTGATGAAAGAAGGGAGCAAATATAAAATCTAAAATCTTACAAGCCATGAATGAAAGTGCTGCATAGTTATTTAGACACACTAGATATTCCAATACGCTGTCGATATGAAGTGGTGACACCCACGTAAAATCCATTTAAGCTCAAATGAGAAAGAAAACAAGGATGCGACTTTATCCCTTTAGAAAAAAAGGTAGCTATTAATGAAGAATAACTTACTTGTCTAGGATGAGCACCCGATGCTAATCCCAGATCTCGCGAAAGACGTTGAAGGATACGCACCAGTACATACGGATCAACAAAATTTTTCTGTACCTCTGCCAAAGTTTTGAGGACAATAAGTACAAAGCTGATTGACCCGAGAGAGTTATCATCACCAGGAGTTTGTGAAGCAGCATGTACATGTTTCTGTATCAGTTCATTGACTTTCTGATATAATAGCTTTATGCCAGGAGGTGTACTAACTCCATCCTGTGGAAAGGCGACGATGACCATCTTCAACAAAGAGCATAACGATTTACCAGCATCCAACATCTTATGTTTGAAACACAGCTCAAGAAACTGGTAAAGAAAAAAAAGTTAACACGAGGCAGAAAGCAGAAATGTTTCATATATTAAGGTAAAGCTTACTGCAACAAGTATACCTGTGATATCTGGCTGATGTTGTTTTTAATGAAAAGATGCGGCTGCTTCTCGAGAACCTTGTTCATGACATCCAAGCCCTGAGCAAGTGCTGTTGACGGATCTGACTGAGAAGGGGACATGCTGCTTAGCAGCTTCTCTAAATAGTTAAACTTGACGTTCGCATTTGGCCAGACTTCCAAAGCTTGTGAAAGAAAATCTAAAGCTTGTTTGTACATAGTGTTGGCTTCCCTGTCCTTAGCCTCAACGACCACTGCTACCTGTTCAAGGAAGAGATAGGAAATTTAAAGTACAGTAATAAACAGAACTTAATTAATAAATGAGTTATATAGCTCGAACAATGTCCCATACAACTAACGTAAGTCGAAACTAGAGGTGGTCAACAAGGTCGAGGACTTAACCAGATCCAAAATGATCCAGATGATTCTAGAAATCCTAAAACATTATTAGTTTATTCCTGAAGGAAAAAGAGACGGAAAACTACCTCTAACAAAACCTACGATCCACATAACCTCATTATAGAATTCTATGCAGAATATTGCTGCAAGACTGCTACTGCCAACGTCATCTCTTTAGAAAACAAAATTTCTCAGGGAAGAAGGGCTCTGTACAGAACTCCTCCCCCCCCCCCCGCCCCCTAAATTAAAAAAAAAAGGAACCAGCAAGTGGTAGAAGGTAAGAGGTAGGTGTAAGGCCTTACTCTTATAAGAAAGTTGATGATTAGTTCCTCCATAGCAGCATTTGGCTTGAATTCCTCATCAGGTTGGGTAGTAGATCCAGAAGTTTCTACATTGGGGATTGATGCTGCCCCACCAGGTGACATTACAACACACAATGATTGGAGACCAGATTCAATTTTAACTTCTTTACTTGGGTCTTCGGATATGGAAGATCCATCTGTTGAGAGCTTAGGATCCGCACTGGATGAAGGATGTAACCCATCAGTAACCTCACTGGTTGCATCGGCATCAATAACCATTTTAATTTCAGTCTGTCTTTTCCTTTCCCAGCTAACAACCAGTCCAGCAAGTTCGATTGCGAGCCGTCTATTTTCTCCTGTAGTGTTATATGGTAAACCTAGACGACTTAAGGAATTCACCATCTGAGGTACAAACTGTGCTCTACCGCTGTAAAACAGATCCGAGTGCCGGACAATGAGTTGGAAGATGTGGATCAAATTTTGAAGTGAGTGACCCTCCTCCACCATAATTCTTTTTGTATATCTTATCCAAATAGGCATTCTTGAATCTCCAAGTGGAAGCCTTTTAGGTAATGCTGGCATTAGAATATCCAGGGCTTGCTTAACTAGCATCTTATTCTCAGGCTGGCATGTCCTAAGAAGTGCAACAAAAACCTATGTACAGTTGACAAAAACATTTGTATCACCGGATTAGATGGGGGAGCATTGTTACGCACGTGATTGCTTTGAGGATCTAAAAGAATAAAATAAACTACACTCATTCAAGAAGTTCAAGTAATTTTCCTTTTTCCACTCTTCCATAAAAACAATAAATATCATCAACATAATGGTAGAAAAATTTGAAATGATACCTGCAGAATGATTTTCTCCGGAGCCTGGTAAGCATCCAAGAAGTGGCAAACATTAACAAATGCCCACTGTTTACTGGCGCTATCTTCCCGTTTGAGATGATTCCATCCAAACTTGATGAGCTCTTTTCTATGATGAACCAGATCACCCTGAAGATATTTCAGAAGTAAAGTAGCTAACTGCAAAAGTTCGATCCTCAAAGGTTCGTCATATTCAGCAGAAACCTACAAAATTTGAGATCGATTAACAACAAAAATTTTAATGCATAATAAATCAGAACAACTACAACAAGACCATGTCAGAAATAGCAACTTGGACAGATTACTACCATTACCATCAAGAAAACTTTACAGCAATCTTCCCCCACCCAAAAATTTTAGTTGCTTAGGGGAGAAAAGAAACATACCTCTTCAGGGGGGTCAAGAAGCCTCTCAACAATGGTCTTCACTATATTAGGGTCAATAACTTCCCAAGTTTGGCCGTTTTGGAAGGCATGGGAAAGCATTGGAAGAATGAGCATTTGCAGTGCCTGAACTAGATGATCATTGCCGAGTTGTTTTGTATCAAAAAGGTTTAGAAAATGCAAAACAATTGCTCTTTTCATGTTGGGCGGATATTCTTCTACAACCTAATGAAAGGACCCAGTTATTCTACTAGAGCTGCAAAAATATGAGAATTAAGCATATGAAAGAGAGAGGGTAACTAAAATTTCTGGAGAAAGGTACCTCAATAATGTAAAACTCCCTCAAAAAGGTGTAATCAATACGACTATGGAACAAGAAAATAGAGAGAACATCGAAAAGAATGTTCACTTCAGATTTTTCATGTCGTAGATAATTGAGGAAGCACTTGACAAGCCACTTGCTCTCTTTTACCTGCAAGTTTGAGAGAAAAAAAGATTTGAGATGGCGAACTTTTCTGAATACATTAATGTTGTGAAGGAGGATTATGTAGGGGTCCACATCTCAGATATGTTCATTGGAAATTCTATAATTAAGTCGAAATGTTTTTGAAATGAAAAACTTAATTTCCACAACAATTTCAGGTAACTAGGAACTAAAGTAACCCCAAAACAAGATCTAAAATTTTAATTTCCACAACAATTCAGGTAAGTAGGAACTGAAGTAACCCCAAAACAAGATCGTGCAGAAACACGTCAGTAGGGCGCCAAAGACCGTAAAGACTGCAAATAAACGGAAGTCTAGTTTTGGAAATTTGAAACAAAATTTATAATTGCATAAAGCTACATATATTTACAGCGAGCAATCCATTTTGCGACTGTGAGATGATTTCTGATGCCACATCACTTTTAGATGAGGAACCATAAATGCATTTACTTTCAAAGACAAAGCTACTGCAGAAATTATAATGTTCAGAAATAGATGAAACTACCTGAACTAAATTCAGCTCTTGCTCATTCTGCAAACGAGATGTCCTTGCATGTGATTTCCAAAGGAGAGCCAAGGCATCAAAAACAGTACGGTTACTCTGCAGCCAGCTGGGTATCAGTTTCACCATTGTTTTTATAAGATAGAGACCCTGAAAATACGCATCTGATGAAATATTGGATTTTGTTGATGTCGTCTTAGAACTCTCCGATTGCATAGAGACGAGATTTTCATCTCCAGATGATGCAGCTGGAGGAGTTGAAGCTGCCAAACTCAGAATGGCGTCAGATTTTGGTAAACTTTCACGAAAGGCACATGAAAGTATCTTATGTGGAGATTTTGAAAGTTCTTCCCTTAATGGTTGGCCAGCTTCTGACCGGATTATAGACATAAACCTGAGGTTATAAAAAAAGAAGAAGAAAACAGTCACTACTCCATGCTAACACTCAACCTAACATGCAATGTGAAGGAAAAAAAAATCTCTTTTAATGCAGTGTTATTCTTACCTTTGAAAATATTTTGGTTCGCTTAATCTGGAAAGAAAATAATCAACAGCTAGTGTTGCATATCGATTCAAGAACTTGGTAAGCGGGAGGCGGTATGGGCTGTTAATCTCACTGTACACTTGCCCTGGAGGAAGAGCTACTTCTAAGTTGATAGTTAATGTTACAAGTTCATCTAGAAATTTTGATGCAGCAACTGGAAGTAAGTGGAAGAGCTCGATAATAGCTGCCACAGACAAAACAAAAAATTGTGTTCATATAAAATCACATGACCAGACATCGGTATTATACATTTCCGAGAACATGATTACCAGCCGCAATTTTTGGTTCTTCACCAGCTTTCCATGATTTCTGGGACTGTGCAAGTTTCTCTGGCTCTAACCATTGTTTAAGGTGCCCCAGCAACTTACCTCCTAATGTCACATTGAACCAATTTGATAAAAGTTCAAGAAGACGTGCCAGACCTTGCAGTAAAGGCATACTGAGATTCTTTGTGTGTGCCAGATTAACTAGTATAGGTCTCAGGCTACTCTGAAGAAGTTCTTTGGGCATCCGTTGTTGATTGATAACCTAAAGCAGAAAACAGCATTTCGGAGCAGAAAAAAAGGTTAATAAAAACAGAATCCATTATCCGAGAAAGAAAAGGGCTATTAGGCAGAGGGAAATCTATTTCTCCATGATTTTTCTCCAAAACCCTCAAATTGAATGAGTGTGCAAGAAATGGAAACAAAAGACAGATAACTAAGAACCTGTCTTAAACCCTCCTTGGCAACGGTCACAATTTCTGGTGCTCGACAGGTTAACGACTTGAAGAACATGGAAATTATCTTTGCACGTAGTTCATTGTGACTTTGAGTTCGAAAGTCAGCCCATGCCATAGTCGTGCACAGAATCTCAATACAAGCTGTTCGAAGTCTGTTCAGTGATGTAAGTACTTTGGGACTCATTAACTTCACAGCCCATACAGCTTCATCAGCTTCAGCTATTTGTAATGCTTCTTGCAAGAAGCTAACCAACTCTGGAGTCACTTTTAGAAGGGATGGCCTCAGTGCTAAACAAAAATTCAGAGCTGTCACAGTTCCAACCTATAAAACATATTGAAGGAGGTCAAAAGATGTCTGGAAAAGAGATACTACAGCCAAAAAATAGCAGAATGAGGCACCTGTTGATCAATTGTCTTTGATCGAAGTGGACGTAGTAAAAGTGGCTGCAGCAAAGGTTGGTATAAAGGCTCAAGCAGTTCAGATACCTCACTACCAGTCCGGCTAGCCAAAAGTGCAAGACAATTCTGAACATTTTTTCTCACTGTGATAGATGCACTAGGATTGAATAATTCAGTAGCAAGATATTCTACAACACCTTGAAAGCTTTGTCTCCGGGCGTCACTATTTGCTTCATCAACATTATTAACCACTCTAAGAATATGCATAAGAACCTGACTTGTCTCTTCTTGCTCTTTGTTAGCATAAACTGGAAGCCTCTTTTGGACGTAGATCAGACCACGTACAATTTTTACTTGGAAAAGACATAATGTTTCAACATTCACTTTCCCTACCAGTGCACCTAACCCCATTACTCCTCCCATTTGTGCTTGCCATGTGCTCCCATAACAGCAATGTAACAACCGAGGCAAAAGTTGTTCAAACACTGGTATTCGCACACTTGGATGGGGTGAATATACTGGACTTGTAGAAGGACTGGAGACAATCATAGACGCACTGTGACCACCCCTAGCCACCAGCACATCTGCATGCTCAACACGAGCAAGGAACAACAGAGTTTCAGCAAATACATCTAATGCAGTCAGGGCAGCTTCGGCATGCAGCCTGTTTTCATCTGCAAGCACATCAACAAGTGCATCTAAGAATAACAAAGGATCCAGCTGTTTTAAGTTAGTAGAAAAATTATTCTTAGGCCTGGAACTTGCTGAAATCACACAACCCCCAGGTGGACCAGTACTAGTTGAAGCATACGTCGACGTACAGTCCCCATGCAAAATAATTGCAAAATGCCGACATATGTTTACAACAAATTCATCATTTGCGTCGCTGAGATCTGGTTCAGAACTGGCAGCAATTATAGTGATCAATAGCATCTTGAAGATTGACTTCTCAGCGATTAACTGTGTCTTTGTTTTAACCCCTAAGTCAGCCTGCAGAAATAAAAATCCTCTTAATAAATAAATCCTTTTACACCAAGTAATACAGAATATCTAAGTAGAAAGATAGGTCACTGGCACGATGATATGAAACAGTCCTAGCTTGTTTTTTTAGGAAGGACAAACCCATGGCAATGCTTAAAGTAACATCGGCCAACTGAGTAGAAACTTCAAAGTTCGACCAGAAGGAGTACAACCATAAGGGATTAAGATTATAAGAGTAATACCAAAAACCAACCTTTATTTCAGTTGCTTCACTCCTGCGCCAAGATGACTCACTAGAGGAAAGTAACAAAGTTGATAATTGTTTAGGCGTCTGACTCTCGTCAGTGACACATCCAGGCAAATTAAGCTGAGACAACAAGCAAACTCGGAGGAATTTTAGAGCTTGCTTTCTGTAGTAGATTTCTGTTGTGGCATTTTTCTGAATAACAGCTGCTACAGCAAGAGTAATGAATTTGTCCATTGGCACAAGAAATGGAGTGGACGGCTCAAATGTCAGAACTAATCGAAGCCCGTGCTCTGGATTATCTTTGCATTCAAGTGTAAGTGGCTCTTTCAGAAATCGCCGGTTGCGACCACCCAACTTTCCCACAATTTGTAACGCTTTTCCACCCCAAGGATATGGCACCGGCCTCAAGTGAGACCATAATGCTAAGATCACTTCAGATATTACATTTGTCATGCTTGGCTCCAAAAAGTCAGGATTCAGACTATCCACCCAGAATTCAAGGGTGCTTAACCCCAAGCTCACAAGTTCATCACTTCCTCTCAAACAGGATACAAGAGGCCTCATGAGGCGGGGAAGGTATGGCAATAAGGAGCTTAAGCGTGCAGGAAGCGTCAAAGAAAGCTCCAACAAAAGATCTCTCATGTCTTCTCTGGCTGGACCCTCGAGCATTGTCAGAAGCATATTAAGACAAGGTAGCAGCATGGGGATTAAATCCCTAAGAAGAAGCTCGAATTTACATCCAGCAAGTCCTCTGAAAACAGTTCGGAGCAATTGCATATAACCAAGAGGCTTTTCAACTTCAGTCGCATTCTTCATGCAGACTTCCATAACAACGGGCACTTGAGGTTGCAATATTCGTTCAAAATCAGATGGTGCTTTAGAAACAGCCCCAAAGAGGCACCGGAACAGATGCAGAACTAATTTAGTTGCAGCTGAATCTGGATTCTTCAGAACACCGAGTTTGCTGCTTACTAGGAAATTAATCAGAACATCTGCAAATGGCTTGTATACTTTGGGAGCTTGCAGAAGAATGACAAATATTTGGACCAGTTGAGTGTTGTCAATCATGCACTCAAAAAGTTCAGGGATACATATAAAGAGCATGTCCATAAGATCTCGAGGTTCCATAATAGCCAAAATTTGGGAGAAAAGATTTAGCATTTCCTTCTCTTCGTCCTTCTCTTTGAAGAGAGCTAAGCAATGGACACCACATTTTAAAACACCAGAGGCTTTCCACACCTGCTTGAAGGTAGAGATTACTAGAGGTTTATTCGCCATGACTAAAAAATCTCAAATGCAATACCTCATCTTCTCTCATTCCTTTAAAAGCCTGAGTAACTGATGATTGCGAAGCAAGAGCTTGTGGGTGCATCCCGTGAGGTCGGGGCAAATGTGCATGGGTTATACTCCATAAAATTGTCTTCATTCCTGAACACAAATCAGGAAAAGTCCTTAACATATAGAGATATAATCAATATGTATAATGGATCCACTAAGGCCAAGATTCAATACCGATCACCAGTGTCTTGATCAGATTCTTACAATCGTTCACTTCTTTGGAATGTTCAGCAGGAACCTGCAGATTCAAAACTGCCTGCAACTAGCGTGGTCTAAAGTGAATATCAGAGATTATCTATAAAAACAATAATGCTTCGGTAGAAATAACTACGGCTTAGAATATATAGAAAGTAGACTCCCTAATTCAGAGGTTAAAAGAACAGAAATAAACGCTGTGGAACTAGAAAGTTTGAATATAAACAGTGGCACACAATCTCACATTGGCTGATAATTTTGCTAATTGCTAAGACAAAACAGCCATCATAGATAATATGTAACTTACCTGGACAGGAAGTTCAAGCTTCGACCTCAAATTAACAAGATTCTTTCCCTCACGCTCCTCTAAAAGCTATGAAGCAGAAAGCAAGACTAAGTAACACGTCACGAAATAAAAGAGTTGACAATCGGGGGAGCTAAAGGATCAAGATATCTCAAATAAAAGATAATAGAAAAAGTCGGTAATGGGATGAAGCAAAAAACAAAAATATAGAAATTCGCATATCAAGCAAATATTACAAAAACAATAGACAACCAAAGCAAAAAGCTGAAATAACATGGGAACTTGGAAAGGAACCAGAATTTACCTGAGGAATAGTACGCTTGAAGGTATTGAATTTCCCTACAAAGGCATCCAGGATACGTCCCTAAAAACAGATGATGAGTAAAATAAAGTTACGATTGGAGCACCCAACCAATTCTAAAATGAGCTCTCAGGGGTGAAGCTATACGGCTATACCAACAAAATCCGTGTTTCATCCATTGACTGCTGATCAACACCTTTCTCAAATATTGGTTCTACCTGAACCCAACATAAGAATTAAGTTTTACCAAAATCTCGATTCAAAAATTGTGGACAGATTATGCCATAAATGTTAAGTAATATATCAAATTTAAATAAGGCAAAGAAGATAGAATATTTAGCTTTACCAGGTTTAGCATCAGTCGTCCACAAGTTGTATGGATGTTAAGTGAGAGGGTTGAGTCATGCATGATCCTTGAAAATAAATAGATGATCCGAGATAACTGCCACATTGTTTACAGTCAAATAAAAAGAACTGTTAGAGAAAGATCACCCATAGGGCAGATAATCGACCAGATTAAAAATCTAAAAGTGGGATGCCTGATGTTGGCAATAAAGATTGATCAGTATGTTGTAATTTGTATTCCTAAGATTATGTATCTGTTGGAATCTTCTTCGGTCAGAATATTTTCAGAGGCTTCAGGTTTCATGTCTAGAAATAAGAAATAACATCTTTTCGAAGCCCGGTCACTTTCTTATCACAATTCATAAGACCGTAAAGATGAGGATCCCCTTTTATACCCAACCACAAAAACTACACATTCACAGCAATGCCTGTGTACTGGAACACATCAGTATCACTCTACAGAATCCAATGTCAATATTTTGCAAAAGTTCCAGAACTTATCTCAACTAGAAAGAGAGGAAACAAAAAAAATAATAATAACAGAAGCTAAACTAAGAAACAAATTGCACAGAGAAGAACCTGAGAAAGGGACAGATCTGCTCGAGCATGGTGAACAATCTCGGCCAGTAGGCTGTAAGCCAGAGGTCTCAAAGACTCAAAGCATGCTCGTCCCGTTCCTACTATAACCCTGATACGAAAACAGCAAAGAGATGACATAAGTCATTATTTGTTAATAGATACTGCGGCCCGGTGAACAGTAAAAGGTCTACTTGATAACATAAAGCAGGTTCCTATCAGGTGTAAAAGTTTTAGAATTCAGAAAGACAAAGGCATTATACCTCTCTTCCAAAAGAGTATCAATAAGAGGAAATAAACCCCTCTTGAAATCCGTCCCAAGTAAATGCTTTAGTGAGACTAATAGTTCCTGCATTTCATGGACCAGAAAATAAATCTTTAACTGCAAGCCCATGACTGTGTCACAAGGTGAAAACATACTGAAGAGAAAGGAAGAGGCGATTCTCCACCTTTCTGATAGATGCAGAATCCGAACAGGTGACAAGCAAATGTACAATGCTCTTACATATGCTATCTTCGTGCAGCCTGATATATTCGGCACAACTTTTAAACAAATAAGTCAGAAAAGAAACCGTCTGCAAATAAAAAAAGAACAAGACAAACACTACAAGTCAATATGTCAGACCATGGTCCCTTATAAACAAAATAATCCAGGCCAAGCAAGAAAGCAAGAAGGCGGCCTAGTCACTATCTTTTCTCATCATCCAAATAAATTATGGTTTACATCCTGATAGAGAACCATTGTCTCACCTTAACCTGAGCACTCTTCAGTTCGATGAACTGAGGCTTCATAAGTGAAGAAACTTTCTCAGGTCCAGGGACAGATATAGCAGCAATCATCAGGGGCAACAAGTTAGGAATATTGGTCTGAACAAGTCTGCTATACAGCTGAAAAAGAAACATCACAACGAGGGGGCTCTCTGTGACTATTTTGAATGAACGTGTACTCGGGTTTATCTGTCCATTCCTGAAATGTGTGGTTAGGGACAGCGACTGATCAGATGGTGTAGATATCTCCACAGGTTTCACCTCTTCCATTTTCAAATTCTCGAAAAAATGGCTGACCGTCAATCTGAAGTTCTGGTATACCTTGCAGACAAAGTCCACGAATGGTTGAACCTCATTTTCTAATGCCGGCCTAAAGTTCCTAAGAAGGTCAAAGATTATGCGAATGCATATTAACCCATTTTCTTCGTTATCTGTCGTAAGCACCTGAATTGCAAGTTTCAAGAGGTCTTGAACAAAGGGACGAAGGACCTCGCTATTTGGTAGACGATTGAGGATCTCAACCACGATGTTCCGTAGTTTGTGCTCAAGATTATCAGTGAATTGAGGTTTTGTAATCTGAAGAAGAATCACTGAAGATGCCCTGAAGTAACATTTTAGAAAATTCAAGTACTCAGCCGTATGTGTAATCTCTAGGCACTCCCTGACCTCCACCACCATCTCAAGCCTTGTCTGAATAGCTACAGAAGACAATTTAACAAACAACTTTAAAGGTTCCACTGAATCACTTTCATTTTTAATTAAAGAATTTCAAATTGATTTCCCACTAGAGAAAACTTAACGCAAAACTGACTCGAAGTCAAACAAAAATACCTCAGAATCATAAGAACAAAAGAAAAAAAAACTCCGCTGACAAAATTAAAAGCTGGCAAATCTTAAAATCCAAAGTATAGCTTCCCTCGGAGAACACACAGCCCAACCACGATATAAAGAAGAGAAAGAAAGGAGAGAAAGTGTTGTTACGTAAGTCAGGCTCGACGAGACGACGGGAGTGTTGCTCAAAATTCTGAATTGGACTCATGGCTCAACAAAAGCTGACCCAGACAAGCGAGGCGCTGTCTTAGGGTTCCGTCGCGGTAGAAATTGTATACGTCGCCTCAATCTCCTCCTCTGTGGCACCCAAAAGGGTTTTTGTTTTTCTAAAGTCGATCACCGCCGACGATCCCTAACGCCAAGCTCAAGTTGGTCGACTAGGTCAGAGAGTAGCGATGGTTTATAAAGATTTGCTAATTCAAAAGTTAAGGAGGTTTCGTTGATTCTCTGGGCGAAAACCCACAACCTCGAGGAAAACAATGGAAGATTATGATTCTCTTCTACGCAATTTTCCCTCTCTTTTCTTTGTTTCTTGTTTCTTTTTTTTCTTTTTTTTGGTGTCTCTGCGAGACTTCACCTTTAAAAAGAGAGGACCTTTAGAAGACGAGCGTACCAGTGCAACGAAATTGAATAAACGAAATCAAATGTTTATAAAGGTCCATTTTTTATAATAAAAGTCCAATTGACCAAATTTTAGTAGTGCCAAAAATGAGATATTATTCCAAATTTATTTAGTTGCTATAAATTTGTTTGGTATAAATCTGAATAAAAGGTATTTTGATAAAAGAAAAATTGCAAATGAATTCTGTTTTTTATTAAAAAAACAATAATCAAAAGAAATAACAAAATTTCATCTTTAAATTAATTAAAATATTCAAAATTTGAAATCTAATTCTATCTAATACCATTTTTTATTATAAGGTTCGTCATATATCAATAACAAAAAAAATAAATATTTTAAAAATATATTAACTGAAATAATTTAGTTTAGTAAATCGAAAATGTATATTCAATCTAGGTTTTAGTTCGAGATATTTTGATTTATGATTGTTTCATAGAAACAAATTACTTGAAACTATATTTGTATTAGTTAATCTCCACTCAATTTTTAGATTTTTTGGTCTAATAAACATAGCTATTTTATATAAATTTTACAATTTTTGTTTTTCATTTTTTGTTTTGTATTTTTTATATAAAATCTTTATCAAACGAACGAATATTTTTATATAACTATAAGCTTGTCAGCCTATATTATAAAACTCGGTAAACTCTCTTCATTGCTTGCTACCTTCAACATTTTAGAATTATCACATTTACTTTTACAAAAATATTGAACCTATTTATAATTGCTTAACAGTTTCACATCTCTTAATTTTTTTTTTCGTTTATTAAAAGTATTTTCTCTATTTTCTTATGCCTCCCTTTTATTATGTGGTAAAAATAAAAATTAATTTCATATTCCGAAAGGAACGAAAAGGTTGTCAAAAAAAAAAAAAGACAGAAAACAAAATTCTTAAACGTTGTTGGAGCTAGTATAATTATTAACCTTGGGTCTATAGGCTGTGTTAGGAGTGTCTCGTGACTTTCCTCTTTTTTGGCTTGATGATGACGACCACTCTCGACTCTCAGAACGATAACTTCTCGACTCACGATTCTTGCGCCCTTCTCTATGTACACCTCGATTGTTGTAATTACTACCATTTTGGTCGTTGCTCGATCTTGAAGAGCTAATGATTGAAACAGCAGGAGTACTCTGTTCGTACGGCAACGGCTTAATCTCCTGCAAATCACGTTCCGGGATGAATCCCACTGGTCTTTTCGACTCGTCCATTTTCCTAAACGTGATCGATATCCTAAAAGAAAAACCAATGAAAACAAAAACAGAATCAGCAATATGAGATATAACCAAACCAGTTCATTCATGTCCTAATAAATGACCTCTTCTTTGGAACCGCAGGTACACAATGCTTAGCTACATCGGCACCATTCCCTTTTAGCACTAGAACTGATCTGAAAAAAAAGAGAACAGTGAAAAAGAATAGTAAGCCAGAGAAATTTCAATAGACAAAAAGCAAAGAAAGTGTGCAAACATATATAGAGCTTTACCCGACGGGAAGCGGTATAGAGTATGAACCAGAGAATTCACCAGGTCCTTCGATCTTGAGACTTGATCCAAACAGTATATCACATTCACTAAGGAATGAGATTGTGCAGAAAGGTCGGAGGAAGTCGTGGTTATCGATATGTGGAGGTATACAATCGCCTTCGTCATATATATTGACGATACAACTATCCGGTACACAAGTTGGAGGAAGCACATGCCACCCAACCAACCTTCTGATTATTACTTTGAAAAGAGAAGGTAATGGATCAACAGCTCCATGTTGAAGGATGCCGGGTGGATTTCCCGCTTTGTCCTGTCAATATACAAAGCAAATACTCATTTCACATTCACTATGATTGATCAAATGTAGAGAAAGAAAGACGTGGAAAGAGTCACTTACCGTTGCATAGTTATAACAGCATCCGAATTGAATAGTCACTCTTCCTTTGCCTCTCATCCACTTATGCGGAGCAGTGAAAGTACGTTCTAGAGATATAAACAAAAGAAGATACTTAGAGCTACTTCTAGACAACTTCACATTATATATGCAAAACTCAAAACTAACCTTGAAGTTCTCCTTTTCGACCCTTCTCTTGTAGTTCATAGACATGATCAACAATCCTTTTCTGTTCCGCAGCGCTAAAAACACCGGTATGCAACTCAAGTCCCTCCAGGATATTAACATGCTTTCCTTTAACTTTCTCAAAACAACTAAACACTTTCATTCTCTTCACATGTATAAACCGATATTCCTCTCTTTGCTCCCTAGATAGTTTACGCTTCTCAGGAGTCTTCATCGAGACATCAAAGGAAGGACTTGCATCAACGTCCTGTGTGCCTGACTCTCTCGCCTTCTGTTCTTCCTCCTCGAGCCCATCCTCTTGTGTCATATCACCCCAAGACATTTTAAGACTCAACGTCTCAGAAAAAGTTGATTGAGATGGCAATGCATTGATATCACCGGCAGCTTCCAAACTACCTAACGAGCGAGAATCACAAAACTTGCCATCACAATCATCCTCTAGATTATGATCCATATCTTCAGATTCCATGTTTTCCACCATCGAATCAGAAACCGGTTTGTCCTCTCCAACAACAGTCTCTGTCTTTCTACAATGCTGCTCTGAAAACAAGGAAGAAATACAAATTACACACATAAAGATGAAAAATCCAAATATAGAAATCTCAAGACTGAAGCTTATTTCCCTAATAATCTCATCTATATACCAAACGTCTCCGTTTCTCTTCACTCGAATTATGGAAAAGACCAGGAGACGAAGAACAATCGTAACCTGGGTCTAGAGAACGTATTCGATGGGACAGAACATGGACGCAGTCTTGGCAGAGATCTCTAGATAAGAAAGGTAGCCAAGTGGTTAGAAATTCTGAAGCAATCTTAAGATCCGACGGCTGATACTTGCGAAGAAAAGGGTCTTCTTCCTCGATTGGCTCCATTCTCTATATAACTATCAACACACAATCAGAATCTCTGTGTGTGTTCCGTACACTTAACAGAGTTTCGGTTTGTACGGACTGAACAACTTTCTAAGAAGTTCGTTTACTTTTGGTGCTCTTTTCAGTCTTGCGGTCTAAAACTCAGTAAATTTTTAGGGCGGAGTAATGATTTATAAACCAAAGAGGGGTAGTTTTGGTATTTAGACCGACAAAACTTATGATCATATGGGCTTGAAAGCCCATTAGTTAAAATCTAATATCATCATGAGAAAGTTATCGTCTATTATTTTTCCGATACTAATTTTTTTGTCAACTTTCCGACATTAAATTATGGTTCAAAGTCTAATTTTCAAGAATCTTTTCCTATTTCTCAAACTCAAATTTCTAAACATCTGTGTTCCTCTCCCCTGATCTCTGTAATTCTCTGCCGATCGGTGACGGACTTGAATCAGCCGGAGCAAATCCCGAAACCTATCTTCTGGAAATCGTAAGGATCCTTTATTTTTCCATAAATTTGTTCAATTGCATTCTAGATTCGTCCTCACGACTTCTCGATCTATTTTGAAATTCTCAAGGACACTCACGGTTCCTCTTCATTAACTTTAGCTTCACGTTTGCGTTTCTCCTTATCATTTCGTTTCAATAGGTTTTAGATGATGTTTCAGATTCTAGTGTGTGTTCCCGTTTCGTGTGTTTCGTGCTTTTTTTTTTACCCACTCACCTTCCAGTCAGAACCACTGATCATCGTTAGTTTTTTGATATATATGTTCAATTATTGTTTCTGAGACAGCCCAAATTGTTTCAAGACTAACGGAAGCTGAAAGGTTCTGTATTACATTTGTTGTTGCTCTTTATGATCATTTATTATGTGTAGCTATTTTTTAAAAAAATTGGTGTTGTCTTGATCTTCATATCAATCATTGTCCTTGCTCAGTCAACAATAGACTTAACACATTTTATGAGCCCATTGATATTCTTTATTTTTAAGTCAACCAACTAGATAATGTTGTTTGGTTTTAGTTTTGGCTTTTAAGCTTCTTTTATATTCTTGCAGAAAGAAGTTTTCTTCTTTTTAATTCCTGGACAAAGAGCTTGCGGATACTAGTATGGCTGCACATGATTCATTATCAAGAGAAACCCTTGAGATGAGATCTGGTCAATTGCATATAGATTATAGTTTACAAGCTGAGGAGTTAGGTGTTCTGCTAGATAGGGTCAAATCAGCTGCAGCAAGCTTACGCTATTTGAGGTCAAAAGCTAGAATCTTGGCTGTTCCTGGTATATCCCATCTGTCACTCGATGCTGAACAGCTAGAACTAGAAGATGATGGTACAGTTTCTGAAGTGGCCAAGGACATCGGTCTTCTGGCTTTTCATAGTCTAGGTGAAGATACATCTGCTGGAACTAGCAAGAACCAAGATTCCTTGGTAATGGAGGATGGAGCTTATACTTGGAAAATGCTCCAATCCGTACAGATGGTTACTGATGTGCTGGAGTCTCTTCTGAGGAGGGTCACAGCAGCAGAATCTGAAACATCTTTTCAAAAGGAGAGGGTAATTATAGGGGAGGAAGAAATTAAAAGGAAGGCACTCCAAATTGAGAATTTGTCGTTGAGGTTAGAAGAGATGAAACGGATTGTACATGGGAATAAAGCTGTTCTAGACGAAACGGCGGAGATAATTAAAAAACTGATTGAAGATAGTAGGAGAGATAGAGAAAAAGCTGTTGAAAATGAAGAGGAGCTCCGTCGCGTGAAGACAGAGTGCGAGTCGCTTAGAAATTACGTCGATACTTCCACCAATGTTATAGAAACTCTTATTTCATCCGAGCGACAATTCCAAACCATCGAAGCACGGTCAGTCTCATCTCTCTTGTATGCATTTTTTTGCTCTTTTGTTTAAATGATGAGACAGGCATGTGGTTGTTCAATTACGAAGGTAGAGTTGAATCAGTAGGTTGATGCGTGATTTCACTGACTGAGAGTTGAATCAAATTGCTTTTTCTTTTTACACTACTAATTCCATTCTCATATGTTTTTGATTGTGAAGTCAGGTTGGTTGCTAAGTCGGCACAACTGGAAGGCGAGAAAGCGCAAAAGGAGGTAGAAGTTCAAAAGCTGATGGAGGAGAACGTGAAGCTAACCGCTCTTCTTGACAAGAAAGAAGCTCAGCTTGTGGCCTTAAATGAACAATGCAAAGTCATGGCTTTGAATGCTTCAAATATCTGATTCTGCATCTTTCATCTCTTGGCAAAAGAGAGAATCTTCGACATAGTAGGCGTACTTAATTTGTTATGGGGTTCTTATCTTTTTCAGATTTGGCATTCTGATAGCATTCTGTACAAACATGGCCTTGAATAAAGCAAGTAAAGTTGATTTGTTGGCTGCTCACTTGCTAACTTATTTTTGCTTCTTTGTTGGTATTACCTCTGGACTTGCATCGATTGTGAGATTCCGTTACAAGCATATTACTCGGGATATGCTCTAGCAAGTGATCTACAATGAAATTCTGAAAACAGTCTAAGTAACTAAACATGTGATATTAGTAGTTTCCAAACCATATTAATTTCAATTATATTACATCTGGACTGTTTCAAATGCAAATATCTCTGCGCTTGCGTTTAGCATCTGTATAAACTTAAAGGACTGTTCAGAACTCTGGATACATGAATATACGTTTTGACTTGGTATCTTAAAAGAAGTTGTGCATATCTTCTTTTGCTCCTCTTGGAGCTAAATTATTAAGACCAAATTTTTCACTGGTCGTCGAATCAATCATGTTTTCATTGTATAGAAGAAAAGTCAGTGGAAGAACACAAGCAGAGAGGATAAAAAAATCTTCCATTATTGTGACATCGACAGGCATTGCATCCTATACAGATAATGTAATAAATCAGTTCTCTAATGGTCATTTTCATTCACAGAACATGAGATTATCCACCCATTTTAGGCATCTACAAACAGGAAACACCTTGAAGTGACTTCTTTAGTCTCTCTAAATCTGGAAGAATAAACACATTCACTTCTTTCTCCTAATAGAGGAGAAGTTGGAGTACAGATTATGACACTGACTCTTATCAGAGGAGACTCACATCATTCAAAATGTGACATAGAAACTGCAAACATGGCCACAGAGGACAAATGATCTATACTCTTGTGGCCTTAGAACATGGTGGTGGGAGAAAAAAAAACTTCTCTCATCATAAATCATCCAAAATCAAATTTGTGGCTCGGATTTTATTAGAGGAGTATATGTCAGCTTGTGGTGCAAAAGACTTTGCTGAGTTGTTGTTAGATTGTAAGGGCCACATGGGAGGAGTCATATATTTTTGCAGACATGGATCCTACAGTGTTTACTATTTAGGGGATATGAACAACTCTTCTTATTTTTGTTGAACATACATACATATATATATTTGTTTAGCAGACATTTTTTATTTATTTGCTTAGATATTTTTAAATTTAGAAATAGGAATATTGAGGAAATTTTTTCTTTATTTTTTTAGATATTATTTTTTTAATATCTTTTAAAGAAATGCATTTTGTCGTTAGGAGTTGTCTCTTTTATAGTTTTTTTGAACCGAAAGTTGAATGACTTTGTAGGGAAATTGAGGGGAAAAAACCTCTTTTGAAATATATATTAATTGTAATATTTGTTCAATACATTTTGTCCCTTGGAGCTGTCCCTTTTATAGTTTTGAATATGGATAAGAATTTCGAGGAAAACAAAATCGTAATGTTATCACCGGAGCCTGATAGATGATGACTTTGCCTTGTAACTACATCACATCATACATACCTTACAAAATCAACCTCTTTTGTACTATTCTTTAAAGGTTTGAGTGTAATATCCTTTTTGTTATAGACATGTAATCATCGAAAGTATCAAAAATATGACCCTATGAGTTTTCCAAAGCATATATATCTTAATTTAGTTTAGACAAGGATCTAGGTTTAACATCACAAAAATTCAACTTTTCTGCATGACTTTTTGAACAAACGAAAATAATTGCATTTGTGTTTAGTGTTTAAAATTCCACGTCTAAAACACATTAATGTTGACACGCAACCTAAATAATTAAAAAGAATCAAAGGTAGTCTTATATAATTAGGACGTATATCCACATACAGTACTAAGGGTAGCATTATTGATCCTATACGTAAATACTTGCGAACAAGGTGGCGGAGAGAAACCAAAATATATACAATATTGTTTTACCAGTTACAGTAAATCGAATGTGAGGTTGATAAGCTGGTTGGTTATCCTAACTGCTAGTAATGAAAATTGATATTGAGCTACATATATTACTAATAACAAGGTACGAATCATAAAATCTACATACCAATTCGGGTAAAACATTACTCAGAATATGTCTACAATTCAAACTTTTTGTTGCTTAGATTGAATAAACTCGATGAATTTTAGGCATAAAAAATATTAAAGAATATAGGCAAAATACCATATGTGTAATCTAATTATGTGAATGATGAATACAAGTTCGAAAAACCCTTTATATAAACTTCAAAAATCCGATATTATCAATATTCAGTAAATTAAATTAAACAATAAATCTGATTAAATAATAGTCAGAAATTTTTGTAAGTTCGTATATAAACTGATATCTATGATTTGGATTATGATGATGATGGTGATGGTGATGATGGTGATGGTGATGATGGTGATGGTGATAGATGGTGATGGTGATGATGATGGTGATGATGATGATGGTGATGGTGATGATGATGATGATGATGATGATGATGATGATGATGATGATGATGATGATGATGATGAGTGTGGGGTAAGGAAGAGTGTGAGGGATCATGTCTACAAGTTATAACCACAACAGAAGCGGCAATTCAGGACAGCCAAGTGTTGTTCCTTTCATTTCACTTCCACCTGATTAATTCTCTCACTGTCTCCTTCTTCTTTGTCCCTACACACACCATCTCTTATTTTTGTTTTCTTTCTTTATAGGTTAAATTCTATATATACGACAAAATCCCACCTTCTACGTTTCGGGTTTAGTTTTTTACTCTCTTTTTTCCTCTTATCCATCTTTTCAAAAATAGTGTCACCTGTAACGTTTTTCATATAATTTTAACAAGATACAAATTCAATTATATCTCTCCCATGTCTAATGTTTCAATTGAAGCCAAAGTTTTAACCTCTTTTCTTATTTGTCGACCGAAAGATCTTCTTTCTTATTTCTCTCTTGTCGTTATTTTTCGAAATATCCTAATATCTTTAAAACAAAACAAATCTTCAAAAAAAAAAGTAAATCTTCTATGCCCACTTTCTTATATCAATAGATCTAATAATTATCAATATTCATCTTTTGAGAAATGTAATATAGTTTGTATATGCAAATTTCGTTATATATTTTAAACAAATGTCTTGTGATCAATGATTAATTAATCGATATTCAACTTTACTAGTTGAACTGATCAATGACTAGTTAGTCTTATCTCAGGTTCCTCTTCAATTGTTCATCTGAAGTTAAAAAAAAAATCAGTGTATTTATTTGTCGATGTGAGATGAACCGCGTGTATCATAATGCTAGTAAAACGTTAAAAGAGTTCATATATATCATATTGTGTTTATTCGAATAAGCAGAAGAAGAAAATATTGGCTACTTCTTGATCACTCATACCATCATACGTACGTACCCTAAGATGTTACAGAAGTTGTTTTGGTTACTCATTATACTTTTAGATGTTCTAGTTGATGTTTCGACTACAAGTTTAGCTTAAATATGTTCTGAGATGACAAACAAATAACATCTAAAGATTCACCTGATTGTTTACTTATTTTCAAGGTCGATCGATTAGATGACAAAATAGTGTGGAGACTATCAAAGAGTCCTTTTCAATCACCTTTTTAAACTTTTCCTTTTTTTGGCTGTCAAGTTATACACGATATGGGGTTTCTACCACGGAAAATTTGTATTTAATTAGATTGGAATTATCACAAATCCAAAGGTGAAAATGTTTGATGATACCGATTGATTCATCACATTAAAATGAAATGAATAAAATAAGAAAAAAAAAAGCTGAACAGAAAAGGAAAGAAGTACGTGGAACACAAGGAATAGGAGGAATGAGATGAGAACTTGCATGGATTTGATACTATCAATTATACAAAAGATTAGGTTCGAACCTAAGCATTTGTTTTCATTTTCAAATTTTCACATGGGGACAATTTGTTATATTTCTTAGCTATATCTTTTTATTTTCCCATGTATATATATTATAAACATAATGTGAATATAGATTTAAGAAAAATAACCTTGGTTACTTAGATTAAGAAAGATAACCTTGGTTATAAGCTGGATTTTAACCAAACCTACCAAAACCAACGGTAACATAAAATATAAAACCACCGAACCGCAATCATGTTGTGTAATATATTCCATATTAATTTTTAGATAAAAAGAAACGAGAAAGAATGGGCATTAAAGTGTTGGCAACTCCAGTTGTAGCAAAAGACATGTGATATTGCAAGTACGTACTTTGGTTCACATACCTTTATACTTCGTCCGTAATCCCTTTGCAACGGAATCAATTAATTATGACAGAACGGGTACATATAATATACTAACGGCCATACTATTTTTTCTTTGATTTATATGTACATATTAGTTGTAATAAAATTGGAAGTTTCAGTAGAGACAAAATCTGAAGAAGAGTGTATATAAAGCGAAGAGAAAACGAACACTACTTGTATTGTTTTGTAGAGTTGTGTCTAGATAAAAACACAAATGGGAGACAATGTAGGGCAATGTTATTAGCTAGTCCCTACCTTATTTACAAGTCTTTCAATTTTATTTTCTATGCATTCTTTCACCTTTCCCTTATGGCTTTGTCTCTAAATTTGCCCTTGTTTCCTACATCCCACATGCTATTTGCTTTCAGAATAACATAAATAAGAAACCCATTTTTTATGCTTTTCTTTGGTACGTAATATATAGCTTGTGGTCTTGGAGGATTGGTCCTGATTACAATCCCTGGCCCCATTGATTAACCTTGGTTACTTAGAATAGGCTTGTAATAAGAAAAGAAAAGAAAAAAAAAGTTTTTGAATTTTAATGAGATTTATTTGATGTACAAATTAAAGAGTATTTTGTTTGATGAGAATTAGATAATTTATATTTTACGCGGACTGTTTAGGTTTAGGCGGATTTGAAGTTTGCATTAATATGATTAATCACCAAGGAAAACACTTCATGTGTTTCTGCATGAATAAGTCGCTATTATGGTTTATAATACATATAACCTAGTCACAAAGCTTCTAAAAGTCATAAGTAAACCTAAAAATCTATGTAAAAAGAAAATATATTTATAGATATATACTTTTTCTTATTAATTTAATAAAATCTTCCAGTTTTTCTCTCTCATTGCGGCCCTTATATACCCCCTCCATTCCTCCCCACCACCTTCACATCCACACCTTTCTTCTAACATACCAAACTCTCTCGTCTCTCTCTCTAGCCAAGTTAGGTTTCAATAAGCTCAAATCATGGCGATAAAGAAGTCGAACAAAGTGGCAGCGTCTCAAGCAGCATCTCTAAAGAAAATCTTGAAGAGGTGCTCAAGTCTAGGAAAGAAGAACCAAGGTAACTGTTACTTCAACGACGTGCCAAAAGGTCACTTCCCGGTCTACGTTGGTCAAGAACGGAGTCGCTACGTGGTCCCAATCTCATGGCTAGCTCATCCTGAGTTTCAGACACTACTCCGACTAGCCGAGGAAGAGTTTGGCTTTGAGCAGGACATGGGTCTCACTATCCCTTGTGATGAAGTTGTCTTTCAATCACTCATCTCCATGTTCAGATAGAACTCGATGATTTAGTCAATTGGTAGTCTCTCGAAATTATGATGATCCCCTTTAAGGTTGTACAGGGTTTGATCACATTGCCACATTCTAGACTCGAAAAATCGAAACATCAAACTT
Organism: Schrenkiella parvula; assembly: GCA_000218505.1. Lineage (NCBI taxonomy): Eukaryota > Viridiplantae > Streptophyta > Magnoliopsida > Brassicales > Brassicaceae > Schrenkiella > Schrenkiella parvula. The sequence goes on along the minus strand of CM001193.1, from coordinate 16,634,595 downwards.
ATTGTCAAGAAAATCGAGAAACAAGAAATAAGGAATATATAAATATATTATTTAGGTTTTTTTCTTTGCTAAGAAGACGGAAGCAAATGGCGGGGATCGCGTCAAGAATCGACTCAAGATTTGTGGCCATAAATAAATATCTAACAGTTTTTTTTATTTAACCACTCTCTTGGGAAATTTTCTTCTTTCTTATATAAATATTTTCGGGGCCTTTGTCTACTTATTTTGAATATTTTGTAAATTAGTTTGGGTGGGCGACTTTTCCCTTAAGTCAACGTGTATTGTTGACCGATGAGAGGAATAGCTAGTTTATTTGTTTTACTTTTGAATCAAGAAATTTATAGTTTCTTGATTACAATATAATAATTTTCCCTTCGTCCCTACAAAAAAAATTGAACTTTTTACATTATAAAGAATGATTGGTTAGAATTCTACTAGAAAGTAAATTAAGGAGTTACTTTGCCAAAAAAATGTTTTGACTTCCAGTTTTTTTTAATGTCTGTAAGCAAACATTAAAATAAAAAGCTAGTTAGTTGACAAAAAAAAGCTAGTTATACCAATTGGTATTATTTGTTTTCTGAAAATTGCTTGTTTAAAAATCAAAATCAAACACACAAAACGAAACCAAAAAGTTGCATGAGAATATTTGTGTTGATATTCTCTCACACAAATATTTTTCACGGTCTATAACCATAATTGGCCAAACATCAACGATTTACCATTTGTGGTTCCAAATTTACAGTCCTGTTTCTACTACATCTGGCCAAAGCGTACGTAATGGTCGGTTCCAAAAGTCAGAGTAGAAATAAGATTGTAATCCATAATTAATCGAACGATCATCAACAAACTCTTTGCTGTAATCCATGCATGATTTTCCTCCGAATGCGAGACAAGAGATTGTTTTGCTTTTGAATTTCAATGTGTGAGCTATAGAAAGTGAAGTACTCGGTTTCGGTTTAGATACAGTTTTGGTTTGGTTTTTAATTTGGGTTTATTAGAAAAAAGTATTTAACTGATGTTCTACAAAGATAGTTAAATTCCTATCAACATGATGTATATATATGTATGTTTTCCATCGTAGGTAAATTATGTCAATTAAAATCGTCTGTCGACATATGTGATATAATAGAATCTATACTTGAGAAAGATCGTCTTTGTTTTAAAACTTAATTATTTTTCCTGAAATGAAATGATATATAAAATTATCTCACAAAATATCCAATAGACTGCTATTATTCCATTTAAAAATATATCTTGGAAAGTAAGAGATGGTGATTTAATTTAATTAGTATATGTTTACATAATCAATTTTATATAAATAAATTGTATAAGGGGGAGTCAATATTTGTATAAATGTAATATGCTTCATTTCCATATATAGCATACTGTAATAGGAATTTTCATATACTAATAAAAATTATATTAATCTAACAATCATCATAATTATACATATCTAATTATTTCCGGACAAAATTTGTTTTCCCTCATCATATATGTTTATTCGATATTGTTTGTTATAGTGCATTATATTATTCCAGATATATTGTTGAAACAAGTCGACAATGTGTGTGTTTGAAAATGGGTTTGTAGAGATGAGTTGTTGTTTGAAAGCCAGAACATGTAAGCCACAATGTCTCTCCTATCTTGACTCTTATCTTCCTCTTCTTTATTCTTTGTTTCTTTTTATATATATATATATATGAATTTTTCGATTTAATCCAATAAGCGCACACAGTTATCATATATATTATAGTTTTAAATTATAGACTACCAAACGACACAAATAAATTTCAATATCATATTCAGAAGGCAAAAATATTGTTTTCAATACAAAGAATTTTAAAACCATTAAGAAGAAGAAAAAGAAAAGTATTTGTCGGTATAAACTCTGGCTTGCCCATACTCTCAAGTTGCTTTTGAGTTTATACCCTGTCTGCTTGACATTGATGAGCATTATCTGTTTCATCTGTTTTCTGTCTTTTTTCAAACTTTTGTTTCTTTTTTTTTCAATCCATTTGGATACTTGCATTATTGTTTTTATGTTGCATGGACCTCACGTTACTATTTTATTTTGTCTGAGATCATATAAATAGGAAATTAATATAAACCAAGAAACTTGTTTTATTTCTCTGGTAGAGTAATTTCATTAATTTCACATTCAAATTTAAATCCTGCGACGAGGAAAAATGAATTTCAACGACAATCTTCTAGAATTCTAAACCATTTGGTCTCCATATATACACTATTTATGAGGTTCTTGACATTACTAATTACATTTTCTTTTTATGTTATGCAGTTTTGATTAAGTAAAATGTCTTAAAGTTTACTAAATTTTCTATGTTCTTCCTGATCAACCCTCAACTCTCAAGTACATCATTTCAATAGATTTTCATTGACCTAATAGAATTCCCATTAAATGATTTTTCCACCTACCTACATTTATAATTATTGTTGACAAATATGAAATAGCATATACATCTTTACGAGAGACTGTTTTTTTTTTTTCATGATGGTCTCTTGAATTTTTTACATCGAGATTTTATGTAGAAAGGACAAAAATGGCTCTAGGTTCTTGTTCTCAGAAATGTAGGAATCGAGTATACACAAAATAAATAATTTGTTTTGTGTTTGGTTTTGTAGCAAAATTCTAATTTAGCCTCGGTTATGGTTCGGTTTAATTCATTTTTCAGTAAATTCAGTTTGAGTTTTAGTGGTCTTGTTGTTGTGTAGAGTAAGTAATAAGACAAAGATCGATCTTCACTAAAACTGTTCTCTTCTCACATACTCAAAACGCATATAAACATATACACATATCAAAAAGGAGTATGAAGATTAAACGAACAAGAAGATAATGAGTAAATTATCTCCTTGCTTCTCAACGTCCATTGATCTTCGGTTTAGAGGAGAAGAAACGGCCTAATCCGCGCATATGCTTCTCATTATCTTCTTTAGTAGATGAAGAAACCGAGCTAGACTTGATGATCGCGTGGACCGTTGGATTCACCGTGTGTCTAAAAGAATGAGATGGCTGAATGATATGATCATTGGGAAGATCATCTTGTGCAGAGTTTGGTCTTGCTTCTGAGGTTTTGTGGAGCTGAACCTTCTTCTCAGGGGATTGAGATTTGGGATTGTGGTTTCTCTGAGGCTGCAAGGATTGTAACTGTTGGCTAAGCAAGTGAATTGTTTCTTGGCAAGCTGCAAGCTTTTCTGTTGCAGATGCTATGTCTTTCTCCTAGCAACAAGAAAATTGTAGATTTCAGATAAGAGTGCTAATTGCATTAGAATAAGAGACGAAAGAAATCAGGTTTCGGAAGCTAATCTTATCAAGGAGAGAACAGTGAGAAGTGTACCTGATTAGGTTGGATTTCGGATGCTGAACACTTTCTGCAAGTCTCATTCCTTCAGTACAAGTTAAGATTAGCAAAGGAAACTATGCATACCAGAAGATTAAACTATTTCTTAGTTGTTTGGTTTATAGATTTCAGTAGTATACCTTTGCATTTTTTCTTGAAGGTCTTTGCATTTAGCTAGAGTCTCCTCATGGCCACGCTTTTCTGTGGAGAAAGCCAGTTCAAGTCTCTCTGTCTCTTCTTCCAAGCTATTCACTTTCGCTTCTAAATCTTTGGCACAGAGTTCTAGCGATTTGTATGACTCGGTCACACATTTCAGCTGAGTTTCTGCCGAGCTTTTGAGGTCTCTCGATGAAGTAAGCTGTGATTTCAGCTCTGATATAAGCTGCTCTTTTTCTTCCAACCCCGCCTTTGTACTTTCAAGATTCTGCAAGCATCTTGATAATTCTAATGCAATGTTTTCTTTCTCCAACTTTAGCTGTTCCAACTCTTTCAACAAGCTCTTACATGATGTATCATCCATCTTGTGACCATTGATCAAGTTATCTACATAGTGATCTTTTGTCTTGGCAAATGTTTCTCCCAGTGTATCAGAATCTGAACCTTCAACCTCTTTTTCTAGCAATGTAACCGTGTTGTTGCCCTCTGCTACAGAGGTCTCTTTACTTTGGTGCTTGAGACCCAAAGCACCATTGTTCAGATTACTAGCTAGAACCGAAATGCGGGAGAGTTCTAGAATAAGGTCACAAAGGCTTGATTCACCGGTTGAATATTTACTAACCAATGAATAGAAATCCTCCAGGCTTTCACTGAATCCATTACCATGCATCTCCTGAGGTTGTGTTGCTTCCTTTGTAGTTGACTTTATGAAGTGGTGAATATTAGAAACAGCTACTTCCAAATCATGTTCCGTGGTGTTCTTCTGCACGTTTTTGCTTTTTCCCGTATCCTGAGATGACAAAACATGTTTCTCAAGAGTTTCATCAGCAACTTCAAACAGAGGACTTGAGATGTGTTTGGGTGATGATCCTTGCATCTCGAGGATCGAAAGTCTTGTGGCTTCGACAATTTTCTCAATGCTAATGCCCTCTTGAGATTCATATACCCTACTGATTCTTGAACGCAGAATAGTTAACAGCTGATCAAGTGTTATATCATCATATTGCTCCCTGGACTTACTAACGGATTGTTTGTCTACAAATTTACTACTGCAGTCGCTGTTGCAAGATTTTGAAGCTGAGTTAGCGGCGTCTGGATCATTGGCTGCTAACTTTTCAATCTCAAGGAAGTCATCCATTAACTCCAGTCTATTAGAAATCCTAGGCTTTGAGGAACCAACAACATTTGACTTTCTCACTTTATGAGAATCAGCTGAGGTTGCTGGGCCACCACACTCAGAGGAGCTTCCTTCTTCATCAAATCCATCTTCGGACACCGAGGTGACACTAGGTGGATAGTGATTATCATGACCACTGGATGGACATTCAGAGAGATTTCTGCTATTTGCTTTTGGTGCATTCTTGTCATTGTGCATCTGCCCTTCAAGAATCTTAAGCTTTCCCAGAGTCTTAGCGGATACATTTCTCGAAACCTGCAATTCACTGTTACGGGAAGCAAGAAGTTCTTTAAGTGTCTGAATCTCTTCCTCCATCTCCGACGCACGTCTCATGAGATAAACATTTTCTCTTTTATACTCTTCCAATTTATAATCAGCAGAAGCTTCTGGCTTGTGTGCATGGCTGTGATTGGGGTTTTGAGCTATGCTTCTTTGTGCTCGAGGGTCTGTGAATTCATACCCTATGCATTCAACTTCTTGCTTCATTTGAGCCATAGCAGCAGGACCAGGAAGCTTCTTCCGCAGAAGCCCTCTTAGCCTTTGACACTCCGCTTCAAGTTTTGCAACCTTCTTTACTCCTTCCAGGTGCTGTTTGTTTGCGATCTCCGCTGACTTCAAGCTCATGTTTTTCTCTTCGTTGCGGATCTCTACTTCTTTTGAAGCAACGTGAACATCGTACTTGAGCGAACTAATTTCCTTGTCAGCCAACTGAATATTAGTCTTCAGCTTTTCAACATAAGCTTCAGCTTTAGACCTTTCCTCGCTGACCCTTACTATAATCTCTGATCGCTCTTGCAACGTTCTAGTGAGTGATGCATTGTCGGAAGCTGCACGGTGAAGTCCTTGGCTCAACTCATCGATCTTTCCTTCAAGATCAGCTTTGATCTTGTTCCAGTGTGTGGTTTTAGCAAGAATCACATCTTGCAGCTTCTGGTCACTCTCATCTTTCACAATCCTTATCTGCCTTGTGCACTCTTTCAGCGCATCATCCAAATGCGATGCTCGTTCCTCTGAAGTGAGCTTTAAGAGTGTAACAGATTCAAGTTGACGTTTAAGTGCCAGAGTTTCTGCATCAGCCTTCTCCCATCCTAAAGAACAAATACGTAATCAATTCAAAGCAGTCCACATTTTACTACAAAACAGAAGAGTCCTCAAGATAAATAACATTTAAGGATTTATCGAGGTCTTCATGCTCTTATGCCCTTATCTGTGTAATTAAAGAAACAGAAACAGCTGACACATAATCGAACTTTTTTTCTTACCTGAAACAGCTTCTTCAGCGACTTTGGCATGCTGAAGAATCAAACTTTCTTTAGTCGTAATCTCTGATTGTGCGGTAGTGAGTTTATCTTTAAGGTCCTTAACTTCACTCTCAAAGAGTTTGACCTGATCCTCCATTCTACTCAAATGCGTGTATGAATCCATAGTTATCTGAACATAGTTTGTGTTTTTACACTTCTCCTGACACACAATCAACATACAAAAGACTTGAATACAAAGATCATTTGCTTGATATATAATAAAGAACAGAGCTCTCAGGTGTAAAATAAAAAGGCTACCTGATTCTCGAGAGATGCTAAGTAGGACAAAGAACAAACATTAGTTGACTCGTTTCCAACCACTGGTTTCTCGGTCGTGACTTTGTCCGAAGACTTTCTCTTCCATGGCCAACCTTTACCGTCCATTTTTTTTCTCCTGAACTCCTTCACAAGATCACTTTCTAAAAAAAAAAAAGAACAAGAAGAAACTTAAGCTTAATAAGAAAAACAAAACAAAAGAAACTGATTGTTTGTTCCGACATGGGAAAAGTTTTGAAATTTGAACTAACATCCAAAAAAGGAAACAAAAATCTTACAACGATTCCGTAAATGTTGCTTTCAAAATTTATATATTTATCACCATCAACAAATCCCGTAATATTTATGCCTATAGCCTATATAAGCTATCATAACTCAACAGGGACCGTTTTGTTTTCTTGTTTTTTTTTTTCTTTTTCCACAATGAATGACAATAATGATTTACTTCCGAATATGGACCAAATTCACCCACCAGAGTTTTTCGTTTAATTTCAATTTTCAAATAAGAAGAATGACAATAATAATTTACTTACGAAGATGGTTCACACATAAGCTCGATCATTCATCAGCTACACTATCTCACTTAGAACATACACACACACAAAAAATAAAATTAAAACAAGACCAGACTCCATAACTTTGCTTGAAGAACTTCAAACTCCATCAGAAGAAAACTGAAGAAGTAAAACGATACACATATTTGTCAAGCTTTTTAGCTAACGAAGCTTACCGAGAAAACAACTGATTCCACGAAAACGTTTCAGAGCGCGCGAAGATCGAAGAACATTCTTGAAGCTACAGAGAGAAAGAAAGAAAGAAAGTGGGAGGAGCGTGTTGTGCCAGAGAAGAAGGAGCGGGTGGATGATTTATGCCTGTCGCTTTTTTTTTTCAACTTTGACGCTCCACAAACAGACAACTTCTTAATTTCAAAAGTTTTTATTTTTCTATTTTCTTTTTAAAAACTAATAAATCTCCCATTTTCAAAAAGAAAGAAATAAATGAAAAAACAAAACGGAATACGAGGAGACAGTTATACATGCGGGCGGGTGCATAGAATAACTCATCGTTTACTCAATCTCCGATTTTCTCGGTTTTTTCATTTTGGGCTTTCGCTGGGCTTATATTAGGGCCCTTTATGATAGATCCATATTAGCCCACTAGGGTTTTGAGAGACTTGGAAGTATTTCAGGGTATAAAAAACTGATTATTCTCATCTACAAAAGCTTTTAACCCTAGTTCCTGGCCCTCGCTCGCCGTAAACTGAAGAAGAAGACCAAGGAAGATCATCATCCATGGGTCGTGTCATCAGAGCTCAACGTAAGGGAGCGGGTTCCGTCTTCAAGTCCCACACTCACCACCGTAAAGGTCCGGCCAAATTCAGGAGCCTCGATTTCGGCGAGAGGAATGGGTACCTCAAGGGTGTTGTGACGGAGATCATCCACGATCCAGGACGTGGAGCTCCCTTGGCTCGCGTCGCCTTCCGTCATCCTTTCCGTTACAAGAAGCAGAAGGAGCTCTTCGTTGCCGCCGAAGGTATGTACACCGGTCAGTTTCTCTACTGCGGTAAGAAAGCCACTCTCGTCGTCGGGAATGTTCTTCCTCTCAGATCTATCCCTGAAGGAGCTGTTGTCTGCAACGTCGAGCATCATGTCGGTGATCGTGGTGTTTTCGCTAGGGCCTCTGGTGATTACGCTATCGTTATCGCTCACAACCCTGACAACGACACCAGCAGGTTTGTTTCTCCTCTGGCGATTGTTCAATGGTTTTGATATTCCTCATGGATCATTTGGATGATTGCTTTAGGTTGGATTAGAAATGCTTATCTTGTTAGAATTGGCTGCTGCAAATCGTTTGTTCTCTACGCCAAAGTTTCAATATTTCGCTGGTGATTGGATTCATAGAAACTGTATTTCTACTGTAGCCCTGCTTCATTGTTTGATGACTATTGTTTTTAGTATAGCTCATGAATCAGTTGGCCGATTTGGTTGGATTGGATTATAAATGCTTATTGACAATGTTGCTGCTCATTTGCTTGTCTTCTTCAATCCAAGACTCTATTTGTCCTAGTTGAATCAATGGTTGTATCAAAATTTGCTTTTGAGAAGTAGTTGCTAGCATTTTCTACTGTTACCCTTGTAGCAAGTAATAGTTTTTCTATCTACCATTCTTATAAATTAAAGCTCGAATGGATTTTCATTTTGATTCTGGAAAAGCTTGGTTCTCAGAAATAGAAATTGCTTCGAAGAAGATTGTCCCAAGTGGATGCAGGGCCATGATTGGTCAAGTTGCTGGTGGTGGAAGAACAGAGAAGCCAATGCTCAAGGCAGGTAACGCATACCACAAGTACCGTGTGAAGAGAAACTGCTGGCCTAAGGTTCGTGGTGTGGCTATGAATCCAGTTGAGCATCCTCACGGAGGAGGTAACCATCAACATATTGGTCACGCCAGTACCGTTCGTCGTGATGCACCACCTGGACAAAAGGTTGGTCTTATTGCTGCAAGGAGGACTGGTCGTCTCAGAGGTCAAGCTGCTGCTCTTGCCTCCAAGCAAGAATAAGGAGTCGAAGCTTGAAGATGAAATTGTTCACTTTTGTTGGATTTTTGCTGATGAGACCATGTTTTGAAACCTTAAGATTTACTATAATGTTCTTTGAGACCTTTTCTTATCAAGTAGAATCTATGTCTTCAGGTTTGCACCTTGACTGCTTTAAATTATTCGTTATTGGTTTTGGTTTTCTGGTTCGTTTTGTTTTTGTTATAAATGTTTTGATTATAACATGGATTTACAAACTAAATCGGTTTCAAAATTAGCTAATTAAATACGAAAGAAACTAATCTGTATGTAATTTGGATCAAATTCGAAATTCCCAAACGCGATAATCTGACCGGGCTTAACCTTTTCTACTTCCATGGCTCAAGTTGGGGTTTCGTGTTTATTGGGCTCTTCATTTACTTATGGTGTGCTCTGGGCTTTTTGCTCTTGCATCAGAGTTATTACAAGAAATTAAAGTTATATCTCTCGAATGAGACTGTTGACTGATATTTAAAAGTTTCTAATGAAAATCTTGATTTCGTTGGCAACAATGTAATGCAAAAATCTTGATTTATTAAAACACTCAGAATTGAGCCCACTGGTCTCAAAAACTATCTAATGACTTGACATTCTGGATTCACCAAATTATTATTATTTTAATTAAATTCAGTTGACTATTCGACCGACGTAACCATGATGATAACTATAACAGTAGACATAATCCATGATTTCTTCACTCACATGTCAAATATAACCAAGGTTTTGAGTAATCTCACATGGAAATGGCAAATCTGTACTTAGTTTTCGATCAAATCTTCCCACGATAGAGAAACTCCCATCATTACATTTGGCATCATTTGTCTTTCTTGGCCACACAGACACACACACACACAAAAGACTTTCTCATTTTATTTTTATTTCTTAATGTTTGGTCTGTAAATTGATTGTAAGACGACAACGTGTGCAAAACAGCGATTCCCTTTTTTGGTCAATTTCACATTACAGTCTCGTGAGAGAAAAATTAAAAGAGCTTTTTTGATTTAAGTTTTGGAACAGATACACATTGGTGAAGACTCTGAGATACATTTCTTAAAGTTTTTTACACTAAAGAGAGAGTAGACTAGAAGTATCTGTAGGTCTAAGTTATCCTAATATAGTCGCATGTTTAGGAATACATAAACATTTATATAAGTTGGTTAAGGTCCATTTATAATGTTTAAAAACTTAAAAGTAGCACAAATTTGTATTTCTTCTTGGTGTATACCACAAACTATTGTATTTTAAAAATGATGCCTAAACTTTTAGAACTTGTTCATAAGGATTTACGAATTTTTATAACTTTAGCAGTAGTTTTATAGAATAAAACGTAAAATGTTGTAGTTTAGGAAAGTCTCTAAAAACAAATAGTGTCACTTATATATATATATATATATAAATTGCTATATATAAAACAAAATTTAGAGCATATATATTAGCAGACAAGTTGTTGTTCTATCGTATGTAGACTTTTACAGAAACTTGTGAAGTTCATATTTGACTGTAAAATTGTAAACTAACAAATCTTGGATTTGATGAATGATAGAAATGTGAATGTGCGTATGTAAGACAACTAAAGGTGTAAAAGTAACAAAATAAAATTGACGGAAAAGAAGAAGCCAATGAAATATACTCTTTGGGGAGTGACAAAAAGGAGGAAACTAATCATTAGTTTGATTAAAAGTGCGTAATTGTTCTTAATCATATTCTTAGTTACCGACTACTTTTTACTTACGTGGAGCGCCTCCAATGGTAATAACGGGAAAATACATGTCTCATCCTTGTGACTTGTGACCGTACAACAACAATAAGTGGTTCTGTCATATAATTCTAATATGGTTTTGAAAAGTATTTTTCTTTTCTGCACTTGTTTCTTAAACATATCTAAAAATAACATAAGTTTTTCTTAAATACTATTCCTTTGAAAAACTCTTTATTTAAAACCATTAATTGTTTACACCTAAATTTACACAAATATCTTTCTTACAGTTTTTATTTTAAGACTTATAACATTACTAAAGCAGAGGTTATTGTGATCGTAACTAAGAACTTGCTAGATAAAAAATTATGGTGTTAGATGCAATATTTTTTGAAGAAAAACAAAATTTAGCCTCTCCCATCACTAGTATTTAGGAATTACACATAGCATTTTTTTTTTGAAAATTCTATCGCTTTATTATGATGAGCTGTTTATGTTACCTACAACTTTGTAAAAGTAAAATGAAACTGTTTATCCAATAACCATTTGCATTCTTGACACAACATTTGTAGAAAAAATGCTTAAGAAATAATTGCATTGAAGACATGAGAGTGGTTTAGTTGGCCCACCTTAAGTATGAAATGGACAAATCAGAAGCCTTGTCTTTCCTTCAATCACATCCTTCCCCTTCAAAAGCTACAATCAAGTATAAATCTCCATTGCTAAGATTTTGCCATCACTTTTCAACAAGAACCTATAACTATCTGTATACCATAATGTATATCTATTACAACAAACTATTCGGCTTTCTTTTAAGTACTTTAGTCATGTAAAACCAAACTCAACACTAAAACTGTGGCATATGAACTAATTTGAAGTATAAGAAATCTTGATTTCATCAGCTTGTGCATGGAAGCTTCAAAGGAAATCATAAACTTTTGGTATATGTGTAAACTTTTTATTGCTAAATCAACCATTAGACCAAAATGTTTCCAATATACCAAAAAATAATGTTTAAAATTATTGTTTGGCATTAATACAAAAAAAATGATTTAGGATAAGGAGTTATAATGAAATTGATAGGAATTAGAATGAAAATTTAACATAGGAAAATTAGAAAAGGGAGGAAACGGGTAAGGGGCTCTTGAAACGACGACAAAGCATGCCCAACGAACTCCCATCTTGTACACCGCACGCTCGACAACTCATGGGCCCACTTTGGGCCAAACTCTTGTTTTATTTATTTTATTCCTATGGTTTTTAATTATATTATATATATTTAACTCGCTCTCTAGAAATTCCTCTATCTGATTCTATAAATACTAGGGTTGATCTTGCGCTACGCGCGGATTATGTACATAAATTCTGGTTTTCTATGTCAGCTAGAATGTGACGTTTGTTTTGTAATTTCTGTAAATGATTAATTCTATTTTTATTGTTTATATCTATAATTTTTATTTCATTTTATATTTTATGTAATTGCAGAATATAAAAATATATATAGTTGTCTTCGTGTTTAAATGAAGAAAATTATGTAATTTTAAAAAGGATAACATCTTTGTGTGCATAAAAAATAAGCTACAACATACTTATCGCGAAAAAAGAAAAACATTCTCAGCCAAATTCATATTGCTTCCATTGGTTTTGCCGGATGATAGTTTACGTGAATTTATTTATGTTTCTAAAGTAGTTTTATTTTCGCTTCATGAAACAAAAAAAAATAACATAACACAAAAGATGGTGTTTGCCCCTTTGGAAACTACAATTAAAAAAAAACCTATCAATTCATGCCTTTTTCTTTTGAATTTGATGTTCAAATCAGACAATTATAAACCAAAACCCTAATTAGCTACATCAAACACAACAATTAATAGCATTTATCTTCACTCATTCACAGCCATACATCAATTCCTTGCACGAAGATGTATCCTATATATAATATCCATATAATAAAAAAAAATCTTTTACAAATCGTTTATATATATATATATATGTTATATTATATCAATACCTATATAGCAGACCTTTCGCACCATACTATATAGTGTTATCATTTATTATCAAACATGCAAATCCCTGTATAAGTCATAGTCCAAGTTCGTACACAAGAATCCACTGACGAATCTGTTCTCTTCTTCTCTATCACTCAATAACGTCGAGGAAGCCATCTCTATACCGTTGTTATTGCAATGACCGGTTTTATTGTTATCGTCTTCTTGACGACCTCCAAAACCCGAGACTCCATCTTCTTGGCAAATAAGTTGAGAAGCAACAAATTTATCGAGTGTTCTCCAATCCGTCGTCACCACTGATATTTTCTTCTTCTTATCTTTCTCTTCACTTCTTATAAGCCCGTTGAAGCTTTCACCCTCTTCTACTAATTGCCTTTTGTTCTTGTTATGATTCTTCTCCGACGATGTTATTGACATCAAGCTCACTGGCCTCTTCGTAAAAGGTAGTGAAGGGCTTTCGAGCTGCGGAAGTTCAATAAATTGATCGCAGTGGATGAAGTTTAAACTGATATCTGATCCTTCTAGTTCTTGCTTGAACATTGAATCTTGTGAAAAAACGTTTTGTTTCTGTTTAGATCCGTAATTGAGAGGCTGCATAGCCGAGCCTACTCCGCTCGGTAATTCGTTGTAAAAGTAACTTGAGCTCCAAGATTCCGTATTCTTAGCTTGCCCTGTCGTTGTTTTTTTCTTGAAAGCTCTACAAACCACCCACCCTTCTTCCTACAATACACACACATTCATAATAAGAAATAGCTTATTACATTTGGTGTAATTAAGCCTAATTTTAGGCCAACATCATATAAAACGAAAAAATATATAATTTTGCTTTTATATGTAGTGAGACACAATAAAAGCATGCCTTAAAAGTTTGAGACCACAAGAAAGAAAGCTACCACTAAGCATAGGTACATACTCATTTGCAAGCTACATCAAATTTTACTATAAACTTTTTCGATCTTAGAGATTGTAAGATATATAACACAAACACACACACATCCTTCAATAGTGTTTAATAATTTTTATTGTTGTTGGCAATACTAATGCTTACAAAATAATACATATAACTCGGTTTTATGTCATTGATTAGTTAGATGACTTAAGACTTTATAAGACTTGAATTGCTTAAATATAAATAAATATTACATATATATATAGAAAAGAGAGATAAAAAGGAATTAACTTTGGTCTACATATATGGAACTGTAGTTTTAGGACAGACTTTATACCTTTTTGTTTTGTAATTAAAGGTGTAACATTTTACATAAGTCTTAAAGATGCTCGACTTTTACCTAAAAGGTTTATATGTGTCTCACAAAAGAGCTTAGGAGAAAAACAAACAAAAAAGTCTCGAAACCCCATGAAAAGCCAAACAAGTTCAATGTAATTTCCCATTAAAAAAAATGAAAAAATATAAATTGGATATGTAGTATAACGCAATGCTCCTATCTATTTCGAAGATATCATCAAGTAAAATATAGAATACCTGAGGAGGTGCATTCTCATCTGACTCTAGCCGGTATTCATGCATGATCCAATCAGTTTTTTGGCCATTAGGGGCTCTTCCTTTGTAAAATACTAGTGTTTTCCTCATACCGATCAGTTTTGACTTGTCGTAAACAGCCTTGTCTCGACCTGTGGCCTTCCAAAAACCAGCCATGGTCGCTCTATTTGTCCTTGTTCCTGTTGGATATTTCTTATCTTTGTGGCTGAAGAAATACCATTCATTTCGTTCCTCGTATCCGATTCGGCATCTCTCTATCATATATAACCAAATGTTCATCAGATCTAGGCATTCACATTGTCATATTAAGAAAGCGAATTTTAAATTATGTATTAATGTGCAACCTTGTAAATCCCATGGTTCGATTCTGTAGAGATCAATATCTCTAATGACATCAAGATCGATCTTTTGCGATGCCACTTTCTTCCTCAAATAGTAACCAACGAGCTCTTCATCTGTAGGATGGAACCTAAATCCCGGAGGAACACTACATGACTGATCCACTGAATCCATTATTTCTGCATAACACCAAGTTTAACACCAAAACGATCATCACTATAATATCATATATACAAGTAAATGTGTATGGATGCTCTGGTATCACATCACAATACATCAGAGAGAATTAGAAATAGGCGAGGATGTAAGTATGAAAGAAAATAAATAATTTATTTTTTGTAAAAAAAGTATAATCATCTCATTTATTGGTTAGTTTCGACTTCGTTACCATCTTCTACATGTACTCAAAAAGGTACATAGTAATTTTTTTTTTGTCTTAAAAAGTGATCAGAAGATGGAACAAGAACATGAAAGACAGGTTTAAAAGTTGAAGAAACGAAGAGGGGACATGCATGGGAGCTTCTATGAGGCTCAAAGAGAACGGAAATGTAGAGTTTTGTACTAATGATGCTTTCCTGTTGTAACGTGGTTTGTGAATTAATGGTGGCAATTATCATATATCGAGAAACGTTTTTTTTTCTTTTCTTTCTCAACATTATCTTATAGTAAAAGATGATATACTGATCCAACATCAAACTAAAATAACCCAGCCTAGCTCATATATATATATATATATATATATATATATATATATTATATTATTCAGCCTTATTGAATACAAACAAAAACAGCTTTTTTCAAAATCTATAACAAAAATATCACAAGTCTGAGCAAAAACAGTTGGAAAAGTTTCAAAGTTTGTGTCTGTTTTATCCATTTCGGAAAGCTTTTAAGTACACAAGACTGTACTATACTACTACTGCTACATACATGAATAAATATGCACATATATATATAAATCATATTGAAATACACATTGTTAAAAGGGTTTCCAAAAAAAAAGGTATTGGGTATATACAAATTAACAAGACGTGATTAAGATATGAGAAATGAAAATACATGAAATCTTATACTGGAAATACAAAACAGTTTTTCAGTACACAAGATCGATACACATCGGTGAACACGACAAGCTAAAGAACTAGAGAAAGTAAAAAAAGGGTGAGAAGAGATCAAATAATGCGTAAGTGAATAAAACAACATAAACACACACAAATGTGTAAGTTTAGACGATGCAAATGAAGTATTTTGATCTTAAAACCCTTGTAAGATCAGTTTTACCTTATTTCGATCTGTGTAAGATATATGTGTATCAAATGTTATTTACTCGTTTGTTAGCAAAACAAAACGAGGACGATAGAGGAAAAAGGAGATCAGAGAGATATGGATGTGTAGGAGATGATGATGATGATCATCGAGAGAGAGAGAGAGAGATGATATTGGTTTGGTTATAAGTTTCGGGGATATGAAGAGAGAGGGAGAGGGAGTGAGAGATTGATGATTTGATGAAATATAAAAGGTGTAGAGAGTGTGGACCGCTCAATTGCGCGTGGCATTCTCCATGTCCCCATTTGCGTACGTCACCCTCCTCCCGCTTCTTTTTAACATTCTCCTTCGTTTGTTTTTTTTATCATTTATTTATTTAATATATATGTCTTAGGAGTAAAACGGACCTCAAGATATCAAAATTATTACTTCTGATGTTTTTGATTGATGCATTATTGAATAATTTGCATATATATTTTCAAGAAAACAAAAAAAAAATCTACGTTCGCAAGATTTTTCCATATTCTTGGGATTTTGAATACTGAATCTAAATTAACACGTACACGCAAACAATTAAGAAATTATCTAGTTCTTTAATCAAATGATGGTATATTCCCGTGTTCATCAACATTTTCTTGGTCAAAATCATAATTTATTTACTGCCTCCAACTTTTAATTAATCAGTATCTGTATTGATCTAAATTATTGTCATGAGAAAGCAAAAAAAAACTAGAAAAAATTTTCATTTTTAAGCGTTAATGTACATTGCACTTATCTAAAAATAAAATCCACCCAATTCTGACATTCATTCAGCTTGGGACCTAATTAACTTTGTCCATATCAATAATGTATATCATTTGTAATTATGTGCATATATATATTTGGACTAGTTCTTTTTCTTTTCAAACTTTGCGAGTTGCGACTGCTCTGTAATATGTCAACAAAACCAAAAAGAAAAATTATATTAATTATCCGTCAGACCAATGAGATCACGGGTTTTAGTGTTGCAAACATTCTGACATTCTGGAACATGCCACGCTGGCACAATAGAGAATGTTCCTTTGCCACGTGGGAAACAAACCCCCCGCTTCACATGCTTGTGAAAGCTTTAAGATTTTACCAACGTACCCTCATTTCTTCCGCTTTTATGAAGGGGTATATTCGTATTTTAAGACTTCCTCCAGTGACGGCCTTCTCTTCTCCAATGATTTATCGACAAGAACCAATGAGAAGGGAGTGAAATCGAACAGCAACCACCACGTGGCTACCTGTGGTTCGCTATTGAGCTATTATCTTTACGTAGAAGATAAATAAAGCTAGTACCAATATCTACTATACATATCAGACTAAACAAAAAATAATAATAAAGTTATATTCTTATTTTGGTACCAAAATGATTTGCTATATATATATTGAGAGTGTTGTTGTAACATTTTCTCTTTGTATTTCAGGATAAATTAAGTAAGAAAATATGGTAGTCCAAATTTGGTTATATATACTAATTAATATGCACCTGTTCTTTATGTTTACAGATTTTCTGTGCAGTTGAGTTTTTTTTTCTAACCAATAGTAGTAATTCCGTAATGGATAATTTGTTGAAAAGCGATTTTCAGTAGATACGAACGAAAAAAATACAAAAAAACTTATTAAGATACCAATAGAAACTTGATATACATCTTTCATATAGCTCAGAGTAATTAATTAAATACCTTATATTTATGAGATAACACATTCATGAATGATAGTATGCATAATATAGAGGGTTTTAGAATCATTCAATATCTTTGGTTTGATTAGTTCTAGATTTGAGAAGTGCAAGCACCGGCATGACTGTGCTTCGTAGATTCCAAATTAGTCAAAACTCAAGTTTTGGTAGAGTGTCTGCTATATACACACAGAAGAATATGACTATAGACATGAATTAGTGAAGAGGTGTAAACTCTTGAAAATGACATGCCACCAAAAAAAAGGTACAAAAAAAAACATATAACAATGTGAAACAATTTGGTCCTGCATGCTTTGGACCTATGCCATTATATTCATCAAACGTGTTTGGACATAACTTGTTTGGGCTTTAAAATTGTACTTATTGCCCTTGTTTCGACGTTGACTCTTGATTACTTTCCCGTCATATTTATTGACAAATATATTTATTTTGTTTTTGATTCATTTCAACATCTTGCGTTATTGATATTAGAAACTTGATCATGATCAATAAATAGGAGTTTATGAATAAACAGAGGAGGAAAATTTTGATTTTCTAAATTAACTAAGTTTCTAAGTTATCTAAGGAGGAAAAAAATATAAATAAGTATTATATCAATACCTCGAGAAACATAGATATATAATTATTAGAAATGACTTTTCAAAGGGTTAAAATACGTGGCCCGTCAAGTAGTTAGATGAGCTGATTATGAGTTAAAGTTATAAAATGCAGAAGGGTAATTATGATTTGATTTACCATAATATGATTAGTTTCCCAGAAATTTAATAACTGGCTAGCTTGATAAGGTTTCTTTATGATCTTTGTCCTTTTTTCGTAACGAACTCTAACGTTGACACTTGACAACTATGTCTCTCAATCGAGCTTAATGCACGTGTCAATTGCATGCTCATCTTTGGATTGACGAATTGTTTTGCTTTTTTCTCTGAACATATATTTTTCTTCCTTTTTAAGGTTGACGCATGCTTTTGGAAAATAAATAAATAAATTCCTAAATTTAAACGCATGCTATGAAACCTCTTTTAAAGGTGAGGAACAATCCTGTTATTCTGTTGGACTGTTACATTAGGAAGAGTATATGTCTTTATTCAATAAATAAAAATCCTTTATATTTATTTATTTTTCCGTTCTTTTCACATAATATTCTAGATATCAAATCCAGTTTAACTAAAATGTTAGACTATGTATGAAACACATAATTCATTTTGATAAATTTCGAACGAAAGCTAGTATATTCTACGGAAGAAAATATACATTCTTGTAAAACTCTCTGAAAATGAAAATTAGATAAAGTAATTATTTCTTCTTCATGCTTGTTTCAGGTCGATTGGCTAACTATTTGGTGCCGACGGAGTCCACTTAGACATATATCGGATTTGTTATGATGGGATTGTTTTAAATATTTTTTTTCTCAAAAAAGAGGTGTGAAATTAAGGTGGTATTTTTTTTTCTCTGTGTCGGCGGCTAAGGTAAAAAAATAATTACAAGATACTTTGTAAAATGTAAATAGATAGAGAGAAAAAAAAGTACGAGGGAAGAAGAGATGTCCACGTAGGACGGTGGTGGGTCGGCCGGCGGTCACTAATCAAGCGGCGGAACTAATCATTTCTAAGTGGGTCCCATCCACCTTTCTGAGTTTTTGGCCGGTGAGTAAACTTTTGCTTTCATTTTGTTCCCCTTCTCTTGTTATAACTATATTCTAATGGATTTGTTTAAACAAAACATTCTAGTATATTAAATAAGAGCATATATTAAAATGCTAGTAATTCTTGTATAGGAATAGGATATATTACAACCATCACACGTATTATAAATGAACTAAAAAATTATATAGAAATTGAGGTTCAAGGCTACAAACATTCCGGTTTAAACAAAAAAACATAGAATGAATAAATACATTCTTGTGATCAAAACCACGTGACTAAGTTTTTTTTTTCACCATGAAACTTGTGTTCAACTGTTCATAAACTAAACAATACTATCAGAACATTTATATGAAAGGGCGAGAGAGGCTAGCGTAACCGGCAAAAGAAAGATTCTAGTGGGGCCCATTTAAGATCATTTACACTCTTGTGAGTTGTAAGTTGTAACGATAACATTTGTCCTAATTCTTTGTAAGATCATTTGCTATTAAAGCATCGTGATTTTTATGCGTTCCACATGTATCCATTTTTATTATTAGAGACTCCTATCAGGTCTACATATATATATATATATATATATATATATATATATATATATACTATATATATATATATATATATATATATATATATATATATATATATATAATGACTTTGAAACTGAAACTTCAATATTTACGGATTTAGAACCTGAATATGTGTATCTTTTTGGTTTTAAAATTTATATGTATCTTGACAAATTTTGCCTTTGAATAATTAAAATCGAAAACAAGATAACTAACTTCATATTATAAGCTTAAACCAATATTTCAAATCGCCGTCATTGAGATCACTCACTTGCACTTAACGGGGGATAATGTTAAAAACTATCTAATTAATGCCGATTTCTAGAAAAAATAGTTTGAACTCGTGAGTGCCGAAAAGTAAGTTCAAATTTATATATGTTAATTGTTAGTTTAAGAACGACATGATCATATTCACTAGTACTAAGAATGACTAATAAAACATAAACCAAACTTTAACTTATCTAAGAAAACATAAACCAATTATGCCCTTATCTATTTAGGTTCACTATAAACATTTTAAGCAAATTTTAAGTAGGTAAATTTTACAGTTTGTAATCGCTATATATATATATTCTAGAATCACCAGTGCTGGTCATGTATTTATTTATAGCAAAAGACGAATTTTAACATGATTGATGTGGTTAAATCATTAAACCAAAACTATTTGATTATATGGATTACCAGTATATATATACACTCATTAGCTGATTTTGAGTGGCAGTATGAAAATGAAAAATTGAAAGAAAAAAATTGAAAAAAATAAATTCCTGTTTAGATTTTAGAAATATGGTGTTGCATGCTACAAAGAATTGATTTTACTAGCTATACATTTATGTTCACTTAGCTTTTCGATACTCTGTTATGTGAGAAGTGTGTTTGGTTTTAGAGCATCGTGATCTACTAAAAAACCATTTTAATGCCTAGTGAACCAGCTGTATGCCCCAAATGCCTAGAGTAGATGGAGTTACTTGAGTATCCACAGACAGAGATCGCCAAACCATAACAGTTTTACACATATATGTTATCGAATAATTATTTTGTAAGAGTCGCATATGTGATATTTTAACTTGTAAATAGCTCTTTCTAATCACACAACAAACTTGAGACTCACTCATTCCTTTTTGTCTCCTCCCACTGACGTAATGCGTCATGCACAAAACGGGCGCACATAATATATCTATGTATAGTACTCTCATTATGCTCATACTAGAAGTGTGATCCACAAGCTACTTTGCAATATTTCTCATTTTTATTTTCACAAACTTGTTCAAATCTCTATTGACATAATGTATGTTGGTAAATTTAAATAATATTATTGTAATGTTCAAATTCCTTAATATATTTAAATAGTATATGCTGATTGTTAATTTATCATTCAAGCAAGCATGATATATTTAAAGTATTAGGGTCCGGTTAACAACTGTTAATTTGGTTTATTTAAAAGCACTATGATTTTCTCCTTAATTAAATTGCACCTTAATAACAAAAAAGTTTCCGATGAACTGGTATGTTTTTTTTTGTCATTGTGTCGATTTTATAAATAGTTTGATGCAACTATAGCACTGACGATCAACTATGGCTGACACCAGTTATATGATATGCTTATACGATCGAAAATACCTAATGATAGAATAAATTTTGAAATCGTGAACAAAAAGAGACGATGATTGATCATTATATATGATAAGAATGTGCTGTAATCGTATGAATGTACGTAATAATAATATATGAGAAAATAGTAAAAGCTAAAATATCACTGATGGATTTGACAACAGCAACTCAGCGAGCACCTGGTGTTCTTTGCAAGTTATATGAACCGAATGGGTTTTGATATCATAGGACAATTAAGCGAATTATAAAAGAATAGAATTATAATTTCAAATAATGTGAGGTTAAAAATGAAAGGTTAGTATTGGTCAAGTCCAATCCATAAATTATATAGTATGTCAAACTCGGATTTTTCTTATTGGAAGAAAAATACAAGGACCGTCGAGTTGTTCATGTAAACAAAAAGGTGGTTTTTTTGCACATGGTTGATTGATTTGGTAATTGTTTTAATAAACATTTATTTGTTTAATCCTTCAAAGATATATGTTTATATAATTGATGCAAAATTTTAACGGTTATTAATTTTCCTGTTTGCACTTTCTGCAGATTCTTTTTTTTGTGGACTTGAAATTTACTAATGATAAAAGCTATGAGGCAAGTAAATGTGTATAATTAATGGTGGTTATGGATGGTGCACGCACGTGATAATTAATACTTTAATAATAATACGGTAGGTTTAAAATTATAGATTGTATATATTATGTACGTTGGTCCCGGAAAAAAAAATGAACGTGTGGTTGAATACTCTTTTAAACTTTGGACATCTTCCAAGTGAAAATGCAAAATCATTATATTTTCCTAACCATCACGAAACAACATTAATAACAGACTGTTAGTTAATGGTGCTACACTTGACAATATTGTGATTGATGGATGAAGTAAAATCTGTAATCACAAAATATGATGATGGCCTGCTGAATTCTTGAATGGAGACCTGAGATCCGACCCAATACTGGGCCCATTAAGCCTATATCAACCGCAATAATGGGCTCGCTCGTCAGTGATTGGGGTTTAAATTTTAGGAGAAGCTTTTGCTTTTGTAGGAATCATGTAGAGCAAAGCCCGTCGAGAATCATAGATAATAATCAATCTACTCGAATACGTTCAAATCATCAAAACCAGTTTTATTGTAAAACATTTTTCGTTTTTATTAATTGTAAGAAATTTTGAAGAAAAACAAAAGTTCATTATGACAATACAAACCAAATATTGTCAAGTAAATCACTTCAAACAATTGGGTGGTATTGTATATACGAATTGAACTTAAAAAGGAACTTTCAAAATTGAAAGAGAAATTAAATTCTGTAATTAGGAAAATAGTTAAACCAGTGTCGTTTCTGTAATTAGCAGACTTTCTAAACTCTTCGTTGTTCGGTCCACATGAACTTCGACAGTGTGGACTTTCCACGTGCAAAACTGACCGGAACAGAGTCAAATAATGCCAGGGTGTACGTCTATAGGCACGTGACGACATCAGTGGCTCAACGGTCATATTCAGAATCAGCGAACTGTTGGCACGTGACAAAGAACTGGCCCCACCCACCAATCATCTTGCTCTCTTGTCTCCTTCTCATTTCTCAATCTTATCCCCACAAGACTTGTGTAATAATAGCTTGATTAAACCAAACTTTGATAATCAGTCGCGCATTTAATGACTTTTTTCTTTTAATGTACTCTATAATTATTGGTTGAATGATGTTTTGCTTTTCCATTTTTGTGCTTAATCACTCACCTTTTGTTTTTTTATAGCGGAATCGAACACTCTTTGGCGCGAAAATATAACGGTCCCACATGCACTAATTACGTTGACTAAACATAAATAATCGAGATTCAAAATCACTAGTGGGCCATGGCGAGCCGAAACATCAGATTTAATTTCGAGTCTTGGTCCGATAAAGACATTAAAGAAGCTCCAAAGACCGATAATAATGCTGAAATTGTTAATATTACTTTTTTTTAACTAAGAATTTAATTCAGGAAGACAAAACTAAAAAACGGTTAGGCCGGTGACGGTTGATCGGCGGAGGAAGGAACGTCAGGACCAACACGACAGCCTTCAAGCATGAAGACAATGTCGGACATTGTTGGTCGGTCAAGAGGATCCGTCGCAGTACATAGAAGTCCGACTTTGATTCCTAATAAGAACTCTTCCCATTCCGATGATTCCGGGTCTAGTTCGAGCAGACCCGGTTCTAGCAGCTCCGTGACTTGGCCTCTCTGAAGCTGTTTCTTCACCCATTTTACTATGTCTTCGTCTTCTGTGAACATTACCGGTCTTTTCCCGGTTAGAATCTCGAGTAGGACAATGCCGAAGCTGTAGATGTCGGATTCTCTTGTGGTCTCTCCAGATGATGTGGCTTCTGGAGAGACGTATCCTAGCGTCCCGACGGTGGCTGATGTCACCGCTGTTCTTGACGGGGATCGAACTGTGAGACGGTCAAGCCCGAAATCTGATAGGTGAGCTTCGAAGTCGGCGTCGAAGAGTACATTATGTGGCTTGATATCACCATGAACCTATTTGGGATAAGAAACGTTAAAAATTTGGAAATTCTTAAGCTTGTACAGATAGATAAATTAATATTAGATATTCTTACCATGTTGGATTGATGGAGGAAACCGAGTCCGCGAGCGATCCCGAGAGCTATGAGGTGACGCATTGGCCAGTTTAGAACATGACCATCTTGGTGGGAAGCTTCTTGGAGCAGAGTAGATAAGTTTCCGTTGGGCATGTAGTCATATACCAAAAGCCTCAAATCTGGTGGACCAGCGTAGTAACCTCTAAGGACCGTGATGTTTCGGTGCTTGAGTTTACCAAGAGATTCGGCTTCTTTTTTGAACAAGTTCTCGTTTAAGAGAGAGCCATTAGGTAAGCGGCGGATAGAGAGAACCATTCCGTCATTGTAATTGGCTTTGAATAGCAATCCGTATCTGGTTCTGCTAAGAACGTTTTCTTCATCGAACTGCCGGGTTGCTTCTATTGTTTCAGCTAGAGTGATCTTGTTGTTGAACATCACTAGCTTTGGTTCTCCGTTTTCTGTGCTTGACCGGCTTGTGCTGCTACGAACTCTACTTCCTGCGCTTGTTCTACCAGGGCTGCGTTTCTTCTCTCCCGTTGCAGACTGTTGTTTCAGCTTCTTTCTCCATTTCAAGAGAGTGTAAATGTAGAAGCAGCAGAAGAGTGATAAAAGGCAAGCACCTATTGCAGCCATAACTATCATCAGAATCATTTTCCTTTTCTTCTTCTTCTCTTCCACTGTGTTGCTTTTGCATTTTCTGTTTAATGGCTTGCCACATAACTCTGCGTTACCTGAAAAGTCTGATGCGTTGTTGATGATTGAGCCTAAAGAAGCTGGAATCTCTCCTTTCAGATTGTTGATCGAGACATTGAAGTACACCAAGTTACTGGAGATAAGGGCGAGGCTAGCGGGAATCTCCCCAGTTAAGTTATTAACAGAGAGATCAAGCTTTGTCAAGTTTGATAAGCCAGAGAAAGATCCAGGTATGACTCCTGAAAGATGATTGTGGTCAAGTGACAACGAGTTGAGGGACGAGCTCTGAGAGATTCTTGGTGGGATTTCACCTGATAAGTTGTTCCGACCCAAGTCAAGCACCTTCAAACGTGAAAGACGAGAGAGATCAGCTGGAATATGACCCATTAGTCGGTTCGATCTTAACTCGAGAAGTTCAAGAACAGAGCAGTTTCCAATTTCAGGTGGAATGGACCCAGATATGTGATTATCTGACAATGACAGAGAAACCATCAACCGAAGAAACCCGAAAGTCTGAGGTATCTGACCGGAGAATGAGTTAGAGCTAAGGTTCAGATACCTTAAACTCACCAAGCTACTAAACCCTTCAGGAACAACATCAGAAAAGTTGTTTTCTTGCAATGCAATCACTTGCAAATTGGGCAAACCAGAGAGCTCAACAGGAATCTCACCGGACATATTCTGCTTGCTTAAATCAAGAGAGATCAGCTTAAACAGATTGCCCACACTAGCTGGTATCTCACCAGAGAATCCATTCCCACTCAAATTCAGAAAGCTGAGGTTACTTAAGTTGCTGATGCTCGTCGGAACCTCCCCGGAGAACTGGTTTCCACTGAGATCCAGCTCAGACAGATTCGTCAAGGCCATTAACTCCACTGGAAAACTCCCATTCAAATTGTTCTTACCTAAGTTTAGCCGATAAAGCTGCTGCAGATTCACCATAGATGAAGGAACATAGCCTGAGAAGCTGTTTCTCCCCAAAGATAAGACCTTTAAAGCCTTCATGTAGCCTAGAAACTCTGGAATCTGACCTGTTAACCTGTTTCCTTCAAAATCTAGGAGTCCTAACGAGCTACATTGCTTAATCTCAACAGGAATCTCACCCGTAAGAGAGTTATTAGCTAACTTCAGTTCTTCTAATCTCTTCAAGTTACCAATATCCGATGGAATCTCACCGGAAAAAAAGTTTCCAGAAACATCTAGATTTGTCAATGACAAAATATTTGTCAACCACATCGGGAAACGGCCGGAGATACGATTTTCCCGGAGATCCAAGACTTGTAAATCGGTACGACAGTTTGCCGTCTCAGGCCGTACGACATCAGAGAAAGCGTTGAATCCTAACTGAACAATCCTAAGCGTAGTGTTGCAGAAGAGAGAAAACGGCACAGTACCGGAAAGATTGTTGTGGGAGAGAGTAAGGACCTCGAGGTTAGGAAGAGCGCCGAACGCGGCGGGAATCACGCCGCCGATTTCATTCTCCGACGCGCTCAAGTGTACGATGGAGGAGCAGTTTGAGATCGCAGACGGTAGTGTTCCTTGCAAAAGGTTGAAATCCAGCCAGAGATATCGAAGGCTCTGGAGTCTGCCGAGGCTCGCCGGAATCTCGCCGGTTAACTGATTGTACGAGAGATTTAGGAGCTGGAGCTGAGTCAGGTTAGCAAGCTCACTCGGTATCTGACCAGAGAAGGTGTTGGACGAAACGTCGAGGAACTTGAGGCTTGATGGTAAACCAACGGAGATCTCCCCAGAGAGACGGTTTCCGGCGACGTTAAAGACCTCAAGCGTGGAGAGGTTCCCCATCGCCGGCGGAAGCTTGCCGGAAAGTGAGTTGTACTGGAGGAAGACGGCGAATAGGCGCGTGCAGTAAGCGAGCGACGGAGGGATAGTACCGTTGATGGAGTTTGACCGAAGGCTGAGCTTCCGCAGCATGCGGAGGCCAGAGATACGATCAGAGATTCGTCCTGAGAGCTGAAGACGAGGAAGGCGGATCTCGGTGACACGGTGGTTAGTGCAGCCGACGCCGCGCCAGTCGCATGGAGCCGCTGGAGTTGAGGGGTCCCATGAAGTTAACGCACCAAGAGGGTCATGGAGGTTAAGCTTAAACGCTGTGAGGGCGTCAATCTCCGCCGGAGAATCATCGGCGCGTGAGAATAACGGCGCGTAGAGCACAAGGAAAAGGAAAAACAGGGATGCTCCCATGGCCAGAGATCCGTTGTATTGAACAAAATGAAAACTAGCTCGAAGAGTGTGAGAGAAGTGTCGCCATGAGTGTGGTTCTTGGAGAGAGAGAGAGAGATAAAGAATGAAAACCGTCACTGAGAGCTCAAAAAAGAGTAAAGTTAAAGTTTTTAAAGAAGAAGAAGAGGTCGAAACAAAATATAAAATCTGTTTCTTTTAAATAATTTGAAATCCATTTGAAGTCCGCACTATAATCCATGCGTATAAAAAATGATTTTTGTTACAAATTCGGGAAACATTTTTCTAATCATTATTTTTGTCCTTGCAACTTAAATAAAAAAAAACAGAGAAAATCATTATTTTGTTGTCCTTGTTTATTTCTTTTTTGTTCATTTGCTTTAAACTTTCGGCGACCGAGTTTCACGGCGAAAAATGTCGACGACGATCGGCTTTGCTTTACTCACGACCTTAACGGTGCTCTTGTCGTACTCGACCTTGTCTCATGGATTACTGCTACCTCGTAGGATCTCACATGGTTTGTCCGCAAGCGGTAAGTACTTGACGACGGATGAGCTCTGGTTCAATCAAACCCTAGACCACTACTCTCCAAATGTAATCAATCTTCCCCATTTCGTTTCTTGTTCGATTTTGGATATTGAAATTGAAGGATCCGGGTCAAAGGGAAACCTTTTTAGATTCTGTGTTTCGATCCTGATTTCGCTGCGAACTCTATAAATAGTAATAATCTGGATTTATGATTTAAATTGTGGAATTCGAAATTTTCCTTAGGATCATCGCAAATTCAGTCAGCGATACTATGAATATCTCGACCATCTACGAGTACCCGACGGACCTATCTTTCTCATGATCTGCGGCGAAGGCCCTTGCAACGGAATCCCAAATGACTATTTAAGTGTAAGATTTTGCACACAAAAAAAACGTATGCATTTGATTGATTTACATCGATAGTTTCTGGAATTTGCATCGTTCTCCTCATAATGTTCAGGTATTAGCTAAGAAGTTTGAAGCGGGCATTGTTTCACTCGAGCATCGTTACTATGGAAAGAGCTCACCTTTTAACTCACTGGCCACTGAGAATCTCAAGTATCTTTCATCTAAACAGGCCCTTTTCGATTTAGCTGCTTTCCGTGAGTATTACCAGGCAAGTTCTCGTGCGGTTTTTATGCTATAGAAGCTGCGTCTATAATTCAATGAGCATGTATTTGGGATTTGTTTGTGTGGATACAGGAATCTTTGAATGTTAAACTGAATAGAAGTGGCAGTGTTGATAATCCTTGGTTCTTCTTCGGAGCGTCCTATTCTGGAGCTTTGAGTGCTTGGTTCCGGCTTAAATTCCCTCATTTGACTTGTGGAAGCCTCGCTAGTTCTGCAGTTGTTCGTGCTGTCTACGAATTCCCTGAATTTGATCAACAGGTAAAACCTTCGTTACAAGCAGATAGAGTTTAGTTGCTTATGGAATCAAGAATTTTGTCCCGTATCAAGCAGATAGGTGAGTCGGCTGGAACGGAATGTAAAGCTGCACTACAGGAGACTAATAAACTCTTGGAACTAGCGCTTAAAGTAAATAACAAGGCTGTTAAAGCTCTCTTCAATGCCACCGAGGTCTAGCTTTCTTGTTACCCTTTTCCCTTTTTTGGATCCTAACAATTATGGAAGTCATAACTCCATCTCCAATCTGATTAAGTTTCTGAAATCTGCAGCTTGATGTTGATGCTGATTTCTTATACTTGATAGCGGATGCAGAAGTTATGGCGGTAAGGATAAACATACGTGTTCATTTCAAATTTATATGATTCTCATTTTCTTTCGAGTTTTTAGATATCTATCTTCAAAATCTGGTAGATCCAATACGGAAATCCAGATAAACTATGTGTTCCCCTCGTGGAAGCTAAGAAGAACGGTGGTGATTTAGTGGTAACTTCCCCTTTTCTCCCTCTTTTGCTTAAGCTTGGTGTAGATATCTATGGTCACAAATCCGCAGTTCCGCATTTCGGTTTGTAGACCAAAAATTTGTGTTTGCTGACACTTTATTATGGATGTGTAAATCCAGGAAGCATATGCTACATATGTCCGAGAGTTTTGCGTGGGAGTTTTTGGGTTAAGCGCTAAAACATATAGCCGGAAACATCTGCTAGACACTGCGATCACCCCAGAGAGTGCAGATCGGCTATGGTGGTTCCAAGTTTGCACTGAAGTGGCGTATTTCCAGGTGGCACCTGCAAACGATAGCATCCGGTCTCATCAAATCAATACAGAGTACACACAGTCACAAGCTTATATGCATTACTCTTATTTATCGTTTCTATTTATTATCCCACTTACATTTCTTGGTAATTTTCATAGGTATCATCTGGATCTATGCAAGAGTCTGTTTGGAAAAGGTGTTTACCCTGAAGTCGATGCAACAAACCTGTACTATGGAGGTGATAGAATTGCTGGTATGTAACACCGAAAAACTTCTCGATGCTCCTCTTACTCTTTTGGCCATTCCAACAATATCTATGTGTCTTCTTGTTCTCAATTTTGCAGCAACCAAGATCATCTTCACAAATGGGTCACAAGATCCATGGCGTCATGCATCCAAACAGACCTCATCTCCTGACTGTAAGTCTGCATTTACTTCGTTTAAAACTGGATAACATTAATTCATTGCTTAATCTTTGTCCTAAAGTAGCGTTCAGACAAATATTCTCTTAAAACCTAAACAAGTTAATGCTTGACGACCAGTGCCTTCTTACATTGTGACTTGTCACAACTGTGGCCATGGAAGTGATCTTCGAGGATGCCCTCAATCTCCAATGGTCATTGAAGGTACACATTACCAGCGCTTTCTCTCTATCTTTCGGATGCCTGAACTGTGTAAACAAGTACTGAAACAACTGTTTAAAAAAAATATAATGTGTCCTGTTTTTTTTTCTCATTTTCAGGTGATTCCAAGAATTGCAGTTCACCAGACGCGGTGAACAAAGTGAGGCAACATATAGTAGAACACATCGACTTGTGGCTCTCCGAGTGCCGCGGAGTGCTTAGGAGTTCCATCTAAAGTCACACCTCACCCGCATAGTCATAACGCTTGCTGTTCTGTTCAGCAGATTAGTAAAAAATCATATGAATGTTCCAAACTTGTATCTATGTAAAATTAAACTCCGATGTATGTTTTGAATTTTATATGTGAAACCCCTGGAGCAATTACACGCACGGAAGATAGATTCAAGGTCGATTCACGATTCCAGTACGGTTCAGCTGGTTATGTTGTTCAATATATCATCTTTTCTGTTTACCGTTAAGTAATTTATAAGATGCTAGTAACAACAAATCCGTTGTAGTCTAGCTGGTCAGGATACTCGGCTCTCACCCGAGAGACCCGGGTTCGAATCCCGGCAACGGAGATTTTTTACTGGCTTTTTTACTACTAACGACTAACGAGTCAACAGAGTCAAGACAGATGTCTCTTCGGTATTTGACCGGAAGGAAAATCAAAACAGAGAACTCATCCATAGTCACGGACCCATCTTCCTCGGCGATTTCTTCGAAATTTGACGGTGATCTGACTTCCAACGAATATTTCGCTTCCGGATTTTGGCTGCTCGGTGAAGAAAACTTTGCCCTTTTCGCGTTCGATGGTGGAAGCTACGTCTAATTTGACGCCGACGCAGAGATATGCGGCCGGCGCATTGTTCGCAATCGCGCTCAACCAAGCGCAGATCAACCAGACCCAGCCGCTGGGGATCCCGGCGGCGGAAGAAGACGACGAAGGGTGTAAAAATCTTCGTTTCGAGGAACGAAGAAGCAACTGCAGTAGCGGAGATTCTGTCTCCGATGACCCCGGCATTTGGGTACACGAGACGTCGGGTCTTCTACGACCCGTTTTCAGGTGATCCCCTAAAATCCGATATCGTTGTCATCGATTCTGGAATTCGTTTCTGATAAATCATCATGTTTGATTAGTTTTTTTTTCCGGTTTCGCTGTGTTTTCTAATTCGTTTCTCTCCACAGATGTCTTGATATCGATTCCTCGGCTTGGCTTGGTCTCGAGGAAACAGCTAATTCTTCTCCGGCTAAGCACCACATCGGTGCGGTATGGCTATTTTGGAGTTTGAATTTTCGTATTACGGATCCTGTACGTTGATAAACATTGTTCATTAACTTCTATTTTTGATTCATTGTAGTTCACCAGGCTACTCTCAGAAGAAGCGAGTGATGCTTCTATCGAAATGTTGGAGCAAGAGACGGCCTTAGCTAAAGCTGCTGATGCTATGGTGCATAGCATTCAAAGCTCTGTGTCTATAGATGCTAAGAAGGAGAAGCATCAGGAATACGAAAACGAATGCCGTGAGAAATATGCAGTTCCTGAAGTAAAATTAAAAGATGGGGATGTGGATAAGGATAAGAAGGAGTCGGCTGAAACTGCTGAAACAGAGAGCCTCGAGGCGGGTGTAGTTATTAGAGATGGAAGCCACAAGCCTGAAGTTGTTGAAGATGAAAAATCTGTTGAGGAAGTAACACTTCTTAGCCACCAGAGGAAGATAAATGTTCTTTATGAGCTTCTGTCTGCTTGCTTGTCGGATAAACATCAAGAGCTCAAGAAATGTACTCGGCGTAGAAAAGGCTATGACGCTCGTCACCGCGTTGCTCTCCGTTTACTTGCGACCTGGTTTAACATTGAGTGGATCAAAGTGGTTCGTATAGTTGTTTCTTCCAAAACAAGCTCATTGTGAATTTTCATGCGTTATCATCCTTGCTACAATTAGCTATCTTGCTCTGAGTTAGGATATGGAATTGACACTGCACTAAATTCCGATGCTTTTTCATATGCTACCATCTTTTTGTATACTTTCTTTGTTTTGTTCTTGATCGGGCAGTTGTTTATTGTATGAGAATTTCATTTTTCTTTCATTGTTATAATATTTATGGATCTTCAATTTCTAGGAAGCAATTGAGACAATGGTCGCATGCTCTGCCATGGCCCTTCAGAAATCTGGTGAAATGAAGGATGAAGATGCTCTGTCCCCTACGAGTAAATGGGCTAAGTGGAAGCGTGGAGGCATCATTGGTGCTGCTGCTTTAACAGGGGGCACGTTGATGGCGATCACTGGTGGTACGGTGAATTCAAATTGTTAACCTTCTAAATAAGAATGCATTTTGTATTGGTTACCTGTTTTCATTTACATGGTTATGTTCAACAGGATTGGCTGCTCCAGCTATTGCTGCAGGGTTTGGTGCATTGGCACCAACACTGGGCACACTTGTGCCGGTGATTGGAGCTAGTGGGTTTGCTGCTGCGGCTAGTGCTGCCGGAACTGTTGCTGGCTCGGTCGCAGTTGCAGCATCATTTGGAGGTGAATAAGCGTAGATGAGTTCACTTTTTGCCGTATATGTGCGCTTACAATTAGCCACTAGGTGTTTTGGCTTCTCTTTCATCCTCACATATGTATTCATTCTTTGTGAAGGAGCGCCTACAATGTCACTTATGATTGGTTTTTTAAAACGTTTTCGTATCTAGCTGCTGGAGCTGGTCTCACAGGGACTAAGATGGCAAGGAGAATTGGAGACCTTGATGAGTTCGAATTTAAAGCTATTGGTGAAAATCATAATCAAGGAGTGAGTGCATATTTTTCCTTTGCTGCTACATCATTGTAACATAGTTTTGCATTTTGGAGTATTAAAAAGTGGTCGTGTCTCCTGTCCCTCCTTCATCTGGAAATCTCTTTTTCCATTTTTGAGAGCCACGTTTTTGACTGATGTGAAAACATATGTGGAAATCAATGGAACAGCGGTTAGCAGTGGAAGTCTTGGTTGCTGGTGTTGTTTTCAAAGAAGAAGATTATGTGAAACCATGGGAAGGATTAACTAGCAGTTTGGAGAGGTATGTTGTGTGAGAACTTTTGTATCTTAAAAAGGAATCAAGATTTAACATCTGGAGCTGCTCCTTAAATTCAAATTTGTGTCTGATTCTCAAGAATTGTGCTATATCTGCTTCTTAAAGTCTGGTCTTTACTATTTCAGGTACACGCTGCAATGGGAGTCAAAGAATCTTATCTTAGTGAGCACTGCAATTCAGGATTGGCTTACTTCAAGTAATTGGTTATCATCCTACTGAATAACCATGTTAATGTAACAGTGCCAATTTTTCTAAGAAAATTTGTGATATCAATATGATTTCCCCCAGGACTTGCCATGGAATTGATGAAACAAGGAGCAATGCACACCGTTCTGAGCTCTCTTTTATTGGCATTGGCATGGCCAGCGACAATCTTAGTAGCTGCTGATTTCATAGATAGCAAATGGAGCATTGCTATTGATAGGTAACACCTTTTTCCCAGCGAATGTAGTTAATATATAAATGAACATGATGCACCATTTACCCATTGCATCTTCAACTAATGACTACATTTTTTGAAACATCTGTGTTGGATTTGCGTTCTAACTAAAACTGTGGCTATTATAATCTTATTCCTTTAGGTCGGACAAAGCGGGAAGACTTCTAGCTGAAGTACTACAAAAAGGCTTGCAAGGAAATAGGTATAGAGTTCATGACTTCTGCAAGGAAATAAATAGTTTCTATATTAAAGAGTTATATATATGTATATGATTTATATCTTGTTTTGCTTATATTTCCTACAAATTATGTGAATTTAGACCCATCACTCTGGTGGGATTTTCGCTTGGTGCGCGTGTCATCTTCAAATGCCTCCAAACTCTGGCGGAGACAGAACAAAACGGTACTTCCTATGTGTTACTCGAGAAGATTGCTATAAACGATCGAATCTTTTTGGTTTAATATGAGGAAAAAGATGGAATCTTTCTTATGGAGGTTTCGACATGTCTAATTGTCTATCTTGGCAGCTGAACTTGTGGAAAGAGTTGTTCTTCTTGGAGCACCCATTTCAATCAACAACGAAAACTGGCGAGACGTAAGAAAGGTAATTTAACGAGTTCTCTACCTTACTAAAACATATCTCACATCCATAAAACCGAAACTTAAATGAGTTTTTTTTGTTATTGTTTTATATTTCCGGTCCTATTTGGTAGATGGTAGCTGGAAGATTCATCAATGTTTATGCAACAAACGATTGGACCCTCGGTGTTGCATTTCGCGCTAGGTATAGACATTACATATCTTCCATTATCATAATTTGAATTGGTCTACCTAACTTTATGTTTTCACAGTTTATTCTCCCAAGGATTAGCCGGGATCCAACCGATTTGTATCCCTGGAATCGAAAATGTAAGCCATCTCTTTCAATATTATTCATCCATTAATGAAACAAAGAATTTTAGTTGATGGAGTGAATATTTAGTAATGATGTAATCTAAAAAAAAAAAAGATATGAGATCGTTTTCAATAATTGCAAAGTTTCAAATATAAATCGTATCATTTCACCTCTCGATTTAAATGTTTTACAGGTGGATGTAACTGGTATGGTGGAAGGTCACTCGTCATATCTATGGAAAACTCAGCAAATCCTAGAGAGACTCGAAATCGACACTTATTACCCTGTTTTTCGAGACACCCTCTAACGACTAATCCAAATTAGACAAGTATCATAAGTTTTACCAAACTTCACATGTTTTTGATTCACATACCAAAATAAAAACGTCGTTATACGTAAGACTTTAGTTGAATGTTGTATTTTGTTTGTTTGTTTGTTCTAGTCGTCTTTGTATTTAACATTCGTCGACGCCGGCGAAAGACGAATGTTTCTCTTTTGTAATTATTTGTGTGAAACGTCGTCGTGTTGAATCCATTGTCTTCGTTGATCGTTCTTGTTTCCTTTTGTATTTATTTGTTTTTCGTCATCACATTTATAACAGTAAATTTAGCCTTGACAAATGACAACTCATTGAGTTTGCTTTAAATTTGTCAATATCGTAATTTTTGCGTTTCCGTGACAAAAATCTGTCGTGGAGAGACTACTGTCTACTCGTTTTTTATTTTCTCAACGTACTTTTATGAAGTTACAAAATTAATTTAAAATTCAAAAAAATATTATTTTATCGAAATATTAATTTATTAAATATCAAATAAAAAATATTATACTATATATATATAAATTTAGCTCGAGCCAAATTCATAAGATATTTTTTCCCCTCTGGAGTTGGTTGAAACAAGGTTGCAGTGTATTTGCTGATTACATAAATAGAAAAATGTAGGTCAAATGAGGGAGCTAGTTGATACTTAAATATCTTTAGCCATCTAAAATATCTTAAGCCATCTTCGGTATGACAATACATAATGCATTCAATAGATGATGAAACAAGATTCGTTTTCAAATGAATATTATACAGATTATTTTCAGAAAGGGTGTCAGATCGCTTTCAAGCAAACAATAATTGAAAGGTCAACAATGATTTTCAGATTGGTGTAAGAAGGTTTGATGATCAGTGTAGACCCAAAAAATGTGATAAAGCTAATCGATCAATACGTAAAACGAATAGTCACCTCTCGACGACAGGTGAATATATGAACAATATGGTGGAAGGTCACTCCTCATTATCTATATTTATGGACAACGTAGCAAATCGGAGTTTTGGTGCAATTACTACATCTCTCGGATGCTATTACAAATTTTGAATCTCTAATTCGAAATCAATTTACAATTAATATAATGATATATATTTTGTTTATATTCTGCTTACTAACGATGTGAGATTCTAACATATTCGTATTATCGTATACGATACAAATAATGGGACCTCCTGTCTTTACATATATATATATATATATGTATCATATTTCACATGTTCTGAATTACACACAGTAACAACAACAAAAATTTATTAATTGTACGTAGACATTATGAGTTTTGTTTGTTTGTTAATATTCATCGTCTTTCTTTGAACGTTCGTCGACGCCGGCGAAAGACGACAACTTATGCGTTGTTATTATTTTACAACGTCGTCGTCAGTGCTGAATCCACAACCACATGTTACCGTTTCACTGACCATGTTGGGTTTTTTAAGCTACTCTTCTTGTTTCCTTTTACATTAGAAAAATACCTCAAAACTGTAAAATGAAAATGTGGATTCTGATGTTTGTCTTTACGTCTGAAAATTAAAATAGTGACTAGAAGTTCGCGACTTTTTTCCTTCGAGGTCATATTATATTTGTTACGTTGTTTTTAAAACTAAAAATATAAGATATTTTTGAAACAATACATCTGTCTTATTTATTAGTGGGTGTCAATCTTTACGTTCGTCACCGCTCGTGGTCCATCCAAGTGAGAATCCAATTCAATGGTAAATAGATATAAACCAAAGAGATCTAGAATTGTAACCATGGGTCGCCTCATTTGTTTCATAAGATCTATTCCAAACCATCCATCACTGCATTTATTTCATAAAATCTACCAAACAAACTTTAAATGGAAATGGGGTCGCATGACTCAATTGTCCCCACAATGACAAGTAAAAATCTTTCTCAAAAATGCTTAAGAAACCAAAAAATTAAGCGTAATGTCAGTTTCTTGGTGCTATTGTATAACTTGGACAGTTGATGGGTCGAAAAGCTGTCTGCTCTAGAAGACATGGACAAACCCTACTCGAACCAAACTCTTTGCAAAGATGTGACTTAGATAGTTAAGCCTTAACATTAGTTTTGGCTTAAAAAGAAAATAGTTTGGCTTAGAGCTAATATAAGCGATGACTACTTCATTCTTCACAAGTCTATAAAATTGTTATTTTCTTATGATTCCACCACGAAAAAAATGCATGTCAAGGAGGCACCGATAGTTAGTTACAGGCTTTAGATGTCGTTGAAACTTTCTACATGGTTTTATATCTTGCTGGGGACATATTGAATTAATACTGGAAATTATATATGCAATTTTTTTTGGTGATATTCGATGGTCCACGTATGTGTATATGAATGTGCTACGTGTGTAGCTACGAGAAATCTAACTAAGTAATTGTAATTTATTGATTTCGCAAGGTAGTTGAGGTGGTGATCAATTACTTGTGATGCATTCTGGTTGCTTTTTTTTCTTTTTTATTATTAATACTCGAACCAAAAAAGAATACACAAGAACATATTTATATAATATTTGGAGTCAAAAGCCAAAGAAAAACGAATACTTATCTAGAATCAAAAATCAACAACCAAAGAAAAATCTCCAAAAACAAATTATTATAAAACATAAAAACAAAACAAAATACACACGAAAAAAGGAAACAATTATTTAAATTTAAATGTCATTTATTAGAATAAATTTATTAGTTAGGGCTATCTACAAAACAACCGAAACCAAATAACACCCGCAGTCTTTTAATGTCACTTAGTTGGTATGATATATTTATTAAAAGTGAGTGTCGTGTAACTGAATATTTTAAGGGAATAGTTTCGGTAATGGATTTTGATATCCATCTGTTACGTAATCTGATAATTGATGGTGTTAGAATTAAATAATTAACAAATACGTAAGTCAATAGGTGCATTTTATTGTACTATCTAAGGTGTCTAATCATACCAAAAAAAATAATTAGATATACAACTCACTTTTTTATAAGAAAATAACAAAAAATAATAATTTAAAAGTACAAATTCTTATTTCCAAATTACCACCCTATATTAGCTTCTTCAAAACTAATATCCTTGGATCATTAGTATATTTATGTAATATGCAAAATTAGTTGTAAAAAAAGAAAAAGAAAAAATCTTTATTTTTTTTACCAGTTACATTTCATTCAAGGAAAAATCCCCACAAAAAAAAAATATCGAAAAGACAGAAGCCAGTTTATGTTTCATCCAGGACACACGTGATAACACATACATATAACATATATAACATACACAAATCTTCAGGGCTATTTTTGACTTTTCATACACCAGTTCCAAGAACCATACCAAACCCCTTTTCTCTCACCCGCCACGTGCTTTCGACCATTCACTTAAACAGCACAAATAAGGCGCGTGCTCGGTACGGCGAAAAGACGCGTGGCTTTAGGAGCCGTGAGACCAAACACGTCACTCATATCAAGCTCGCTCGGTTTCATACCATCAGGTAACTTCCACGTGAAGCAATGTAGTATATGAGCAACGGCTAAATCAAGCGCGTATAACCCGAGTTGCATACCCGGGCAAGATCTACGACCCGACCCGAATGGTATGAACTCGAAGTTACTCCCTTTGAAATCCGCTACGCCCGGTTCTAAAAACCTCGACGGTCTAAACGTATCAGGGTCAACCCAAGACTCCGGGTCGCGTCCAATCGCGAACGCGTTGATCATAACGCGCGATTTCTTGGGAACGAAGTAACCGTCGATCTCAGTGTCCTCTGCTGTTTCGTGGAGGAGGAGTGGGATCGGTGGGTGTAGCCTTAGGGTTTCTTTGAGTGTGCATTTGAGAAAAGTCAACTTCTCGATGTCGGATTCTTCCACGCGCCGGTCAAGTCCCACAACGTCGGCGAGTTCTTGTTGCACCCGTTTTAGATCCTCGGGGCTCCGTAATAACTCCGTTAAGGCCCATTCTATCGCCGACGCTACCGTTTCCGTCCCTCCAAACATAACGTCCTATTAAATTAATTCAGATTAGGTTTTAAACATTATAATGAAAAGAAAATTAGCTCCAGAACGGTAAGTTTTCTTACGTGTGATATAAAAACCTTTAGTAACTGTTTTTTTACATGTTTTTGTATTTTTTGGTCTTTTCTGAAAATTTGGAATCTTGTGAATTTTTCTACTCAGTAAATGACTGCATGTTTCCCTAATGCTTACGCAAGTTCTGTAATATCATATAGACTACTTGTAAAAGCAGAAAGTTACCTTTCCAATTTAGACAAAAATACTTAAAAGAGAAATTAACTGGTTCAATAGATAAGTTTTATAGCGTAACGCATTAAGAATCGTGACTATGACTAGTGCTTTTTGAAAAATATTTACCATGATGATTGCTTTGATATTGTCACGGGTAAGTTTGATGGAATTCTGAAGATCCGTTGCCTCACTCACTAATTTCGCCTCTTCACTATAAAAAGCAAGAAGATCATCAACCATATCGGTATCAACAACGTCTCCATCGTCAATAGTTTTTTGATTCTCTTTCTTCTTCATATGTTCATCGATGATGTCGTCAATAAACCCGTCTAGATCATTACGGGCCTTCACGAGCCGCTTGTTTATCCCTTGCGGATCAATCCACCCGAAATACGGAATGAAATCCGCTACGTTGAAGGCTCCAAAAAGCTTAGAGAACTCTTGTAAGATGCTTATGAACTCGTCTTGTCCCTTCACAGAAGCTGACCCGAACGCTGCCCGGTAAGTTATGTTTCGGGTCAGTGCGAAAATTTGCTCCCCGACGTTTATAGGCTTGCCTACAATTTTTTGGTTGACAGTTAAAACACAAATCAAAGAAAAAAAAGATTTTTTCTTCATTGTTGTTCACATATGCGACCGTACATAGCTAACTTACCAACGTTACTAGAGACCGACTGGATCATTTTGTCCACTTCATCTCGAACAGAAGCCCATGACTCGGCACGTTTACGGCTAAACACCTTCATGACACACACTTTCCTCATCTGTCTCCAAAAGGGTCCGTAGTGAGCGAACGCCATGTCGGCTCGGTCATAAGTCAAATAGCTTATAGCTATCGTTGCGGGCCGGTTCGAGAAGATGCTGTCTTGGACTTGGAGGACTTGTCGAGCCATGTCAGGTGATGAGACGGCGTACATATGGAGGAATCCCATGCGGAGATGGCACAAACCGCCGTATTTTTTAGCTAAGTTGGCTAAACCACGGTGGGTGAGTTGGTCCATCATTAACATATTGCCTATGATGGGCCAACCACGTGGACCGGGTGGGTACGGAGACCTTCGTCGTCGTGTGATGAGGCCGATGAAGATGAAAATTGAGACGACGATGAGAATAGCCGTCGTTGGATCTAATACTTGGCTTAGTGTTTTTGATATAAACTCCATATTGTTTTTTTTCTTTTCTTTTGTTTGTGGAAGGTCTCAAGAATCGATCAGGCAAAGTTCGCCATTTTGGGATGTGATTAGAGAGGTAGGTTTTATAATCAAAGTGTGGTCCCATTTATAGACATATTTCTATTTAATCTAGTGGGACTTAATTTTCGTCATTAATATGTGTATACCTTTTATTATTATTTTATTTTATGGAAATAAATAGTACGCCAGACATATTTTAATTAATGGATATTCGAGCATATATGATGAAGCATATATTATTGGTCTTTAGTAGATTTTATATTAGTGGACTGGTGAAATTTTAAAACATACTGTTGGAAAATGAATATAAATGAATGCTTCGATCTAATATTTGATGATATAAATTTAACCTTTTTCCTTAATATAGTAGCAGTTTAAAACAATTAGATATAATTAATAAAGTAACAAATAATTAAGCTTTTTTTTAAATCACCATTATATATTTAACTAGTTTTTCTCCATTATAGGAATAACACATCATCATCCACATATATATATATATATATATATATATATCTATTCTATTTAATTATTAATTTTAATTATTTAATTTAATTATTCAATTAGTTATGCTTTTAACTTACATATTAACGATATTTATAGTATTAAATTATGAAATAAATTTAAAAATTTATTTATCATATTTAATAAAACTGAAAAATATTCAAACACAATTTATCAAAAAATAATATATTTACTAATTTTTGCTATATTATAAATTTTATAATTTATCATATTTTAAAAAGTATCTTTTATATCTAAAAGATAGATATCAAAAATAAATTTAATTAAAATTAGATATATCTAAAAGATAGATAGTGCAAATAAAAGAATAGCACTTTTTATTATTATTGTAACTTTATTTCCATTAGCTCCATAAAAAAAAAATCATTTGATTTTGTAAAATCTTACATATGTAATAACAAAATTTCAGAACAAAAAAATAAAAAAAAATGACAATTCGGAAGTGTTTGCCGAACAATAGTTACACAATAGTATTATATCGTTGAGAATGTTGCCGTAAATACGAAGGATTGCCAAATAAAAAAAGAAACGTTGTGCCATTTCGATTAAACCAGCGTTGCTAAAAATATACACAAGTTGTAATTGTGGCTTAGTTAGATATTTGAAGCAGTGCAAACAAACGAGTTACAAAAAGCCTAAATCTTAGATCTAGACTGACCAAATGAGTACAAAAGATCGATTAATTAGTTACAGCTAATACGATCAACTAATAGCTCAAAATATTATACATTGACTAATAGACTGATAAAGCTCATTTTTGGTCGTTGTTAACAAGGTTTATATCGCATCTAAATAGAACATCATACATTTTAATGCTTTTTAACATAAGGTCTTATCAATCATTTTTGATCCTACTGGGAAGTATGTATTTTTATTTAAAGACTTATAAATTTTTTAAGGACTAATAAACAATATAAGAAACGGTCGGTTAGTTGGAACGTAATATAAATAATAGCTATGATTGGTGGTAAACTGTTATAAAATTTTAGGTATAATCTATTGTAAATTATATTTTACTTTTAACTTTTTTAAGGGACTGAAGAGAAGACATTTTTTTAAAAAAGAAAAATCAAACCGTTTATTGATAAACTTACGGTTGCAAAGCATGAGTTTTTTGTATACGATTTGTAAAATCGTCTCGTTTTAACTGTTTAGTTTATCCACTCGTCTGATCAGTAACTGAAGAAGCTATTTACGCCCAACTGTTTCAAACTGTCTCAAATTGCATTTCAATCAAATACAGTTTTTTTTTCTTCTGGAAAGATCATTAATTATATTCGCCAATAGATGAATAGATAGAAATGCTGGAAAAAAATGATAATATATATAAAATAGAGATTAATATAGTCAAATATGGATTTTATTTGAGATTTTCCTATCATGAGATGAGTAGTTTTGTTTTTGTCAACCTATTTCATAAAATTAATTAACAGTGTCTTTTTGGGTATATTTTTGCCTGCTTTATTTGGACAAAACGAATATTAAATTAGTTGATTGCATCATACAAATGGAATCCGCAAGACCTACTAGTGACATTGACTTATTGGTAAACGTGTGTTTTGTGGTTTCAGTAGCTGTGTTTACATGATTCAGGAAAAACAAAGGTCGTAGATTTCGAAATTTATTGACCACTACAAAAAAAATACACCTTATATAAATATTGATCACGACAAAAAAATATTGATCACATGTACTACTTTTAAACAGATACTTGAAACTGTAATTTCAGATATATTTTAACCATTTGTAAATAGTTTTAATGACACTGATTTATAAATTTTGATTGATTAGTTTGGGCTTTGGCGTAAGATTCTCCTGATTAAAACAAAAACATGATATATATATAATCAAATAAGAAAATATTATATATCTCTTATATTCTAATAATGGAATAATGCAAAAACGAATTAGCTATAGCATAGTATTAATTTAGTGGTTTTACAGAAGAAACAAGCGAAATATTATTGTTTTTTCTTTTTCTTATAAGTGACATGATGATTTGTACTTCTCAGTGGTCCTTTAATTATAATTTTCAGTTTCACCGTACGAGTTTCTGTGATACATGCAAACAGATAGGAGAAAATTCAGTTCAGTAGTATATTACTTCAAGATCATAACTTCATATGTCACACTCGTATGACGAAGGTGTTTGCATCGGTGCATGTTTCGCACTTGGCAAACTCGTTAGTTCTATGATATCATATAATTTAATTATATGACCACATGTCTCCACGATTCCCCACCCAACCAAAGGTAAGGTCGATGATAAAACCATATGTGATTTCGAAATTTTATATTTGTTGACGTATTACCAAAATGGTTAAGCTATAATAAAGCTTGATTTCAGGTTGATATATAATCCCACGTGATTAACGATAGTTAAGTACATGATGTCAATTACGCGGACAGAAACTTTTAAATCGTGTCCCCTAGGATTGGGCTATCTCAGTTAGAAGAGCTTCTAGCAGTTTGGTTTGGTCTAGGATTGATCTCCTATAGCATTCGATCTCCGCTTACACAGACTTTTAGGGTTCTTACCATTTACCACCAACAAAACTCTACATATTAGCTAATCTAGAAATTTGGTCTACGTTTAAAATTTTAATCATTTTAAAAATCTAACAATGTTGGTACGTTTCCTTTAAGTCTTAAAAAAATATATACTATAATTGATATATTTTGACAGTAAATAGTTTAAAAAGACATGAAGTTGGTAAGAAAAGACGATTTATAGATAAAAATATATTATTAAAGATGTGACAAATTCTTATGGTGATCTGATCCAGATAATTAGGAATCATGATATCCATATCACTATTAATATGAGTTTATATATGGTCCTACATTAATACATACTAATTAATATATAAAAAATTGCAAACATGTCTAACTTATGTATGACATATTGAAAGTGGTTAATTGATGGAGTTAAAAAATGAGAATAAATATGGTAATTTAATTTTTTGTATCCTCAATCTTATTATCTTTATTTTATTTTTATTGAATAACTATTATTTAAATTATTTAAGGTTTTCTGTTTATTTATCAACAAGTTTTTAAGGTTTATATATTGGATTAATTATGTTGTTCATAATTTTTTGTTTAGCATGATGCGATGTTAAATATTTTCTTTTATTTAATGCTTCTGTTATGATTCTTTCTTAATAAAAAGTGTTGAAGTGCATCTTAACACTCTTTACTTTTACATATTTACTTTTAATTCGTGATATATGAATTATAAGCAAAAACTAATCAAACAATGTCAAATAATTTTCTATAAAATATTAAAAAACTTTTTATAAAAAAAAACTGTAAAGACAAATTATTCACTTAATATGTAAAAAAATAAAAAACAAATTTTGAATTTTTTTACACCTTTATGCACCCCAGTCCAAGCCAAATAAATTTGAATATATGATATATACTTTTTTGTTTCTTTTTTTCTTGTCAGCAACCAATCTTCTAGAAAAGAGAAACAAGAACAACAAATTAAAAAAATCCAAATAAAAGGTCGAGTTGTCCACTGTGTCAACTAAAATATTCCTCAGAAAATTCAAGTTAATCAATTTCAATCCACATTATTTATCTCAGTCATATTAGTTTATTTTCAATTAGCCACTATAATCCTAAGGTATACGAGACAATTATGTTGTGTCAGAGTTTTAAAATGTCTGACATAGCTAATTACAACTTAACACTGAACATTAGATTGTATCTGTATCATTTTTCAACTAGTATACGTACTCAACCATTTTCATTGGTTCATATAATATTTTAAAGATTTGATTCACGACATTCCACATGTCCATATGCTCTTTAAAATTTAAAAACATAAACGATAGATATAAATAACCGCATCAGCTTAGGTTTTTGCCTGTCACCATGTGTTAAGTCGTCGATGCCTAATTAAATACACACACTCTTTCTACAACGTTGGCGGTTAATTTCACTTAAGTTTTACCGACTCGATTTAGACAGTTTTATACATTCTTTATTCAACGATACATTTGTTACTAGAAGTAGCAAATAATTTTTTTTGTTATTGTTCTTTTAGATCACCATGTCGAAAATTCGAATTAATTTAATTTTAAACCATATTACATCGAATGAATCACTCCCTCGAATTCCATTAAATCAAACAAGTTTAATAATTCTATTTACCATGAAAAGATAGAGTTTTTTTGTTAAAGATTTATAATTAGATATTTGATGATATAAAAAATTAAATTATATCCTCAAAAGAAAAATACAACGTTATCTTTCTTTATTCAGAACTAAAATAGTACAACAAACATCAATATTCAGAAAGAGAGGTGAAAAACAAAACTATTCCAATATGTTTTTCTTTATTGTTTCAACTAATCAATATTTTTAAAAGAATTGTTTTTTTCCATGTTTTCGCTTAAAACCATATTTTTGGGGTTACACCAAAAACACTCTTCTTTCTTTTACACGTGAATACTTTTTTGTTTGTAATTATTTTTCATTTCTTTTACAAAAAAAATGGAAAAGGACCAAAATCTAAAAACCAAAAACCATTCTGAAAACTACGAACATTCATTGCTTTAATACCAAACCAAAGATAAGTTTATATACAAAATTGGGTTGTACTCCGAATTCAATCATGGACCCATAACAAGAAAATTAAAGATTGTGAGCCAAAAATCTTAATAAAGAATTTAATTGCATCTTAGATAGATCTTTACGTCCTCATACCATCATCTTTACATAATTACCGCAATACAAAACGATGATACTAGCAATAATTATAATCTAATTAAGCATATAATAAAATAAAATAAAGAAATTAGGTGGAATAAGCAAAAAGTTAGAAAAATTAAACAAATAACTATTTAGA
Source organism: Schrenkiella parvula (assembly GCA_000218505.1). Taxonomy (NCBI): domain Eukaryota; kingdom Viridiplantae; phylum Streptophyta; class Magnoliopsida; order Brassicales; family Brassicaceae; genus Schrenkiella; species Schrenkiella parvula. Next base: position 16,589,605 of record CM001193.1, on the reverse strand, counting down.
TATAATTTTTTATATAATGTGTATTAGTTACAAATTTACCCTTGACACATAGAAAAAGACATGTTTTCTTCATTCTTTTCCTTTTTCTCTTTTATATTAAAAAAATTCCTTCTTTTCATTTTATTTGCTTCCAATCTTCCAGGAAAAAAAATGATTTAAACTTGAAATTTCATATAAAAAGATACACATTCCATGCTTTGAATTAAAAAGGAACATAATTTTTAAAATTTTAATCCAAAACATATTATTCAATATAACTAAATATTAAACAATAAACAATTTCGGATTTTGAATTACCGTAAGATTTAAATTTTATCTGGATGAAATGCTATATGATTTTAAGCGTTTTAAATAAATGGAACAATTACAACAGTTTTATAGATTTTGACTTCATAATAATTGTTAAATAAAATACTATAGTATTTATTATTGGATAATAATTAGTGATGTAGCAAATTCCCCCATAGAAAAATCATAAACTATGGATTTGGGCCTATCATTTACGTCTCAGTGCGTTTGTGGTTTCCGTCACTTCACGCGTCTCCATCGTCTTCACACCTCTGGTCAAATCCAACACTTAGAGGGTTCTCGTGTTTATGTTTTTCAACTTTTCACATTTATTTTTTAAATATATTATCATTTTTTCAGTCCAAACTGTATGAGACAGAGAAACAATCCGTATTTACTCTTTCATCCAAAAATCTTGGAGATTTGTTTTTATAGACTTGGCCGACGTAGCCCCCCCTCCCTTGGGATATCTATTGCCTTCAAAGTCTGAAATCTAAGATCTTTTTATGGGTCTTTAATGACATTTCTTAGAACGTTTTGACCCAATTTCTATAATGTTTAAAAATGAACTATTGGGCCTAACCCAAAATTGAAATAACGAGAACCAAATCACAATTCTTGAATTATTCAGATATCTCAGTTTATATAACCCAACGGTCGGAAACGAAAGCCCTTTAGCAGCAACACTCATTTCCCTTAGCTCTAAAGTTTCCCAAACTCAATTCTGATAAAAGTTAGATTAGTATCTTCTTGTTGTTGTATGTTATGATATTAGATATTTTCATTCGGTCTTTTTGAAAATTATAAAAATGACTTCGCCTTGTAACATTTTGGTACTCCTAAAAGAAGTGGAGGGCTATTTAGATCCAACCAACATCACAAAGAAGCGTCTTCGTGTGAAGGCATTATCAAAATTGGAAATAGAGTAAACCAAAAGAGAAGACAACCCAAAAGAAAACTTTGTTTTGTAGGGTATGTTGGACAATACCCTTTCGGTGCCCACATCACCTACTATTTTTATCAAATGTTCTTTATTTCCATTTATTAATGTGTCTTATGTTGCAGACAAAAACAAAGTATTTGTCTTATGTTACTTTACTTTAAATCCCACATGCAATTGCAATGAACTCCTACGTACCCCCGTGGCAGTTATCTAACTGTATTGATACAAATTAAAGGACGTAAAGTAAATATAAATACGCTTTACTGCTTTTTTATTAATTAAAATATAAAAGAAGTATTTTTAGCAGAAAAACAAAGAAAAAAATGAATTTGTTTAGCCTTCAATCGAGAGTGTACTGGACCGTCTTGCGCGTGAAGCAAGTCTATAGTTTGGTCACTCTATGATAGATATATAAAATGCGAACAAAGTTTAATAATTGAAGAACCTATACTTATATAGATACCATAAAGTCCCAACTTCATCTATTTTTTTATAGCTTTTTATTGTAAACTAAAGGGAAATCAAAAGTTGGTAGGTTCCGTATGGGAGATGCATGTGCATGAGATTAATTAAATTTGGGTTAACAGTTAGTTAAGAGTGGAGAGAACATAGTATAAAAGGGAGAGGAAGGAGAGAGTGTCAATGCATATCCACGAGAAGTGAATATCGTTCGATGTTCGATATTGATAAGTTAAAATGGAGAGTATAAGAGAGAGATCATCATCAAGCTTGGTGTTTTTCTTGTTTGGTATTGCTTCTGTTGTGTTGTTGCTGAGCTCAAACTCTGTTAATGGGTTACGAGACCTAAATGGGAGAGATGGGAGTGAGAGTAGGTCTATGAATGGTACTACGTCTTCAAGCGTTTTGGACTCTAAGAATCTTTATACGAATGCTTCGAGTTCGACCCTTGGATTTGAAAATGCCTTAGTTGCTGAGAATAGTAATGTAAACAAGAGTGGAAACTGTAAACCACGAGGTGGGGGCGGTGGTGGTGGAGGAGGAGGAGAAGGTGGACGTGGTGGCGGTGGGGGAGGTGGTGGCGGAGGAGCCGGAAAAGAAAATCCCCACAAAAATAAAAATAGAAGCGGTAGTGGTGGTGGTGGTGGGGGGGAGGAGGAGGAGGAAGTGATGGGAATGGCGGAGGATGGGGCTTTGGATGGGGATGGGGAGGTGATGGACCCGGCCAAAACGGCGGTCGTTGTTGGTATCCCGGTTGTGCTTAAAAAAGTCAACGGGAAGTCATATATAAATCAGACATACCCTAAGAGGTATGATGGTCTCTTAGCCATGTTTTGTCACCACCACATACACAATAATTCCACTGTTTTGCACTTTTCAACGGTTTAAGAACACAACGATTACTTTTGTATCTTGGGAGATTGTACTTTGATTTAAAAACTAAATGTAATGTGTTTCCCATTGGCGTCTTCTCACTTTCTATGTCAATCTTTGGCTGATTCAATTAAATAATATTAATAGAGTTCCCGATTCTTTCACTGGTTATACAAAAGCCAGATCAAATATTTGGTAAGGGACCCAATACTTGTGTTATTATCAAATTATATTCAACCGGCGACAATTAATACACGGCAAGAAAATATCAAAAAAAAAACAACTACTGATTTTCATTCAAAGATTTGCTGTAATATTTTACATATTACTAAAACTAAAGTCACTTATATTTGTGTCTGCAAACAGAAAGTATAGTTTTGTTTTGAATTACTGACTGTCTCAACAGTCAATATTATAACATTCAGAAACAAATCAAACAAATATTTAATGTACCTTAGACGTACTATTTCAAAAGTGCAATATTCTTTTGTAGTTATAACATGTGATTTCAGAACATATATCTCTTCAGGGTTTACTTTTTTACTAATAAAAAATACAATTTAACTCTTTCTTACGAAACTAAACGTTTCAAGAAAAAGTATCATTCAACTTGTTTTAACAGAGGAACAACTTTGCTTTTATTTGAAAAAAGGTTAGAAAAAATCTAAAGGATTTAGCAAAAGGTTATGCTTTATTTTGAAAATATGCCTTTATAATTTGTTTGTTATAACTGAGAAGTGGCAGATTTCACAAACATTTAGAAAGGTGTGTATCATTTACTTGGGTTTTACAAAACCCAAAAGGCAAGAGTGTTGGTGTTAGTTGGACTAACTTTAATAAAAAATTTAACGATCATAGTTATAAAATTACAGGTTCCATAAAATCAAATATCTCTAGTTATAGCTTAAATCCATGAATCTGAAACAACCTACCATCTCTCTGATTCTCTCTTATCATAACTTCCTACTATTGTCTATCTAACAAGGTTACATTATGCATATGAATCTACGACATGAAATTGGTAATTTAAAAACTTCTGTTTCAACGGGTTAAACCCGACCCGGATCCGCCGTTTTCATCAGTCGCAGCTCCAACACTTTCCTGTGGGAGTTTGAGTGAATCTCGGTCGAGAATGTCGGGCTACAAGCGGGTCTATATTCGGGTAAAAGCCGACCCGACTTAAACCGGACCCCACAAGCATTACACAGCGTCTTCGCACCTAATGGACCCATCCTCCACTGAGGCGTTTTCTGGACCCCACAATGGCAACAGCACCGTCTTGGCTGCTGCTGAACTCCGGCGACGGACGACGTCTCTGCTTTCTTTCTCCCTCTCTTCCTCAAGCCGGAGGAACCGGCGGTGGATAGGGAAGAATACGGCGAATCCAGAGACCATATATGGCCAGTGATGCGGCGGCGTTTGCTTCGGGGTTTAACCGGAACGCACTGCCTCTGAACCTCCACCGACGCAGCTGAAGTAACCGGAAACTCACCGGAAAGATAAGATTCTGAAAATGATTCCTCAACGAAGTTGGATAGCCACTCTAGGTCCTCCAAATCGCCAACCTTAACAAACAAACAAAAAGATAAATTAAAAACAGAGCAAAACAGAGTAAAAACAGGGGAAAAAGAAACAGAGTGCGGAAGTGGGCTCACTGGAATGTCAAGCTTAGAACGAGGAAAAGATAAGAGATCTTCGAGCGGTGAAATACGGGTAATTTGGTCGGAAAAGCTGTTAGCTTTCTCACGTTCTTGTTCGTCTTCTTCTCTTGGTGACAAAGACGACTTCTCTCGTATGAAAGCGTCGGCGTTAGACAAGTCAAGAAGGTCGTCGACAGAGAAATCGCCGAGAAATGTTTCTACAAACTCCATTTTGTTTTTTTCTTAAAGCACTAGCAAAATCTATGACTACAATTATTTTAAAGATAGGAGGAGCGAATCCATATTTCAAAAAAAGTTTGTTCGTTTTCCAATATTGCCATTCTTCTTTTTCAAAATTTAAAATTCACGAGAGAGAGAGAGAGATGGTGGAGAGTGGACAGAACTAAAAGCAAGAGTGGGTTTAGGTTTTGTGAATTTGGGAGACTTGTTTGGCAATGTCTCATTACGAATCTACAAACCAGGCATTGCCACGTCATTGTTCTCCATCCCAACGAAGGAGATACAACCAAAATGAAAAAGGTTATCCAAGTTACAATGTAAAACTTATTGTCTTCAAACCAACCAGTTAACAGAGATGTATAACGTTCTAACTTATATTTATTTTCAATAAAATACAAGAAAAATGTAATACAACCAGAAAAATAATGGAAATTATAAGACAGTGTAAATACAGTGGTATTTTTTTGTTTAGAAAGTAAATATATTGGTATTCTAACTATCTAATTTCAACCTAAATATTCATGATCTTACGTTGAAGTGTTATTGGGCCAAAAATATCGCCGATCATTACAATTCCTTTCTAAATATGTTTACGAACGCTTTTATCTTGTAAACTTTTTTTTTGTCAACATAAAATAGAAAATTTGATTAGGTAAATGGTGACACATATGACATATTACTAATTCGTATTGATGGGTTTAGAGAAAAATACAAACTAAAAAAAATAAATAATAATAATTCAATGATTGAGAAATATGGACTATAAAGTCAGGCTTTAGGGGCCCACGCGACCGTCGGTGGAAGGCCCAATATCAAAAATCCTAAAATGGGACCGAATAAAAAATAAAAAAAACATTTTAATTGTTTTGTCTTCAAATCAAGAATTGAAAGTGTCACCAACTCACCATCACATGATGAGCGCGTGAAAACTTTGTAAAATGTATAATCTCTCATTTGGTTTAGTGATTTACATCTACACTTTAGGACCTCCTCGATAGATTAAATAGGATACCGAATATATCCATTGGTGTAAACCTAATGAAATCATTAAATTTGTAACAATTTGACTCATATAGATTGATTGTGATTTAGGAATACACTAACAATCATAAAAAAATATCATATACTTCAGTGACAAAATAAAAAGGATAATATCCAAAACTCAATAACCATTCTATTCGAAAGTGCAGACACTTCAATTTTTACTTGAATTTCAAAATAATAGAAGGATCATACGAATAGCTAAAATTTTCTAGCATCATAATTCATTCACAAACCACACAAAAACTTATATTTGATTATAAATATAATTTACTACAATTTAAGCAATTGGGTGTTTGGTCTAGTGGTATGATTCTCGCTTCGGGTGCGAGAGGTCCCGAGTTCGATTCTCGGAACACCCCTCCTCAGTTCCCTTCCGCTATATTATTTTTTCCTCGGATTCAACCACCGCTACAAAAATCGTACCATACGGGCCTAGCTGCCCAATGGGCCGGGTGGGCTTAACGTAAGTATGACAATAAAGTGGAATGAATGTTCTTGCGATTGCCATGTATGTTGGAGTCAGACAAAAAAGTTTCAATCATAAAAACTCCAATTATAGTAATAAAACAAAAACAGTGAAACTATAATATATATTTCATTTTTTCTTTTCTTTTCTTAGATCGGGTTAGTTTTGTATGACTATTTTGCCAGCCATCACCTACACTACAATGGGTCCAAATACTATTCAATAGACAACCTGTAAAATAATTAAAGTATTACTATTGACTTTTCCATACGCAAACTTATTGAAGTTCCCAACTACATTCCATAAATCGTATCACCCACATTATCTCATCTATGCTCCTACTTTATTCAACAAAAAAAGAAGCAAATTAATAAAAAAGTATAGATATGAATTTGATATATAGTTGACAAAGAATTTTATATTACTAGCGGCGAAGCATTTAATGGCTGTTGCCACTAACCAGACGTGCCGGAATATGTTAGGTGAGACAATGGACACACCAATCAATGTCACCGATTCCTATACTTCATATAATATAAAGTATTTCTAGAAAACATGTAACATGTGAAAACTGAAGAAACCTATCAACTGTAACATTTAATTCAAAGATATGGACTTCCATCTTCATGATAATGATTTTTAAACCTAAGATAGCAGAACTTGTTTAATATTTACCTTATCATTCTCCAACCAGTTTTTCTACCCACTTTTCTATAAGTGGCTGGAACTTGAAATCGAAACTTTCTATGTCCAAAAGAGGCAATCAAACAAACAAGCAGAAAGCTTTTTAATAACCAAACTCTGCTTAGGAACAGAGTAGAGAGAGAAGCCATGGAAACCATGAAGGAGACTGTGGATCAGAGCTTGAGAGAGATGAGAGAGACGTTTGCGAGCGGGAGGACGAGGAGTGTGAAGTGGAGGAAGACACAGCTCCGAGCTATAATCGAGATGGTTAAAGACAACGAAGATAAGATGTGCGATGTTCTGTTTCAAGATCTGGGCAAGCACAGTACTGAAGCTTTTAGAGATGAACTTGGTTTTGTCATGAGATCAGCTACTACTGCTTTAAACTGTCTTGATAAATGGGTCGTTCCCAAAAAGGTAAGAGGAACCATACACTATGCATATATTTAACAACGCACTATGAGATAACCTGGATCTCCGTTTAGGAAACATAACTGTCAAGAAAATTTGCAAGAAATATTAATCATTTTTGTTTTTGTTCGGATAATTGTTTCTTGGTGCTAAAAAAAAACAGAGCAACCTTCCTTTATTGTTCTACCCAGCAACTGGGAAAGTGATCTCAGAACCGTATGGGACGGTTCTTGTTCTGTCTAGCTGGAATTTTCCTATATGTAAGATTTTGGATCTTGAATCACTTTCATGTTTTTTTTAATAAAAATGAAATCAAGCTTTCTTGTTTTTTATTGTCTGTGGTCAGCTTTGTCTTTGGACCCAATGATTGGGGCAATATCAGCAGGAAATACAGTGCTACTCAAGGCATCTGAATTAAGTCCTAACGCATCTGCCTTCCTTGCCAAGACAATCCCGTCTTATCTCGACATTAAAGCCATCAAAGTTATCGAAGGAGGACCTGATGTCGCGACTATCCTCTTGAAACATCAATGGGACAAGATCTTCTTCACTGGTATCAATGAATTCACTCCTCACCTCTCGATGACTCGCTCGTAGTGGAATTCGCGTAATTGTTGTTGTTTGTTTGTAGGGAGTCCAAGGATTGGAAAGATCATAATGGCTGCAGCTGCAGAGCATTTGACTCCTGTGACATTGGAGCTTGGTGGAAAATGTCCCACCATTATCGATCACCACTCCGTTTCAAAGGACATGAAGGTCTGTGCTTTGATCTGTTTTTCGTAGCTCCAATTTGACGTAATCGTGAAAGTGTCTGAATTTTAATTGCTTGTGATGAGCATATAGTCGGTTGTGAAGAGAATCTCTGGAGGAAAATGGGGATCTTGCAGTGGACAAGCTTGTATCTCCGTAGATTACGTTCTTGTCGAACAGAGTTTTGCGTCTTCTCTGGTACGTGTACACACAAACGCGAACACAAATGCAAACGCTGTTTCTGTTAGTATCTCTAAGAGTCTGGTGATTTTCTGTAGATTGAAATGCTGAAGCCGACGATAAAGTCTTTCTTCGGGGAAAACCCTAAAGAATCTGGATGTCTCTCTAAGATTGTCACCAAGAAACACTTTCAGAGATTGTCTCGTCTTCTTAATGATCCTCGTGTTAAAGCATCAATCGTCCATGGCGGCTCTATGGATGAAGAGAAGCTGTATGATTTTGATTTAATCATGTTTCTTTTGTCGTACGAAATCAGTCCCACAAGTCCTTGATCCTAAATTTGTTTGGCAGGTATGTTGAGCCAACGATTTTGTTGGATCCTCCTCTTGATTCTGAGATAATGAATGAAGAAATATTTGGTCCAATTCTCCCGATTATCACAGTAAGCATATATATATAATATAAAGTCATACAGATTACTTAGTAGAGACTAGACAATCGAGTAATCGTTGCTGACTTTTGTCTATTTCCTCTGATTTAATGAAGTTACGTGACATACAAGAAAGCATAGGGTTCATCAAGTCAAAACCAAAGCCACTTGCCATCTATGCATTCACCAAGGACGAGAACCTTAAAACTAGAATCTTGTCAGAAACATCCTCTGGAAGTGTTACCTTCAACGACGTCATGATTCAGGTATATATAATATTTGCCATATTCCCAATTATTCCACAGACCCACACGATTAATCTCCACGAAATTAGTCTAGGATTCGGTCTGGCATCGACCTCATGGATATTAGGAAAAAGTCTTGATTTTGAGTACAAACTTTGGATTTTGACGCTAAAAACACACATTCTATATATAGAATGTTCTCATATCTTCAAGTGTTGATTGGAATTGCAGTATATGTGTGATGCGTTGCCCTTTGGAGGAGTGGGAGAGAGTGGAATAGGAAGGTATCACGGGAAATACTCATTCGAATGTTTCAGTCACGAGAAGGCAATAATGGAAGGAAGCTTAGCAATGGATCTTGAAGCTCGATACCCTCCATGGAACGACTTCAAGCTAGGTTTTATTAGACTCGCATTTCGTGAAGCTTACTTCAAGCTTGTTCTCTTTATGCTTGGTCTTAAGAAATAAAGTCCGGGAGTGAGAAAGAGAGACTCACGCGCCCGCACACACACACACACATTATAGATATGTGATTGATTTATATCACTCTTCTGTTTGCTTTTCGTATCTTCACCCAATAATTTTGATTCCAGAATGTCATTCAAGCTTGAGATATTCTATATAAGTCCTTTTTCACATCTATTTCTGCCAAGATACATTATTAGTAAAGACGGTTAAAGAACGTATATAACGAAATTAGTAGTAATAATTAAAAAAAATTGTACGAAAAAAATCTGATTGCAAGACAACCGCAGTATTTTCGATGATAGATTTCAAGATTAATTTATAAGTTCAATTCAGAATTCCGTAAATCAACATAGGCTTTGATTGAAAATTATACTGTTTTTCGGTATATGAGTGAAATGATCCTCAAAATTAGATGAACCATTGGACTAGAAAATGAATGAGTTATCCTCAAAGTTCATAATATTCATCTAGCAATATTGTTATTAATTTAATAAGGACCACTGAACTGTATACCCGTATACACACATACATACAGTATACTTACATTGGGTCGTATATATGTACGTAAAGGTGTGTATGCGTGTCTTGTCCAAAGAAAAGAAAAGCTGATGAAAAGTATGGGCACACACACCACAATAATAGGTTACTGCATCACTGAGCCAGTTTCTTTCATCCCCACCCTAAGTAAAGCTCTACCAAAAACCCTAGCTAGTTTCTTCTTTTTTTTTGGGTTGGTACGTCGTCCTTACTTGCCCCTCTTTATATCCAATCTCTGCAACATTCCGCATTATTATTAAATTCATCTTTACGTCTCTCTCTCTCTCTCTTTGTCTGGTTGTTTTATGTATCTTCTTGAACTCCAACCAGAAACCATATCTCTTCTAGTGATGTCCTTCACTCTTGGAGAGTTCAAAATCAAGGAGGATGGGTGACTTGCGACTCAAGGTACGCTCCCGATGCTAAACTACGTAACTTCAAGTGATCTAATCGTTTCTTGTTTCCATTCTTGAATTTTTGGTCACAAAGTGAACATGTTATATATGGATTTATATACATAGTTGCCACCTGTCTAATTGCCCGAAAATTTAGGATAACGTTAGCTATTTATACATTGTTCTAGTTTCCTAATTTTGGGTGAATTTGTGCGTAACTAGATTAGCAGGAAACGCTTACAATTTCTATGAATGAGTCTTTTATATACTGATAAAAATTTAACTAATCAATAGCTTCTTTTCTATCACGAAACGAGCTCATTGGTTATCATTTCATGATTTTGATTCACATCTTATGGCGGATGTCTTAGACGAAGATAGAGAATCGAACAAGAAGCTAATTTTTGGTACTGTAAATATAATTTTTGTGGTATTATACAATAAATTATTGGCGTCAGAAAAACGTCATAAAGAGTTAAAAAATTATGTTTCATATTTGTTAGTTATGCGATCCGCCATATTAATTAGTGCTTTGTATAACCTAAAGTAATTAACACTAATTTAACTCTAGGAAAGGTTGTATTAGGAGCTTTTTAACTAAATTTTATGAATAGTAATTAATAGATGATAGTAAGCTCTAAGATGAATTGGTTAACGTTTTATCTACCAGTTCTCTAACAATAGGAACTTGATGCAAGAACAATTTATATAATTAATTCTTCACATATATGTACATATATATTAATATTTATATATTTGTGTGTGTGTTTATGTAATTAGTTATATATTATAATTTTTTTTCTTCCCTTTTTCATAACTTTTCAAACTTTAATTCATTGTGAAGTGGAACACTATGAGTGTAGATTGACAATATATAGGGCCGGCAAGTACGATAACCGTAACTTATATTTTGAAAAACTTTGCCCTCATTTGTTTTCCTGTCGTTGTCACTATTTAATTCACTTAAGTTAGTTTACTTTCAAATCTAGATAGACTTCACTCTACCTTATGCAAAATATTATAATTTATCCAATATTATAACATAAGAATTTCTCGAGTTTATCCAATGGGAGAAGCAACCGGCAACATCGGCATAAACATGGAAAACAAAACGTAACGAGAACCAAAAAAAACTTGCATGCTTATATAAACCACAAATAATCAATATTTATAATAATAAGATTCAGTACCGTACAATTGAAATATAAAATTAAAGACCTAAATCTTTAATACATAATGACAAATAAACATGCAGATATTGATCCGATTTGCAATATCGTCTATGTATTACATACGTTTGATGAAAAACAACACAAAAAAGACATTACATATATAGAATCAATATAATAATAAAAAAAACTCGAGTTCTTGATTTAATCAAGATCTTGGTGGGTTTTGATAGAATTGCGTACCTGGTGGCACGAACATAGCCGTCATGTTACTTGAATAGTAACCACCAGAATTAGGATCTACAAACATCGCCGACGATCCTCCTCCTCCACCTTCGGCCATTGCCGGAGCATTAAAAGGATTTCCACCTCCTGCGGAGGAGCTCTGATGATCGCTTCCGCCACTACCACCACTCATGTAGCTGCTTTCAGGGCCTTGGTCATATAGAATTCCTTTGAAGAGATGACCTCCGATGTTCACCGTAGTTTGATAAGCGTATTGACCATCTCCTCCGTCGTCTACGCCGCTCATTTTTACACACCGGAAAAGCGCATCTGAGCTCACTTCCCGCGGAAAACTTGCCTCCCCCATCTCTAACCCTAAAAACATACACACCTTAAGTTTCAAACACTAACACACACCAGAAAAAAGACCACCCAAATAAACTATTCAATAGATTCTTGCGCCAATTGTTTTTCCTAGTCGCGTTTGTGTTTTCAAGTAAAATTATATGTGACTACTTTAAAAACAGAACACAACATTCTAATGTTTTTTATCAAACATCTTTTGAAAATTGCAACCACAAACGGAATTTACAATTTTGAAATGATTTTTGGTAAAAGAAAAAACATAGAATTAGAATGTTGTAATTTTTAAAATGTAAACAACAAAATTTTAAGTAGTAAATGGAAGACTAAACACAATTACTTGTGTTTAAAATGATGCTTGTTTGTTCTAGCAAAATACTGTAAAGAGACATATGGTTTGAATCTGAAGTCGTCTGAATAATTAAAACAAATCTGAGGCTAAAACCTGCTGAGTCGGATGGTAAGTGAGAGGAGGATGTTCCCGGAAAAGTAGTATCCCTATGGCGTTTAGGGATACTTGAACCGCCGCCTCCACTGCCGCTTCCTCCGCCGCCTCCAGATGTGGACATATGAAGCTGTTGTTGTCTCTCACGGCGTCTCGCAACGGGGATCCACGTGCTCCTCACGTGAGTGGAACAATCAAAGCCACGGCTCTTACAGCAAGTCCTGCAACGCATGTGAGTGCAATCTTTCTTTGCTTGGTTCCCACAGTCCCGACAGCTTATGGTGATGGATCTTGATGATGTGGCTAAATCAGAGACGTCGATCTGATGATCTGGATAAAGATCTAAGCTTTGTTGCTGTGGATGTGGTTGATGATGATGCATGAGCATTTGCTGCTCTGGTGGAATCTGCCATAGGCTCGAGCTTGGGTTAATATTATTGGTGTTTGTGTTTGATCTATACCAAACCCAATTTGTCTTTTGCTGTTGTTGATTTTCTTCTTCTTCTTCGTCTCTGTTGTTGTTGTTTCCTCCTAATGAGAATATCCCAGCCATTTCCTAAGACCGAACACTTCAAACCCTAATCTTGACCCAACAATATCCATAATTCAGAAACCCTAATTACCATCAAATCCTTAGCCTCTTTTCTTCTACTTCTTCTTATCACTAAAATTCAGCCTTTTTTCTCACTCGTGGGTCTTGCTTGCTCTCACCAAATCACACACACACGCACACACTCTCTCTCTCTCTCTCTTGGAGCAAAGTGTGTTTCTTGGTAGTGAGTAGTTGAAGTGAGAGAAAGTAAGAAGAAGAAGAAACAAAAGAGAAGAATTTAAGCTGTCTGTTTATAAATCTTTATTTCTTTTCTCTATAGATTCCTGCAACGCCGCCATGGGCGTTTTTTTAGCTTTCTCTTTCCTCTGCTCTGCTCATCCCCAGAATTTAAGTTTCTCTCTCTCTCCAACAATCTGATTTGGGTTTTTGCAGATTCTATGAAACCAAAGTGAAAAGCTTTTCTTTCCCCTTCTCACTTCGGCTTTGTCTGAACAAACGCGTCTAGTTCTGTCCGTATGAAAGTAAAACTAATTAAACAAAGACTCTCTCTCTCTCCCCTATCGACTCAGAGTCTCAAACCCACGGGGGATGATCCACCGGTCCAAGCTTTCTTGTTCTCATCCCATGGACCAGAGTTCACCACGTGGCGAATGTCATCTCAAATTGTCACAATTTAATTATTTTCACACATAATTTTACGTTGTTTGTATAAAAGAAAGAGTTAGCACATGTGTCCGTACGTATTAGTTGATCGTATTAATTACAGTTAATTTGAAATCCCACGCGATTAGTAAATCTTTACCGCTTAACGATACGTTTTTGTTTTGTCTGATCTCAAAGAATATTAATTGCTCACCTAGATGCCTTAGGGTTCTCTCTTCGATCGACTTTAACATAGCTTTAATAACGAAATAATAATTATTTAAACAAAATTCTAATTTTACTTTTTGTTAAAGGAAATTGTACTGTTTTACTTAGTTATACATTTACCCTAATTCAGTAAGCTTTAAAATAAAAATCAAACAGGTATTTGGAGATCAAACTAAACGCGCAATGTTATTATGATCCGAAACTAAAATAATATTTCCTGGTAATATATATATATATAGATTTCTATACGTGGACATAAAATTTAGTATAGCCATATTTAGATTCTTCCAATGTAACCAACCTTGTTATCAAACCAAGACAACTCTCTCTGTCTTAAGAAAACGCCAAAACAAGGTAGACAATATCTATATACTAAAACAAAATCTATCTGCTTCACTTTTTGGATTAAGTTCGTGTTAATTTTCTATTAAAGTTTTCCTATTATTATTACAAATCTTTAACGGATGCTTAGACTCACTATATAGTAAGGGTGGGATATAAAAACGATGGAATGGATTGGATAACTAAAATTTTCAATTGTAGATAAATAGTTTGGCTATCCGGATCAAGATATTAAAATTTTAGATATCCGAATTTTAGATATTTGTGGAAAAATTGGATATATATCATATATGTGCATCTGATCCAGAATAAAATTTTAAATACAACTATTATATTTTTTCATAAAAACAGAGAGATAAAATGGTACAATAGTGTAAGTCTCTTCTAGGTTACTAATTTTTATCAAAATTAAATATTAAAATATTAATTTATAATTTCACCTATAATTTTGAAAATATTTAATCAAATAACATTTGTGAGTGGAACTTAGAATAGATTTTTGTTAACTGAATAAACTTTTGTTTTAAAATTATTTAATTTTTTAAATCACTATTAATTTCTATTATATTTAGATTTGTTTAAGACTATAATAACGGAATGTAATGATATATCACATGAAATCTTGATATATGTCCTAAAAAAATTTATTACTCAATTCCATAAAATTAAAATATGGATTCGAAAACCTAAATTCATGAGATGAATCAGATCGAATAATGAATCAGATCTCGGATTCCAGATAATTTGTCATTAATATAATAACATATGAAAATTCAATATTTTTTGTTATATAGTTGTATCAATTTTTGATTGTAGGAAAAATTAATACATACACAAAGTTCTTTTCACTGACTAGAAAATCAATGATTTGGTGAAGTAATTATTAATGTCAGATTAATACTTAATAGTGTAAGTCATTCACCATAGAATAGTATTTGGAAACAGGGAGATTCGGGGCAGTGAAAAAGAGGCTCTCTTTTTTATTGATTGTAACAATTGATCATATTAATATCGTTATTGAGAGATTAAAAAAATTAAAGAAATATTTACAATAAAAAGTGAGGAAAGATGAAAAAAATGAAATCAAAACGCATGTTACTCTGTGGACTCTCTGCGGCTATACAAGGGAACACTGCGCCACCTACGTGTACTTTTTTTGTATCCATTCTTTTTACTGTGAATTATATCTAAATTTCGATGTCAAAGACGAAGCAAATTAATGTACTAAAATCTATGAATAAGAAATATTTTTATTTGCGTTCTCTAGGAGAATTGTATGAACACATTTTTTAAAAAACTTTATAAACACAAGTTCTGAGTTACGTTTTTAATTCTGAATCATATAGTTTTCTCACAATTAAGGCCAGAGATATATAAAAAAAAGTGGTTTGATATTTGATATACGTACCATGGTGAGATTGCTATGACTATGTGACCTTGCCTGCTTATACTAGCTACTAATTATGCGAATTTATTACTTTAATTCAGCATTAGATTTAAAAGTTATATAAATTAATTTATTTTGTCACTCTATAACTACTTTTATGATTGGTAATATTACAAATGACATAATAAAAAAAAATATGCAAAACGATATTGAATACACTCCCATATAGTTTAAGTAATGTTTTAATTTAAAATACACGAATCCCATGCTATCCGATGATTATATGGATACACTAGAAAGACTAATTTAATAACTTTGAGATATAGTTATCCAATGGAGCATTAATTACATGGTATTTATCTGAAATAAACAATCTTTATTTCAAATATTAATACATCAACTAGGATTAACTAAATGAAGTTTTGAATTCCAAACAAAATAATCAGTCATTTTAAAAACGGCCCATATATATAAAACAAGTGTTGTCACATCCAAATCGAACCGCTACATCTTTTTTTATTTTTGCTAGATTGGATAATTAATAGTAGACTCGCCTTCTTGACTACGTGATATGACCAAATTAAACTCTAAAAATCAAAA
The DNA here is from genome assembly GCA_000218505.1 of Schrenkiella parvula. Lineage (NCBI taxonomy): Eukaryota > Viridiplantae > Streptophyta > Magnoliopsida > Brassicales > Brassicaceae > Schrenkiella > Schrenkiella parvula. The sequence goes on along the minus strand of CM001193.1, from coordinate 16,573,598 downwards.
TTAAATGGCTTTATCTGGATCGGACCGATCCAGGTTAGTCTAGTCCGAAGGTTTTGGAAAACAATGAAGAAAATTAATTATTAAGAGTTTTTTTTAAATAATTAAGAAAATAAAGAAAGAAAGAGAAGGGAATGATAAGTGGGAGAGGACCGAGAAGAAGACGTTCGTTGTCTGTCCCTTAAACCTGTCGAGAGGTCTCTCGAGCCCAGTGTTTGCCTTCTCCTCTGCGTTGACTCTCTCTCTCTCATTTTATTTGTTGTCTATATACTTTTTTTTTTAATTTCCTATTTTATTTTGTTTTGTGTTTTATGAATAAAATAACAAATAGTGTCGCTTGGGGGAGTGAATCGATGTAAGACATAAAAGCTGCTCAAATTTGCATCTCTTTACTTTAAGGGTTTGTTTTCAAAGTTGCAAATATGCAACTGTTTATTGTTAAGACGAAAGCAAATGTTTCAACACTTCTTCCTAACTTTTTGGAAGTAATATATCAAACTTCGAAACTTATATAAAGTGGTAGTTTTTTCTTTTTTTGTTAAAGAAAATGAATTGTATCATAACACCGTGAAACTAGAAAACCAAACAAAAACGCCATGAAATTATAACTATAAAGACAACATTAATGCATAAAATTTATGTGAATAAAGGAAAATTAAAGATGATGGGAAAAAAAATGAAAGAAGAAAAGAAAATCGTTTATAAGTGTATCTCTAGAAGGTTTTAATTACGGTATGGCTTGCTTCATGGAAGGAGTAACAACAATAGTGAGACAATAATGGCAAAACAATTGTATTATAATGTAATGGGTGTCATTTTCTCAGCCTTTAAATATGGCTTTTTGATGATAATAACATGGCATATTTGAGTCTTTTAGAGAAAAGTCTAATCTATTACTGGATATCTACATCAAACCATATCATAACCATACAGTTAAAAAAGAATAATAGTTATGATGGATATCTACATCAAACCATAAGTTATGCACCAAACCTAAAAGTACTTATACCATTCCCATCTTTTATTAAAAATCTTCCTCTTAGTTATTATCTGATAATTTTTTTAACTGGAAAATTACATATTATAACCCAAAATAATTTCTACAAACCCATATAAGTTCACTTTTTTTTTTGCCATCAAAAATATCTGCAAATAGCCAAAAATAATTAAAATCACAAGAAAAAAGGTTTCATTTTTTAAAAAAATATATCCATCATCAGTTGTTTTTATTTTGTAATTCATCGCTTCATTATTACCATGTGATGTTAAATGGACATAAAATATTTTAAATACACTTTACATACTCAAATATTTTATTTTATTTTTTCAAAAGAGTTATTTCTAATTAACTATTTTATAAAATTTTAAATTGTTGTTGTTTTTTAATTTCTATCGTATTTCATATTTACGTTTTAGAATGAAATTTTTTTTAATATCTAAACAAAGGTAGACACAAACCGAAAGTACAATAAAACCCTCAATCTTTTACTTTAAAGATCGGCATGAAAATAAAGTTAAAATTAAAGAGCTATGGATCTTGGCTCACTCAATAACCTAATAGGGCAATGGATGTTAAAATTTGACTATGGTCCATGCGCTCTTAGTGATTGGTCGGTCGGTCCAGGCAAATTATTGTAATGATGTGAACTGTGTTTTTTTTCACTTCACACACTCATTATCCAATTAATCCAGTTGGAATGCAAGTTATTTATTTTCCCAAAGAAATTAAGATAATTGACTACAGAAGACTCTACTGCACGTTTACCTCCTTTATTGTTCATTTAATTAGACTGTCTGTCAAATTGATTTTAATTAAATTAAGAAATATACATAATGATAACACTTAGGCTTCTGTAAGTGTCCCCACTCTATACAATTAAATTAAATTCATACTTTTTGTTACAAGCAGAACCACTTCTTTATTAGTCCTTGCAAGAAGTCTAGTTCACTTTGAAAGAGAATTGGTTCATACAAACTGAACTTAAACTACTTCCAGAGCCTTACCTTGGATCCTAACTGTTTACCTGACAGATACATACGCACATGCTTATAAGCAACTGCAAGAACACCATAATTAATATCTGAGTCAAATTAGGGTTCTTTAGATTCCAGAGAGTCTGAACGTTTTTACTGAGCTTGTCGCATCTCTTTCTTCTTAGCATCCACAAGGAAAGCAAGTTGCGCACATTTGCTTTTAGTTTCTTCTAGTTCCTTTTCTAAGTCCCTTACCTGTTTCATTATCCATTTATAACGATGTTAGAGCAGATGTAACAAATCGATGTTTTTACCGTCCATCAAACTTACGGTTTGTTCCATGTCAGTCTCTTTCTTTACATATTCCTCGCACCTGTTGAAAAAGGAACACATCGAAACTGATTGAGATCCCAAGAGAGATTTGAGACGAAAACTCTTTTTTAATGTTGAGTATATATATATATATATATATATGTGAAAGTCTGAATAATTCCCTTGGTTTATTCATTGCACATATACATGGTTATATATCAGTGTTAGTTACAAGCGAGAGAGATATTTTACAGCAAATAATATATCTTTGTTACAAACTGAAGGTATCTTCTTTCAATATATACCTCATGAAGAGTTGTATGTTCTCTTGGCTAATCTCCTCCACTGACTTGTCAGCGAGATTGTTTCTAGTATCCTGGGAAGATTTATTTCAGTTTTTTTTTGTCCAACTTACTGAATAAAACTAAAAATCATCAAATATATTCACTTACTGTAACTGCAGGTTGAGGGTTGAGCTGCGCGGTTTGGAAGTTACTTCTTAAACCCGTGGAGTTTCTCATATGTGGCGGTGCCACAGCAACTGTACGGACTGAAGTGGCATTACTAAGACTGATTTCACGTATTATTGGACCACCTTGACTAATTTTATCAGAAGGCGCAGGCAAAGGATTGAATGTATTGGCAGTAGGAGCTTGATTAGGTATTGGTACCCTTTTAGACCTATCTGCAGGCATTTGAGAAGTGTGGTATCCGAAAATGTGGCAGTGGCTATACCTGTTTTTCTCCATAACAAGCAGTGGAATAGTCAAACTAAGATATTGCAATTTGGAACCAAAATCATATTGAAAAAATTTGGAGAGATATTTGGAAAAGGCTTTGAGGAAGAGGAGACCAGTAATCATTGACAATCTTCTTCAACCTTGCCTCCAACCGCTGGAATAAAGAAGACCTCTCAAAATCTTGCTTATCGTGAGCCGGTTCTATGAAGTTAGCTTCAACAACTCCTGGGGAACAGATTTTGGTTAGTGAGCCTCTCGTCCAGGTCTTTCCCCCAAACAAAACATATTCAATGGAGTTATCAATGAAATGAATCACAATACCGACAACACCATGGCCTAGCGATGACCCGTCCATAGTGACCTTCCAGAAAGGCTGTAATGGTGCAAGAGAGATCTCAACTTATTCAAGTCATATGAAAAGCTGGGTGCTTAACTGACAGATATTTTAGCAAACAATTTTTTAATGTTCTATTATGCATTGCATTCTAGTAAAATAAATCGGATTTCCCTGACTTGTAAAGTACCAAACTTACCACAGCTGCTTCTAAAGATGATGATCACGGAATTGTCTAGTATATGAAAGCTTACCCGGATGAGACGGTTTTTATGATAGACATTGTAACCACAAACTGGAAGCTTGGGCGCCTCCTTTATAAATCCAACTTTGATTTCAGTGGTAGCCTGTAACAAAAACCTTAGTGGATTTTTTTCTCCCACCCTAAGCCTAAACAATTAGATCAATGTTTGCATATGGAAACACAAAACATTATATAGTGGAAAAACTGCAACAACCATTAGCCAAAGCTCATGTAACAAAACCGGAGAACAGAAAATAATTATAAAAAAAAAGAGCGAAGAGGATCTATATTACTTGTTCCATTGTGGATGTATGGGGCCTGTACTTTATAATCTCAGGATATCTGAATTCATCAGCAATGTTGAACTGCTCCACAGGGATTCCCCGAAGTATAATTTTGAATTTTTTGAACTTTTCGAGATATAACATTGAAGCATAAGCCTAAGGATGAAAGAACTAACAAATTGAGTCTTCAAACATCCTTGGAACAATTCAATTATGAAAAAAAGGAAGAAGGTATTCAGGAGATTACCCTCAGGGAGTAACGTAAGCGGTACGAAATATGAGATCTCCGTTCCAATTCTTTCTGGTGCAACCGTTTTCCATCATGGACACCTTCATCTCGGAGGCGGATGTCCTATACAAAAATCCAAGAAAATAATTTAAATGCCATAAAAGCTAAAATGTGTCGTCTGCATAAGACCTGACCCAAGACACGCCTGACAAGATATCTCATCGAGTATGTATCATTTTAAGAAAAGCGTGGGTTACCTCATCGTCGTCATCAAAACTCAGCTCATATATTCCTTCATCATTAAGCCACAAGTTGTATATAATTACTTTTGTTCCATGCGATCCAATATCCTCAAACTGGTGGACGGGAGCATGAAAGTAAACGAATTAATAAAACAGACCACATTAAAACTACGAACAATCAAAGTCTTCAGAAAGAATTTAAGGGAACTGAAGCACAATAGCCAGTAGGACACAAGTCAAGGAAGAACAGTGATGCAGTGAATATTCCTAAGCTGGCTTTAAAAAGAAACAACCTGCTCCAAAAGTTCATCCTCTGTTGAAAACGGAGACCATTTGAGAAGAATTTTAAGGTTGGCAGCCCAATCTTCTGGAGATCCGTAAATAATTGGTTGCGATCGCTCCTTGGAAATATCAATATCAATCTGCATTGCATACAGGATATATCCCTTGAGAACAAAGAATAGTTGCCATGCTGGAGTTTTGAAGAATTTATTATTTGAGGCATGACACAAAATCTACAAAATGCTGAAGATTTTACCATAGGAACAATGACATCATCCTGACCAGTTGTCCTGAGGAATGTGTAAGACAGAAGGCCGACGCTCTGAGTAGATTTGCTAAAACCAGATAAAATAAAAAGGTTTAAACAAGAGCATACGCCAAAAGTCATCGTATATATATTGTAGATATATCAATAATACCCTGACTGATTTGAGCGACTAAAAACGATGGCATCAGCTCCAAGTCTCATGGTACTTGTCTTGAAACCATTTCCATCTACACACAAAAGGTGAAACTCTGGTTAGAGACCTAAACTAGAAAGAAGGTCAACGTCCTTTTGACAAATTATAAAAATTACACTGTCCAATTGTCGTATTAGACTTCTTTGATGAGTAGCCTAAGCTCATGCATTTTCTGATCCCATCGGGATCCATCCCAGCGCCATCATCTTCAAGTAAAAATGAAAAGGAAGATTATTTCACTAACAATTTCCAAATCCTCGATTAGAAAAATCATCACACATTCATTTTAAAGCCAATGTACCTTGGAAAACTAAAGCTGGAGAATTATCCTTGACAATATCAATCTTATCGATCTTGACAAAGGTTGCACCGTTTTGTATCTGAGGAAAAAGGAAGTCAACATAACCAAACACTGTACCAATGCTATAATAAATAATCCACTCGCAATGAGCAAGAATGATTACTCCTCACGCATACCTCGTCAACAGCATTGTCAAGTAGCTCTGCGATTGCTGCAATATTATACAAACAAAATTTGACAAAGATCATCACAAAATTTTCATTTTACACCTCCAAGGAAGCCTTTTAAAAAAAAAAAATCCACAGCCTATTCTTCGCTTACCTCCAAAAGCCCATTTGTGTGAAGTAGCATTCGAGTGAAGAAACTTGGGATGAACACGAGCATGCTCAAGCATACCTGTCGAATTTCATTTTATCAATAACCACAATCCATAATTGTGGTGCATGTATGTGTCGATCTGTGTGTGCGACAGAGAGCGATGACCTGGAGCGGCCTGAGTAACAACATTCCGGATCTCAAAATTTTCGCCGGCCTTCCAGAAGCTCCGGCATTCTAGGGTTTCAAGAGTAGCCACCGTCGCGTCAGCGACTCTACTTGGAACTTGCGGATTCTCCATTAGAGATGCCAAGCTCCGAAACGCTCCTCCTCCTCCTCCTCCGTCTTCGTCGTGGTCACTGTCAGTGTCTATATGTACGACATCGGCGACTACATGCATTTCCGACGAGCACGCGAAGCAACAGACAAATTCGATTTCTTGTCGTTCGACCCGATCCTATTGAGGGAAGAAAAGAAAAGAAAACAGCGTGATGTCTCACTATTTTCCAATGGGACAACGCGTCGTCTCCCCCAACCTGAAATATAAGACTAGAGATGGTTTAAGGTTTTGAATATAAAAACAGCAAAGCGTGTTATCTGATATTTCGCTTTGCTAATATGGTGCAGATCATTAGAGCCTAATTGGGTACAAAGCCCAATTACGTTAAAAGCCCAAATCTCAACAATGTAAATACATATAGTGTGGCTGGGACTTCAGTAAATATGCTACACATGTATATGCTCATATGCATATCCAAGAACACCATAATTAAAATTCTAGAGTTTCTTAACGTTTTAACTAAACTTGATGCACCTCCTTCCTTTTAGCATCCACAAGCAGAGCAAGTTGTTCAAATTTACTTTTAGCTTCTTCCAGTTCCTTTTCTAAGTTCCTTTTCGTAATCCATTTATACCAATGTTAGAACCGATGTAACAAACAGATGTTTACACTGCGGAATCAAACTTACCGTCTGTTCCATTTCAGTCTCTTTTTTTATATATTCCTCGCACCTATTGAAGAAGGAACACATCAAAATTGATTGAGAATCCTAGAGAGATATGAAACTGAAATGAGTTCTTTTTTTACATGGCAAGAGTAAATATATATATACATACTTCATGAAAAGTTGTATGTTCTCTTCGCTTAGCTTGTCCACAGACTTGCCACCGAGGTTGTTTCCAGTATCCTGGAAAGATTTGTTCACTTTAGGTTTTTTTTAATCAAACTTGAAAATAAAACTGAATCATCAAATGAAATTCACTTACGGTAGCTGCAGGTTGAGGGCTAAGCTGCACGGGTTGGAAGTTACTTCTTAAACCCGGGGAGTTTCTCATATGTGGCGGTGGACCAGTAACTGTATGGCTCAAAGTACCGTTACTAAGACTGACTTCACGTATTATCGGACCACCTTGACTAATTTTATCAGAAGGCAAAGGCAAAGTATTGAATGTACGGTCACTAGGCGGCTGATCAGGTATTGCCATCATCTTCGACTTATGTGCAGGTGTGTGAGGATGGTATCCAACAACCTGGCAGTGGCTAATCCTGTTTTTCTCCATAATAAGAAGAAAGGAATCAAACAAAGATATTGCAGTCTGGAACCAAAATCACATCGGCGAAATAATAAGAGATGATTGGAAAAGGATTTAAAGAGGACGAAGTTACCAGTAATCTAGGATAACCCTTTTCAACCTCGCCTCCAGCCGCTGGAATAGAGAAGACTTCTCAAAATCTTGCTTATCGTGAGCAGGTTCTATGAAGTTTGCTTCAAGAACTCCTGGGAACAAGTTTTGGTTATTGAGTCTCTCCATGAGGTCTTTCCCGCAAACAAAACATATTCTATGGAGTCACCAAGGAAATAATAACTATACCGACAACACCATTTCCTTTCGACGACCCGCCCAGAGTGACCTTCCAAAAAGGCTGTAATGGTGCAAGGGGATTTCACTTGATCAAACCATATTCAAAGGCGGAAGCTAGCAAACTTACTTCAATTGCTTCTAACAATTCAAGATTATCTAGAACAACTGCTATATCAAAACGTACCATGATGAGACGGTTTTTGTGATAGACATTGAAACCACATATTGGAAGTTTAGGCGCCTCCTTGACGAATCCAATTTTAATTTCAGTGGCAGGCTGTAATAAAGAAGCTTAATGGTTTTGCTCTCGCAGTTTAAACATTAAGATATATATTAATGTTTGCATATGGAAACACAGGCCAAACTCCATGAACTTTTTTTTCAAATTAAAACCAAGAAAAATATACATTAAATAAAAACAGCAAGTGGATAGAAAGAGAAAGAGGAAGTGTTAGTTTGTATTACATATTCCATTGCAGCTGCTTGGGGTTTGTACATTATAGTCTCAGGATATCTGAATTCATCAGCAATGTTGAATTGCACCACAGGGATTCCTCGAAGAATAATTTTGAAGTTTTTGAACTTTTTGAGATATAACATGGAAATGTAAGCCTAAGGATAAAGAAACTAAGTCAGCCTTTAAACATCCTTGCAACAGGAAAAAACAAATAGTAAGAGGATATTCAGGAGAGTTACCTTTAGAGAATGTCGAAAGCGGTATGAAATATGAGATCTTAGTTCTAATGTTACAGCGTAAACCCGTTTCCCGTCCAGCGCATTTTCATCTCGGAGGCGTATGTCCTATTATACCAGTATAAAAGAAGAAAAGTCAGATACTTTAAAACCCAACTACTGCAAAATACCTGACCCTTAAAGGAACTGTAAGTACCTCATCATCGTCGTCAAAACTCAGCTCATAGATTCCTTCATCATTAAGCCACAAGTTGTATATAATTACTTTTGTTCCATGCGTTCCAATATCCTCGAACTGGTGGAAAATAGAAAGACATTAATAAATAAACAGGCCACACTAAAATTACACGCGAAAACAGAGTGTTTAGAATGAAACAACCTGCTGTATAAGTTCGTCCTCTGTTGAAAACGGTGACCACTTGAGAAGAATGTTAAGGTTGGTAGACCAATCTTCTGAAGATCCATAAATAATTGGTTGGGGCCGATCTTTGGATATATCAATATCAATCTGCATTGCAGAAATTATTAACACCACTTGAGAACAGAAATTAGTTGCACAGTCTTTAATTTCCATACATTGTAGTGAAATATCTATTTCAGGCATGAAAACAAAAAGCTACATATGCTAAAGGTTTTACCATTGGAACAATCACATCATCCTGGCCAGTTCTCCTAAGGAACGTGTAAGACAGGAGACCAACGCTCTGGGTAGATTTGCTAAAACAGAGAAGATAAAAAACATAGTTAAGTTATTAACAGAGCACAGGCCAAATTCAGCGTGTATATGTCGTAGATATATCAATAATACCTTGAACGAGTTGAGCGACTAAAAACGATGGCATCAGCTCCAAGTCTCATGGTACTTGTCTTGAAACCATTTCCATCTACACATAAAAGGTGAAACTCTGGTTAGAGACCTAAACTAGAAAGGTCTACGTCCTTTTAACAAATTATAAACCTTACACTGTCCAATTGTCGTATTAGACTTCTTTGATGAGTAGCCTAAGCTCATGCATTTTCTGATCGCATCGGGATCCATCCCGGCGCCATCATCTTGGAAAACTAAAGCTGGTGAGCTATCTTTGCTTAAATCAATCTTATCGATCTTGACAAAGGTTGCACCGTTTTGTATCTGAGGAAGAATCAATTAACAAAAGCAATGCTATAAGATATAATTCTACTCACAATGAGAAAAAGAGAAGCATTTCCCTCACGCATGCATACCTCGTCAACAGCATTATCAAGTAGCTCTGCGATTGCTGCAATACAACATGAAAAGAACATTAACAAATATAGTCATAAAAGTTTTGTAGATCGATCATCTTGCTTCTCCAAGGAGCAAACCAGCCAGAGATAAATCACAAATTTTCCTTTCTTCTCCATTTCTTAGCTTACCTCCAAAAGCCCATTTGTGTGAAGTAGCATTCGAGTGAAAAAACTTGGGATGAATACGAGCATGCTCAAGCATACCTGTCAAATTTGATCTCATCAAATATCACAAACCATAATTCGGGTGGTGCTTGTCTTTCTACCTGTGTGTGTAAGACTGTGAGAGAAAAAGATAGATGACCTGGAGCAGTCGGAGTAACAGCTTTCTGGATCACAAAGTTTTCTCCGGCTTTCCAGAAGCTCCGGCATTCTAGGGTTTCTCGAGGAGCCATCGTCGTATCGGCGATCGTACTTGGAACTTGACGATTCTTCATTAGGGACGCTGAGCTGCGAAATGCTCCTCCTCCTCCTCCTCCTACTCCGTCATCTTCGGCACTGTCACTGTCAATATGTACGACATCAGCGACTGTGACTTTCGCCTTAGGAGGCATTACTGACGGGGGAAATTAAGACGGGTTGATCAAACTTGAATTTGGGTCGACTCGCTTATAGAGGGAAACAAAACAGCGTGTTGTTTCACTATCTTGCAATGAAACAACGCGTTGTTTTGTTTTCCGAGATAAACTAGAGGCGTTTTAAATAACTGAAAACGGCAAGGCGTGTACCCGGATATCGTTTCTTTGCTTTTGGAACGCAGATCAATCTAAGTGTTGTCCATGATAGATACTTTCCATTAATATTTTTTCGCATTATATGTATAATAAAATTTAAACAGGAAGAGATTACGATTGAAATCAATCATGAAAATTATTTGATGATTTAAACAGAATATCCGTGCAAGCTGCTGAAAAGAAACACTAATCTAAAAAGAAAAAGAACAAAAAAGCAAATCATCTAAAATCCTAACTCTTGGATCAAATCAACAAAAAGCAAGAACTTAGACGCTAACGTCGCCGGAAACAATCTCCTCGTTTGGGAAGTTGTATCTGTTATACACCATGATAGAATCAGCTGCAACGGGCTCATTGTCTTGGTTCCTATGCCATGTGTAAAGCGCATGAGTCTTGTTTTTAATCTCCAAAACAGCGTGACCGAAACTTGCCTCCCTGTATGCCGAGTAACTTGGTTGCGGATCAGTAAAACTGCAGAAAACATAAGATCTTAGTTTTTGAAATGACTCAGACAAAAATTTTATTTTTTTAAATGTTGTTTTTGTTACCTGTTTGCGATTCCTTCAATGTTTCCTCCATCACCAATTGTAATGTAAATTGGAGCATTAGGGTCTTTCACAGGAGTGCTCAAGCCATTGGTGATATTATACTTAATATTTGAAACACGTTCGGATCTTTCATAGGCATGGACGTGACCAGCCAATACCAAATCAACCTTGCTGTTAACAAGCCACGACTCAAACATTATCCTCATGCTCTCACCTTCCATGTAATGGTAGTTGTTACTGTTGTACCACGGCGAGTGAACCATAACAATCAACCATGGAGTCTCCTCTCTGTTCACGTTCTTCAGTTCTTGCTGGAGCCACAAGTATTGCGGTGTGTATTTGCCTGGATATAAGATAACGTGTTATACAAGAAAAGTACAGAGAGATTAGTAATATTTATGGTCTTGTGATTTTTTTTTGTTACCGTAGGCAGAGTAAGAGGAGAGGACAATGATGTGAGCAGGGCCGCGTCTGACTGAGTACCAAAGAGGAGATATGCTCCCTGAGGCTTTGTAGGCGTTAGGGTAACGGTGTGTGTAAGGCTTGAAGGCGTGAGGCTCACCCTGATTGTAGATTCAAATTGTAACTAAATCGAAATTAAACAAAACCAACTTACAAAAAGACTTGACTAAATAGCAATTAAGTGAATCTTACAATGCTCGGAACGAAATCAATCTCGTGATTCCCAGCGGCATAGATAAAAGGCTGGTAAGCAGCGCAAGGCTCCATGAATCTTCCCCAAGAATCCCACTTTCTTTGGTCATGGTTTGGGTGGTCGTCTGCGTAAGACAAGTCACCGGCAAAGAGAACGGCTTGGCCTTTAGGGTTCGACATGTAATGATACAATGTCTCGTTAGAAGCATAGGTTTGTCCAAGATCACCTACGAACACAGTGACACATTAGATCGACTTAGAAACTCTGACTTCAAATCTAGTTTTCGAAATATCCGTAGAGATATATTAAAAATAAATATAAACAAAATCTGGTGGGTTTACCAATAATTCCGAATGTGTAGGGAACATCAGGTCCGACCTTTGGAGGCGTTGTGAAGGAGAATTGTCTAACGGATTGATCGGTACCAACCTCATATATGTACTTACTATCAAACTGCGTGTAAATAATGAAGAAAGAACATAAACAATAAATAACAAGTCCTTTAGTGTTACTTGAATGAAAAGTTATGTAAAGTATACAAACCTCAAGCCCTTTTAGGTTGGCGTGATGAAGAAATCCAGAAGAATAATCATAGAATCTGTAAGACGACGTGGATCCATGAGCTTTCTTCTTTGCCAGCTTCACGTCGCTGGCGTTACCAGCCATCCAGTAAGTAACGACGTTAGTACCAGCAAGATTTAAAGGCGTCACCCACGAGATGATCATGGCGCTTCCGTCGTGATCTCCCTGCGTTATATGAACCTAAAAGAAAAAACCAACAAAAAAAATAAATAGAAACTTATGTTTTGATTATGATACAATGAAGAAGAAGACGAAAACTAAACAAAACCTGTTCAGGAGCATTGTAACCAGAAGGAGAAGGGAAGGTTTCGAGAGGCATCTCAATTGATGGTTGAGCTTGTCGGACGTATTTACTTGTTATCCCACCGTTGATGACGGTGGTGATGCTTAGGAACACGAGGAAGAAGAGTATTGAGAGATTGATGATTTTCATTTTTGAGTTTTGGCTTTCTATGTTTTGTTTGTGGTAAGTGGTAACCTAATTCTTTTTCTTATATTTATAGAGGGAAACTCGAACCTAAGTCGAATAGTTTTAGGAATATGCTAGTTGGAATCTATTTTGTTTGTTGGGATAAAATTTATATTTTCCCGAAATATAGGTATAACTGTATGCTAGTGATATTCGCTCGTATATATCAATTTTGTAGTTAATCAAGAAAAAAAGAAAATTCGAATTGATAAGTTCGCTTGTTTTTGGTGAGCTTTTTTATATGGGAAAAAAAAGTTAAAGGATAACTTTTAGTGTTTATTAATATTAAAAATTTCATAAGCATTTACCAGTGTTTTGGGGCTATATTTATAAGCTAAAAACAGAAATTAACAAAGAAGACGAAGTAACAATTTTTTTTAATCAAAGTAACAAATTATATGGTTAAAGGTCATAAAAAAAATAAGAAGTAATAAATTATAGAAGAATCTTATACTGTACGAGATATATCTATGGAATATCTTTACGTATTTTACCAGCTCTTTTTTACTAGATGTTAGGATGTAGTCAAATATTTTGTTAGGCCAGATAAAAAACAAACAGAATACAGCTAAAATAGATTGCTCGTAACAAAATTCTAATATAACAAAAATAAAATCAAAACTTTAAGAAAGAAACGGGATATAGAATATTTTTTATGAGTTTTATGTAAGCAAGTTTTAATTCAGTTAGGAATAAACTCTTCGGATGCTTCAAGAAAATTTTCTCCGAAATAAATACTTTCAAAACAATAGTAATGTAAAATCTTTTTTTTGAATAAAAAAATTAAAATGATATGGAAAGATTTTCTGCAATTGAGGCTTAGATTAAAAGATAATGGAAAGATTTGTAAAACATAAAAAAGAAAAATTGTAAACAAAATAGAAGAGAACTAAATTAGGAAAGTAAAACGACAACGTTTGAAGGAAAAGGGTCACAATAGGATCTCCTTTCCCCTAACATGAACCTTCCTTTGTTGATTACAATGACAAATCAAACCAAACATTAAACTGAATTCATTCAGACTCAACAATTCCGGTCCCCCTGACCGGTTAAAATGGTCGGTGGTGACCGGTGGCCAGAACGTTTTTGATAAGACCCGGAATTGCCCGAGACCCATCACAACTCTACAGATTCTTCTCTCTTACCTAACCGAAACTACTCTAACCCCAAATTCTTCTGTTCAAACTAACACACACCACACACATACACACATTTGATCACAGCTTACATTTTCTTTTCTTCCTCTGTATTTGTTTGGTTATACATTTTGCTAGTCAAAGGGCTCAATGGTTGTCTTCAAGGTCTCCAATTGGTTATGGATGTCTCTGGGGCACAGACTGCTTCAACCGTCAACCGTTTCAGCACATTCGGACACGGGTCTTTCCCGAAGTTGCTGTTGGATATTGTCACTGCACATCTTGCTTTCCCAACACACTTCTGCATATGACAAAACAAGTCGCTGTTATAAAAACGAATTAGTGCGATAGCAATTTATCTGTGTAAAAGATTCAATCTTTTTACCCTCTCTAAGATAGCGTATGAAGTAGCTGCATGACACTCTCCTTGTTCGTAACTCCCGCATTTTCCTAAAGGAGTTCCGAAGCTTGCGAACTTGATAGCTGAGATGGCTTGACCAGGACTACATTTCAGATGAACCTTGGGTCTATGAAATGTCTGTCCTTTTCCGTAGCTTTCGATTTGCCAGTTCTTGATATTTGGATGGTATTCAGAAACTTCAGCACAAACTCCGGATACCGATCTTTTGACCAAAGAAACAGTTGATGGGTTTCCACCAAGTTCCTCGAACATCACCAACAGATTTTGGCTCGGCTTCAACCATGCTCTCGGCACATGGTACCATCTTTGTGTAGGCTGACCACAGCCGGATTGGCACTTGTTCGGTTTGTATGTTCCGGTGTAGCTACAATGACCACAGTCACCAGTTGCAAGCGCAGACCAGTATCTCCCAATGCTCTCACCATTCACCCAAATCTGACCTTTTCCCATTCCTTCCAAGTCCAAAGCAAGCGGCTCGTTTCCTTCAGGTGCATCAAAATAAGTCTGAAAAACAAAAAGTATATACCCATTAGTTCAGATTCTAAATTACAAAAAGCTTTCTCGAGTTGTGCTTGATACCTTGTGCCATGTCAAAGGCTGAGGCTTTTGTACAGTTAAGGACGCATCCATCCACCCAAAAGAGGGAGTGTTGGTTGGATATGCAAGATTCATAGCTTCACCTTTCAACCCCACCTGATGAAAAAACAGAGTTAAACAACTGAATGCGGAAAGAAAAAAAAACAAGAGAGAAAAATCACAAGGAAATGGGACTGATGAAACACCTGGTATGTCCATTTTTGCCACGACAGATCCCGTTTCCCTTGAGACAACCCATGGAGTGCCACGGGACCTAAGATTCCAGTATTCCATGACTCAAAGTGCCCACCCAAATTCTTCAAAGTTGAAAATTAAAAAAGGGATAAGGATAAGAGAAACATGAAAACAACTTGAGCAGCGTATGAGAAAAAAAATACTAACTGATAATCCAACAGCAACACTCAGCAACGCAATTCTGTTAGTTCCAGAATGTAGATTGATCTTTCCCTGATAAGTGAATCTCCTGTTTTGCCTTGTTCCAAAGGCAGAACCTGCAATTTATCAATTGAAAGTTTGCATATCAGAAACTCTCTAATGGAAATTAATGGGCCGAACTATTGGAAGTATCATACCCGAAAGCTGTCCATTGACAAATACATGCACAGCATGGCCTGTAGACTGGATAATGAGAGTTGGTAGCTCTCCTCCATGCAAGAATGATTCAGTTGCGCCAATATCAACACTACATACAAATTCCAATGTTGGTTAGCATGTACCGAGAATCACATTGAACCTATGGAAAGTTGACATCATATGACATAGCGAATGGTTTCTTCTATTACCTAGTCATGTACCAAAGATAATCGCTTGTGTCACGCGTGACATTTATCTGCTCCAAGAGACCATTAGTGGTGAATGTGGAGCTGTCATCTACAGAAGAAAGATCTTCCAAATAACTCTGCCACTGGAAATTCTCCGTATTTGTCGGCAACATTTCCATCTGTGATGTTTGGACTCCAACCTGAAATCAAACAAGAGAAATCCACAATTTTCAGAAAAATCACAAACGCAATTTGAGGAACCAAAATTCCAATTTCAGAACAATCATATACACTTACTTTTGCAGTATTGAAGACTGCATTTCTACAATCAGGAAGAATGCTGATTGACCAAGGAGGTAAGTTATAATGAACGTTATTAAACAATACTCTTGCTGCCGATTCTGTATCATAATTTGCAAGAAAAGCTGAACAATCTCCTGATTCTGAAGAGTATACATGGGCCTGAGAAAATAAAGTAAGAAAAAAAATAAAGTGACAGAATTTAGTAAAAGCTACAGAATGTTTCTACAGCTAAACAAAACCATATCTATCAAACTAAATCCATACAGACCTGTTGCTTGTTTCCTAAAGATGTAACAACAGGATCAGTTGAAATCAGAGCTTTTTCACACATCTTGATAGCTCTGTGGAGCTCCTTTAGATGACCATATTTAGGTTGCCTGATTAAACCTATTTAACATTTCACAACGGCTCAATTAGTACATAAAGCATTGCATTAAGTCATCAATGAATATGGAGGAATTTTTATAAGTTTCCTGCCCTTACCATATTCGTCAATCGGGGCATCATAATCATAGCTGGTGGTAACAAATGGACCTCCGGCTGTCCTTCCAAAGTTAGTTCCTCCATGATACTGTTCCCATGAAACAGAGAAAGATCGCCTTCAGGAAGACCAAATCTTACACCAATATTTAATTAAGTGACTAACTCTACATACCATGTAATAGTTAACAAAGGATCCCCCTTTTTGTATGAAACGTGCAACAGCAAACGCCAGATCCTGAACTGGTCTATGGTGCATTGGCCCACCGAACTCAGTGAACCTTAAGGTACATTAATTTAGTGAATATAAAAAGACTATCGATTTAAAGATGATAAGTCCATGTACACATATGAAGTAACAGCAAATGAAATTCCGTACCAGCCACTCCATGCCTCTGTCCATATTGTAGGCTTGTATGGCTTGTTCGGAGCAAATGAATCACAGTAGAAACCGTTGCATGTGTTTATCTGTCACCAAAACCAATGAGTTTCAGTACCAAAGCAACCTAGTTTTGAGTTCAGCCTTCAAAGTCATCCAACCACTCCCGGCCAATTAACTAACCAAATCTCATTGAGTTATTACGAAGCTTATGCAATTACGAAACTCACCACGGGGTCAGGGGCATCGTCTTCTTTGCACATGACCCACGGGACACCAGTCTCAGTTGCTACAGCCATTTTAGCAGCCCATGTCATGTAGTTATGACCTTCAGCACCCAATAACTGCCCTTGTTTTCCATACTCATTCTCAATCTACATTCAAGTATAAGAGGACACCTTTCTGTTAACTTATATAGATCTTAAAACAGAAACATAACTGCATGATCACTAATCAGAGTATTAATCTGTTCCACTGAAGTATTTACCTGAGAAAGGATAATGGGACCACCCTGTGACTCAAATAAGTTCTCACTCTTCATCAGCTCAACAATTCTCTCTGTGAATCCTTTCATAGCTCTCTGCAACGTTATCCCAAGAACATTAATATCAAAAGTTTCTAGATTTCAATTTAAGTAAATGTTATTAAGATGACAAATGGATAACGGAAACTCAAAAGAGACCTTGAAAGGCTCATTATCTGTTCTGAAGCTGATTCCAGGAACATACTTCAGCCAAACAGGGAATCCTCTGGTCATTGCCAAACATAACAACTTTAAATTTGAGAAACAGAAACATACACATATGTAGACAAATCTAGAGGCAATTGAATCGGAAAAGACCAGTTAAGGTCACAGAAACTTTGGTAATGTACCCGAAATTCCACTCGGCACAAACATAAGGCCCGATTCGAAGATGAGCATATAAACCAGCTTTGTGTATCGCCTTCACGAATCTCACCAAATCATTCCTCCCTTCAAAATTGTACTGAGAGGAAGAAGGAGTTGTCAAAAATTAAAGAACATGATGTAGAAATGGGAACAGAATTGAAGAAAACAACAAAACAAAGTAAGAAGAAAGTTACTTTTCCAGGAGACGGCTCATGGAGATTCCAGAACACATAAGTCTCAATCACATCAATGCCTCCATCCTTAGCCTTCTGAATCAAACCTTCCCACATCTAACAAAAACCAAAATTTGCTAACTTTAAAAACCCATAAATCTAAAACCCTTTTGATAAAATGTACGAAACGAAAGAAATTTAGGGGTTTTCCGTTAAACCCCACCAAAAAAAGAAAAAAGTTGAGGGCTTTTTGAATCTTACATCAGGTGTGCTTCGAGGGTAATGTATGGAACCAGAGAAGAGGATTCGTCTTTGTCCATTGATGAGAAGTGCTTTACGGTCATAAGTAACGCCGCATTGACCAAATCCAATGCCTAGAATCAAGAACCCTAAGCATAACCAGAGAATCAGTCGCGAAGCAGAATCTCCAGTCCCCATTTCCAACATTAACCTTCACGAGAGAGAAGAACAAGAAGAAGAAGGAGTTATATAAAAAAAACTTTCTTCTTTGTGTGTTCTGTTGCTCTGTGAAGAAAAGGTTTTAAGAAGAGAGAGAGCAAAGGAAAGAGGAAGAAGACGAAGGAGAAGGAAGAGGAGAAGAAGGGATTTTATTGCACTTCACAAGTGTCTACTGGCATCACCACTACGTGGCCGTGAGCTACCGACGCTTTCCCACCATTTTTTACGCATTTATTAATTGTTTTATTAACAGAAAATAAAATGGGAAGATAAAAAAAAAAGTCAGTGATTATGATATTTGGGAAAAAAGGAAAAAAGAGGCACGTTGATTGAATTAAAGCAGCTAATCACGCTATTTTCAGTTGAGTACTTTTCTTTTTTTAATGTATTTAGTACTTCGCTTAGTTCACTACCTTAATTATATTATATATATGAAATGATAAAAAAATATTATATATATGTATGAATATTGTTGTAGGTTTGTTTTATTTATTAGTAGATGTTGAAATTTGGTGATTTAAAGTAATTATAATAAGGAAATAAAAAAAAGGTACGGAAAGTACATTAATAATCTATAAGTGAAGATGTGTTTGATCAGTCGTCGAGATGGATTCACATCGTACATGTGTCTTCCACTTCCAAATCACAGTGTGTACCTGTCATTTACATATGTACAAAACTTTAGCATAATAACTTCACCAATTAAGATTATTCCAAAATTGATTTTGTAGTTTTGTTTCGGCTTGTTGTAAGTTCTGTCTTATACGAATTATAAGTTTGTAGTTTAATTTGGAAAGTGATGGTTATACATACCGGTTAAACACACAGGATTATAAGTTTAGGTTTGAGTATGACTGTAAATGTTATAGTTTAATAAGGTTAAATTAAAATGTTTATAATGGAAAAAAAAATATAGATGAACTGAAAATAACAAATTTACAATCTACTAACAATCGTGAAAACGAAATCAATTGTTTCAAACGTGGTTTATGCTTTTGCCTTAATATAAGAAAACTATCAAATTTTAACATAAACTCCAAACTTAAATAAGAAAACAATTACAGCTTTAATAACACATATTGCGTTTTTACACCATAAGACTGAAAGATCCAACATTCCAGCTGGTAAGAATACCTTATATTTTACAGCTTTTTATTGTTTGTTTTTGTAAATTTCCTCGAAGATTAGTTATAAATCTTGGGTTCTTGGATCTGGTGAGACTTCGAATCCATCAGGCCACTTAAGATTAATCAAGAGATGCTTCCTTAATCAAGGGATTAGCAGTGAGACAGTAACTGCGAAAACAGTTTTATTTAAATCACTCAAACATGTGAATGTGCTTTCCTCTCATGTTCGGATACATCAATTCCAGTTTTACCCAAATATTACCACCCACCGACACCGACAGTAGTCTTGCGTTAATAGGTTTGACTCGTAATTTCACAGTTCGACTAGGGGTATTTAGGGAACATACGAGAGATATAATTATGAAAAGTTTGGGATAAGAGAAGAGATATGTCTCCTAGAATTCTCCCAGAACGTACGGTCCGACATTCAACTTTAACTTAATCAATCTCTTTCTTTTATTCCAAATACGATTTAGATTTCGAGTTCTGGTCAGATTTGTAGTTAGATGTGATTCGATACAATCAACCAGCTTTTCTATTTGTCGGAAAATCTACTTTGTTGCTAGATAGTGTTACATTTTTCAAATTCATATCTTTTATTACATTTCTGCAATTTTTCCATTATTTTTTTATAGTTTATTGCGAAGGTACTAGGAAGTAATTCTTCGAACAATTTTATTGGATTTTAATTGAATATATATTCGCATATTTTATTCATATATGAGATTGTTGATTTTTAGCATTAGCTATTGCTTTTTTATATATAGTGTAAACAATAACGATTATAAGAGATCTTAATTTGTACGAATCTATTGGTGGACCTAAGCGGTCAAAACAAAAGTCCCGATTTATATAATTAACTATTAAAATTTGATTTTTCAATAATCAAATAAATCTGATATGTCAATATTTTCAGGTCTTAGTGGGAAGACTATTTATAAGAAAATCGAGAGAATTAAACCTATTAAGGCTTCAATGGCGTGAAGTGCGGAGAGAAAACGGAAAAGGACTAAAGGAGAACATAAAAGAATGGGGGCAAACCGGCACGCAGTCGCATTACGCTTCACCTAAACTATACGGCAGGCCCACTTCTTTGGGTTTCTATTTGTGTTTCAATTTTATTAGGTTTTTGTTTCCATTGTTTTTACTTGTTTAACAATTAAAAATCTGATACAAACAAACACATTTTACATTTTGATACGAACAGTCCTGTGGACCTCAAAAACAAGTTAATGCATCATCAAACATTGTTTCAAATACGAATTTTGACATATTAAAATCAGTTTTTTTTAAAAACGTTTTAGGCGGCTGTTTAGGCAATGTATTGGCCTTAGGCACTCATGAGACATATAATTTACTTTATAAACCACCTAAAGAAATAAAAAATTTGAATAGTAAAATAATATAAAATCATGGTAATCAAATATGATATTATTTTGATGAGATGAGATGAGATGAGTTTCTTTTCTTTTAATAAACATTATTTCAGAAAATGTAGTTAGATGTTACAAAGTAAGCTTATGGTTGAATTTTAGTTAGTTAGTAGTATTCTACCTAACAAAACCAACAACTTTTACGAAGGATACAAAAGTTTCACAATATTTTATGTTTCTAAATTATAGACTTTTACAAATTTTTTTCATAACATTTTACTTCCTCTTTAATATTATAATGATTAAACGGTGGTTGGATTTTAGTTAGTGAATCGCCAACCCTAGTATTTTATCCAACAAAATCAACAATTTTAATATTTTTTTACAAAGGATAAAAAAGCTCCATAATATTTTACATTTCCAAGTCATAGACCTTCATAACTTTTTTTTTGTTGTAACATTTTACTTACCTCCCAATATTAAAATAGTTATATATGTCACTATTCTCATTTATATGTTTAGTAGATACCATATTAAAAAACAAAAAAAAAGCAAAACTCGGTAATTATATGTAAACGCAAATGTCGTTTTGCCTAGGTGTTAGGAGGATGGTGCTTAAGGGTCCTACCCTTCATTTGTAGTGTGTGAACGGAGACGAACTCTTTGGCACGTGGGAAAAGCTTCGGTGCACGTGTCTCGCGTGATTTTGTTCTTTTTTCTGATGATCCACGCACCACCGTTTCCTTCCGTCAATTTTCTTTGACTATCATTGGCTTGGAACTCTCGTGAACCAACAAGATTCCTAACTCCGTTAATCCGACTCCGTTACTCTGTGAGTTGTTTTTTTTCCTTTTCTTATTCTACTAATATTACATTTTCTTCTTTAATTATTAGAAGAGATAGAGTATTCACACACGCCTCTCACCAATATGAGATTACGTTTGTCGGAGTTTCCGATCCTTCGCTTGTTCCCAAGACAAAATATAAGTTATTTTCATTCTAATATCGACTTATGTAACACTACATTTATATCCTCCATATCTTCAAGCATCACTTTCTTCATACGTATTAATATATTAGATTCACTTCTATAGTTGCATTAACGTATTAAAAAGGGAAAAAATCGATCATATATATATTTAAAAGAAGTGTGTTAAATCACTGAGGCCGAGGGAACTGTAACTTTTTTGAACCACTAGGTAAAGAGGAATCTCCGGTCGGATCCTGACACTTTGATTTGGCGCCACGTTAATCGTTCGTTAACCTTCGCGCCTTTGACTCTTCCTATGTCGCTTTTTTTTCTTTTCTTTTTAACTTTTTTATTTTTATTTTTTGGTGGTTTGCTTTAAACCTTTTTTGTTTCCTTTTTTTTTGTTTCTCTAACTTTTCCACTAAAGAAAGAAAACTTTAAACCAAAAACAAAATTCAGCCCTTTACAACATTATGGAAGTACAAGAGTTTGTAATCATGAATTTTAAACATAATAATTGCTTAGCATATGTTCTAAATCACAAATTTTAATTACCGTTATCAAAGAATCTACCGTTGAGCTCATCATCTCAATCAAATGATTAGTTTTTGCTGTTGTTGATTGAATCTAAACTTTTATAACGAAACTGTCGTGTGAATTGATCTTCCATTGACAAAAAAGGACTGCTCTTGCATTAAATTTATATATTCGTTATTAATACTATCACAACAATATATACGGACCACTAGCTAGTACATGCAAAATATGTTTACTTGATGGAGATTTTTATTGTATTGGGCGAATCAATTTACAATGGTACCAGTTATACCACACATTGCTTCACAAATAAGAATTCATCATCTCGTATTTCACATGTTTGAGTCAATCATAGATAATATATACCCCCACACCAAAAGGATCGGAGTCATTTGTATTTCATGAAAAACGTTACATTAAATGTTGATAGTGTCATGACAGTATTGCCACTCTAAATCTTGGAATGCAAGAAAAAAAAAACATACTTGCTTTAAGATTATTAATTCAACCTATAATGTCTTTTTAATAACTGTAATTTGCAACTGTTGTTCGGTCGTAATTATTTGTAATAAGATTAGATGACACGCCTGTAAGAACAAAACATTCTTCCAGATAAATAGAACATAATTAGTGATATGCTATAATAACACATACAGATTGGTTCATCTTTGTTAGACAAAAGGCTTTGCGTGAAATGATATAATAACGGTCATTACGGACAGTTACGTTTATGAGCTTAGTGGAGTCATTATTATACCGCACATCTTATAAAATTTTACGGAATATTGCAACCCATTATATTATTATATTATATATTCTCCTATGATCCGTAATCAAACATACATACTTATTTAACATTATCTCTAACATTTGTCGTTTGGTCATGAGAAAAAAAAGAATCATACAGATACGGACCATGCTGTTGAACATAGTAATCGAGACCCATGGTCTAATTGACTATGCAAAGAGACATATATAAGCACGTAGCAATAATAGCCTCTCTTTTTTATTTATATCTACTTATTAATTACAAAGAGATAATCTTTATACATTAAAGTTCACCATTATTACTTGGTTTAACAAATGCACTTTGCTTATTATATATTTAATCCTTCACAACCCTAAACATTTTTATATTAATCACTAATTGCCCGTTTGGTCGAGGCCTGATCTACGATTTTAACTCAAAACCAACGTTCGAAATCCAATTCTTACCAAGCCTATGTAATACATACTTGCAAAATTTAGAAAAAGAAACAGAGTGCCAATTTAAAATGTAATATATCAAACAGAGTGCCAATTTTACAAAATCTGGTTAGAAATAAAAGTGGGTAACAATGGGCCGAATGTTAAGCTAATATTGGGCTTTCAGGTCAAATAGATTGGCCCATCACAAATTAATTATTTGCCCTACTGATGTCATGAGTAAGCGTTCTTTTTTTTTGGGGTCAACATCGGTAGAAGAAACCATAGAAACGCTTCATATGATAATTCGACACCAAAAACAGTTACAAAACATTTACAAATCTCCAGTTTAGAAACCATATTTGATATCTTTAAATTTATTTTCCGATTTTTTAATTGCATGTGAACATATATGTATTTTTATAGTTGATACTGAAGCGTGATCAGGTCTACTATAGACAACTCTTCTAGGCCAACCTCAGCGACATTATTTAAAAAACTAAATCATTAATTTGCTTATAGCTACATCTGAAAAAAAAATTATATTCATATGGACTTAACAACACAAAGTAGACGAATAAAACCCATCATAAGTAAACAAATAAATAAAAATAATGAAGAAAATCGGCGGTGTCGAAGATGACATAAAAAGGCTCCACAAATATGATAATAATGGAAATAATTATAAGGTGGGTCGACGTACACAACATGCACGTGTATTCCCCATGGACCTGTTTCGTCTTTCGTGCATGGCGTTGTCCTTACTATGGCCGCCATAAATTCAATCTATTCTCATCATCACCCACCAAATTATACTCTTTTAATATCACATACTATACATATTTATAATACTTGTTTACATATCCACACCTATATTGTTGTATGGCGTCGTCGGTCGAAGTAAAACATGCAGTTTCGTGGTTAGTATCATATTATCGACGGAGACTAGAAATCGAATTCCGGTGGAATATTTTCAGTAATCAGTATATGTTACATGATAAATTGACAATAACAAAATTTTAAAAACGAAAATTTATCGGCCATAAAACAAAAAACTAGATAGAGATAGATAACATGCGTAAGAGCTATATTAATTTACATATATACCATACATATATAAGTATATAGAATCATATTTCAAGTTGCGTTTGGCTTTGGTACGATAAATAAAAGAGAAAGTGACATCCTAACCAACGCTTATAATTTGACATGACAAAAGAATAAAATAAAAAATTAGAATCTCTCATCTTTGAGCCATCGCTAGCTGTACGTATGGCTCTTTCTGCGTTACCCACCAATCTTGTTTGTTTCTCTTCTCTGCTATTTTTTAAAAAATATACTTCTCTGCCTCCTTTTGCCCAAACACTTTCTTCTTAATTTGCAACGATCTATTAGCTAATGATCTTCAACTGAGATATGAGAGGTTCTCTCGACAGGAGCCACTCTGATCGGAAGCCTCCGCTTCATCTTGACCGTTGGAAATGACACGATCTCGTCCTCCTCGGCTGTCCAACTACATGTACAAACATTACAAAATGATTTTAGTTTTATCAGAGTACATAACAATGTAGTATATCACTAAAACACTTAGTAACTCCTTTAGTCGTCTACAACAACTACACATGCACATTACCGGATTTAATTTATTATATAATATGATTGATAACAATAATATGATTGATTGAGACACATTTGGAAATTTCAAATCATTTATTGGTTTACCTGTACCGGGTTACGAGTTGGTGAAGAAAGATGGAGATTTCGAGCTTGGAAAGTTCTAAACCAGGACATAGCCTTTGTCCACCACCAAAGGGTGTGAAGCAAATATTGCTGTTTGCCGATCCATTAATCCTCTGCTTAAAAGATAATTAGCATTAATTAGTAGTTGAAATTGGATGAACAACTAAGCAAAATCATGATGTTGTATAAATTCTAAAGGAAACTAATGATAAGATATAGTCACGTACGTCCCATCTCCACGGATCGAATTGATAGGGATTCTCATAAATGTCTTCATCCATGTGAACCGATATGAATGATGCCAATACACACCATCCTTTTGGTATTAAGTAACCTGCCATTCACCCACCAAAGTTTATTTCTAATTTATTATAAAAATTCAATTTATCATCACTAAATACTTTGAAATTCATATAAGATAAGCATGTAATTACTTAATGGTACCTTTAATTTCTACATCTTTGAGAGCCTTTCTCCACACCCCGTTAATGATATTAGCCATTCTCAAAGTTTCATTTATCACCTGTTTGTGTTTTGGAAAGGTCAAAAAGAAATTAAAATTTAGAAAACAAAAAAATTAAACCCTTTTGATTAACTTCATTACTCTAGTACTTTACGTAGCTAAGTAATAGTATTTATTTGTCTAAGACTGGTAACTACTAGTAGTTTTCAATTAGTGGGACTCACATTTTGAGTAAAAGAGAGAGACATATAATCTGACCAATTGTAATCTTCTCCCAACTCCAATTTACGCCTCTTCATTTCCATATTCTCTTCCTGCAATTAATTAAATTAAAAAACTATATTTATAAATGTTTTTTTTTTAAAAGGGAAAAAGTTAGATAACGCGTTTTGATTGAAACATTTAATGAGGGAGTTGAAAACAAAGCGTTTTCCGTGACGCGAAACGTTGTTTTGACAGGCGGTGTGGTCGCTCGTACAGACAAAGGCGTTAATTCAAATCGTCCTCTTCTGACAGCCGTCCACTCTCGCTTTTTGTTATCCTACGGTTAATATACTCTCACGTGTCTCTCCCTTCGCACACGTGCGTGTACTCGGGTGTCTCGTCGAGAAGACTTTCGATAGTGACTTGACACGGATGCAAAAGTCAAAATCCTTTACTCTGGCCCCACATTTAATCCCCCCCCCACCCTCTCCTAAACTAAATCTCAGCCGTTAAAATCTCCTCAAAAGAGAAACATCAAATCTACGGTCCACAGACGTCGGCAAATTGCATTAAGAGACACGTGACACACACGTGTGGCTACTGTGTAAGTTTGTAGTATATCAACAAAACGTACCACGAGTTTGGCTAACGCGACGGGATTGTCGCTTAGGAATTTGACAGCCAAAGTCATCGCCGTTGGCATCGTTTCCTCTCCGGGTATCATCATCTCTACGATCTTCCCGCTGACAAAATCCAACGGCTGAGATTGCTTATCCGTAACACCACCGTCACTAACGTCTTTTAAAAGCACATCCACCGCGTCATTCACCGGAGAATTTTGCCTCTCCGTCGTAGCCACTTGTCTCTCCTCCACAACCTTCTGAACTATCTTAATCAGCCTCTCTTTCGCCTGCATGATTAATTCACAAATGAAATAATATTAAAGCCTACCATTATAAATGCAAATGTGACTAACAAAAGTAAAAAACAAAAACAAATTTACGATGGATTGATATGCTCATATAATATACAAGAAAAAAAAATTTAACCTTAAGGGATTTATAAAGTCTAGTTCCAGGGAATTTGATGGGGATACAAATCAAACCCTTGATGAATTCTTCGAACTCAAGCTTGAGAACGTCCAAGTCTTCACCAGGAGATATGCTCATCAAAGCTTTTACTAATATCTCAAACGTCATCTACAAAAGTAAAAACATTTTACGACTCAAGCGTTAAAACACTTGATTCAAATAGATATACAACATGTAGTTCAATGGGTTTTGTTCTAATATTTCTTGAATATTTAAAATGCAATACCTTTTTGATCTCATCTTGTACATGAACCAAAGGAAGTTGAGACCAAGAAGCTAAAGTGAGACCAACCGAGGCCTCGATGTCTCGAGTGATCCTCTCCTTGAGTTGAGGAGATCTAAGGAACGCGCCAATGAGCGTGTGTAGCCTCTTTTGATGAGGTCCATTGATGCTGAGAATAGAGTTTTCTCCTAGTAGTTCAGTGATTGATTTAGGGTACGCAGGGACAAATGTGTTCCCATGGTTCTGGAGCACCACTTTGTTAACCTCTGCATCCGTTGATATTATGATTGGTGTCCCTATTATGTTCGTCTTGAACACCTTCCCGTACCTATATGTTTACATGTAGAAAGATTTCTGTAAGACTTACATATAACTAGTTAAACCAATTAAAAGAAAATGTATTCTCCCACATTCCAAACCAATTAGAAACTTACTTCTGATCTAAACCTTTTATTTCTTCCAAACCAAGTTTGACAGGCCAAAAGAATTAGCTAACTGCATCTTTATCCAGTCTACTTATTTATTTCTTGTTTCAAAAATGTCCTATATACTAGTAATTATACAAAAGTTAGTCGATATTGCACTAATCCTTATATTATATGCTCGTATCTGTATTCCAAACGACTAACGAGTCAGAAGATAAGGGATCAATGGACTTCAATATTATTTTATTTCCTGTTGTTAACCACACTTAATATAAAGTTATATATAGAGAAAAGTAAAAACGAAAAGATGGAATAATAACAAGGCAGTCAATTTAAGACATGTAAGATAAAATAAGGTTTGGGAATATTTGGTTTTTCTTTGTCAATCAGTGTGTATTCAAGAGGACCCATCTTGAATTATTTATAAGTATACAGAAATTAATAATGAATAGCAGAAGAACACAACAAAGATGTTTAGTGAATATTATATTACAATAATAATAACATAGGAAAATAATATTGAAATCAGAAGAGATAAAGATGACACATGAAATGAAGTAAACTCAATCATCAAAAAAAAAAAGATCCTGTGCTTATACTCTTTGCTGTTGTATATGGCCAAGAACATGAAGACAGGTTGGTTTTGTCAGTCTTTTTTTTAAGTCATTAAAATTATGTATTGTCCAAGAGTTTTAAGTTATCTATTCGCACCCCCAAAAGAGTTATTTGTTTTGTTTTCTTTGCCTAGAAAGGAGACAAGTTGGTTGTAATTCAGTGGAGTTAATTAGGTGTTTTCGTTTGTAATTTAATTTAGCAAAGAAACCAGAAAGTTTGTTGCTCTACGGTTACTAAAATGATGGACTATGAATAAACTGGTGGAGATTGGAAATTTGATTTATAGGAATACAAAAAAGGAAAAAAAGACAAGCTTCACAAGTCTAAATTCATAACGAAGCATTTATCTATTTATTTATTTCTGACTGCAATAAAGTATTTAATCTATTTTTATTAACTGTTGTCTGTGTATATGTGGCCGTGTAATATTGTGTACCAAAATGTTTCCTTTTTTTTTTCTTCCCTTTCCTCAAGGAATAAAAAAAAAGAATCACTGAACTAATTAAGCAGATAACAATCAAACAATGAATTATTATTATTTTTGTCAGCAGATCTAATTGAGGGTTAGAAATTGGATAAATTTTGAATAGTCTATGAATCAATTTTCTTTGATAAAATCGTGTTTAAAGAATTTTTTTTCCATTTTTTTCCTGAAATTACAGGATTTGATAGAAAAAATACCTTAAAACAAAAATAATTTTCTGGTTAAAGGAGTTAATAGAAAAAGACTTACAAAGATTTTCGTTTGTCCATGAAGGTAACAGGCCGAGAAGAATATCCACAAGCAATAAAGTTTAAGGTTTCTCCGATCACCGGCCATCCTAAGCTTCCCTTCGGAATCATTCCCTTCTTCTTCTCTTTCTCCTCTTCATCTCTTGTTTTTGAGTTTCTTATTAGACGAAACCAGAGCCATGAACGGAGAAAAATTCCGGCCGTCAAAACCAAGAAACCGGCGACCCAATAATCCATGAAACCAGATGGCGAAGAAAGATTTTCCGGCGACCGGTCGGAATACATAAACGCACACCAACAGAAGTTATAACACATGTATTGTAAAAATAGCAAATATATGTGAGGAGATGATAGAGAATTAGGTTTCTCAAATCTCAAAAGCCATGCATGAGGAGAAAGTGAAGAGAAAACAAAATATATTTGTAGAGCTAAAGCTATGGTGATGTCATTTTTCAATGGGGGACGAAACAGAGGAATAAATTTTATAAAATTCATTTTTACCCGTCTCTCACTATATAAATACAGTTTTAAAAAATCTGTCAAGCTATATATATTGTACTAAAAAGAGCTAAAACAGTCAACTACTAAATATATATATATATTCTATTCAACCTTACAAAAGTAGAATAGTTAATTATTACTCTAAATTTTGAAGTACAGTTATTGGAGTATATTAACCTATTTATTGTTATTTGACTAAAAATAAAAATTAAAATTATATATGTTTAAAATCTTCACATCTCTATCTAACAATATCACATAACATTCATAAGAGTCGGTCTATATACTACTAAATTGAGTTTTTAATAGAAGAAATGAGTTTATAATTACTAAATTGAGGTGTAAGTATACAAATTGTTACAAAAAACAGTATATATTTATATAATCAATTTAAGGAAATTAATGTATAATTTATCTAATAATTAATTTTAAAGATAAATTATGAAAGCTGACGTGTATGTATTTGACTAGAAGACCCTGTTTTAAAATCCATGGTAACATCTCTCTGAGTAAAACTATATACTTTAATTTACTACTTTTTTTTCATTGATGACATCCATAACAATTAGTTAATTTTTATTTCATCACAATACCATATAGATGAATTATATAGGATTTGAATACGATGATAATAGAACAACGACAATAGCAATTTTTTTTATTGTCTAAAGAAAAAGAGTAGTCAACATAAGTCAACCTATACATATGTTGTTGACTTAGAAAAAGTGAAGTTGCAAGGTGTTATGTTAAGGAAGTTTGTGTCACAAAGTTTATATATACATATATAAATATAGATGTATATATATTCACTTTTTATTGACTATATACATATATGAACACTCATTTAAAACGGTTGTTTCCAAATTGTAACGGTAGTTAAAACACTAAAATTGATATTATTAATCCGATCGACATAAACTATAAAGTTTAAAATGTTAAAAGTTATAGATTGATTGATATATCAAGTGAACTGCATAAGAGTACAATATCTGAATAATAAAATAATTGAATCAATAAAACGAAAAAAAATATTTCATATTTAAAATCATAACCCGCTATGGAGTATTTACTGTCAAATGCATCGAAAAAATTAGATTCCTATACATGTATATGTGTGTTGAGACATGAATAATTGTGTAATACTACTAATCTTATATAACATCGGATCCGAAGTTTTTAAAATGTATAAATCTAAGTCGAGTTTAATACTAATTAAAGAGAGCAAAGAAAATAAATGTTGTAATGGAGAAATAAATGAGGGGACATAAAATTAGGAGCGGCTATTGCGCCATGCTTAGGCCGTTTTGTCTCGTCTCATTTTTAGACATTAGATAGCTACTTCTCACCCCCACCCAATTTGTTCGTTTATCTAATTTATTTATTATTTTCATTATTCGTTTAACCAATTTATTATTAATTAAATTTCATTGTACATCCATGAAGCTGTTTTAGATTTTAGTCGATTATTAGCAACCTATAAAATATTAGTATATGCAATTCATTTTTGGCTGTGCATGCTTTTATTATATTTAGATCACAATAATAGGATCCACTTCCCCGGACCACATTGTTTATTAGGAAAGTATATGATTAAATACTTTATTAAATCCAAAACTTGATAGTTGATAGTAGTGGCATACTACTATAGATCGAATGTATTCAAGAATAAATTTATTTATGCAACTCAAGATCTACTTTTAGATTTTGAAACAATGATGAACATAAGTTCACTGATCTATGTTAATCAGTGCATGCCATTAAACTAATTAATTTGGTAATGTCATTGTATGATTATTGATGTTTATGTACCCCGTACTAATTAAATACCTAAACTAAACTATTATGAAATACTTTATTCAACTTTATTATTGGGGAATGTGATTACTACTACTACCACATGTGATGATTGTAGCTTTTTTTTCAACCTCTTTTAACTTTAGACTTAATACCTAAGAGTCATATTAATTAATCGAAGATATGTCTGATAGAAAGCCGAGGTACACATGTTAATAAAAGGTCGATCCACAATTAATTAATTAGAAAGCTTTCTGTCTAATCCCTGTATAATAAATATACATGACCACAACTTGTAACAACACAAAGCATAAGATATGATAATTTTTATCATAATTTATCATTTTTTTTTGTATAAGAAACAACGCCCAGTAACATAGGCTGTTTTTAAATTCTTGATACCTATAAGCCTAGACTACACAGACAATTTAAAATGTTTCGAGCTGTGTGAACCTTTTGAACATGATTTCCAATTTGAATTTAATCAAGATATCTAGGTTTAGTTCTTGTATGGATAATAACAATTTGAATTTAATCAAACTCTCCATTTATATCATTATTAACATCACGATGAGAACAAAGTATTGATATATTCTTCTTTCTACATGGTTGATCTTTTATTCACGCCACATCTGATATTGGAAAAGTAAAAAAGACGAAAGTGTGTCGCTACAGAGCAGAGTCACAATAATAAGATTGACTTGTCACAGTCAAATCAGCCATTTGGTGATTTCGAAAAATAAACAAATCATTACTCACAAACGCCATTAACGACGTTTCTTTCTTTATCCTTTTCGATTACATTTTTTTTTGTTGTTGTATAAACCTGTGAAAATTCCCTGTAAACAATTGATTTTGATAACTATAAAAGTATATATAAAAAAGAAGAAAAATTCCACAGGCTTTTCGAAACAAACAAAACAAAAGTTTAACTTGCGCAAGACGCAACTACAGCATCGACACCAACATCATGAAACAACGACAGTTTACTAATCGCGAGAGCTTCTCCGTACAGAGATGCTCTCGTCGATTTCTCAATCCTAACCTCCACAAAATCTCCTATTTCAGGATTCCTCTTCTGATCATCATGATCAAGAAGACACTCTTTGTCCAACAGAGGCTTTTTCACAAACGAAACTCGGTGTCCTTTGTCTGTTTTCCCCATGAGTTCTGTCTCGGGAGCTCTCTTGTTCGGCCCTTCGACCAACACTAACTGAATCGAACCGACCTGAGAGTCGTAACAAGGACCTGTTGTCCCGCGGAATGCTTCGATGAGTTCTGTTAAACGTCTCTGCTTCACTTCCTCTGGAACGTCGTCTGTGTAGTTCCGATGAGCGTGTGTTTTCTCTCTCATGCTGTATGCAAACATATATGCCATGTCGAATCCAACTGCTCTCACCAGGCTTAGTGTTTCTTGGTGCTCTTCTTCGGTTTCTCCACAGAAGCCTGCCAAAATCAGAAAATTCATGAGACACAATTGGCTGACTTTATCAGGTCTAAGGTAATGGTGACCAATACAGTGTAACCTTGTTCGATCTATAACATTGTGCAATCTCGAAATAAGCAATGAAAGAACCAAAAACCGGATTAGAAACCCCTACTTTAAGGCATCTAGAACGATAGCAGATTCGAAATGGAAAGGGTTTAAGCAATGTTTTTGAGTAACCTTACCAGTTATAAAATCGCTGGTTAGAGCTACGTCGGGTATAATACTCCGAATCTTTTTAACAAGATCCAAGTAAGCTTCTCTGGTGTAACCTCTACGCATCTGTTCGAGTATTCTGCTATTACCAGATTGTGCAGGAAGGTGGATGAGATTGCAGATATTATGTCTATCTCTCATCAGATACAGCAGATCCTCCGGGTAATCTTTAGGGTGAGGCGAAGTAAACCTAAACCGCATCTCTGGGAACTCGAGAGAGAGTCGGTCCAAGAGATCAGCAAATCGCAAACCCATGTTTTTAACTTTACACCTGCTCGAGAATCCCTCACTGTATTCCCAGTTAGCCCCTGACTCAGGATCAGATGAATCATCGTTATAGCTGTTCACATTTTGCCCTAAAAGCGTAACTTCTTTCACACCGGATTCCCATAACTCCTTAACTTCACGGACAATGGATTCCACAGGACGTGACCGCTCTCTGCCTCTTGTAAAGGGAACAATGCAGAAAGCGCACATGTTGTTGCAGCCTCTCATAACGGAAACAAAAGCGGTAATTGCATTCTGGGAGATTCGGACCGGGGATATGTCGGCGTAAGTCTCTTCTAGAGAAAGAAGCGTGTTGATTCCCTTTTGTCCATAGTCTACTTCTTCCAATAGCCTCGGGAGATCTCTATAAGCATCAGGACCACATACAACATCGACCATTTTATCAGAATCTAGAATCTTGTCCTTCAATCTTTCAGCCATACATCCCAAGACGACAACTTTAGGAGGTCTGAGCGACTGCGCTCTTCCTTTAGCGACATTAGTTTTCCACTGGCGCTTCAGGAACCAAAAGTAGTTAAGTCTTTGCCATACTCTCTGTTCCGCGTTGTCCCGGATAGCACAAGTGTTAACAAAAATGACTTCCGCGCTCTCAGGATCGGTCACTATTTCTTTATAACCGGAGTTTTTCATGATCGCAAGGACTATCTCCATGTCGTTTATGTTCATCTGACATCCATATGTTTCGTGATAAATCCGACCTTTCGATGCAATGTCGGAATCTGGTGTGCATCTAAGAGCAAGAAAGAATCCGGTAAGCAAAATCATAAAAGTATAAGCATAAGCGGTAAGCAAAATCATCATTCGAGCATGTAAATTTCCAGAAATTTGCAGGTTTCATAATCAACTTCCGTTAAATTCAGAGCACCAACGAACATAAACTTATTATGGATTGTTGAGCAAACACATTTAATAGAATTGGTCTCTGCAACTAAATTGGAACTTTGGTTCCTTAAATTTCGAAACTTTAAGAGTTTTCAATGGGCCGATTAAAAACCAGAGCTTCAAGATCATTCAACCTCCATAGACCGATGAAACCTACGAGACAACGAGGACGAAAATATAAGACTTACTCTGATTCGGTCTGGGGAGTGGTAAGAGAAGCGTGGGCTTGAGCTTTGGATACGAACTGGTGGAGGCTTGGACCATCAAATTTACCGGAACCAGCACTTTGAGAGACAGAAAAGCTTCTCGAAAGATCTAATGAAATACCATTCTTCCTCTTAATCCAATTCTGTGTGAGAAGATGCGCGTTGTGGCAGCGAGGGAGAAGAGCAGACGAAACAACATGGGTTACTTTCGAGGAGAGGAATGCTAGAGCAAGACCGCGTCGTGTAGAGGCTTTAAAGCACAGAGAGCAACCTTGAGGGTTGCTGAGAATGGAGGAAAGAGACGAGAGAGAAGAAGACGCCATTGGAGATGAAGCTCCAAAGGAACAACGGGAGGCTCTCAGAGTCAGACTAGGCTAGGGATTTTTACAGGTAAAGTCCATCAATCTACACGGATGTCCACACAAAAACGCAGCGTTTCGTTATCCAGACTCAGGGGTAATAATGACATTTCATTTCAGTCTACTTCCCTTTCTAGTTCTTATCAAACTAACGAACATCGTTTGGTAAGAGAGAAGAAGACGTAAGTGGAGAAGAAGAAGGATGATGATGCATACATGGAGAAGATCAGGAGAGTTTATAAGATTTGGATGTAAATCTATAAGTAATCTCCGACCAAAAGAGAACTCAGTGTCTCGTTCTGTTTCAGGTTTGATTTGCCGATGGTCTTTTGACTTTTTTTATAATTTCAATTTTGCTGGAAAAAAATTGAGGGATGAAAAATATTGAACTTTTGGAATAGGATATTTGATATTTGTATTTTTAGTTTGTATCTTATTGGTTGAATTTTATGGGTTTAGGCTTTGTGAATCGTTACGAGTCAAAAGGCAAGACTTTTGAGCCAAATGCTGGGAATCATCATAACACAGAGCTTGATCATCGATGTCTTGGTAGAAATTTGGGGACGATGCAGCAGTATAAATGTTTTGGGTCATCATCAGCTTCAAAAATTCAGAGAAATCCGTTGTTTTCTTCGTTGGAATCAAAAGATGTTAGGTACTTCAAGGAGATACTAGGTGAAAAACACGTAATTGAAGATGAAGAGAGGCTTCAGACCGCAAATACAGATTGGATGCACAAGTACAAAGGATCTAGTAAGCTGATGCTCTTACCCAAGAACACAGAAGAGGTTTTGTTTTTATTTTCCTCTCTACTTTATATATATTTTACAATTTCTTTGTTGTGTATTGTAATGAAGATTCGTGTTAAAACATAGATATCTTTTGTTGCAGGTGTCTCAGATACTTAAGTACTGTGATTCGAGGAGTTTAGCTGTTGTTCCTCAAGGAGGAAACACTGGTCTTGTTGGGGGAAGTGTGCCTGTCTTTGATGAGGTTCAATGTTTTCTTTCTATAGTGATGTTGATTTGCGATGATCAAAGTTTTGGATAAGTAGTTTATAGCCAGAAAAGAGCATTTTCAGAAACGTGAGAGGTACCACAGAAGTGAAAAAGGAACACACAAAAAGCCAAAAGCTTTTACAATCATAAAAGTGACAAATTTGTGGCATCTTTGCAGGTGATCATCAATGTTGGTTTGATGAATAAAGTATTGGCCTTTGATGAGGTAATTGGCAATCGTATATTCAAAACAACTGCTGGCCCTCTTTTTGATTTTCGTCTTAGTTATATGAAAATGTGTGTGAGTTGTTGAATGGAGATCACAACCTTTTATTCTAGTGTCGGTTGCTTCACAAGCATACAGCTAACACTGCAGCAGATTCTATTAGATACACATATTTTATTACTTAAGAGCAATGTATACGATGCTCTATCTTCAGGTTAGTGGCGTCTTGGTGTGTGAAGCAGGATGCATTTTGGAAAATCTGGCAACATTCCTTGACACAAAAGGGTAATATAACCATGTCTTCTTACCGTCTTTTAGTAAAAAATGAACTGAAAATTAGTAGTAGTGTTTTATTATTTATTACTCAACCAGCAACATACAATTTATGTTTCCTCAGTTTTGTTATGCCTCTCGACTTAGGTGCAAAAGGAAGCTGTCATATTGGTGGAAATGTTTCAACTAATGCTGGTGGCTTGCGCCTTATCCGTTATGGCTCACTTCATGGAACCGTATTGGGTAATCAATTACAATTCTAGTCTTTTCCTATCCATCTGAGATACTTTTGGATATCATATTCATCATTTATATTTTCTTACCATCTCAGGTCTAGAAGCTGTCACAGCAAATGGCAATGTGTTTGACATGCTTGGGACTTTACGCAAAGACAATACTGGGTATGACTTAAAACATTTGTTTATCGGTAGGTATTATTCTTGTCTTGTGCTGATACAATGATTTCAAAAGTCACTTCATTAACTAAAGAGACTAAAACATCTTGAATTTTTCTTATTACTGGTTTCCACAGGTAGTGAAGGATCACTTGGTATTGTGACTAAAGTTTCTATACTCACACAACCAAAGATGTCTTCTGTAAATTTAGCCTTTATCGCTTGCAAAGATTTTCACAGCTGCCAGGTTTAACACAATTCTTCTCTATTGTAATCGGATTCTCTTTACTGGAGGAGATGACGTGTGAACTATTGTCTCTCGTTATGTTTTTCCCCTTGTTTCAGAAACTTCTTGTTGATGCAAAGAGAAATCTTGGAGAGATATTGTCCGCTTTCGAGTTTCTTGATAACAATTCCATGGATTTGGTAAGCTATTAGGAACTGTTTACATTATTATCTTGTGTACAACTCTATGATCTTAGCTAAAGCTTTTCGTGTTATATTCATTCGCCAGGTACTGAACCACCTAGATGGTGTCCGTAATCCAATTTCCTCTTCAGAGAATTTTTACATTTTGATAGAGACAACGGGGAGTGGTGAAACTTCTGACAGGTAAAATGAACTTGTCTGGTCTCTATCTTTAATATTTTTTTGGTAACAGTTCTCTTCTAAGTATTCAAGTCCCTTGAGAGAGTTTTGTCTGATTCAAAAACTGATGTAGGGAGAAGCTTGAAGCTTTCCTCTTAAAGTCACTGGAAAAAGGTTTAGTTTCTGATGGTGTAATCGCTCAAGACTTAAACCAAGCATCCTCATTTTGGCGCATACGAGAGGTACACACTTAGTATTATTTCGCCTCAAGAAATCTCGATGTGACACGACGAATAATATCATAATTTACCCTGCAGGGTATAACAGAGGCGTTACAGAAAGCAGGAGCTTGTTACAAATATGACTTATCCTTACCGGTTGAAGAGATTTACAATATTGTCAACGATCTTCGAGGGAGATTAGGTAAGAAATATTATCATTACACTGTTTCCTAATCATTTAAAAACCAAAAGATTCGATGAAAAATTTCAACCAAACATGCATATGCTTCAGGTGACTTAGCAAATGTTATGGGGTATGGTCACCTTGGAGACGGAAATCTGCATTTGAACATCTCAGCAGCTGAATATAACGATAAGGTAAACCTAAATATCGACGTGAAACACTTCATAATGTCCAAAATAAATAACTTCCTTCTCTCGTTTCTTGCAGCTTTTAGGTTTAATAGAACCATATGTCTATGAGTGGACATCAAAGCACCGTGGAAGCATCAGCGCAGAACATGGATTAGGTGTAATGAAAGCTAATGAAATTTTCTACAGCAAATCGTCAGAAACCGTGAGTTAACAAACAACAAATCTAACTAGGTCTTTGGATCATTCTCGCCATTCTATTCTTCACCAGGATATAATATTTGCAGGTTGCTTTAATGGCTTCCATTAAAAAGTTGCTGGACCCTAAGGGAATTCTCAATCCTTACAAAGTTCTTCCTCACTCGTTCGTCTCTCCCTAAGGTAAAAAGATTATGCTTTATGATTACGCACCGAAATTATTGAAAGCATCTATCATTCTATGAATGCTCTTCCAACGTCAAAAGTGAGGAGGAATCATCATCTTTAGTTTGGAATCATTGACATTCTTGTTTAGGCGAATGCAAGGTGGTGATGAGATGATTCTTCAAAAAGAAGAAATTGGAATATGAGCAGCCAAGTTTGAGCAGTATGATTGATGCAACGGAACAAAAAGCAAGTGTTGATTGTAAAGTTATTTAAACTCACAAAGTGTATATGCTTCTTTGTTGTTGTCACTTTGTCTTAATATCTTATTATTATGGATAAGAAAGAATAAAAACCTATGGAGCTTACGTGTATCAAAAGTCAGAAGTTTGCAGTGTATTTAGACCGAGAACTCGGAAGAGAAGAATCTACCATAATAATGGCAATTTCAAGAATATCTCACATAATATCTTTCTATTCTTGGCAGTTCCGGTTACAATGGATTTTCTTGATTTCTTACCTGAACATTATCAAACCGGCTAAAATTGGAATGGGATAAACCGGAATAATGCCGGTCCAATTGATACGTTTAACTAAAGTTCTCTCTAATTTAAGAGGCATGCCATAGATATTTTCACATTTTGGTTAAAAACCAAATAAGTCAAGTTCTATAAAGTTAAAAAAACAATATAAATATATATTTGTTTTTTGGGGAAGGAAAAAATATATAGATTAGAACAAACTCGGATATCAATTGGTACCGGATGCTTATCAATTTGGTTACAATAAAATGAACATAATTGGGATAATTAGATGGTATGAATTTAATATTTAGGAAGTAAAGGTTTACTGAAAAAAGATTATGGGAATAATTTATGATAATATTTTAAACTGGTGTGATCATGATCGTGATCGTGAGGGTAGCAAAAGCGTGTAAAGATTCGGTTCTCCAGCACAAGTGGAAAGTCTCGGAGTTAAAGGAAGCCGACAGGATAGAACGACGTCGGGTTGATGACTGGACACAGATGCAACGCTTTAAACACAATACGAAGATGATAAGACACTATATAAAGCTCATGGATATGGCTGAGGAGACAAAAGCACACAAGTCTTCTCTCTCTCTCTTCTTGTACACTCACTGTAATAATTTGTAAACAGAAATGACAACTTCATCTGAATCAACTCGCAAGGTTGGTTAATTTGCTTCTTTAACTGTATCTAATAACAAGCCTGTTGTTATATCTCCTTTGGCTTTGATGATCATCTCCCTCATTCTTATTTTTGTTAGGGTCTGACCAAAATCGCCACGAATAGACTACAGAAAGAGTTCATGGAGTGGCAGACTAATCCTCCTGCTGGTTTCAAGCACAGAGTCTCTGATAATCTCCAACGGTATATACCCATTTTTTTCCTTCTTTCCTTCAAATCTCGATAACCGATGATGTAATGTTGAAAGTTTTGGTGTGAAAAGATGGATCATTGAAGTGAATGGAGCTCCAGGAACTCTTTATGCCAATGAGACTTACCATCTTCAGGTGGAATTTCCTGAGCATTATCCTATGGAAGCTCCACAGGTTCCTCCTTAAACTCCTTTGGTTAACACTTATCTGTATATAATCATCGCATCAAGTACCTTAAAAACGCGATCTTTTTACCTATAAACAGGTTATCTTTCAGCATCCAGCTCCACTTCATCCTCATATTTACAGCAACGGTCACATTTGTTTGGGTAAGAAACTAAGACGATGACTCACTTGTGTTTTGCCCTATCTTTCAAAGTCCAATAACAAGAGCTTCTGTGATGCAGATGTTTTGTATGATTCGTGGTCGCCCGCCATGAGACTAAGTTCAATCTGTCTCAGCATTCTCTCAATGCTCTCAAGCTCAGCCGTGAAGGTTTGTTGTGTATTGTGCATTCTCGTCTTTCAAAGGCTTTCAGAGTATAGTCTTCTTATGATATTATTTCTTCTCTTATGCACATCCTTGCAGCAAAAGCCGAAAGACAACGACCATTATTTGAAAAATTGCAAAAATGGAAGATCACCAAAAGAAACGAGGTGGCGATTCCACGACGATAAAGTATAAAATCTCTATGTGCCCGTTAATATTGTAATTAGAAACCAATTGTGTGATCTCAGGTCGAGTTCTTGACCTGTTTCTATCTTCAAAACAAGAACAGCTTCTTTCTGCGGCTTAATCACACGAAAACATTGTGCACAAAACTATGAAGTTAAGAAATAGCAATGTTATTATAACATGATTTATTATTAAGTGAAAGAAATGGCCTGAATCTTCTGTTGAGAAGAGATCATCAACAACTGTGCCGTTAGTACAAACCAAGAACTGAGAGAACGATTGATCCAAAGAAGAGATCTTTGCTCCTGAAAAGCCTTCGTGTATTAACCGATTGAAGGCAAAAATGTATTTCTACCTCTCTAAAGAAAAAGGCTGATGATCGACTTTCCATGACATCTTACATATGTAATAAACACTTGTAGGACTACTCAGCAGAAGCTTCGTCTGTTCCTTGTTCCATTTTAATACCACCTGTAGCCAAACGCTTAAGCTTTAGCATGTGAACTAAAGACGAGATTGGTTCAACGGAATCCTACTGCTGGTAAAATATCTAATACTAGTTGTTCTCTCTAGAAAAATCTAGTCACATGTTAAGTACCAATAGACTACAATAGCTATTCTTATTGCTGTTCCTCAAGATTACTTCAATCGAACATCGTCTACGGTCTGTGTACGCTTTGACAAATGACAAGTGCACATAGAAAGGCAAAAACAAAACCTAAATGCTCGAGCGAGCAGAAGAAACTTCAACAAATAACGTTTTATAGAAAAAAAGCAAACAACTTTGTGCAAATCCAGAACCAACATACTGTTTCCTTTTCAATTCTAATGGTTAATAGCCACTACAATTCAACAATTC
This sequence comes from Schrenkiella parvula, assembly GCA_000218505.1. Taxonomy (NCBI): domain Eukaryota; kingdom Viridiplantae; phylum Streptophyta; class Magnoliopsida; order Brassicales; family Brassicaceae; genus Schrenkiella; species Schrenkiella parvula. The sequence goes on along the minus strand of CM001193.1, from coordinate 16,532,687 downwards.
AATAACGTTTTACATGACATTGCTCGAAAATTTTTCTACTAAAACAATCCAACAAACCAGAGCTAAGTTAAAATCCAGCTGCTTTGAAGAATTAAAGAAGTGTACCTAATGGTCACTCCATAGCAACTTTGGCTCCAACAGCCTTCAACTTCTCTATGATCTTCTCTGCTTCCTCTTTACTCACTCCTTTCTTCAACAGCGTAGGCGCTTTCTCAACCAAGTCCTTGGCTTCCTTCAGCCCCAAATCCGTAACCGATCTCACTTCTTTGATCACCTTTATCTTCGATGCCGATTCATAGGCTTGAAGCATAACATCGAACGCCGTCTTCGCTTCCGCCTTCTTCTCTTCCCCCTTTCCGGCGGCGGTGGCTCCGGATTTACCGCCTCCAGATCCCGGAAATGCCATCCCCGGCAACATCGCCGCCATCACAGGCATCTCGCCGACATTTAACTTCTGCCTAAGGAGCTCAGTCAGGTCCATTGTTTCCAACAGCGTGAGATTCGAGAGCTCGTTTACGATTTTGGTGACATTTTCCGATTGCGTCGCCGGCGATGAGTATCTCCGAGATTGGATCGAGATCAACCTAACGGAAATTGGGCGTGTCTCGATGGATTTCAAACCTCGTGAAAGATGAGAGGAGATGATTCGTAGATTCCGCATAGTATTTTCTTTTCCTTTCTATTGGAAGCAAGCTGGAGAATTCATGTTAGAGCATCTGAAGCTGAAATGAGAAATTGCATAAACCCTAACTAGCAGGAGGTAATATAAATGGGCCTTTATGGGCCTCTTCATATTTGAAATTGGATGTTATTGTCTAAATGTATTGAGTATTAGGATCATTTTAAGCCCAAAACAGCAAATTTACTACATTGACAAACTAATGTGTCATATGATAAATTCATATAATATTGCAAATGTTTAATTAAGTTTGATTAGTAGTGAAAGCTGGAGGTTGATTCTTGATTTTTGTTTTCAATCAATGAAGATTGGTAATTTAATTGGTTGATTACTTCGTCTAAAATCTAGTAGTATTATTTGCTTTTGTGTTCTAAATTTGAAGGTCAGCTTTAATTGAATGGCTACTTAAGAAGAAGAAGATATATATGGAGCAATACTATTTTGATAGCTAATTTTATATTAAAATATTTCCGAATAACTTTTTTTTGGTTTGATAAATTTAACTCTCAAGTTTATCTTTAGCACAAAGCAGAAAAACACAACATAAAACTTCAAATGACAAACAAAATGAAAAACAACATATCATATATTTCTTCCCTCCAAAATATTTGTTTTTTCTATTTTCTTCCCAACATTTTCTTCATATCAGGAATTCAAGAGTTGACCTTCCTGCAATTCTTCCTGATTTCGCCACTCGAACCTGTCAACGGAGAGATATTTCCCATTTTGATCATCGACTGCACAAACTGCTTGAAAAATTCTCCTTGATCCTCTGCATACTTCTTTACAAGCTCTCTCGATTTATCGTTACTGCTGAACAGAACCTGGTCCGAATTCAACAAACCCATCTTCTGTATCAAGTTCCTGAAGTAGCTGTTGTCGAACTTCGCTGCGCTGACGATGTCCAGCACCGAGAGATTCTGGTCCCCTCCGGATCTTGGACACCTTTGGCGCAAGTTAGCAGCAAAGGATTGTTCCATTGTCATGTCTGGACGGCCATTTCCGGATTGATTGTACAGCCTCTGCCTGAAACTCGTGCATCTCGAGAATCCAATGGTGTGACTCCCTGAGAAACAGTTAAGAAGCATGGTGTCTTGAGAAGCAAGTAAAGTAATAGGATTTCTTAAATCTCGTTTCGTGCGCGTGAGGAAACTGTTTAAGAGTGAAGGAATCTTACCGGAGAGAGCGACAAGGTCTGTGACATCGAGTCCTTGACGGTTAAACCTTGAGAGGATTGTCTGAAAAGTGTTGTTTGGTGCAGGGATGTTGTTGTTCGAACCACTCAAGCTTGCACTTCTTGAATCTCGTCTTCCCAATGGAACCATCCAGCTTGGACCACCAGTCTAAACCAAAACCAAACCGAATTAGCTGATTTATCAATTTAAGTTCGAGAAAACAGAGGTTATTCATGAGACTTACAAGAACAGATGAGTCTCTAGCGGCTAGGGTTAGTACATCAGCGCAGGAGACAGTTCCAGGGCATTCTTTTTCCAATTGAGCTTTGATCTGGTCAACTACGTCGAATCCACGAGCCGATTTGCTGTTAGGGTTCGAGCTTTTCTCACTCACTATCCTCCCACTGCTGTCTAGAAGCAAAGAGCCATCACAACCCTGCATTTCCCATTTACCTTGCTCAATAAGTAACTAGCTTCATAAACAAAAAATGTTGAACGTTGAGAAATTAGCCAAACCTGAACGAAACAGTCGTGGAAATGAAGTCTCATCAAGGAAGCAGCCATACGGGTCTCTCTAGAAACAGCTTTGGCTACAACTGATCGAACGATCTCCTCGGCTTGAGGGCATGAATGGGCGTAGAAGCCCGGGAATAGTTTTCCCCCTTTTCCCCCATAACTATTGTGGCAGAGACAAAGAGGGAGAAAGCAAATAAGAGAAAGAACAAGGAGGAAGCTACTGACTCTTGCCATTACTTGCAACAAGAAGATGAAGAAAGGAGAAGACTTTGTGATGAGGAGTGATATGAAGCTAGAGGAGAGGAAGAATGTATTTATAGGAAGTGATTTCGAAGAAGAAGTGGAGTTGGTAGAAGCTAAATTGAGATTAAGATAAAATAATCAAGGGAACTGCAAGAAAAAGAAAAGTGTAAAACAATTTATTGGAGAAAAGAAGATTAAAAGAGACTAAAGTTTGATTTGGTACCCAACATTGCATGCTTAGTTTGACTAATTTACCTCCTTTTTGGTTTAGTTAGTTAAAATTAGTTTGACTTAGTTGGAGAGGGAAAAGCAAAGCAAGCTTGAGCTTTTAATGAATGGAAGTTGATGTTTTATCCATATTTTAACGACCCATAACAACAATTTAAAGACTACCAACTCTGTCTTTCTAGGAATAAATATTTGAATTTTCTTGCTTCAACATAACCATTTGATGAAAGCCAGGGCGCAGTTTTCACGTAACTTCGAAATCAGTCACAATGCGATTAAGAAATACAATTACAAACATAACTTCAAGGTATCGATTAGACAAAAATAATATAGTCTATAACATAAAAGCCACATAATGATACGTCTTATAAATGTTTAAGACCTCAAGATCATAATCCTCAATATTGAGATTTTATTTTTCGGAAGTAATTCAGAGTCATTTTACTGATCTATCGTTTGTAGAAGTGAAATCAAAAGCGAAGAACCCAAGTATGAACAGAATAATAAATTCTTTAGAAGAAAAAAAAACAATGTAATGCCTAGTTTTAACTAAATCTAAAAGAAGAATTGAAAAGAACTAATATTAAACTTTTGGAAATGACTTGGTTAATATATATAAAAATATGTTCGCAGAGACAAAGTCAAGACTTTGGCGTAGTGAGAAAGAGGAGATTAGGAAGAGATTCTAACTACTCTCTTTTGACAAAATTCAAGTTCAATCTTTGTTTGACTTGTGAACGCACTCTTGTTCTTGTTACCAAAGCGAAGAAAGAAAGCTTTTTGTCGTTATCTATCATAATACATGAATCTGCAGGTTAAAGCAATCTCAAGGTGAAGCTTTCAACTTTTTGACTCCTTCACATTTTTCCCTCATTCTAGAAACAATATATAAAGTAAAAACAAAAAAAGTAAAACCGAAAAACGCAGTTCAACTGCACGCCATACTATTGATTGAGACAGAACCTCTTGCAAGGTAAATAATAATTTAGATCGCACCATATGTTCTTTCACTTGGTCTCTGCGTTGGTGATTGTGTAGAAGAAGAGGAAGAGCGGTCCCATGAGACTTCATTAGCAAAAGCATTGTTAATGTCTTCAGTTCTTGAGTAGCTTTGTCCACTTGCACTCACCTGTTTACAAAGACGAAGCCATTAGATTACATAGAAACTGTCTCTTGTGAGAGTCATAGACTATACTAGAGACCAAAAGTGAGCTTCCTCCTTGATTCCTCATATATGAATACTTTCGAGTCCTTTATGTAATGCTTACAGTTTCTAGTAAGCCTGATAGAAGTGACATGCCTGGCAATGCATCAATCCCACGCTGCGTCCATATGGAACATATCAGTGAATTTGTGTGTATATATAGCGTGAGAGAAGAATTAAAGAATCAAGAATGGAGTAGAATGATTGAAGGTTACCACGCGTTCTACTCTTGTTTTGTAGATAAATCCTCCACAGCAGAAAAGTGTAAATGCAACGAGGGATCTGATCAGAAAGCAACACACCAGAACACAAGCAGTTGAGCTACCTCTCCTGTTACAAAGCATTTGTGATTTTGAGAGAGAGATTTTCTTACACGCAGGAAAAAACTCCAAATATAGCCCATCCCTTTGCTGATCCTCCTTCATTACCTTGGTTGTATTCTGAAACAATTTAAGAGAAAAAAATTGTATGTATCAGAGAGAGACAGAGCAAGCAATGGAAAGTTTCAGCTCTAAGGGGAGTGCCGCGTGAATGATCAAGTATAAGCTCACCGCAGAGTTTTGTGAGGAAAAACTGAACAGGATCATAACCATCCACAGGGATGGTGACATTGACTTCATATGGAGTCCGACGAGATTTCTCACCTTTAAAATTTCCGGGAGAAAAAACAACAAAAAGTTATAAAGTTTGTAAAAGCAAAAATCAAAGGCACAATGAGAAAAGCAGGATACCAGAAGTTATTACAATTCCAATCCAACACTAAAGTTGAAGGTGATAAAGTTGTCGGGTGATTCCCAGTCAAGGAAGAACCAGCTATCTTAACGGCAAGACCATTCTCTGGGAAAACCTTGATGATAGGCTTCCCTACCAATGTTGAAAGAGAAGCAATTGCAGTCATATAGAGTGTAAGATGAGTCTGCTCGGTCTTGAAGCTGCAAAACAGGAACACTTCAGCTAGTAGATACACAGCAACTCAAACATGAATAAATGAAGCTCTCGACTCCATACCTAAACTCATGACGGGGCTTCTCAAATCCAAACTGTGTCATCCCATTATAAATCTGCAGTTAAAAAATCCAAAACCGAATCCATTTTAAAGTTTTTGTTCAGTGTGAAAAATAGCTGTTATCAGAAATTTGGGTTTGTTCCTTTCTTACAATTTCCCATGAGCGAGGATGCAAACCGACTGTGAATCCCTTAAACACCCGCGGGCCAGGTTTCTCACACGGAATAGCCAACTCGACAGTAACTCTGGACCAGTGGAAAAGAGCAGGGACATACACCCGTTGTAAAAAAAAATCCGATTTACTATGATTCTTGCAGAATCAGAGAAAAATAGTAGCAGACACAGACCTGCACGTTGAATCTTGGGTGACACTACATATGCATCCAAGTCCACCTGAAATAAGGAAAAGAAAAAATGAAGACTTAATAGATTTTCAAGAATTGAGAAGCATTTTGAAGTTTAAAAATCTGTAATGGAACAAAACAAAAGATAAAAGGCAGACGCAGACACACCTTTACAGTGTCCATCACCACAGTTCCCACAAATAATATTGACCTGACCAAAACATAGAAACCAGACTCAAAGAAAGGAGCCGCTAAAATTTTTCAACAACACAACTCCTGTGTGGATATCTAACCTGTGCTGTACGTCCAAGTTTGTCATAACTCTGCTCACAATTCGACAGGTCGCCATGGTAAAACCCCTATATGTATATCATCGATCATGAAACAAACACTAACATATTAATCCATGCTCAGAGGAAAAAATACTGTTCTACCCAAATGAAATAATAAGTTATGATGTTCAAAAACTATGATGCCTTATCCCAGACAGCAGAGTAAAGAAGAGGACGTTCTTACTTGAACAAAATCAAAATTTCCAAAGCTAGAAACAAAGTAGCTTAACGGGTCAAATCGTCCAAAATCAACATATCCCTGCACACAGCAAAAGTGATTTGTGGAATCTTGAATTGAACAAAAAATTTTCATAATATTCCTGAATCATCACCGTTATTTTAAAGTTTGATGATATAGAATTTACCGCCTGCCCTCTTGTTTCAACATCCTTGCAAAATCGAACCACCAAATCAAATTCCTACATCCATAAAAACAAACCTCATTCTTTAAATTACCTCTCAAGTAAGAGGCGAAAACGACAACATTACAAACTGAGACAAATGTATAACCTTGCCATCATATTCAAATGGATGACCGATCCAACTGCTCTGATCAACCGAGTTAAAGAAAAGCAGCTTCACAAGACACTCAAATCAAACCAAATCGAAAAATAAAATTGAAAATTTGTGAGTATCCCACAAAGCAAACTCCTTTACTCTTTCTTTACCAAGAGTGGATCCTAAACACAAGACAAAATAGTAGAAAGAGGATACAAAATCGACAAGACGACTTGAATTGTCAAGAGCGTAGCAGTTAGAATCGGGGACGGGTACAGATCCAGCACCGTAAAATCCAAATGCGAAAGCTGAAAAATTTGCCAAAAAAATTATTTCCAAAAAGCTCTCAGAATTCGAAAGAGGGAAAGTCAAATGGGCAAATCCGGACGACGAGCTTTTACCAGAGATGAACAGAAACTGAATGAAACTGTGCTCTCTTGACGCACACCTCAGTAATTGCATAGTTAGTAACTACAACAATCTGTCTGCGTCGTCGTCTCCGATTTGGATTTTAGATTGATTTACGACGAATTTGGGTATCGCCGGCAAATTCCGATTCGGATCCTCACGACGGATATCGCTTTCAATCCATCGTCAAACCCTCTAGATCGCCTCAGAAGGTCCCTCTCATTCGTAGGGGGAGGTAAACCGATCTGGTATAACCGAAATAACCGATCTAAGAATTGAACCAACGCTCTAATATGTCCCGACAACAGAACCAAACGGAGAAGAATTGAACCAAGTTACATGAATGTATCAACAACATCAATGTTTTTCAGTCCTTGAAGAAAAAGGAGAAAGATATATGGTTCACAACAATCCTTCCTAACTATTAAAAAAAGATGGATGGTGGCTACAACAAGCCAATGCAGTATTATATAAACACATGTTTAGAGGGATTATTTTTCCAATCTCTCAACAAAATATTGATTTAAGAAGATCATCTTCCATGCGCTTTTAAGCTTGAGGAAGGTAATAAAGCATCTCTTCCCACATCATCTCCCTAATCACACCTTCTTCCATATTCTCATCTATATCAACACTAACCGGAACATTTTCCGGCGGATTACATCCCGGTTCACACAAACCGGCCATGTACGGATGTAAAAGCGCATCGCTGACCGAGATTCTCTTGGTTGGATCAAACACTAGCATCCTCTTTAACAAGTCTATAGCTAGAGGATTAGCGTGCGGGTACATATGAGAAAAGTGAGTACCTTTTGAGAAAGGAAGAGACTTTATAAATCTTTGAGCTTTCCGGTTATCTATGAACCGGAGATCCGATTCTTGTTGGCTACCAACAACATTTATGATTAGCTTTAGCTGGTTGAGACATTCTGTTCCCCGGAAAATCGGTTTTCTTCCAAGAATCTCTGCGAATATGCATCCTACCGACCAAACATCAATGGATGTTCCGTAGTTGTCACAACAGAGAAGAAGCTCGGGTGCTCGATACCAACGTGTGACCACATACTCTGTCATAAACTGTTCATTGCCTCTGCTGGTTCTCGCAAGCCCGAAATCACAAATCTTGAGATCACAATTAGCATTCACTAAGAGATTCCCTGGCTTCAAATCACGGTGAAGGATGTTTGCTGAGTGAAGATACTTCAATCCTCTTAGCAACTACAATTACACATACACAAATCAGCCAATAAACCAAAGCTTTAACAGAGTATTGAAATGTATATCGAATCAAAAATACCTGAAACAAGAAGTACTTGCAGTGATCATCGGAAAGAGACTGAGAGGATTTGATGATCTGATTCAAATCAGAATCCATAAGCTCATAGACCAAATAAACATCTTTGAAGCTGTTCCTATGAGGAGGCAACATAACATCCTTAAGGGCGATAACGTTGTCGTGTCTCACATGCCTTAGAAGCTTAAGCTCTCTCAATGTTCTCAAGGCATCAATGCGATTCTCAAAGACATTTTGGATCTTCTTAATGGCAACTCTCTCATTGGAATCTCTGTTGATTGAAGAACAAACCACACCATAAGCTCCTCTCCCTATTGGCTTGATCGGAACATACTTAGTGTCGATTTCGAATAATGTTTGCCATATCCTGTAATAATGTTTCCCTTCTTGTCTACTCCCATTTGGAGGCTCAACTAGCATCGCCATGCTTCTTCTTCTTCCTCCTCCTTGTAGCTAATCACCTAAAAACAGAGACAGAACAAAACAAAAAACCTTATAATTCTCAGTTTTGTTGGAAATAACCGAATTTATGCTTGCTTCCTGACAGTAACTGGTAGCTTTTTGCTCGCTTACGTTATTCCTCTTGAAAAAGAAAAATCAAACCAAAAACCTTCGCTTTTTTTTGTTGATTTTAGAATTTTCTTCTTCCTTTACTTAGCTATCAATCAATCTTACTACTCCCAAAGCAAAAAGAAGAAAAAAGTAAATTTTTTTTAAAAAAGTGAACTTTCACAGGTCAGCATCAAACTCTTAGTAAACTCGAAAACATGCAAAACCCAACAGAAAATCAAAGTAAATTCAAAAGTCTCAGGATGGTAAATTCGCCATTACCCAAACAACTACAGAAGCTGAGTCGTCGTTGTCGTGTGTTTGGTGTGTATATCAGAGAAGAAGAAGAAGAGATGGGTATATTGTATGATTCGATCTGACATCACATGGGTTCTACTTCACCGTTATCCAGAGATTATGGATCAGATATATACATATATATGCCGAAGATATGGAGAGATAAATCGTGAGGCCCATACCGGAAATTCTAAAAGAGTGAAGAAGACGAGCCTTTACGTATAGTTGATCTACATCATCTTTGCCTTTTTTTGTTTCTAGTAAAATGAATCAAATTATTGTAGAAAAGTCTCATACTTGCTCTAGCCTCTAGTATAATTTCGATTTAATAGAAAAATGATGGATATACGTATAGCCAATTGCAGATGATCATATCACTTTTAAATGACAATCAGTCAAGTCACATGTTGTCCTTTTTTTCTTTTCGTCTGAAAGTAGTTACATGCTAGTCTTTATTTTTAAAATTTGATTCTCTTTGTATATATATATATATATATATATATATATATATATAATATTTTTTTTTGTTGTTGTCGTCGTTTAACTAATTAAACATAACCTAGAAGTATATTTAGCCGTAAATTGATTTCACGAGGTGCAATCAGTATTTATTATTTAGCACGACAAAGAAAGAACATATGAAACACGTGTTTGCACGACAAAAAAAATGTTCATCTCATTATTCTCATTACAGTGTTTTCTCTTAATTTTCTTCTTGATTAGTGAGAATAATGAGATAAACATTTTTCTAACCTAATTCATTTACTCTGTTTGGATAACCAGTCAAAGCCTTCTGGTCTCATCTCTCTCAGCTGATATGATGGAGAGCAAAACATACTAAAGATAATAATCGTGACTAATGCCATCGTATGAGATTATACAATCTACAACAAGATATCATCATTTTTCAAAATAATACATCATTCGTAAATATTATAAACTTTTTGTGAACTTCGGACAAGAGCATATCCATTTTACAGCATGCACACGAAAACTGCAATTTGATGTACATGTATTCATAAGAAAGTATAATATACACAGAGAAAGAACAAAACTGTCTTTCTTGTCAAATTTCTTTAATAATATAAACAAGAAAATGATTTTACATTAAGGTTGACGTTGATGATTTAGACCTTGGATACAAAAAAAAAGCATTATCAATCAACCATTAATCCTCTAGTTCTTCAAGAGGCTTTCCCTTCATATCGTCCTCACTCACCAGTAGTTGAACTGTACGTAGAAGAAGCAAAACCAAAGATCAATTACAAATCATGACAACGCCGCTTGATGGCTTGTTCCTCAAGTCTGAAAATAAATCAAGTTTCATGAGTCCAATTAAAAAACAAAAAAGACTTACCAGCTTCTTCTTCTTCTTCTTTTTCTCGATGTACGCCACGAGCTCCTCCTGACGACTAAGAGAATCATCCAAAGCCTGCATTGAAAAGAGAGTAGCTTTAAAAAGCTTTAAGGGAGAACGTTTACTGAATTTTTGTGTTAATGATTCAGAATATGTACCTTCTTGGTTGCAGCAAGCTCTTGCTCCAATACATTGGACTGGCTAATGGCGGCATTAAGCATCTCTTCCTTTTCTGGAGGCATAGTTGTTGGCTGTGCACTCAAGACGGTCACTTTCTGCTCCAGCTCAGCCATTCGTTTCATGATGGCCATGAAATCTTCCCCAGAGATTGCGGGAACAGTCATTTTCTTTGACTGCATCGCGCTCTTGTTCATTGACGCATCGTCGCAGTACACGGGGCTCGAGTATAAGGTTGACTCAGTTAGTTTCCTGGGGACGTTTTTAGTCACTCTAATCATGGTGACAACACCCATCACAAGAGCCATGACACCGGTGAAAATGGGAGACCTCCCTCCATCAGTTGTAGCGTTGTTGCACGCCTCTTGGATGGCATAAACTTCTTCTGCTTAGAAGAAGAAAGGAAACATTGAGCTCATATGTGCTCACTTTGACATACGACAACCAATTTGTCAAAAATAAAAGGGTGCACAAGAATCAACATACTTTTTGAAAGGGAAAATTTGTGAGCTTCTGGCATGTTCCAGGCAGGGTGAGCAACAGGGACCTGAGTTATGAGAAAGGAATACAGAGAATATCAAATCGACTGCAAGTCCGTTGGTTATTTTACTTGATCTCAAGAATTTAGAGGTTGGTCATTCTTACAATCTCACTGGGAGAGAGCTGTGTTGAAGCCTTTTCCTCTTCAAGAGCCAGCTCTGTTGTAGATTCTTCACTTCCCTGGAAGATCATTGAATATAAGTTAATCTAGAATTGGAAGGAGTGATGAAAACTCAGGAAAAGGATACTATTCGAGCATATATGTACGCTCAAAGGAAGCAAGACCTCAGAGATGGTCTTCTCTGCACAGTTTTCAGCTTGAGGCCTCTTTGAGCATTTGTGATCACCATTGTTAACCCTCTGCAAGTAAAATGCAAAATCAGGTTCGTTTCCAAGGAGGAACTTCCCATAAATGTTGCAGCCGCTTTAGTAGTACATCAGTAAGAACTTATCCAAAGAAAGAAGAAGAGTAATTCACCTTCATGATTTCTGGATTGTTCCATGGGCCTTTGTCAGAGCGCATACAGCCTCCATTGTCAGCACAGGTACAGGAACCTCCAAGAAACTCAGGGAGTTCACTGATATAAATTGAGATAGAAAGTCAGTCTTCAGTAGCATAGATTAACTTGTATGAATATCCAGAATGAATCTCTTTTAAAGGTCAACTGCTGAAGTTGCTGTGAAGCTCACCTTTCATCAATTATCTCAAGCAACTTGCTTTGGTACTTGTTGCCAAGAACCTAATATTCATATATATATATAACTAATTACTTAGAAAAACTATCTTCATTCAGAAAAACAAACAGACCCAGCTAGTGAAAGGTTTGAATACTTGCATGGATCTTTGCTGTAGTCTTCGGGTCAAGGAAGGACTTAACCGTGTTCCACAACATTCTGAATCCTGATCCAGCATTGATGATAAACATCCTGTTCAAGGACTGAGCCAAAGACATTCAAAATTTAAACTTATAGCTAACAGATAAAAGAGGTTGACTACTGGAAGATAATCGAGCATGAAAATATAAATCGCACCTCGGGATAGTTGTCACCATCAACCTTTTGAAGACGAGTGATCAAGTCTCTAGCAGCCTTGTTGAAGTTTTTGAGTCCCTATTGTACCCACAAGAAGACTATGAGAGATTCTATAAGCTATTATGTTTTGGTGATACATAATTAGTTACCAATGGCTCTATAGTCACATACTGGAAAGCAAAGACATGGCTATAAAAAGTGTAAGTTTTGGTTAATTTCGCAAACATGCTTACATACCACTCCTTGGACATCAAGAATAGTTGTGCTTTGATCAATGTGCCTCTTTGCTGCGATGGAGCATGCTGGGAACTTAACATTGAAGGTCCTCTCAAACTCCATCACATGGTAGTTCACATACCTGTCCATGGTTGTGACTTGCATCAACTTGGTAGAGTCCACTTGACCAAGCCTCTCAATGTACACTGGTCGTCCTTCCTTGTCAACTCCGTGGTGCCCTTGAGGGTAGTATTTCAACACTTCATCAATTTCCTTGAAATCAAACTCCTTTGGTATACAAAACAAAAGAGAAAGTGTTTAATCAGGATACCATGTTCAATCTTCAAATCTACAAAACAAATATTAAAACTCCTTGAATAATAAGAAAATACCTCCATGACCTTGTCAGCACCAAACTCCTTCCTCCATCGAAGCATTTCAGTCCACATCTGCTTGGTTTTCTCGAGATCAAATTTCCTGGCCTTCAAAAATCTAAGCATCATATGGTAGTCATCGTGTTTCTCCGGGAGTAGCTCGTCCAGAATAAGCGCCTGGCGGAAGGCATCAACGGCTTTCAACTCCTCGGCGTCATGCACGTCTTCGATCTCCACAGACATCACTTTGCTACTTCTCCTTCTCTTCGTCATGGAATACCTCAGATTCTTAGAAGAGCTCCTCTTCTTGAAAGAGCCCATCCTTGGTTTCATCCCGGCATCTAAACAAACCACCACAAAGCATCAAGAACAAGAAAGAAGATAATTAAAAAAGACAAGGTCATCTGAAAATCCCCCACAGATAAAAAAGGCTCATTTTTGTTTGTTTACCTATGATCGAAGACATGATATAGAAATGGTATTTGCCAGATATATGGAATAGGCAGAAAAGGGCACGAGGGAGGAACACTCTACGAGAGTGTCTTTATTAATTTAGTCAATGCCCTTTGCCAATATTCCTGCAAAATCACATATCCCCAAATTACAAATCAAATTCGAAGGACGAACAAGAAAACCTTCAAAAGAGAATCTAATTCAATTTTAGCTCAAACTGGAAAAAACGGAATCTAATTCGAAGAAAAGAGAATCTAATCCCAAAAGTAATGCCCTATCGCAAACCCATTCAGCATATCTTCAGATTGCAATCCTCAAGTTTCGATAAAGCCATAAACACAGATTTTGCAAAGCTCAAGCTTTCGAATTGCGCATTGAATTAAAAAAAAAATTCGATTCAATCTGGAAAATATACAAATTGCGACGATGAATTGAACAATGGAGGAAGGAAACAAGGGAGATAGTGAGAGAGAAAAAAAGAAGATAAATTACCTCTGCAAAGAGGAAATGAGATGATGGAGAAAGATAAAAAGGAGAGAAATTTTTTTCCGAAAATTTCTCGTAATCGTTAATTTGGATTCTCGGCTCCATTAACGTTGTGGAAAAGCTCCACCTCTGGTTTTCTCTTTCGCCAACCATTGATTCTTCTTCCATTACTCTCTTCTTCTATTTTTCGGTTTTCTTTGTTATGCTTCTAACGATTTATACGTACAACAAATGTGATGGAAAATTAGAATCAGAGACGACGAGTTACGCTTTGTTATCGCCTGTATCGCGTACTATAGTCTTAAGATGCGCGTACGCCTATTAGACTGACACGTGTCAACTTCGATGATTTTTAAGAGGTTATTTGTTGGATATCAGATGAATATTTTTATTTTCCCATTAATTCAAAAATTATTAAATAACTTTCTGCAACAACTCTAAGCTAATTGGTCATCAAGAGTGTAAGTAGGAAAAAAGGTTGGATATAGAAAAAAAGCTCAAATAATTAAAAGAGAACATTTGGAAATTTTTCATAAATTCAACGAACAAGAAGCCATTAACTGTCTTCAAGAATTTTCCTTCGTTGCTGAGCTTCAGAGCTACTACAAACTCATTACTGGAAGGAGTGAACTGGTGTACGAATTGGCTATGAACATCTACAAGCTTTTGAGTCTGCGAACTTGTTTCACCTATAATCTCAAATGCAAGTGTTGAAAGACTTCCTCTGGTGTTCTTGAAGAAAAACATCTCTCTCTCTCTCTCTTTGGATGAATTTGGGTGTTTCAGGACTTAAGTAGAAGCTCTGAAGCGAGTCTCTTCAGCGACTCTGATACTTTAATAACATCAGAATCTGAATGTCCCGCTGACACGAAGAGTTTGATCCCCACGGGTAACCGGCACTTATCAAGAAACGATTTCTTAGAGCTCACAACCAACAAGGAGTCTTCCTTCAGAGCCTGCATAGATCCAGACATGTCATGAAATCCAGGACAGGGTCTAGATTCGGTTTTTGCACAGAATAAAAGATGTACTTACGCGATCAGCCATTTTCTCAAGTAGAAGCAAGTCGTCTTTAGTTGAACCACTCGACTTCTCTAATTTTAAGAAAACAATAGGTGATTCCGGGTTGCTTGCTAGCGACATCCCCTTGATATCTGACAATCCTGTGTGTGTGTTTGTTCCCAACGTTTTTAATCACAAAAATAAAGCAAAAGAAAAAACTTTATTGTTGCCTAATAAATCGAAATCAGAATGAAAGATCAAACCTTTCCATAAAAGAGCTATGTTTTGCTTCATCTTAACTAACAAATCAGGTTTTTGATCAATGACATCAATGGCGGTGATAGCAGCACTTGCAAGGTACGGTGGCAAAGAAGCAGAGAACACATATCCTGAACTGCTAAGTCTCTGTGCATTTGAGAGTCCCAAGAACTGTTAAGTTTCTCTTATCGTACTTTTCGTTTTTGTTTTTAACTCGCTTATCAGCTTGATCATGATTTACCTGGTAATCGATGATGCGGGCATTCCCAGTGCAGAATCCACCCTCTGTGGCTAATGCGTGGCCCATTGCAGCAGTCACAACATCTATCTTCTCTATCTGATTTAGGATAAACAGCCGCGAAATCATCAGCATCGGGTCTAGCAAATGAGAAAGCAGCTAAAAATGTGTGTCATTAATACGTACCGGGACACCGTGATGCTCTGCAAGACCTCTCCCAGAACGGCCAAGCACACCAAAAGAATTGCTTTCATCCAATATAACACGAAACCGATACTTCTCTTTTAGTTTTACTATCTCATCGAGAGGTGCGATTTGACCAGAGTTCTGCAGATTTTAACAGAAGCAAATGGCAAAGCGTCACATTTCAAGGTGAATTTTCAAATGTGGAAGCAGGAGAAGAAGAATAGCATACCTGATATACAGCTTCAGCTACAATGTAACGCCTCAAGTTCTTTGAGCGCTTGTTCTTTGTCATGATTTTCTCGAGGGTACTACGAAGAGAGTCCATGTCATTGTGCTTGAAATACACGATTGTACTTCTGGAAAGCTGAAGTCCATTTTGTATTCCCCAGTGAACACCCTCGTCACTAAGAAAAATAGAAAAGACAAGAATGAGCCCAATGTTGAGGTAAAAGAGTTTCAAACATGAGATGTATTGACAAAGACGTGTTCAATTCATTCCGGGGAATTACTAACTTAAACTAATGAGAAGAAAGACGCTTTAAGGAATTGTGTACTTACGCAACAATGATATCGCCTTTTTTACAGAAACAAGGAATGGTGCTGAACATCGTGGAAAGTCCATAAGAATAGAGGATTGTATCCGGAGTACCCAAAAATTTTGATATTCTGGTTTCACAATCAAGGTGGACATCTATGAAACAGAAGTATCAAACAGTAAGGAATCCAGCTCAAGCAAGCAAATACAGGAAAAAAGGAGCCATTCCCAACAATTGTTTCCTTCTCAAACTCTTACCAATAGTGCCATAGAATCCACGAGGGCCACAAGAACCGACACCATATTTTTCCAACGCAGAAGTGCATGATTCCTGGCATAGACTATCTTAAGTAAAACTGTTCACAGTGAAGCGACCATATTGAAAACAAATTAGCTTGACGTTACCAGCAACTTCTCGTGTCCAATGAGTCCAAGATAATTAGCTGAGGCAAAATTCACCACCACTTTTCCATTAACCGTTGTATGCGGTCCAGCAGCACTGTATGGACCCAAACAAATCTTTAAGCATAACGGCTAAAAAGGTGATGCAACGAAATTCAGAGAAGTAGTTTTCCACCCCACCTTTCAAGAACTGGTGGCTCATGCCTCATGTCTTCTGTAATTGGCGGTATAAGAGGTTCAGGAACCCATTCATCACATAACTCATCTATTTCCTGAGCATTACAAATAAACTTAAAAACTCAATATATTTCTACTATGCACAATCAAATATACCAGAGAGTAGGTTGTTTCCAAAACTATTTACAAGAACCAAATCCTATGATCTGAAAATGGTATGTAATAATAACAGATGTTATCATAATCAGATCGAGAAAGAACCTGCTCCGTTAATGGTCGCTTGGGGGGTTTGTAACTCTTTTGAGAGAGGAGGATGACAATGACAAAACCCAACACAACTTCCAGAAAGACGTGCCCTGGAAGAAAAAAGCTTGAATCTTTAGTAATCTCCATAGCCCCCAAAAATAAATAGAAGATGTTCATTAAAAGTCTACCTTGGATTCGGAAACCAAACAAAACAACTCTAGCTGAAGGAACATCCAGAATCATTGTAACCCAATTTAGAGCGGCCCTAAACATTTCCACGAGATTCGTATCCATTGCTAAAGAAAAAAAGCTCTGTAATTCTCGTCTAGGAATATTTGCTCGACGGATCGAGCAAAGTGCAGCGAGTTTAACTTTGAGCAAACCTACAGAACCACGTCAAATCCACAAAATCAGTGTACAATTTTTCATAATTCAGATCAGAAAAACAACAAAAAAATGGTAACTTTACATCCAATTTTACCAACAAAGAAACAATAAAATAGAAACCAGCAAAGATCTGTCATCGGATCACTACTTCGCTCAGAATCGATAAACCGGAAGAAAAATACCAATTACAGGGATCGAGAAGAACAGATTAGGAAACTATATGATTACAATAGATCCGTACCATAACAACAAGGGATGTTACCTGATCCCAATAGATTCGGGAGAAATCGAAAGGAGCAGAAGATATCGTTGTCAACAAGAGTGTCAACACACGAGGAGTGTTTTCAAATCCGCAGATGCAAGTTTGGCTTTCAAAATTTTCTCGGCAATTTTGATGACACAAGAGGGAAGGAAAAAAAAATTAATTACAGAGATTATTGAAAGGAAAAAAAATTTAAAAAGACGAAGAATTGGAAGAAGACGAACGGTGCCTCGCGGGCGGAACTCTCTATGTCCGTGTTTCAGCAAAATATAAATGGGCCTAGAAGTGTCCACAAAAATATAATGGGCTTTATAGTAGCCCAATAATTCAAGCTAGACAAACTCATACTTCCATTTTCATAACAAACACTTTTATTTTTAATTTCTAACATGTTTATTTTCGTGAAAAAAACTTTTAATTTGAAGTCTTGCGCACACAAATGCCTATTTGGCCACTAACACCAGATCATTTGTATTTATTAATTAATAATTCGATAAACTGATATATATTTTAATTCCAGAGATTGTTAGATTATAAGGAAAACATCATGGGCTCATAAGGGCCCATAAGGGCCCATAAACTTATAAAACTTTATAGAGGCCCAATATTTGAACCCGTTGAAGATGTACCTTATCCGCTACTTGATTAGTTTGACCAAACTCCTCTTAGAACATCGATAAAGCAACAAATGTCATTAGGCCCCGACCAAATCATTGCAGCTTAAAATGTCGTAGAAGCTAACAAATGTAAGCTTTGAGATTGGTATGAGAAAACCATGTTTACATTATTATTAAGTCACTTAGTGTATCATGTTATAAAATTCACATAGTCTCTTGCTTATCGTGGGAAATCATTACTTGATCCATAATATTCGGTCTATCATAGAGCCACTTATATATTCGCTATACCTTCTTTAAACTATATATATATTTCTCTTTTCTTTTCTATATATATTAAACTAACCTTCTTAGTGAATAACTTGTATGTCTTTTTGGAGCACCAATTCATTTGAAAACTTTTATAAATAATAGAAAACCAAGGGAATATTATGTTTTTTATAGAAACATTTCAAGTACTAACAAAACAGTTTATGTGACTTTACCAAATTCCAAAACCTTATGGTCTCCACCTCCTATAGCAACAAGTCCTACCAAAGTTAGATTCGAAAATCTCTAAAATGCGATCAAATTAATCAAAAATCAATCTTAACATCTAACAAGTAAGCAAACAAAGAGATTAGTTTTTCATCCAAAACAAGACGTAAGCAACATAGAGCTCAAGAGGGATACTAAAAATGGGGATTGCCCTTCAGTTTGAAGAAGAAGAAGAAACCATGAGAACACTTAGAAATAGCTTTGCATCAATCCCTCTAGTGACACGCGTGTGTGCCCCTCTAAACACAAACCCAAATCGTACCAAAACCTATCACCTAGCTCTCCCTCTCAACAAAGCATACACTACACTCATGACTCCACAAGCATTCCACCACCACCAAGTCTTAAAGGTAAGGAAAAGAGAAGAGAGAGAGAGAGAAAAAAGACTACTAAAAGCCTAAAGGTAAGGAAGAGAGAGAGAGAGAGTGTGTAGTAAAGCCTAAAGGTAAGGAAGGGAGAGAGGAAAAATGGTGGTCACGCACACCTATCATCATCTCCCATTCTTGTTTAGCTTTCTACCTTTAAAAGTCAATCATATATTCTATCCCAAAGTGTCCCCTACTTTTCTATAATGTTTTGTAGCATTACATTACTCTACATTTATCCCTTTTCTGTTCAGCCATATTTCATATAGTTCAGCATTTGAGAGACCATGTGTTGATGTGAATACCCTAAAGATTCTCTAGAGAGATTCAAGACATCTTTCTAAAAAAACATTTACTTAGATTAAATGGCATGTCTTTAAACAAGAAATGGTAACAGAGTCCACCACTGATAGCAACAGAGTCTAGCACTGATAGCAAGAACAGAGTAGAGAAAGTACAAACATAACATGAAGCCATCATGTTGTAGTTTGAAATTTTTCTTCTTCTTTTTTTTGTATTTTATATTATCCTTTTTTTTCCTATTTTTGGTCACTATGGACTATACCTACCATTTCTCATTCTAAACTAAATTCACCCACCCAACGAAAAATTTCTCATTTATATTTCTTTTTGTTGAATCATGAACAATGATGAAAGAATCCCAATTCGTTATCTAAAGTAAGAATATAAAGTGTTTATGGAAAACCCGAACACACAAAACAGCAAAAAAAAAATTAGTGTAATGGAAGATTGAAGTGACAGGCCAAAGATTACTCCTTTAAGAAAAGCAAATCCTAACATCAAAAGAACAAACCCTAACCCAAGACATTAGTGAGGTGTTCAAATTTTTCTTTAGTCATTGTGATGAATAAGATGGATCTAGAAAGAGAGTTTCACATGACAGGAGGAGCTGGGAAAACTAGTTATGCAAGAAACTCTTCCTTCCAGGTTCTTTCTATTGCAAATATCTTTCACTTACTCCATAATCTTGACTTATAATTACCCTTTTTTTTTGCTCTTTTGGTCTTTGCAGAAGAAAGCATCTGATGAGGCAAAACACATAACACTCGAGACACTGCAACAACTCTACAAAGAGACAAGACCCAAGAGTTTAGGAATAGCTGACCTGGGATGTTCTTCAGGACCAAACACTCTTTCCACCATTAGAGACATCATCAAAGCCGTCGAATTTGCTCACCACCGCGAGATCCCAAGCCAAGCCTTGCCGGAATTCAGCATCTTCCTTAACGATCTTCCCGGAAATGACTTCAACTCCATCTTCAAGTCCTTACCTGACTTTCACATAGAGCTCAAGAGAGATGCCAAAAATGGTGATTGCCCTTCAGTTTTCATTGCAGCCTACCCTGGATCATTCTATGGAAGGCTCTTCCCTGAAAAAACCATCCACTTTATCTATGCCTCTTACAGCTTACACTGGCTTTCCAAGGTGAATATATGTATCTAAGAATATAATAGAGAGAGATAGATAGTAAGACACCTTCAGGTGTATGTATATATATATATATATACACATACTGAGCTGTTTTCCTTTTTTCTTTGCAGGTGCCTCCAGCTTTGTATGACGATCAAGGCAAGTCCATAAACAAAGGTTCTGTTAACATCTGCTCCTCGAGCCCTGAAGCTGTTTCCAAAGCTTACTACAGTCAATTCAAGGAAGATTTCTCCATGTTCCTCCGGTTTCGATCAAAAGAGGTGGTGGCTGCAGGCAGAATGGTGCTCATAATACTCGGAAGAGAAGGCCGTGATCATGTTGATAGAGGAAACTCTTTCTTCTGGGAACTTCTCGCAAGATCCATAGCGGATCTTGTAGCACAGGTATGTATTATATATATATACATCTGTTGATTTCACAAAGATGGATCTTGATTTTGAAAAGTTGGTTTATAAATAATGTTATATTGTTTTCCAGGGAGAAACTGAGGAGGAGAAGCTGGATTCTTACGAGATGCACTTTTACGCCCCGAGTGCTGCTGATATAGAAGGTGAAGTGAACAAAGAAGGGTCTTTTGAACTAGAGAAGTTAGAGATGTTGGAAGTGGACAAAAATAAAGGCAACGAGGATGGTATCAGTTACGGTAAGGCGGTTGCGAAGACGGTAAGAGCGGTTCAAGAATCAATGCTTGCTCAACACTTTGGGGAAGAGATTCTCGACAAGCTGTTTGATACATATGGTAGAATGGTTGACGAGGAGTTGGTTAAAGAAGACATAAGACCTATCACATTTGTTGTTGTCCTGAGAAGGAAGCTCTGAAATAATGAAGTGAAACCTATATCAATCAAACTGCAACAACTTTTCTGCTGGTGATCTAGAACAAATGCAAATGGATTTATGCAAAATTTCGTCAAACATGCGTAAGATGGAACACGTGCTGTGGAAGGGAGGCTATAGAAGAAATGAGAATTCCAATAAAAATTGCACCATGCCAAATAATAGAAGAGAAGATAATTGGTTTCAAAAAGACCGTGTAATGATTCAGATAGTATTGCTTTTTTTTTGTGTAATCAACAATCCATTCTCAGATATCTCCTCTGCAAACAAAATCTTTGATAAAAAGAAAAATCATCCTTACAAATGAAAATTGCCAAAACCAATTAGCTATTGATTCGTAGCCATCAAATTTGATTCTTTTGTATCAAATCCAGATACAATCAACAGTAGTAAAGAGACTTTGATCTAATTCAGAAGAGAAAATCTTCGAAATGGGTAAAAACATTTACCTCGAGTTTTTCGAAAACCTTGTTCTCTAACCGGAGAAGATGGAAAACTACATAGCACGTCACAACAGAGCCAAACAACTTCAAGCTTCTTATCTTAAAATCTTTTTCTTTTTTTCTTTTCAATGTTTTGAGTTTACTTTTTTTTGGAAATCGAAGAAGAGAAACCTCCCTTGAGCTCCACGTAACCAAACGGAGATTCAGTATTCAGACTTCCCCCAAAACGACGCCGTTACAGAACTATACACGCCTCTATAGTCAAACCAAAACTCTTTGACCTTTGACTTATTTGACTCGTCTAATGTTTGCTTTGAAACTTTTAATAATATCCGAATTAAATATGCTCAAAAACATACTATTTTATTTCCAACACTTGTATTCGTATAAGCAAATTAATGAACCGATAATTATAATATATACAAACAAAATTAAAAGATATAAACTCGTTTGAATTAAACAAAAACTTAAAAGAATTGTTGATTTTCATTTTCCATAAACTCATCATCTACTTGTAATAAATAACAGGCGCATTAGATCTTGCATCCCACATACCACCTTCTTTCAAATACTCAAGATATCTAGAAAACTCGGGCTTCGTCGTCGACGACTTCTTCTTCTTTCCGTATAAAAAGCTAAAGATCGGATGGCTAAACTTGCTTGTTGGTTTGACTTTCTTGGATTTCTGACGAGGAAGCTCCTCAAGTATGGTCGGAACACCATCAGCACCAAGCTTTATAGACGGAGCGTAGTAAGGAACACTCGTCGATCTTCTTAGCTTTGCTCCGAATAAACTGAAAGTTGAATCATCACTTACTCGCTCGTAGCCTCCACGAGGGCTTCTTGTCCTCGTGCTAAAACTTCTTAGCATTTGCATCTTTTGATTTTCTTTTCAACTGTAAAAATAGACAAGTCAATAAGATGATGTAAAGAGAAGAAGCAAAGAGATGACTTTGTTGTTTCTTGTTGTTGTTGTGTTAATGAGGAAGAGACTCATCAATGTGTTGTTATATATTGAGATGTGATGAGATTTTATGGTTGTATCTTTATTTAATTCGAAAGTAGAAACGGTCAAAGTTTGGTTGCCATATAGAAAAGTCCAATAATTTTATGTCTTTTTCTTATATAAAATAAAAGAAATTAAGTGATGAGAATGATGGAATCGTCGAGCTTCTTTTGACTTTTCTTAATCTGACGCAATCCTTGACCTCACCCTCATCAAGGAACTTCCACCAGACTCGGTTTATATTACATTAATAGAATTAGCATTTAAATGGGTCAAATAAATAAATAGCATGTTTTTATTGTTCAAAGTGGGTCAAATAAAATTAATAACGTTTTATTAAGAAATCAACTATACACCTAAATGATTCTAGAAAACATGTTTCTCAAAACTATACTCTGTTCTCGAACAGAAGAAATAAGTATATGTCATCTGGTCATTTTAAAGATTATTTTTAGTTTCACTCGTTTTTCTTAAGATTTGTTAGATTTGTAACTAATAAAGAAAATTATTTCGAGACAACATTTCTTAGACTTAACTATAGATGTCAGTTCAAATTTCTTGTTTTTTTCTGTTTTTTAGTTTATTAAAATAATCACTAATGTACAATTAAATCAAGTGGGATTGATTGGATATAGTTTTACTGTGAATCTCGTTTTTTTTTTACTAGTTGAAATAATTTACCAAACTTTCCTTTAGGCTATATGGTTTCTTCTACAGTTGCACCCAAATGATTCGAGTCTTCAGGGCAGCTGGAGATTCACTATTTAAACGTCCTCCCCAAAACGGCACCGTACAAAAATGATGATAATTCATTTAGCCACGTGTCTTCTTTAAGCATTCATAGCCGTCGGATCAAACATATCACCATACCGAACATGGGAACCAAAATACATACAAATACAACATATAATTTGAGTGGCTGACGATAGAGATTGGACATGCCTCTATAGTCAAACCAATACCCTCTGACCTTTGACTTTTTTTTGACTCGTCTAATGTTTTGCTTTGAAACTTTTAATCATATCCGAATAAAAAAGCTCAAAAACATACAATTTTGTTTCCAACACTTGCATTCTTATTAATCAAATTAAAAAAAATATACAAATATCATCACAATTTATAAAGATATATGCTCATCTGAAATAAAACAAAAACTTATAAAAAAATTTCATGATTTTTTCATTTCCCATAAATTCATCATCTACTTGTAGTAAATAACAGGAGCATTAGATCTCGCATCCCACATACCACCTTCTTTCAAATACTCAAGATACCTAGAAAACTCAGGCTTCCTCGTTGTCGACGACTTCTTCTTCTTTCCGTATAAAAAGGTGAAGATGGGATGGCTAAACTTGCTTGTTGGTTTGACTTTCTTGGATTTCTGACGAGGAAGCTCCTCAAGTATGGTCGGAACACCACCAGCACCAAGCTTTATAGATGGAGCGTAGTAAGGAACGCTCGTCGATCTTCTTAGCTTTGCTCCGAGTAAACTGAAAGTTGAGTCATCACTTACTCGCTCGTAGCCTCCACGACGGCTTCTTGTCCTCGTGCTAAAACTTCTTAGCATTTGCATCTTTTGATATTTTCTTTTCAACTGTGAAATAGACAAGTATAAGAAGATGATGTGAAGAGATGATTATGTTGTTGTTGTTTGCTTGTTGTTGTTGTTTGCTTGTTGTTGTAATGAGAGAGAGATTAATCAATGTGTTGTTGTTATATATAAAGATGTGACGAGAAACGGAAATGGTCAGACTTCGGCTGGCAGTTTAAAAAGTCCAATAACTATATCTTTTTATTTTTTATAATTCTGATAAATAACAAGTGATGAGAAGGGTAGGTTCGTCGATCTTCTTTTTGACTTTTCAAATCTATTCTACTAACACAATCCTTGACCTCATCATCATCAAGGAACTTCCACGAGACTCGGTTTGTATTAGATTAATAGATTTTTCATCTACGTATGTCAAATAAATGAATAACATGTTTTTATTGTTCAAAGTGGGTTAGATAAATGAATTAACGTTTTGTTAATAAATCACATAATTTTCAATATAAAAGATTGATAGTGCACAAGTACAACAAATCGAGTAGGGATTGATATGAATCACGTGACATACAAATTTTTCTATATAAAAATTTACTATAATATAAAAATCCACAGAAAAAAAAATGTAGCTAAGTAAAAATGATTACAATTATCATGTAGGCAATTATCGAAAACAAACCTATAGGATAGCTAATTGGAAACAGAGAATATTTACTCTTAACTAATCGAGAAGACACGACTTTACAAACTTCTTTTAAAAAATAATCGAACCTTTCTTCTGAGTTGAAAATGTGAAAAACGCAAATCATATACCAAAGGTCAAAGTCAACAACACAAGGCTCTACCTTTCTTCTGAGTTGAATCTGTTCCAAGCTTCCTGGAAATTTAGAAACATAACACAATTCTAGATTTCAATGTTCTTGTTCAGAGATTATGTCAAACATGAGATATGTGTGAAGTCTTTACCTTAAGAAGATCAAAGACCTTTTCGCAGATATATTTCTGGTGAATGTTTGCACCTCGTTGCTGTAATTTGTCTGGATGAACACAAAGTGTTGCTTTCCTGTAAGCTCGTTTCACGGCTGCTGAAGTTATGACTTCTGTTAACGGTAATGGTTGCCAACCGCTCTCAGGACCGAGGATCTGGTTCATAACAAGAGAAAAGACTAGATTTTGAGATATAAATCTACTATTTTAACTTTCGTCTCCATGTTGTTCATTAGGAAACGTACGTATTGTAATGTTGAGAGTAATGCTCGTATGTTTCCTTCTTTTCCACTTGACCATCTCTTTACTTCGGCGTCTAAGGTTTCAGCGATTCTCTGTGAAGATAACAAAAACAAAAGCTAATTATCGAAATGTTTGAGGTCTTTGTTTAAAGTCGAAGAAGAGTTTCTGTTTCGTGGTTGTACAATTCTCTCTGCTTGTTCTCTTTGAGCCACGAGATCACGCATGTTTTTCTCTGCTAAAGCTTTAGCCTGTAAAGATTTCAGTAAAACCTTACATTAACCAATGGTGAGAAATCACTACTGAGTATTGGGTAACTAAAAGAGCATTAATTACCACACGATCAGCTGTTCTTCGATGCCTTTCTAGTCTTGATGTATACCTCTGAGGTGATTCACCATCTGTACCTTAGGAGACAAAAGAAAAAGAAAATGAGTTAAGCTAAAGAAGGATGGAGAAAAAAAACAACAAGAGAGTTCCATGGGAGTATTTGTACCAGGAGAATTTTGATATCTTGAAGCACCAAAAGAGGCTGAATTTTGAAATTGCCTATCGGAAATCGATCTTTCCATTCGCTCACCAAAGAAACCTGAACTTTGAAATTGCTTATCAGAAACAGATCTTTCCATTCGCTCTCTTGCCTCAAAAGCAGCCTTTTCAGCAGCACGTTCACGAGCTTCAGCGGTTGCTCTCTCCACTGCTGCACGTTCTGCTCTAAGTCTTGCCTCCATTGATACCTTATCAGGCAAAGACCTTTCTCTGGCCTCAGCACATGCTTTCTCTAATCTTTCGCGTGCATCAGCCAAGGCTCTCTGATCGAAAGCCATTCGATCCTTCTCCCTCTCTCTTTCCCTCTCCCTTTCTTCTTCTATCTTTCTTAGACGTTCCATCTCTGAGTCTCGTTCTCGCTTTAGTCTCTCCGCTTCTTTCTCACGTTGCATGGATACTCGAGAAGGCAATGGTCTTTCTAATTTTGCATCTTGATTTAAAGCCGCTTGGGTCTCATAGATACTACCTCTTTCCTGTTGATGGTTGAATTTATTTTCATGGTTCCCAAAACCAGAGGATGTTTTATTAGCACACTTGCTCTCCTCTGGATTCCTTTGATCATGGCCAACACCTGCATTTCTGACAGACCTTTCTTTGACTTCAGTTTTTATCCCACCATCTCTTTTGAGCACTGAGGCATCAATCGTGCTTTCAAAAATTTTGCTCTTCTCATTGAGCTTTCCTCCTTCGACATTGTCAGTCACAGAAGTGGATTCCTCACCTGAATCTCCATTTCGTTGGTTATAACCTCCATTTTCACCCAGCTGCGGTTCCTCTTTATTCCTTTCAAATACCCTAGATCCAGTATCCAGCTCAGTGGTTCCTTCTTTTTGGCTTGCATCTTTAAGATTTTTCTCAAATACCTTCCAAGGACAGGCTTCTTCAGACATAAATACTCTCTGGTTTGTTCCTTCTTCTTCCTCTTGTACCTTGTTCACTGTTTCGTGGTTGTCTCCTTTCTCATCCTCTTCTAGAGTGTCGCTAGGAATCGTTTTCGACCATTGCTCCCCATGAGCCTTGTTGGTGGCTTCACAGGTTTTCTCCATTTCACATGCATCTCTTGGTCTGTTGTCTCTTTCCTCTCTTATATATTCATGTTGATTCAATTCATTTTCCTGATGCCTTCTTTCTCTTTCATTGGCCTCTTGCAGCCTCATCCTCATCTCTTCCTGTTCAAGATCCTCTTTCAGTCTTCTCTCAGTCTCTGCCCTCTCAAAAGCTTCTATCAATCTTTTTTCTTTCTCTTCTAGCTCAATAGCTTCTTTCAGCTTCTTCTCAATCTCCTCTTTTTCACGCGCCTCTTTCACCCTCCTTTCTTTCTCCTTTTGCTCAAGAATCTCTTTAGCTCTCCTCTCATTTTCTTCCCTCTCTTGAACCTCTTTAATCCGCCTTTCCTTCTCTTCTTGTTCAAGAGTTTCTTTCAGCCTTTGCTCCAGCTCTGCCTTCTCACGAGCCTCTTTTATTCTTTTTTCGTTTTCTTCCTTTTCAAGTTTTTCTTTTATTTTCCGTTCCTTCTCTTGTTCAAGTGCAACTTTCATTTTCCTTTCATGCTCTGCCTTCTCACGAGCCTCTCTCATTCTACGGTTTTTTTCTTCCTTTTCAAAAGCTTCTTTCAGCCGAAATTCATACTCTTCTTGTTCTTTCATTTTTCTTTCTTGTTCTGCTTTCTCGCGAGCCTCTCTCATTCTACGGTTTCTTTCTTCCTTTTCAAAAGCTTCTTTTAGCCACAACTCATACTCTTCTTGTTCTTTCAGTTTCCTTTCTTGTTCTGCCTTTTCGTGAGCTGCCACTCTTCGTTCATTCTCTTCTTTTTCATGAGCTTCCTTAAGCTTTTTTACCTTCTCTTCTTGCTCCAAAGCTGCCTTTAGTTTTTTCTCATTTTCTGCCTTCTCAAAAGCTTCTCTTTCTCTCCTGTCAGTTTCTTCCTTTGCACGAGTCTCTTTAGACCTAGTTTCCTCCTCCATCCGCCTCAAGGCCTCATTCAGTTTTGTCTCATCGGTTTCGCCACGCATTCCCAAATTTTTACCATTTCCTTTCAATTCCAGAGAAACCTCTAGCGTGCTTTCATTATCTGCTAGACCAAGAGCCTCCCTGAGCTTTCTCGCATTTTGTTCCCAATCAAACACACAATCCTGGTTCTTTTCAGCTGCTTTCCGATGTACTATTCTGTCCGATTGTTGATTTTGTATGCGTTTTGTTTTCTCTTCAAAGTGCAATTCCTTCTTTTGCTTTGCAACCTTTTCAGTTAAGGGCTTGTCTTCTTCTGGTCTAAGCAGATTTCTGTGTTTCACTATCCCACCATGATCAGGCAAATTGTTGTCTATCTCAAATTGCAGCTCAAAATCTGTCAACTTCTCATTCTTTGGCTCTTCATTTTCAGGAGCATTTTCTGCAACCATGCCCTCATGTCTCTTATGCCTAGATGACACCGTTCTCGTTCCAGGGTGTTTTGGCAACTTCTTAGCTTCTTGATCCTCCCTATCCCCTTTTGCCTTCCTCTGTTGTTTCTCCCAATCAACATTAGCTGCCCGTGCCAGCTTCTGATCGAAAAAACCTGCATTAAGAGGAAAAGAAACATCTTCTCCCCCACTATTCTCATCAGCATTTCTGGGTTGCTCTGTTCTCACCAATTCAACAAAATCATCATTTCCGTCAGAGTTTGCAGATCCTTGAGAAGAGAGAGACTTGCTTCCATGCTTATCCCTGGGAGATTTCTTAGCTACATCAATATTATTATCAAGACCAGGAAAACCAGTTGTATGGCTCGATTTCCCTTCCTCCGTCGTTATATTGTTCGTGGAGGTTCGCTTTGTGGTGGCCTGTGCCCCATCCCTCTTCCTTTCCAACAGTTCTTTCGCACTTTTTAGTTTTGCCCCAGCTTTTACCATAGCATCTCTCACAGCAGCTGAGCTCGCATCAACCTCTACATCAAGGAATGGTGGGGAACTGCCTTCCGAGGACCCTTCAGATCCGGTGGTTCTAGAATTAGAAGCCGACCTTCTAAAATCGCTATTCAATACAGGAGGTGGTCTCGAAGGAGGTGGTATTCCGGTAGGATGAGTCTTCAAACCAATCTCAGAAACAGTCACAAAAGGTTCACTAGGAAAAGACGTAGCTCCACTGTAGTACTTTTGGGCATCATCCTTGTCTTCAACGGCATATTTACTACTTGTACCTCTGGCAACAGAAGAGGGACCCGTCTCTTTCTTAAGCTTTCTTGTTCCACTCGCACTAATCATTTCATCAACCGCAACAGTATAACCAGGAATAGCACCAAGATCAGCTACACGTATCACGCCACCGGACATGTTTGTGTCGCTTATCTGACTAGCTTTGTTATAAGAGATGTTGAACTCTGTGCAGCCATCAATGGAATCGTATGAATCTCTGCCATTGGAAAAGGAAGGACTTTTGGCAGAGTGTTCTGTGCCGCCTCCTGAGAACGACTCTACTTCTTCAGGAGTCCTACAAAATGAACATCAATCTTGAGTAGTGCGAGACAAGATTCGTAATCGGAGGAACCAAATGATGAATACATTCCTCAAAAAAAAAACTCTTTGTAGACATATGAACAATAAGACAACGAAGTCACCATATTCCTCGTTTCTACATGACGAAATTCAAAATCGGAGGAAATTTCAGAGTAAAGAAAGAAGAGCCTTGTTTTGAGAAAAATGAAGGAAGACAAAAGGGTAATGGGAAGTACCACGCGTCGTCGGAGGAATCGCAATCACCAACAGTAGACCGCTGCACAAAGAGTTCCTCGTACGACGGCGCAAAATCGAGATCATTAAAATCTCCAAAGACCTCGCGATAGTCAAAACCCTGGCTCCGAACATCGAAGTAGACATCCCTGTCGTCAACAAGCGGAAGATCGAGCACCGGAATCGATGAGACGGCGGCGCGTGAGGAGCCGTTGAACCCGGCGAAAATCTCGCAATAGTCCTCGAGACAAGGAGATAACGTGGGGGCTCCGAACTTAGGCGGACCACCGAAAACGTCGTCGTATGTGGTGGCGGTATTAGTCGTTTTGCCGGAGCCGTAGCTAAAACCGCCATTACCATTGCAAGGTTTCTTGGGTAGTGAAGACGCGGACCTGTTTGGGTGACGAGAATGAGAGAGATTCTCCATGAGAATCAGCAACGATTCTAGGGCTTCGCAAATCCTTCCTTCTCCTTCTTCAACCTCTCTCTATCTCTCTCTTCTCTCTGGTTCGCAGGCGCTTCCCTTAAGAGTCTGAACATAAGTCAAAAGAGGGAGAGAAGACGAAAAAGCGAAAATCAAAAAAGAAATGTCCCAAAAAGCAACTCCAAAATGACGAAAAAGGGTCTCTTCAGCTTTAATTTGAAATCTATTTCGAATATATACGTTTGTTAAATTCTACATCGTACAGAAAAAAGAAGTTAATTAACAAAGAAATAGGAAACGGTATGACGACTAAAGTATTTTAAATTTGTTTTACAGTGTTATCTCTGCAAATAGTTTTTTGCCAGCATTTAGTTTCCTCTCTTTCACAGTATCAATAGGTGTATCCAAACATTTGTTTTTTTTGTTAACTTAAAAAGAAATTCTAATAAATAAATATGAACGTTAGGAACTTTAACTTATTACTACTAGTGTCTCTAAGGATTTTTTAACAAAAAAAAGATATATAAGTTTTTTGGTAATAAATAAAATTCTGAACAGAATCGTGCTGCTGCAATCGTAACGGCCGGCGCGGCGGCGACTAAATTATTAAATAATTTACAGTATTTTCGGCAGTATTAAAATATATTTTAGTAATTATTTATTTAATTAGTATTAAACATTTATGATGAAACCGATAAAAGCGCGACAGAGTAAGCAGTTGAAACGCGCGAACCGAAAGGAAAAGGGCAAAATTGGAAATAGACTCAAGAATGAATTTCTTCTTCGGTGGGACCGACCGTTGCACCACACTATCTCTTTTCTTCAGTTTTCCATGAAAGTTATTAATCTCTCTCTCTTGATAATAGAACGTTATAAATTTAATTAAAAAAAAATAATTACAGATCGCAGAAATCTCATTGTTTTTATATAAAACATTTGGATTACCCGCACTTGTCTAGTCATCTAGATAAAAAAAAAAACAAAATGTATAGAAGAATGTCGTTTTTTGCAAGGCTGTATATAAAAATGCAAAAAATAAAATACGGACAAAAACAAAAAGAATAACAAAAAGAGTATAATAAATGAACAAGAAAATTGGGTTCCCAAGAGGGAAACAAATGTAGTGAAAGTGGTAAGAGAAAGAAACGATAGAGTTGCTTCTGCCAATGTATGAATAACATCTGTAACGCACTTCTCTTGTTTTGTCTTGTACTACTTTTTCTTCATTTTCTAACTTCTTTATTGAATTACATTTTTTTTATATTACCAAGTAAACAAAATAATAATAAGGTAAAACGTTGGTTTCGACTTTCAAGCCTTTTTCAAATTCTAGCATATATAGCATCTTCTAATTGATTTGTATGTTGAGTTTCGATAGCGATTTTAAACAAAAATAGATTAGTGATGCCTCTTGGATGCTACAAAATTATGATTACATAAAGTTTAGACATTAAACAAAAAAAAGTATAGTTAGGTAACAACTTTCAATGTACAGTTAGGTTTGATTATATGTAAATCTATCATAAGCATAAATTTGGTAGTATTCTTTAAACACTAGTTATGGAATACAAATTTGGTAGTACTTAAATGAAAAATAGTAGTTTAAAACATAATTAAGTTAGAAATAAACAATATTTGTCGGTATTTTGAAGATCGAAATAACGTTGTTCAATATATTTTAATCTAGATCCTATTAAAAAACAGGTGAATCACTGTTATTATGTAAAACTGTCCTGACAAATGCAATATTAGTCTGAAAAAAAGACTGTTGGTGTAGTAGCTTTCTCATGATTCAAGCATATAAATGTTAATTTAAAATTCATACCATTTGAAGTAATTATAAACATAAAATAGAAAAGGCGAGTAATGTCACGAATAAGACAGCCTAACCGTCCCTCCAGATCATAGAGAGCCTCTTTTGTGTTTTGTATTATTCTCACGATCATATATAGAGCCTTTTGCAAAATCGAAAAATTATCATTTCATTACATCACATCTCTAATAATTAAGTACGACACAATCATATATATGTTCCTTATATGTATTATCACTCTAATAATTTAGAATGCATACCAATTCGCTAGAGTAACGTTTTGGTGTCCACACTCGATAACGAGAATTTTCGTGGCATACATGATTTGATCCATTATTAATGAATTCCAATTGGTATATAATCAAGATTACAACTGTTTAGTAAGCTTTCAGATAACGATTTAATTGCCTTCGTAAATGGGTAGTTGGCTTTCCATGTTGAGTCATAGCATCAATTAATGTGGGTTTATATATGTATTACGGTTTTTTTATTAAACAACTAATATATTAATTTTATTAAGTACGATAGTGAATATTAATTACTTTACTGCTGTTACCACGAAAACAATTAATTCTAATATAAACGAATTCCAAATAGTAAAACCAGTAGGTAATAACAACGAACAACTTCTTCTTCTTTTTACTAAAAAAAAGATCACTGAGCGTAGACATTTAGAGTTTTTATTAGTATATCGATGTCTCATAATCTAGATATAATCCAAATTAAATCTAATATCTTTTTTAAGAATATACTTTCTTAGCTATAGACGAAAAATTAACATGGTAGATGAATAAAATAAGCTTTGATTTTTTTTAGTTTGTGTGTCTAAAATACAATAAAGTCAAAGTTGAATATAACATGAATCAATTTTGTATAGTTTGATCTCGGTTGGTTATTTTATTTTTTTGCCATCTATCTCGCTTAGTTAGATGCGCAATTTAATCTATTGGTTGAAATTTTCAATAAAAAAAATTACTTCTTTTTCAGTTTTTATTCAGCAAAATTAAAATTCAACTTCATTTCAAATCAATTTTATCGGTTTCATTAAAATCCAGTTAATTGGTTCGATTATTCGAATTCCACCATATATATATATATATATATATATATAATGTAAACGTGTGCGTGTATACGCATGCTTGCTTATAAGTGCGTGTCTTGTAAAACATACATGAATCCATACACCGAGTAATATTAGTATATACTACTTTATCTTAGATTTTAAATGTTAGTAGCAGTTAAAAAAAATTGTTAAAGAAAACATACTTAACTATTATGTTCCGAACGCAATGATGACGATGATAATCATGCTTGCCCTACTTACAAGATTCACTTATTCATTCCTACACAATTTAATGATCCGTATATTTAGGCAAGCAGTATAAACCTTCGAAGCTAATATTAATCGTTGAACTCATCACGATCATGTTCATGTTAATTATATCGCGATCACTTATCAGCTATCAGAATGCGTTTGGTGAATTCCCAAATGTGAAAGATATATCCAAAAATGCTTAAGCTAATTAGGACTATAGAAAAGTTAATTTTCTGATATCATGTTTCAACTATAAATGAAATGATTGGATGTTTTTCTAAACATGCTTAGTTCTGCGATAGAATAATTATATCTGTCTTGACCAATAAGCTGAGATTTGAATATATCATACATTATTGAGAAAATAGTATTAAATTTTGGTTAACTTAAGTAACACGCGTGTAGCTGTCTTTGATCGTGTTAGACATGAACTAAAAATTATATTAACAATATATATAAAGACCAAATACATATCAAAATCTCATTGTTTCATCTTTTATTTTTTTAGTTTATACATTAAATCTCTTTTCATCTTTTCCATTATTAACTCGATTGGATTCCTGCACTTTTGTCCACAGCACAGCCTATAATTTAGAGCAATCTGAATATTAATTAGGACCACTTTTCTCTTTTTGCGTAATCTTCTATATCTTATAGTAGTACGCAGTAAAGTTATGCTAAGGAGATAGTATTCACTTTGTTATCCTTTTATATGTTCAGATGTTGAAACTCATGCATATCGAAGAAAGGTCCAATAAAGCAAAAGAAAAACAAAAACCAAAAGATATGATTTGAAATGTTGGCCGCTTATTATTTTACAGATAACCATAGGTTTTATTTCGATTAACCAGATAATTTAGCTTTCACATTATTCTACGTGCTTTATGTTGGATATTAATGAAAAAACATTAGTTGGTACTACGAATTGATATATTTACAAGAACACTAATTATACAAGTGAACTTGAAGTCCATAACTTTTTTATTTCTTTTACAAACATTTCCATCATTCTTGAGTTTCAATAAAAGAAATAAAGAAACGAAACAAAAATTTCCATCATTCTTGAGTTTAAAACGTTCATAAAAAAATAAAATTCAAGAAAATAACGAAAGGGGTCCTCATGTTGGCCACTTTGGAACTACAGCACTCAATATTCACTCAATGATTACATTTTGATAAAATAAGACAAGATATTCGTTAGCATAGGTGTTGACCAAAATAAATAAATAAAGCGGCGTAGGTAATATATTGTAGGGCCCTTTAATATAATTTGTATAAACCAAAATTTTATGTAGAGATGACCTATTATGATCAACAATTTTATTCAATTTAGTCAGCAATTGTTACCGTTTACTATGAGTGTATGATAATTAAGAGGATTAAGATCTCTATTCCTTTTCTGTTTAGCAAAGCTTGATGCAATATTTGCTCGGGATCCTGATAAAATCCTCTGCTAAATCACAAATTATACAATCTCAGAAGCAGTGGTAACAGTGTATTTACAACTATAGTCTATATACTTCATTCACAAAAAGAGTCTTTACATCTCTGTGACATTAGGGGATGATGGCTTGGAAACTACATTGGACAGCCAATCCAACAAAGCTATGTTTACAGCTTCCGGGACTTCGTCATGAGGGCAATGCCCTGCTTGTAAGTGCACGAGCGACGAGTTGGCATAAAATGCTTTGATTTTCTCAGCTTTAGTAGGACCGACCCACGGGTCAAGATCGCCCCAAAGCAACAGAAGCGGGCAAGTCATCTTACTTAGAACACTATCTAGAGTGTATCTACTTTGGTTCGTTAAGAACCTTGTCATCAATCTATAAGAAATTACCAAACAAAACAACAGTTAGGTCTCTTTATGTATCAAAACAGAGAAGCTCTTTATGGTGTTTTGTACCTGTAGTACACTTCTCCAGCATTTGGATCTGTTGCAGGTTTGGAGATGGATTCAACTAGGTAGTCATCAACATTGGTAGTGTTTATGTACACCTGCATTTTTGCAATAGGAGATTGAGTACAAAGAAACTAACTTTGATGAAGAGGAAATCTAACAAAAGTCAGCAAGACATTACACTCTTTAAGACAGATTCGATTCGAGAAGGTTGCTTGGCTTGCCAGAACAAGAACCCGAGAACCACGCGTTGGAAAATCTCTTTAAGCGGCTTGACTATAAACTTGGTTATAACGGTTTCATCAGCTTCCTCTTTTTTTCTACTCTCGGCTGCAAATTGTCCTGCAGAGTTTAAAAGTGCAACCCCTGTGACCTGTTCCGGTAACCCTACCGCAACTGACAAAGCTGTGAATCCCCCGAGGCTGTGAAAAAGGCGAATGCGTTGTTTCAGGTTTCCTAATGGATTGACAGAACGAGCTTTAAGTAACCATTCATTTACCTGTTCCCAACCACAACAGCTGGCTCTTTCACTATCTCTTTCATAAAATCAATAACTTGATCTGTCCAAACCATGGCGTCATACTCTATGAGAGCTTTGTCACTCCATCCGAAACCAAGTAAGTCCAAGGCGTAGACCTTGTACTTCTTAGCCAATTCAGGAATGTTGTACCTAGAAATTTAAACACTTTAACCAATGAATCATGCTATAAACAGTTCTCCTTAAAACCTATCGACTTATTAGGAGATGTGCCCAAAATCAAGAGAGAGACGTCATCTAAAGCAAAGAGTGGCAATTTAGAGGTTAGAAGATAGATCAGGGGTACCTCCAATGGAAGACAGAAGCACCAAATCCATGAATAAGCACCAGAGGTAAGCCTTCTCCTTGAACCACATAATGAATCTTGTGACCTCTCCATTTCCAAAAGTTATATCCTTCTGGCTTGAAAGCCAACCTCTCACTACCTAAAGACTTATCCAATTCGTTTAGACATTTTAATTAAGAGAGAAGGCAAGCTACAATCTAAAACTAGGAGTTCCAAACTCAAACCTTGAACAGACTGAGAAGCAGCTGATGGTGAAGGAGTACCCATGACTGAAACTCCAGAAGCAACAATCCCTCTCACTGCAAAATCCCTTCTGCTGAAATCACATTTGTTTCCTTCATTGCAAGATTAACAAAATTGTTCAATGTGATTCAGGCATAATCTAAGAAAAATTTGATGAAATGTTTTTTGTTTAAATCTTACTGGGTCGGCAAATTTGAGCAGGAAAGATGGATCTTTTAGATGATGAGCTGAATAATTCTGTCCTCACAGACGGTGTTACAGCACATGGGGCAGACATTGATCGATTCACAGACAACAACCTCGAAATATTACCGAGGACAAGAGAAACAGATGTTTCAGAAATGAGAGAGCTAAGGATGCAAAAGAAAATAACTTCAGGAGCACCGAGTGTGTGTGTGAACTTGCGAGAGAGTTGTGGCGACGCCTGAGCCAGACAAGTCGAACCCGCTCGGTAAAACAGAGTGTTCTGAAAGAAAAAAATGCTATTTTGTGGTTTAATAATAAAACCGGGAAATCTCGAGTTACCTGAACCAGCCGGTTCAGTCGTATTTGTTCCAAAGATCCTGCCTGAATTTTACTTGTTCCCTTCAATCATTTTGACAAAAGCTGACTTTTTTAATGGTCAATGCTGATTGATTAACAAAACAGAAGCTACTACAGTCACAACAAGATATTGATACACTCAAAGTCATATCCTTAGAAACCAATAAAAATCATGTAATTAAGTAAACCAACCAAAGGCACTACTACATACATGGAATTGGATGTGACCAGTGTTCGATTGAAACAAGAATGGTAACCGTGGATCAGTTCCTCACCAAATTTAACAGTGCCACTTTGTCTTGCAACAACGGTCGTATATCTACCTTAGCTAGTTTGATGCTTCTCTATGGGCCACATGACGCATTATATCAAGATGTAATTTGATTACATAAAGGCTTAGCTAGTGCGATGATTGTCTTTGGGCCATTTAAAGCGGTATTAGCAGTATTGAGGCTTCATTAGACTTTCATGGACGAGTGGTTGGTATAAATCAACTGGTTCTCACTGGACTTGCTATATAAGTTCAACAACTTATTTTGCTTTTAAAAGTATTGTTTTCGCTTTAGAAGATTTCAGTTTGTAATTTCATTCGACTTCTATTTTCAATGTTATTACAACTTTACATTATGCTATGTTATTACAACTTTACATTATGCTATCTCACTCTCAAAGAACTCTCGTAAATTGTAACATGACATTCTAGAATAACTACCATATGTTATTGCATCTCAAGATGAAGAATCTCCCAATCATCTACCGAATGAAGAATAGTCCAAAATAGTATAGAATAGATAATGTAATAGATACATAGTTATAAAATATAAATTAAAAAGAAAAAAAATGTCTAGGGACCAAACACTTAGATCAAAAGCAATGGTGTCGCCTACCTTCCTATCACTTATCTTCAAACCCATTTTCTTCTTTAGATCTCTTTATTATTTTTCATTTTTTTGTCCATGTCACTTTTGAGTTTTCTATTAAATAAATTAGTATAATGATTTAAATATATTCATAGAGATGCTCTCTCTCTCTTGGAATAGAATAAAAAAAATTTGTGGATTGATAAATGATAGTAATAATACGTCACAAAGGATCACGTATAGATTCACAACAAGACATGAAAATGATATCACTCTTGACTCACCCCACACCGCTCATGATTCAAACCATTGTTTCTATTCATTTGCAAGTTAAGATTCATAATTCATATTCCCCACATTCTCAACCTTAAGAAACACTCTTTCTTCAGGTAAAATTCTTTAAAACAAAAAAATGTTGGATGATTGTTGCAATTATATCGGTGGATTTTCTTTAAAAACTTTTTATGCCAGATCGGATGATAAAATAAATTATTTTGTGATATGATGGATGGTTGATTATTAGCCAACCTCAAGATTTAGAATAAAAGTTAAGAAAACTCAAATCACAACATTTATATGATATTACCCTCAACTCTTAAAGTTTTTCTAAGTCGGCTTTATATTTGGTAACCAAATAAAAGATCCTCTCAAAAAACTTGAAAGGGCAAAAAAAAAAAACATAACTTAAGAGACTCCTCATCTCATGTTCACAAGGACATGACCACATGGTAGGTTATGTCATTTAGACCCCACAACTTCTCATCTCACCTTCTTTGTCCCCAACCTCCTCCACTTTTATCAATTTTGTCCCTCTCTCAATAGATTTCGAATCTCATGTGTGTGGGTCAATGTTGCTTTCTATTTAAAGCTAAGAATAATTATTATCAAATGGATTACTTTCTCCCAAACACATATAACTTAACTCTTTCTTTCTCTCTTTAGCTTTTAACCACCAAAAGAAAAGATAAGAGCTTTAAGTTTTTTTTTACCTTCTCTCCATGGACTTGTCTGTACTAGAAAGACTTAAATGGCAGCAACAGCAACAAATGATTTCACCTGAATTTCTTCAGATACTTGGCTCAGATGGGAGAGAAGAGCTCAAAAGGGTTGAGAGTTATTTGGGAAACAATAATGATGAGTTGCAGAGTTTCAGACATTTTCCAGAATTCGGACTGGATTATGATACTATTGATGGCTGCATTTCTAGGACAAGTAGCTTCCAAATGGAACCAGTGAAGAACAATGAAGAAAACAGAGCCATTGCCTTGCAGAACAAGAGAAAACTAGAGGTTTGTAGCTTGAGAAAGCATTAAGTTTTGTAGTTTTTGATTTTAATTGTTTTTTAATTTCTTAAATCAACTTTTGGTTTTAGGGTAAGACAGAAACGAGAGAGAAGAAGAAGATCAAAGCAGAGGACGAAACAGAGTCAAGCATGAAAGGAAAATCAAACATGAGCAACACAGAGACATCCTCAGAGATTCAGAAACCAGATTACATCCATGTGAGAGCTAGACGAGGTGAAGCCACTGACAGACATAGCTTAGCAGAAAGGGTAATGAGCTAAAGTGTTGTTACAGAGATTGATTTCAGAGAAATTACTTTCTAGGGTTTTATCTGAGTGATTTTTTTGTGGGATTTTGGCAGGCAAGGAGAGAAAAGATAAGCAAGAAGATGAAATGTCTTCAAGATATTGTTCCTGGATGCAGCAAAGTTACTGGTAAAGCCGGTATGCTTGATGAGATTATCAACTATGTCCAATCTCTGCAACAACAAGTCGAGTTCTTGTCGATGAAGCTCTCAGTCGTAAACCCAGAGCTTGAGTTTCATATCAATGAATTATCCACGAAACAGGTGAAAACAAATTTTGAATATAGCCAGCTCTGTTCCAAAGAATAATCTGAGTTTTCCGCATTTATTGAATGGTTTAAATTGAAATATAGTTTCAGGCTTACTTTACAGATCTTCCAGAAGCTGTCTCGAAGCAGTCAATAATGGCGGACTTACGGTCTTTTCCATTACACCAGCAAGGATCTCTAGATTACTCAGTCATAAACTCAAACCAAACCACATCTCTCGGCGCTGTAATAATCTTTTCCCTCAGACAAATCTTTCATTATCACTAAATTCATATTTCTTGTCCGTGAAGCAACCTATTGCCTTTTTCTTTTCTACAGAAAGATCAGACATCGCAAAGCTGGGAAATTCAATCACAGTGTCTTTACAACAACTTGAGAACCGATTCCGTTTCCAATTTCTTCAGCCTCAAGTAAAAAAAGAAATTAGGGATAAGGCTCATTGATAAAATCGCAATTTTTTTTTGTATTTATCATTTTCTCTATGTTATCTGAAATTTGAACCAGAGAGACAAAGGAAACCAATCCAATGATCTTTCAATCTACCATATCTTCATTCAAATACAGAGAGATATATTTATTCTAGTGGATATGTATAATGTGTAGAAGAAAGAAAAAAAAGGCTCTTGTGGTCATAATTGTAGTAATGATATCTCCAAAATACAATTATTTCTCACTCTCTCTCGTTTTCTATATATATCCTATAGATTCAAAACCGCTCAATCGTCAATGAAAACAATAGAAAAACATAAAATTGATAAAATCAGTTAAAAAAAACAATAAAGGAATTCTTTGACAACAAAAACCATTAAACAAATAAATTAATATTTTGGGAGCTTTATTCAGCCTGAGCCGACTCTTATCACACTCAATACATTATTATAAGGTATCGTCTTATCATATCCATACTATATTATGAAGTATCATTGCCATTTTTGTCAATGTTGAAAAAAATGGGAGATTTTTTTTTTAAAAAAAAAAAATCGAAACTCTTTATTATGTAATAATGATTTACAAATTGCAAATTATTTTCTTCACAAGAATTTCCCTGTCAAATTACAACTACACTTTGGTTTAACGGAGGCCCTGTGGATTGGTATCAACATATACAAACCTAAGTCAACAAAGAACGAACCACAAAAGCTATAAATTTTCAGAATCTAAGTTAATAACAGACTAACAAAACTAATGCTTTATCTATCTTTTCTTCTTCTTGAGAATGGAGAAACTGAGTCCAAATAAACCAGATTTCTTCGGAGATGGTGTTGTTATTATAGGTTCCTGATGCGTAACGGGAGTAACAACCTGTGAAATAGTTGCGGCAGTTGCTTCTTCTGGTGTGCAGGATACTTCATCTTCTTCTCTGTCGATATCTACTTCTTCAAGAGCTCTAAGCAATTCAGATGCACCCACCTTCGCTTCCTCGGTTCCATTCTTGGATAACAAGAAAAGAGATGAGTATAAATCAACGCCTTCTCTCACAACAAGGTAGCAATACTCTATCTTCTCCACACAAAGCTGTAGGAGGATGGAGATTGCATTCTCTTGCTCCTCGGGAACATTTGAGTCGAGTAATTCAGCTATTGAAGCTAAACAATCCGGGGTTTCAGTTATACAAACACGACCTTTCTCGGTGTTGCAGAGATTTCTCAGAATGATGATCGAGTGTTTGCTGAAGATGCTTTGTTGCAAAAAAGATGTGAGCTTCTGGACGAAATCGAGAGATACCATTTCCAGACAAATCTCATTGCTTGAGGACAGGTTCTTAAGTGTGATCATAGCTTGCTCTTGGAGATGTTCTGCTCCAGACTCAGCGATCTTCAAAAGGGAAGAGAGACAGCCTGATGAAGTTATCTTGGAGAGGCTATGCGGGTGGTTAGAGAGAACCTCGAGTATGTTCAGAGCTTCTTCAGCTACTAAATCGGACCCAAGAAAGACAGACAACGTTTCAAAATTGTCTTCTTCCAGAGATTCTATAGCACTCCTATTTCCATTTAGGAAACTCAATAACAAATCCAATCCATCCTTTATTATGTCTCCCGTGGTGCCATTTCTTTCATGAGCATTCTTCAAGAATGTGATAAGAGGCTCAAGAAATCTACTGGGTGACATAGACCGAAAAGCCCGAGAATTGTGCTCAAAACTACTTTTTACATCTTGGATGACCTTGATCTGCGCATCCCATGGAAGCTTAGTGAGTTCACATAAGGGCTCTATCTCCATCTCGCTGTGACTAGAATCTGTGACTTCAGTTCCTGATTCAGAAGCTATCGTCTGCATTGGCATGAAGTAACCACCCTTTGACATCATAGAGTAGGATGGCGAATCAGTGGAAAAGCTCGAGTTGAAATCCGTACTAGAGAAGCAGCTGAGATCTGGGATATTGTACAGAGAACTTCCAAAACTAGCAATGGAAAAGTCAATACTATGCAAAGACTTTGTGTGCTTCGTTGTTGGATCTTGAACATCAAGACCGCGCTTCGAGCACCATTTTGATATCTGATCCTTCAGCGCTAAGTTGGGCTTCAATGTGAAATCATCCAGTATCTTTTTAGATTTAGGACACGAATAGTTACCTTCATCGAACCACTTTTGAATCCACATCCTGTCAAAGGTGTGGCCTGAGGAAATGATGACAGGATCATACATCACTGTAAAAGAAAGCGAGCATTTAAATTGCTCAGGAAGTGTACCATTGTGTTCCTCGGAACACCCGGCTTCTGTAGCACTAGCACACACAGAATCATTGACAGACTGAAGTTGCCTGAAAGAGTTCTCTTTGTGATCTCTCCAAATGATTTTCTCATGCTTTTTCAGGAGACAGAGAAGATACTTCAAAATCTGTCTCTTGTTCCCTTCACATTCGCCTAATTTCACGAAAAGCGACTTGAGAGATCTTTTCTCAGTCAAAATGGCTTCAGGTGTTGAAAGCTGGAGATTTAGTGCTGCAAAATGAAAATCTCTGATCTCATCCGAAGAAACAGAGGAAGATGTGCTCCGCCGCATCAGTTCTCTAACAGCTTTCCCAGCTTCTTCTTCAGATGATTCTAGAGTCAACACAGTTGACCTAAGATCTTGGACTAACTGAGATATCTGCAAGCGAACTCCCATCAGTGATTCTGCATTTTTCATAGAACAAGAAAGGTCAGAAACATAGTTTGGTAC
Source organism: Schrenkiella parvula (assembly GCA_000218505.1). NCBI lineage: Eukaryota > Viridiplantae > Streptophyta > Magnoliopsida > Brassicales > Brassicaceae > Schrenkiella > Schrenkiella parvula. The sequence goes on along the minus strand of CM001193.1, from coordinate 16,490,365 downwards.
AAACCTTGATAGCCAAAACAGTCGGTACCATGCTACGGATGTCAAATAAGCTTTGCTCTAATAATTTTTTGGCTCTACAACCTCTTGAGAGTATAGCATCTCCTGTTACTGCCTGAAGATTGAATCAACATATGAATCACATTTAGTCCACATAGAGGGGTAAAAAGCACAGAAAGACTGCACATTTAGAAAATTAATGTGAGAGGAAGTTGAGTTTTTGACGAACCATGTAGAGTTTACTGGACTCACTGCAGTATTGAAGAAGCAGCTTAGCTTTCTCCAAAGCTTTGTTGAGCAAACATAGAGTCTGTATCCCTGAGGATGATCCGGGTCGAGCATCTTCTATATCAGGAAAGATTTGCATGATCCTATCAACTAAGACCTTCAATTCTAAGCACATGGAAGAGTGCATCTGAAGCAGAGCAACACATCATGTTTTTACAATAACAAACCTTAAAGGCAAAAAAATCAACAGAAAATTTCATCATAAGAGATTCTTAAAACCAACCTTGAAGGAATGAGGCAACTTCTCTATCCGCTGAGTGGTATCATTTCCCATCTAAACAATAAGTTTTTAAATTCTGCAAGTTTGATAAACATACAATGGTTCTTTTAGGAAAATTCCTCAAGCACAGACAAGAGACACAATTACGGGTAAACAAACCAAAACAATGGTAAGAAAATTGACTTACCCTATGATGTCAGGGATTCTACTCCAAAATCACAAACAGTTAAAATCCCTAGAACCATACACCAAACATAAATCTGAAGATTTTCCCAGAAATTTTCGAGGTAAAATCAGAGTATTTCCCTTGCAGAACCACCGTGAATCAGCAAGAGAAACAAGAAATGGTGATAGAAAGTGAGAATTTCAGCTAAGACCTTGAGCATCAAACTCCTCTTCTAAGACCTTGAGCATCAAACTCCTCTTCTAAGACCTTGAGCATCAAACTCACCTAAGACCTCTGGTTTTCCGGACAAAAAAAAACTCTTTTTTGGTGGGTCAAGAAAAAGATACAGTCTTTGGAGATTGTTCGTACAAAGATCTCGAAGTGTTGAAAAAAAAGGTACAAACTTTTGTTGTTGAGAAAACTTTAATTGTTGAAACCTTTGAAGAAAATAAAAATGAGGTGAGATTTTATGAAGAGACTGGTTTCTTAGGAGAAATAAGAGAGCAAAGAAACAGACTGCGAACGTTAAAGTGACATCCTTTGGTGAATGACAATCGATTTTAAATCGTTAAGCTTGCAAATTAGAAAAGGACAGTAATTGGGCTGTGACGGAGTCTACGTGACCGCGTTTTTGGTCCAAAGATTGTTTACATCATAAGAGCACCGTGTCCATGCGCAGACTAAATTGAAAAGACGAGGTCTTAGTGTCGCAATGGTCAGGTCAATATACATGCAAACACTTTGTGTTTTTAATTTACACTTCTTCATGTCATTTTCTCTTTTCTTTCGGGAAGAGGGAGCTTCCGAGTAAAAAGTCTTATTTTTTCTTTTAAAAAATTAAAAATATATATATATATTGTTTTTGAAGTTTGTTAAACTAAAGCTTTTAACCATTCTTTCTAATCTAGATTGATAGTGATGTAACTAATATTGTTTTATTCTAGTCGTATCGATAATACTGATCTATGGTAAGAAATGAATTTATGGTGTCTAATGGTATTTTAAGTAAATATTGGTCATTACTATTCATAGTGAACAGTAACTATCCTTCTATGATGTCAAATGTCTATATGCCAATATATTTGACAAACTCTATTTTAAACATTACCTATTCAAATTTAAGTATTAAGGTTTTTTTAAGTATCAAATGGCTCACTGACTTGCACAAAAAAACTACATTATCACTAAAATTGGGTCCCATGGTGAGTCCATGCAAAATATGTATTCAAAACTATCCAGAATTTAGTAAAGTTACTAGGCCAATTTAGTTTTTCTTATCACCAATTAATGAACTGTACACATATTTATTTGCTAACAAGATTAAAAGTAACACTTACAAAGGTTGAAGTCAGTCCCGAATTTGTGGACGTGCAATCTTCCAACACCTAAATTTTTAGTTTGTTCAAGTATCCTAAAATATAGGTAACATAGAAGAGGGTGTATAGTCACATCACATTAGATGAGTGAGATCTAATACTTTCTTGTGACCACAACCTTCGCAAACGCAAATTATCAACATGTGTATAAGAATTGTAATTCGTCCCAATCCGTTGACTGGTCCGGTCCACTTTTTATTCTTCCCCTACTTGCTAAATGCTTAAATCTAAACTTTTTTTTTATATAAATAACGGTTGTATGTGGTGAATAGCTTATGATATTTTGTTATAGTCTCTTTATACACTAGAGGTCTGAATTAAGTTACGATAATATTGTAGAGAAATTATTTGAGCATCGGAAGTTCAAAGATTGCTACTTGGGTTTATCTAGATTTGACGATATAATATTATCAGTAGTTGGTAGTAGATATCATGTGTTTAAAGATTTTTTTTAAAAAAGTTAAATAAGTAGGGTTCTTCTTTGTTTTAAAATTGATAAAGTTGTGTTGTAATATGGACATAACATCAATGTCCCAGATGCTCCTTATTGGCCAAAGCAAGAACAAATAATTCAATTTGTGTACTGATGTAACTTGCTTGATGGCTCTGAGTCTGACCCAAAGTTTGGAATTTTTTTTGCCTACCAAAAAAAGTAAATATAATGATTAATGTGGTAGAGAAGAGTTATCCAATTCATTAATTTCGAATAATAAAACACAAGTAGGGTTAGTTAGTTAGGTAAATTTTAGGTCTAGTCAAATTATTTGGTATAATTATGTTCTTCCAAAATATATAATATGATTGGCTCCACCTATTCATTGACAAGCAATAAGTATTCTCAGCCTCAAAACAAAAGACGCTTAATTAATTGCGAAAAGAGAATAAATCAACTTAATTTGTGGGATGTTTTTCTCCCCTATGATAATCAAGATTGATATATATTACTTTTTTAGGTTTTGATTTTGGTATGGCACACGGTTAGAGTTGGTGGTAGAACATAAGTATTCAGTTTATGTATAGGTTAGATAAAGTACATTTTAACGCGCAAGTACCTTTTCTAGAACAAGTGTTTAACAAAATTTTATATTTTTTATACAAAAAGAAAAGTCAAGGAAAATGGTTATAATTATGATTCAGTCAATTGCGTTTATGTCATGTTCTTGTTTTAATTTTCTTCTTCCTTTTTCTTAAAATATATTATTTCTAATTGTTTAAACTATTAATTTTCTAACTATAAATTAATTTGGGACGACTAACTTTATGATTTCAAACAATTGGATTAATCATGCATTAAGTAAATATAACGTGGCGTAAAAGAAACAAGTACAACGTAAACTTTATATATAATGTCAAGAATAGGCACAGTTAAGGAAAGAGGTCTGAGATAGGACTAATGGGTATTGACACTGCCCATGACAAGTTAATGACCAATGGGCCTCAAGCCTATTCATAGTATTAAATTTTATGAATAATTTAAGCCCGTGTGTGAAAATCTACTTACCACACACTACAAATTAAAAGAGATGAAAATTTATTTGGTAAAATCTTTTTTTTTGGTCTCAAACATTTTTCTCAGTTATTTCGTAACATATGTCATCTCATCCCACACGAATTTGATTTTATGTAGAAAGAAAAGTAAATAAACAAAAAAAAAAATTATCATTCGACGTCAAATTTACTAATACAGTTGAATAACATAAGCGAATATGTTACAAGAAATAAATATAAAAAAAGTTAGCACTCATGTTAAATTATCTTTCTTTTATGATTCATCAAATAGTAATCGCGGAAATTGTATAAATGATTATATTCCCATTGCAAAACAACTTGAATATATATATTTTTTTAGTATGTACAATGTATGTTGATTTTCAGCGTTAATAACATTACTGGCGGCTTTTACTTTTATTTACATTATTGCAGCCAAAATAATCTTCTCCGGACAATTACGTGCTCTGTCAGAAGGCAAATTGAATGATTTTTTAATATATTTTATCCCTTAAAACAAAAGTTAAGGTTCTGATGTTTATGATATGATGATGACATCAAAATATTTGGATTCGGGAACATATATGGTAATATACTAATGAAAATTCCATTTGCACTTAGTTTTGTGCCTCCATAATAACGCCATCATGAGATTTCTTTATACTTTAACCTCCCAAACAATACAAAGTCTTAGTTTAAAGAATTGTTATAAGTAGAGGTTTAACGAGGGAGCATCTTCGAAACGTCAAATGTGGTCCACTTCAAAGGGATCAGGTAAGATCGGAATCTAATCAAATAAAGAAGTAACAAGAATTTGTCCCCCTCCTCTAGACTAAGACAACGACAATATTATATGTTACATATCAAAGTCCGGTCATAAGTTGGAACTTAGATATCAAATTGCCCCTTCACGAAACGGTTAAAGAAGAACGAAGTTAAGGCACACAAGAACGAAGTTAAGGCACACAACGAAAAAAGAAAAGAAATCGAAGCTTATTCTTATGAAAATTTTGAAGCAGGAATCGTTAGTCGACGTTGGTAATGGAAGAGTAATTAATATGAGTGCTTGCTTTACCTTAAGCAATGAAGCGTAGAAGTGACGGTACGGATCCAAATGGAAGAGTCCAAAATAATATTCCATGAGGACAAGTTGTTGAGTGGGCAAGTGAAGTTGAAAGGAGATGAGTATCTGCCAAAAGAATGTTTTATCACAAACCTTAGAATAGAGACCAAAGAGTACTACGAGAAAAGATATTTTATAAACTTTTTTGGCCAAGAAATACAGTCCATATCTTCATCTTTATGACAATAATAATAAAAATAAGTAGAATTAGAAGAGAAAAAAAAACTAAATGTGGATACAATAAAAACATAGTGAGTGGAGAGGAATCAGACAAGTTAAACAATGTCCAAAACAAAGGAGCAGAAGAAGCGTAAGAAAGGCGCAGATTCATCGACGAGATCTTCCCAAGATTTGGAATTTTTCCACTTGTATTACCACCAAAATGTTAAATATATAAACAAGAACACCTGAATATCTTCAAAAAGGTGCTGTTTTTTTCTTTCTCAATCCTTAATTCTTGTGGTTAATGCATAATGTTGGTTTATATATCTTCTCTACATATTAAAGTATAAGACTGAAGAACAAAAGTTTAAATCTTTTGATTAACAAACTCAATAAAATTGTGTTGCTGTATAGCTATATCCAATTGATACTTTTGACACTTTTGTAGTTTTAAATCTATGTTTTATAAATAAAAAAAATTGCGAACTCATGTAAACAATTTCTTAAATAATTTTTTATGTATTAGGAAAAAACTAAATAGAAAATAATAATGTATGTATATCTATAAATACGCTTAACAATTATATGTATATATATATACGTTTTATTTCAGACAACGATTAAAAAAAAGCGCGACCTTATTAAATTCTTACAAAAAGAGTGGTCTGCAAGAAAAGTAGTTGCTAAAGGTTTACTTAGGTTTAAAAATCAACCAATCTTTTTATCCCATTGTTAGAAAAGAAGGGCAAAGCAAAGATTCTTAGAAGATATTGACTGGTTCGATGACGAATTCAATAGGTTCGGTGATCTATGGTTTTCAAAGAATGTTTTTGTGGTTAGGTTTCAAGAGAAACATGTTTTGGAGGCCTAATCTTTCATTATTAACACAAAGCACTTTTTAGTACTATATTGCACTCTGATATTTGTCTTCTCATTGGAGGAATATAATTTAAAGCTGAAAAGCTACTTGAGAGCATCAAGACGTATATGTATAAAGGGTTTGGTATTCACTAATAAGGCCTACACGAATTTGTGTCCTTCTCAACAGATGCTCTACACGAGCCAATGTAATAAAGACCACTCAGATGATTACATTACTAAATCTGTTATAAGAGCCATGAGAACAAGAATGGCAAGAAGTGAGATGGTGTTTCTTTTACGACTATTACACCGACAATATTGAAAAGACTTATCACTAAACAGCTAGACCAATGAGCGCGTAGAGAACCTATCAATCATAAACAGAGTTTTGTCAATCAAAATGGATGGAAATCACAAGAAAGCATCAAACATAATCTAACAATCTCATGTGTTGTAAATAAGCATCGGATACCACAATCTAATAATGATAAGATCTCTAGACCACATCAATAGCCTTAAAGAGGTAAGAGAAGGTCTCAAAGCATGGTCACTTCTTTACTGTACGGATAGTAGCAAGTAAACAAAGGAAGGAAGACTCTGATATTTTTTCTATTGCATGGGCAATGAATCTCAATTTCATTGGATTGTTTCCCAATTGTGTACCTTCTCTAAGACTTTATGTGGTTGCTAAAAGAAATAGTCACTCTTAAGGTATATATTCTTCCAACTGGCTTAACCCCACACCATGCTTTTTTCCTCCTACATATATGGAGCTTCTTACTCTCTCAAGTAACCAGATCAACTCCTTTTTTCATCAACTCATACATACATATATCTCTCTTCTTTTACTCCCTCCAAAGAAACCAGATTTCCATTATCAAAAGGATCTTTTCGATCTTATACTCTCGATATACATACTTGTTCGTTAAATGGCTTCAAACTCCATGAGTTCTAATGCTTCTTGGACACGTAAGGAGAACAAACTATTTGAAAGGGCTTTGGCTATATATGACCAGGATACTCCTGACCGTTGGCATAACGTTGCAAGAGCAGTTGGTGGCAAATCAGCTGAAGAAGTAAGGCGGCACTACGAGCTCCTCATCAGGGATGTCAATGACATTGAGTCAGGGCGTTATCCGCACCCCAATTACCGTTCAAATGGGAACTGAAAGCATTCAAGCTACTCTAAAAAGGTCCAGATCACAACTGTTAATTAATATGCATAAGTAGACATGCAATCTCTAGTTTCTTATCTATCTTGTTTCACTGTCTACCTAGATCTACTTATTCAAACCAATCTAGTAAACACCAAAGTTTGTTTGTTTCCTATCTCTGTAAACTGTCCCAGCTTCTAACTGTGGGGCCAAAAAGCAAATCTAGTAACAGAGACTTACAAAAGCTTGTTTTGTCTAGTTCTTGAAATTGATCATTAGGCCATAATATCCATGCCTCTTAATTACTCTTATGTTCATAAGAATCCATTTCTTGAGCAACATTTCATCCAACTTTTTTATTTGTCTTTTAGCAAAGGAAAATCCAAGTCCCACATGGTGATAGCATGTTCCATGTCTCTTGTCTTTACCTTTGCACCTCGATAGTCTAAGTTGTGTAGTATGATTATCTGGTTGCTTAATTTTAATATCTACCTCCTTTTAGTCTCTTTTTAAAAAAAAAACTTGTAATTACATCTATCTTGATTTCATGTATTGCAGGTTCCTCTGAAACCAACATGGTTCCAAAACCAGATATAGACAGAGAACATCTGAAGAAAGAGATTTCAATGTGTTTACTTTCTGTTTATGTTATATATGATTATGTAAGAATCCTCTACATCCGTGGCAATATAAATCAGTCAATGTGTGTCTCATATATATGATTAAACTAGTTCGCCTCAAACTCTCTTTTTATTATCAATATATCACACAAATCGTACATAATCCAACTAACGAACAAGATCGGGCGATTGAACATGGTTTGATTTCACTTTTGCACTCACCTCGTCGTTCTGGCGCGTAGCTTGACGATAACTTCCATGGATATCAAGAGAACATAATTGATGGTGATTATTTTTTTTTTTTTTATAGAAAATGTACTTTCTTAGATGGATTAGTCTATATTAGTCTATATGGGCGGACACTTTTTTGCATGGCATGTAATTTGAATATCGACTTATAAGAACAGGCTAAATTTTACAGTGATCATATAATAATTGTTACATATATATACATATAGTCCCAACAAAAGTTACGTATCTTTTATATTAAGAGAGAATGATTGGATAAGTATGTATTTAGGAATTGGGATTACAGAAAAAAAAATTATGATTCGTGGTCTTTTAAATAAAACCCTACATATATACTACTAAATTACACTGTGTCACTAGGAACATCTTCATCCATATACCTTCACAGTGGTTGTGATATATATGATACAATAAATGCTATGACGTATTAAATAATTTTGGCTGTAAGAAAAAAATATTGAAGCTATCTAGTTTTTTTATTTTTATTTTTATTTTTTGGTGTTTTATGACTGTTCATAGCAAATGAATGAAGGAACACGTATCTCACTTGGAGATAGTCTTGGGGCTTCAAAACGACATCGGGCTCATAAGCGTTGACATATACACAACTATGAAAAAAAAGAGTGATAAAAATTAACAAAAACTGATAGACCCTTAATATTACTATATAATTTTTACACCAAAAAATAAAAGTCAAGATGAGATCCCACCATTGAGCTATACACTTTTTGTCAATTTGATCCCTCTCGAGTATTATTCGTTTGTGCCAAAACGAAAATATAAGTAAATTACTTTTCTCAGAGAAAAAGAGGTATATATATATAAAAGGAGGTATATAACTTGTTCTGTAATATCTTATTATTTTAGAGCACATGCTTTGTAGATTCTACCTACGTCGCAAAATTGCATGCGACTAATATGAACCATGACGGAGAATTGGAATTATTTCTTTTTTTTTTCTATTAGGAAGAATTTGAATTATAATTTCACTGATATATTACAGTTCCAATTCGTTTTTGAAGAGAAAGAAAAAACATACAAAGTACGGTCTATATATTTTTTTTCCTGAAAATGAGAAACTACAGAAGACGATGGTGTGGTTAAAATCGTTTAAAACAATTTAGAGAAGATAATTTTTATTGAAATATAGAGCGGTGATATACACTTTACATAGTTCCAATGACTTAAAATTAAAAATTTAATAATAACTATGCACAACATTTATTTATTTTTTATCAAACCAAAAAAAAATCGGCATATTAATACTATATTTGATATAATTAGAATTATACCAATTTTTTAAAAAATAAACATACTAGAAATAACCAAACAAAAGAACTCAACCGAAATTTACAAAATGGTGATTGTGAACAATTTTTGTAAGATGGATAACTTTCTATATCAACTTAAATCTAGCTAATTCAATTGGAAATTGTTTTTTTTCCTGGTAATCAAGATAGATTTTGAGTCGAAATTCAAATTAATCTCCAAAACTTGAGAAATCTAGATACTTTTGCCATTACAAAAATTTATAATAAGCAATAAGAATATCATAAACTAAACACACAGGAAGGTGTTTCATCCCTCAATCGAACACCGAACCATTGGACCTATGTTCAGTGGTTCATCTCATTTTAAAAACTACCTTTAAATTTACAACAAATTAAACACTGTCTTCAAAAAGAAAAATTAAATACAGATATTGCGATTGGGAAAAAATCAACGAAACAAACTTTTTGGTTGGGTTTAAATTATATACTACATTTAAGTGGATTAGGTTTTTCTAAAAATATTATAAAATACTAGAATGTAATTCGTATTTTTAAATTTATAAATTCGCAAGTACGTACGTTCGCATAATCCTTATATGCCCACTAGCTCAAACGGTGTTTTTAAAAAAAAAATATTCCATCGAGAATATTCAACTAAATTCACTATTTGGTAGTTTTAATTATATGAATGTCGATTGTCGAATAATTTTTTTATTTTTTTTTGTCAACAATTCAATAATATATATTAAGCTGGGTTTGATCCCAGACGGTGATACTGGATGACATTAGCACAAACCGCTAGGTTACAAGTGCTGGTCGAATAATTTCTTTTATTTTAGATAATTATTTGAAGAACAATCATATCTTATTTAAGTTCTCTTTTTTACCTGTTATCTTAAACAAACAGAATCCTACAAATATTTTATCATGGCTGAGTGGAGAACAAATTTTAACTAGTGATTCTTTTTTTTCTTTTTTTTCAATTATTACGCATATATATTTGAAACAAGTAATCATCCAATAATTGGTTCGAAAAATTTATAATTAATTCCCCCGTTGCCATATGCAATTTTAGTCTTGTCTTGAACTTATACGAAAAAATTATAATTAATTAATATATATATATATATATATATATATATATTGTCTAGTCTTGGTTTTCTAACTTTAATGTATATTATTCTGAACCAGAGGCATGGTTTAGTTTTTTTTTTTTTTAGTCGATGCTTTTGAAGACCAATAATGGAGAGACGGATGAGTGGTTATGCAGCATATTGTTGCTCTGTTCTCCAAATACCATAAATAACCGCTTGAGATACAAACGATTTGAGAGTTTGTGTTGATCTTGTACTTGGCTGTTTGATCCAGAAGAAAATGTCAGACCAACAATTAAAAATGGTAGAATGGTTACCAAAACGTCTAAATACTTCGTTCTAAATCACCACCACAAAAAAACAAAACAGCATCAAGTGATCCCGTGTTTCAGGAAGCAAGGAGCAAATGCAACAATTTGTTTGGATTTGCATTCTCCAAGAGGCGAGACGACATCTAGTTGGTAGCCATGGAGTTGAGACAAATGTTTATGCTTAGTTCAAGTGCCATTCTCTCAAAATACATGATTTTGATTGTGCTTATTTCAGTGGAATAATAATTCGTGGAATTGGTAACGAGACTAAATATTCCAAAAATTCCGCTGTATATTTTTTTGAAAACTAAAACTAATAATAATAAAAAATTAAAACAATTTGTGTTGAAAATATTTCTCATCCTATTCACTATAAATTGTGATTGTGGTAATGTAGACTTGATATATCTTAGAATCCAATAAATTGCTTGTTTTAATAACATCCAATGGAATTCATTTAAGATACTACCAACAACAAAAATCCCTTATAATCATCACCAAACACGATTGAAATGGAGATTATAGAACTCTAAAATTAATACACAACCATATATCTATAATATTATTTAAAAAGTTAGTTTTTTCATATATTACATTCACATTAATTCTTATGAGTGTTAATTATAAATATTTTTATAATGAATTCCAATTATTAATCAACCAGAAATTACTGCGACTAAGAAAAACACTATTTAAAAAAAAAATTCATATTTGCTTGGCTAACATTGTCGTGAAAGATGTAACTAGGTTTAGAAGTTGGGCCCATCTTTAGTTTAGGCCCACGTCTGCTTTTTGATTATCCTCCAACTAAAAGAAGAAACTTATACAGTCGACATTTTATCATTTTATACACTTAATAATAAAAATACCGTTTAAACCCTAAACTCTAGCCACCGTGGGGTTTATGGTCGGCAAACCCAGCATCAATTTCTCAACGTTAAAAGAGAAATTTTGTCAAATATCTTCATTCGCATTTTTTTTTGTAGAACCATGGCTGCTTTTAGATTGTGTTCCGCGGCGGCGATAGCTGCTGCGTTCACTTCAATGTCAATGTCTCAGAATCGCGCGCACGCTGATTCTCGATTTCGGTTTCCTTTCTACTCTTCTCCTCCTCCTCCTCCTCCTCCGTCAGATTCTCCGGCGAATCAATCTTCGTCGAACTCGGAGTCCAAATCGGAGCGCGATGAACCCAAAGGATCGGGTTTTGATCCTGAGTCCCTTGAGAGAGGTGCAAAAGCTCTTAGAGAGATCAATAGCTCCCCCCACTCCAGACAGGTTGCGTTTCTTATCTAATTTCATCGAGCTACGAAGTTTCTGACTGAAATTAGGTATTGTAGCTTAAAAATTGGATTTTGATTTGTAGAGATGGAATTTTTGCAATTACGGAATTGGGTCTTTCTTTCTACACTTGTTGATTTCTTGTGGGATTTTTTTCAATCAGGTGTTTGATCTCATGGGGAAGCAGGAAAAATCTCGATTAGCTGAAGTAGCAGCAGAGAAATCTCTCAACGATGCTGTTCAAGCGCACAATGATATTGTTAGTAATTGAATTTTTTTTCATTTCTGCTGCCGTTTTTTAACATTTTCAGAAACAGGGGTTATAAATTTAATGTGATTGCAAAGTTTATAATGATCATAAGACTTTCGATATTAAAGCTTCTCGCTTTCGATTCTTGATGTGATTGCAAAGCAGGGAAGATGTAATATGAATTGTTTTGTGGGCATTTGAAATCGGCAGGAAAGACAGCAGAAATTGGCCGAGGCACAAAGAAACCTTTTGCAGACGCAGGCGCAGACCAAAGCGCAAAATCTTCGATATGAGGATGAGTTGGCCCGAAAGAGACAGCAGGTTTCTCTTTCTTTTTATGTTTCTCTCGAAGATGAAATAATCTACCTGAAATAGACTAGCTGACAAATGTTTCTGGTTTGAAAAATGATGCAGACAGATCATGAGGCTCAGAGACACCATAATGTTGAATTGGTTAAGATGCAAGAGGAGTCTTCTATTAGGAAAGAGAGAGCAAGAATTTCCACAGAAGAACAGATCCAAGCTCAGCAACGCCAAACCGAGAAAGAGAGAGCTGAACTTGAGCGAGAGACGATTCGCGTCAAAGCGATGGCTGAAGCTGAAGGTCGGGCTCACGAAGCCAAACTTACTGAAGAGCAAACCAGAAGATTGCTTATGGAAAGGATAAATGGTGAAAGGGAGAAGTGGCTTGCTGCAATCAACACAATGTTCGGTCATATCGAAGGTATGGAAACTGATAAATCCGAGGAACTTTGTAACTTCTTGCGTCTTTGAATTTGAAAAAGGCGACAATCAGTTTACTTGCTATATGAAACTGGCAGGAGGATTCAGATGTCTATTAACCGATCGGAATAGGCTGATTATGACTGTTGGAGGGGCTACAGCACTAGCTGCAGGTGTTTACACAACTCGGTATGCATCTCCCAACTAAATAAGTTATCAGATTTTATGGAGTTTTCTGAAACAGTATGATTTAACGCTAGTGGATTTTAGACTCTTTTATCATTTTCTAATATAATCTATTACATGATTCTTTTGTGTTCAACAGTGAAGGAGCTAGAGTGACATGGGGATATATTAACAGGATGCTTGGCCAACCATCACTTATTCGAGAATCTTCAATGGGTAGATTTCCATTGGCAGGCTCAATGTCTCGATTGAAGAACAGAATTTCAGGGGGAGCAGCCGAATCTGCAGCAAAAGGGGAAAAGCCGCTTGACAATGTAATTCTCCATCCTTCTTTAAAGAAGCGAATCGAGCATCTCGCTAGAGCTACATCGAATACCAAATCCCATCACGCACCATTCCGCAACATGATGTTTTACGGACCTCCTGGTACCGGTAAAACTATGGTGGCAAGGGAAATAGCTCGGAAATCGGTAAGTTATTATCAAGACTGTGGTGCTAGCTATGGTAATGCCATATTTATTGGAGTTCTTAGGCACAATTATTTGCTGCAGGGTCTGGATTATGCTATGATGACAGGAGGAGATGTTGCTCCCTTGGGATCACAAGCTGTTACTAAAATCCATCAAATATTTGATTGGGCTAAGAAATCGAACAAAGGTTTACTTCTTTTCATAGATGAAGCCGATGCTTTTCTATGCGAGTAAGATCCCCCTCTCTTGTTTTCTATAAACCCTTTGATACAATCCAGTCGTTTCTAGCAGTAAGATGACAAAAAGATTGCAATAATTTTTCTGGGTTTAAAGAGAGATGGTTCCTATTTTTATGCAGGCGTAACAGCACTTACATGAGCGAGGCTCAGCGTAGTGCTCTGAACGCTTTGCTCTTCCGAACTGGTGATCAGTCCCGAGACATTGTTCTTGTCTTGGCTACAAACAGACCTGGAGATCTCGATAGTGCGGTTACAGACAGGATCGATGAGGTCATTGAGTTCCCACTTCCGGGTGAAGAAGAACGTTTCAAGCTTCTGAATCTCTATCTCAACAAGTACTTAAAGAAGAATGAAGACAACAAAGACATAAGAGCCAAATGGAGTCATTTGTTTAAGAAGCTGTCACAGAAGATTACCGTTGAAGCAGACTTAACTGATAAAGTGATTTCTGAGGCTGCCAAGAAGACGGAAGGATTCTCTGGCCGTGAAATCGCAAAGCTTGTGGCCGGAGTACAAGCTGGAGTGTACGGACAAGAAGATTGTGTTTTGGATTCGCAGCTTTTTAAAGAGATTGTTGAGTATAAAGTTGAAGAACATCACCAAAGGATTAGGCTTGCTTCTGAAAGTTGTCAATCATTTCTATTCTCTTAGTCATTCTTTGATTAGATATTTGATAATTCAAAATAAGAAATAAGAAATATGATATTTTTCAAAAATAAATAATGTGCTTAAAGTCGATATTTTTATTATTGAACATGTGTTATTTTTAAATATTTTCTACAGAGGATTAATTTTAGTGGGGAAGCCAAAAACGGCATAAAATCTTAAATAAAAGTAACGCACAAAATATGACGTGTTTAGTGGAAAGAAAAAGCTGGCGAAATAGCTTTTTAAGCCAAAACGTTATTACCTGTTTTTGCGTTACTTCTATATAAGACTCTATGAAGAGAAAAAGTTTATTTAAAGTAGAAAAACAAAATTTCTATATAGACAGATTTATAAAGATAGAAAAATAAATTATAATAAATCAAATAACTTTTATGGTGTCCCAAATATCCAAAATACAAAGAAAAACAAACGACAGAAAGAAATGACAAACAAACAAATTAAAACAATTAAAACCACACAATACAAGATAAATCCTTACAATAATCATATCTAAATAATGAAAATATTGATAGGGATGATTTTCTCATCAAAAAGCCTGAACTTCTAGCTTCAGACTCTAGGTTCGGTTGAAGTTGTAACTTCACATATTGTTAGCTCCATTATTATGGTATTCAAAGGATGGTCCATAGTTTGGAGGAAGCATGTTTGGATTGTTGTCGAATGCATTCAAATCCAACATTCTTCTTTGATCAAAGAGATCAAGGCCACCAGCATGACCACCATTGCTAGAACTTTCGCCCAAGTAATGTTGAGAAACATTCATTTGAGACTGCTCTAAGATCTCACTTACCAATTGCCTCTTCACATCAAGAAGAGCACTTATGAGATGGTTGGTTTGATTCATGTCGAGCTCTTTCACATCCTTTTCATACCAGTTCCCTTGTTGCTCTCTGGTTACTCTCATAGCATCCAACTGCTTTCTCTTCTTTCTCTCCTCTTCCTCTTGTGCCGTCACCTGCAATGATATTCATTTTGTGTAAAATGAATTAGTAATATATTTGTAAGCAACCAATTATTCTGTCACTAAATAAGAACAAGGCCTATTTGTCGATTGTTCATGTTAATTAATTAAAGGGGGCACGAGACATGGTTCACAAGTTTTACTTGGAAAAAAATAATAATATTTATGATTATT
Source organism: Schrenkiella parvula (assembly GCA_000218505.1). Lineage (NCBI taxonomy): Eukaryota > Viridiplantae > Streptophyta > Magnoliopsida > Brassicales > Brassicaceae > Schrenkiella > Schrenkiella parvula. The sequence continues at coordinate 16,475,035 of CM001193.1, read as the reverse complement.
ATTATAGAGAAAAAAGCAAATATTACAAAAAATAAAGAAAAAAAATTAATTTTATAATTAAGTTATTAGTGGAAAAATTGTTGGTGTATTATTGTTAAATATGTCATAAGAATTAACATTTATAAATTATTAAATATATTATTTTGTTGAAATTGAAATTGAAAAATTTCAAAACCGATTCTATGTAGTTTATTATTTTAATAAACTATAATGAACTATACCAAATAGTGCTATAAAATATCAAAAGTACTAGTATAGAATCTATGATTTATGTATCGAAGAACATATAATTTACGTATATTTTTTAAGTAAAACTGTTTATATATTATTTTTAGAAAAAAATTATATTTACCTCAGTAAGTTTTTCATTGAGACGTTCAATATTTTCGTCTGGACGACTTTCAACCAGTAGTAGATTGTTGTTGTATTGGTGGAGAAAATGAGGATTTTGGTTATCACCTGAAAGATGATAAACTAAATCTCTAACATTTGGATGGCCAAATGAAAATACTTTCCCACCAGGTGAAAACACAATCATTAAAATTTTTGTACCACATAATGTACAAAGTTCACTAGCTTTTTTAAAAAGACCAAATCTTCTTTTTGAAAAAGTTACTTGCAGACTGCTCTTTTTTTTCATTTTTGTTATCTCTATTCTTTGACGACCCTTTCCATTTCTCACCATTTTCTCAATTTTTGCATAAACAAAGAGGTTGATTGATGTTTAGCAATAATACAATATAGTTCTCATATTTATAATGGTCTATATGTATAAAATTTTAATATTTTAAGCCATTATAAGTAAATTATCTTTTAAATTATTAAATTATTTATAATATACAGATTTTTATTTTAGTATTAAATCAGTATAAGTAAATTTTCTTTTAAGTCATTAAAATATTTACAAAATTAAAATGTCCATTTTAAGAGAATTTTATAATTATTTCTATCTTTTCTGGACATAAAATTCATGATATGTTAAATGCAGTATCCCCATCTTAGCTGTTACATTGCAGTGCAATCTGTCAAATGTGAACTCTCCATAAAAAGACATTAAGTAACAGCTAAGATGGGGAGCAATCTGTATTCTGTAGCCCATTCTATAAAAGCAATCTATATACAGAAATTTTATTTTATCTAATTGAAGTTACATTTTCGCCACATTATAGTCTAGATAGAATATACAGCTGTCTTTTATTAAAAGAAATAACTGAAAAGATTATGCAATGAAAACATTTTCGTCAGTAATTTTGAGTAATGGGTCCATAGTCTTTAAGATAAATATACTTTTTACTATAGTAATATTTTTATACTGATTGTGAGTTATCTTTATTGAAAGTAATTTATTATATTATTATAAAAATATTGTTAAGTCTATCAAAATTTTGACTTTCAAATAAAATATTAAAATTATATCAATTAAATCTGTTTTCACTAAAAACTCAAAAAACTTATTTTATAATGAAATATCGATAAATAATTTATAAAGAGATCATAATAATTTTTCAAACCTACAATTGATGAAAATTGAAGTTTTCCATGATTTTATTGATAATATCATTCAAAATTTATTTCAACTATTTCAAAAATTTATTAAAAAATTTTGAAAATAGGCTGCTAATAATTATAACTCAAATATAAAATATCGTATTTTAAAAAATTGGTTAGTCTTTCTATATTATTTTTTTATCAAATTTATCCCTATAAAATTATATTTATTTAAAATTCATTCATAAGAACGTTGGATAACAATAAATTTCTCAAACGTCACAACAAAAAAACGAAACCAACAAAACTTTAATCCTCAAAACGAAGAACTACAAGGAAAAAAAATCAGCCAATAACTCTGTTGCTAACTAAACATAAAATATAATTACAAAAAGCTAATCCAAATAAAATAAACATAAGTTTCAAAAAAAACAAATACTTTTGTTGAATTTGCCAAATGAACAGAAAAGATATAGAAGTAAGAGAAAATTGATCTGAGATTGGAAAATCAAAAATCTCACTGCTGTAAAATTATATTTACCAAATAAATAGAATAGATTTACAAATAAGAAAAAATTAATCTGAGATTGAAAAAACCGAAACTTCGATACTATAAAATTCTTGAAACAACAGATCTGGAGAAGGAAAGCACAAACAAATCCAAAACAGTAAAAAAAATCAGATCTGGAATTAATCGTTGATGTAAAAATTACCAAGTTATTGAGATTTTCGCAAAATGAAGTTTTTACCACCGACACCACCAACTATCTTTCGAGAACCACCATCCAGCGATTTAGATCCCTCCAACCACCACATTCGTTAATCAAACGAAAGATTAGAGGTTAAGTCAAACCAAAACGAAAATCATAGGAAGAGGAATAGACGGAAAAAAAATGAAATACAAACACAAACAAAAAAAATCACTGTATGGGAGGCGAACTTCGGTCGCTGACTAAACTAAGAAAACCTAAAAAATTGTCTTATATATCATTATCAAAGAGAAATGTTTTGTTAAACATTTTTTGGGTCTATTTATAAACATCTTAACTATTAATTTATATAAAATATCACTCACTATAACACTTTATTTTATACATATTTAAGTGATTAATAATGCAGCATTAAAAGATTTTTTAGAATCAACATTTATAATGATCGCCAAATTATCATTTTATTTTAATATACAATCGAAAATATAGTTTTAAAGATTTAAGTATGTTTAGCATTTAAACAATACTTAGACAATTTTCTGTAGTCCATTTTCTTAAGCTCATTTCAAAGAAGATATTATCAACTAATACTATTTTCTACATATTTAATATATTGGTAATGTACAGTGTATAATAAAATTTTGTAAACTATAATACGAAATAAATGAAAATAATAATTTTAAAATAAAATTAGTACAAAATTTAAAAAATTAATAAAATAATAAAATAAAGTATTAAGATAACTTGTATAATTTATATGGTCTTAACAATATCGTAAATAAATAACTTTATTTTATTTTTTTGTCGGCTATTTTTTGTTAAATATGAAAAGCCCATAACAGGGTTATACAAAGTGATAATGAAATATAAACCCAACATCAAATAATTTTATAGCCCAATTTAACCCATCTTAGTAAGAAAGATTACGTTGAAAACATAAGACATGTGTTTAACACGTGATTGACGAAGGGATAAAGAAAAGATAACGCCGGCAAACGACGGTTTAACACCAGCTCCGCCGCAAAACTCCTTTAACACGCGGTGTTCCATTTTATCATCATCAGTTCCCTCACAAAGGAAGAAACGAGTTCGGTGAAGGAGTAAGAGAACGAATAATAGAATAGCCAGAAATTTTTTGGAAGATTTGTATAGGAGAAAAAGAAATAAAAGAGGAGTAATATAATAATGTTTTTATTTTATTTTAATTGTAATTAGATTTTCTTTTTAACTTTAACATTGTTTTTCGATTTGTACAGACCCCGAACCGTGGCAGACACCAACGCGGCAAGCCCTAACCACAAGTCAACACGTGGCAAATGCGCGAGACATTACTTTCCAACATAAGCATCTCTTCTATCGCCACGTAAACATTCAATAACCACGTGTATTAAAAAAACATCAACCGCTTCTCTACTGAAAGAAAGGAATATCTCTCTCTCCTTTATAACTATCAACTTCCATGGAGATTGGAACCTGAGTCAAAACATCAAAAACCAAAACAACAAATCGAGATTATAAGAATGGCAATAATAATGGAGAAGAGAACGGTGATGATGATGATGCTGTTTATAATGGTAGTGATGCTCACGTTGCAGAAGAGATGCCATGGATGGGGAGCAGAAACAACAGAGGATATGCTTAGAATAGAAGCAGAGCATGCTAAAGACGTTGCCGAGACCGCTAAAAAAATGACGGCCGAGGCGGCTCATGACGCAAAGGTCAAAACAGCATCGTGGGCTGGTTGGGTTTCTGATAAAATCTCCACGTAAGGCGTATTCGATTACAGTCTTTTGTTCTTTTTAGATTTGTGTTTGTTTTTATGTTTTCTCTTTCCACGGTATCATATTCTGCAGTGTTTAATCAAATACTTTTCTGTTGATTTAAAAATATCCGTAAAACAGCAAAAGTATGAGTTTGTTTCAGTCGAGGCTTTGAACGTTATATAAATAATTAGATAATGTTCATATTATATATTGATCCAAGAATTCTGTTTTTTTTCCCTAACAGAGGATTGGGAAGCAAGAAAGATGAAGCAGAAGGAGCGGCTGAATCTGCAAAGAACAATGCAGGACACGGCAAGGACTTTGTATCTGATAAGGCCGGATCTGCGTACTACACTACTGAAAACGCAAAACGTTATGCTTATGACAAGGCCGGTGATGCAAAGGATATGGCCTATGACAAAGCAGGATCAGCCTACGAAAAAGCCGGTCAAGCCAAGGTCACTGCTTACGACAAGGCCGGTCAAGCCAAGGATAGCGCTTACGACAAATTAGGAACAGTCTACGACAAAGCCGATCAAGCCAAGGATATGGCCTGTGAAAAGGTTGGTCAAGCCAAGGATATGGCCTGTGAAAAGGTTGGTCAAGCCAAGGATATGGCCTGTGAAAAGGTTGGTCAAGCCAAGGATATGGCCTATGACAAGGTCGGTCAAGCCAAGGATATGGCTTGTGACAAGGCCGGTCAAGCCAAAGACATGGCCTATGAAAAATCAGGATCAGCCTATGACAAGGCCGGTCAAGCCAAAAACATGGCCTACGACAATGCCAGCCAAGCCAAGGGCCTGGTATACGACAAGGCTGGTCACGCCAAAGACTTTGTGCATGACAAAGCGGATGATGTGATCACGATGGCTACGGATAAGAGCGATGAAGCTAAAGAAATGGGTTATGGAACATACGAAAGAGCAAAAGAAGGGTCCAAAAATGTTAAGGACATGGCATCAGATAAAGCTCATGACGCTAGAGAAACGGCGGGGAGTGCGATGGACTATGGCGAAGGCAAAGCAACAGATGTGTATGGATTAGAGAGTGAAGCAGCCGGAAAATTGGAGGAGGCAATGTATAAGGTTGGGGAGAGGTATGATGCAGCTAAGGATTCGATGTCTGAGAAAGCAAAAGAAGCTTATGAGAGTGCAAAGGAAAAAGCTTCTGAGGCTACCGGAGAGTACGGTAGATACGCAAGAGACCGTAGTGCTGAGCTTTAGAACCGGATTATACACGTACAGGGGTTGCATTGGACTTTTTCAAATCTCCCTTCGTGAAATAAATTTTCTTATATATACATACATATATGTATTTTCTTATATATTATATGTAAGAATGGTGGAGCTGCTTTGTTTTAGTTGCGACTTGCGAAAAGCGGATTTCGAATCAAGGCTATATGTTTCTTACTTATGGACGTATTATACATGTAACTTACGTGTGAAACAATGTAAGACAACCCTCTTTGACTTAATTATGTTTGTAAGAATCAAGAAGTTGAAAGGCCAACAGAATATTTACATATGAGTGGAAGCGAAATAAGGTAATGATATCTGGTTTTTACACATGTAATGAATTTGATTAAAACACCAACTTTCACCGATTTCTCAAAATTGCACTTTCAGAGGACCACATTTTTTTCCCAGTAGCGTACATTCCTAAATGAGTTTCTTCTGTAAGTGATTAGAAGACTACTGATTTAATTTTACGAGATCATTAGAAAATGGCAACTGTGGATTCATTCGTGTTCGTATGTTAAAAGAGTCACTTTTCAAACAAGCCATACTTAGTTTTGTTTCTTCTTTGATGCTGCTTTTATGATGGGTTCTTATTTGAAGTGTCCCAACGAAGTTCTGTCTGTTACATTCCTCTTAAAGTTGTTCCATCTATCTCTTATTGAATTTAATTCTTGTTTATTTTACATTGTAGGACATTCAAGAACTGTATCCTTCCGGCATTTTTTGACTCGGCCCAAGATAAACACCTTTTTTAGTGAACAGAAGCCAGAAATTGGTTCAGAAGATTATTGTAGACAAATGGTCTTTCCAAGTGCACCAAATGACCTCCATTCTTTATACTTTCCATACTGGACATTTGTCCCAATTTCCTATCATATGAAAATATTCATGGACAAAGCTAAATTTTATGCAAAATAAAATGAGAAAATAAAAATTGATTTGTAAACACTCACATTTGCAGATTTTTCGCCAATTCAAGGTTGAAGAATCGATCATTTTCACCCCATAAAAGATGTATTCTCTGCAAACGAAATATAATAAGAATTGTGTAAAAATTTCATATGATTTTGGTACATTATTTTGATTGTCATATCTAGAAATTGTTGTGCTTGTCAACAAACAAAAAATAGGGACAAAATACCCAAAAAAAAGTTATCATTTTCTGAAGTAAACTAGTAAGAATTATATCAGAAATGCATTAACGAAAAAACTCCTATAGCATAGAATATTATTATATATTAAATTACCTGAGGCAAAATAGGGAATGTAGTGTCATTGCTGATGATTAGGGCTTCTAAAAGTTCAGCCATTTCTTTCCTATTTGTGAACATCGTCTGTATGAATACATAACCACTGGTTACATATGCTTTTGTAAATGCAAAAATTTCATATTGTGGTCGTTGATATAGAAATTTCATTGTTAATAAGTCTGAACGTTGATATGTAAAACCTGATTATAAAATAAATTTCCGAAAATAAAATAAAACAACATATGCACCGACCTTGAGGTAATCTTTTAAAGGCCAATTTGGGAGCCAAATGCGTTTATGGAAAGAAACGGAGAACAGAAACTCAACCCCTTTAACCGTTTTGGGTAACAAGACATCGGACATTGAACTAAACCCAAACCGGTTCACATTCGAATCGGTCATAACCGGAGGCGAACCGGATAAAACCAAAGCTTTAACCATGTCCCCATACAACTCCGCAATCTTGAACGCCACAACGCCACCGTAGCTAAACCCGACTGGGAAAAACTCATCCACGCCAAGGATACGCATAGCCTTAACCAAACACTTGGCTTGAAACTCCGGTAACCGGTCCGGTTTATCGGTGTAGGACCCACCGAAGAAGAGCAAGTCCGGTATATAAACAGAGTATCTCTTTGATAACGAACGAACTTGTAACGCCCACGTCATCACACCGTCGCCGGCGAAACCGTGAATGAGTAATACGGCGGGTTTTGTTGGTTTACCGGCGGAGGATTTCTTCGGTATCCAGAAGTTAATCTTCGTTCCTGGTTCGATTTCTACGGTGTATGGGACAATTCCGGCTGATTTCACGAACATGCACATCGACGATCGTAGTGCAACAGCTAAGTTCACCATTTTCTGCTGCAATTTATTTTTCTGTTAAATATAAAACTTCTCTCTTGTCACATACAGTTCTTCCTTTCTTAGGTTTTTTGTGTGTATTGTGGAGGTTTGTTTATATAGCACTATTTGTCTCCATGTTTACAGTACTACTACATTAGGTGATGCATATATACATAATTTAAATTTAATATTTTACAATCTGCAAAATAAAACTATATATATAAACTTAGATCATTCGTATGAAAAAAAGTGAATATAAAATCTTTCATTTATAGAAAAGCTTAACGGAATAGCAGTGATTTATTTATTTTGATTATTTTTTTATTTGTACTATTTGATTTTCAACTAAATTTTTGGTATATAGTTCCAAATACTTTTTTTAGTTTACACTAGATTTATTTTGAATTATTCATATATCTATTTTACTCAAAATATCGCAAATATATTTTTATTTGAATTAGATTTATTTTTTCATATTTCATAATTATATTTGACTTTTTGTTTTTTTCTAAATTATTACAATAATAAATTTTAATCATTATTTACTTAAAGATTTTTGAGATATATATTAAAATTTGATTAATCAACTGATAGTATGTGATGATATTTAATTAGAAAGCTTGAGAGACAAAACTTTATACATGAAATTCTTGGAAAAATGATTGTGGGATATATGAGTAATTTATAGTATGGGCACCGAATAATAAACATTTACTGCAAAATGCAATTACAATCCCATGCCCACGCCTGATAATCTTTTCAATCATTGGTCTCTTCCACCGTACCGTGCAATTAATTTGTAAATATCCAGCGAGCGTTATTATAGTCAACGGTTTACCAGTATGTATATTTGAAAGCTTTTTTTTTTATATACTTTATTTTCTTATTTGGTTGGCTCCGGTAGGAACGCACCGACATATTACAGAGTAGACTGATTATCATACTGCTTGACCTGAGTTTAACGCCTTCCGATTAATATCAAGGGATAGTGACCACAAACCAAACCACTAAGAGTTTCACCCTTTCCCCAAGCTTCCCCTACCATCAGACCACAAGTGCTTGGGCCTAAGATTAGTTGTGGTGTAAGGTTTACTAAAGCCAGTTTTGAGTTTTAAGTGACCACAAGCCAAACCACTTAACTATATTAAATTATAATTTTTTAAACTAATTTGTTTTCAAACTTTATCACTAGTCAAAAAAATATTTTGAATTTTTAGGCTAAAATTATATTAATAAAATTAAGGATTTCAAATATGGACTAGCTTTGCTTAGGTTCAGATTCAGATATGAATGTACGTAAATCCATGTTTAATTTTTTCGGTAAAATTTCATGTCTAACATCCAACTTCTTGTATTTTTTTAATTATGCCGATTATTTTAAATGAATAGATCCATTGGATCATTTTCATTGATAATATGGAAAAATATTTGTAAGATGGGCTTTGGGCTTAAACAATATTGAAAATGGGCTGCGGGACAAACTTTTATTTTTGAATGTTGGCATAAAAAAAAAACTCAATAATTTTTCTTTTTAGTGGTGGCAGCTGCCATCTCCTTGAGCAACTTACAAAAATAAAATCCATGTTGTTTTCAAAACAGAAATTTCAATCCAAAATACAAGATTTAACACTGATTATTAATCCTAAAAATTACAAAATCAAACAAAACAAACCAAATGATTATTCAATTTTGAAATAGCAATTCATATATATGAAGATCAATATAACTTCATAAAATTATATATCTATTGAAAGGGTTTTATCTTGGGAGTGAATGGATGCCAGAAACTTTTTGAGGCGTCTATTGTAAACACATGGTCTTTCTAATTGGACCAAATGACCCGCTTTCTTTATGCTATCTATTGTTGCTTTCTCACCTAATTGTCTGAAAAAAAATCAACAATGATAAAAAATAAGGAAAAAATACAGAATAATCATTTCAAATGGCAGAAAAAACAAATTTTACAATTTTCAAACTTACTCTTTCATGTATCTAGCTAACTCGAAGTCAAAGATTTGATCACTTTCACCCCATAAAAGATATATTTTCTGCAAACAATTAATAGATAACATCTAAATATTAGTCATAAAAAAGTGAATAAAAATTACATTAACAAATTTCTTTAAATGTGTTTATTTCTCAACAGAATCAGTGGATAAACAAATTCATGTTTCTCATCGACTACTGATAAAATTTCAGCAAAATACGAAAAAAAAAATATTATTCAAACGAATTGCATAACCGATTAGAGTCAAAGATTTGCAAACAAGTCTTATGTACACTGTTTTATGCATCTCTGATATAGCCTCGTAGATATGGAACCATTCGCACTCGCTCATAGAGTTTTTTTTTTAATTATAGTTAAGAACTTAAGAATGATGATAAATGTTGTTTAAATGTTATTATTTTCATAGACATCACTCATTAGTATATCACATGGTCTATATGTGAGAAACGGATTTGGACATTTATATTATACGTACCCGTGGGAAATGAGGGATTATCGCGTCCTTGTTGCTGACTACAACAGCTTCTAACAATTCAGCTCTTTCTTTCCTGTTGTTGAACATTACCTACCAATTTCACCAATAAAAATAGAATCATGAACCATATATATACGTTCATTATACTTAATAATGTTTCATTTTTTCAAAAGATTTATTTTCCTAGAACACGAAAATAAATAATAGCAATTCTAGCTAAATAAAACACTCATTATTGGTAGCCAAATCAAATTTAGTTACCCAAATGTAATTAAATACAATACTTTTGTTGAAAGTAGTTGACCGAATTAAATGTAACCTACCATTTCATATTAATATAACCTGCCAATTATCAATAACCTATTTTTCCGACATTTTCTTGTGGATAATGTTAGGCGAACAAATTACAACGAACAGAATGTTAAGTTCAAATTCTTTTTCCAATGAAGGATATGTAGAAGCAACATAAAATTAACTTCCATCGAAAATTAATTTTATAATGATAGAAAGTAGGTGAAAATTATATATTTCTTGAAAAACTGAGTAAGCGTATTAATTAATGTATAATTATAAATTCATAGATTAATAAGAAGGGAAATCTAAATTTTTTTATATTAATTGGCAAAATTATTTATAAATTGTGTAGTAACCAAGTTCGGAGATCTGATATAAAGAGGCAATATACTTCGCGAGGTCCACCTAACTCTCGCAATCACTTAACAGGAAATGTGATTCAAATGAATATGTTCATATAATTATATATTATGGCGACACTATAAAATATTTATCCATAGTTAAAGATATGTATGTCTCAACAATGTGAAATGGTGGGAAATTTCAAAAACAAAAACGAAATTAGTGGAATGAGATAACCATCAAACAATTTTTTTCAACTTAACTTTAAACAGTAGAAATATATAATATTTTCAAATGTTTCTCGTTAATCTCGTAGAATCGCAGAAAGATCAAAATATAAATTACAGTTTTGCATAAAATACATGGCTGGTAAAAAACTATAAAAGGCAATATCATTTTTTTTACTACACAGAATATCAGTTATAAGTAATGAATTAAATATTAATTATTTTCACTGAGAAAACTAACACATAAAATAAACGAATTATCTCCGGGCACTAAATTAAGTACCTCAATGAAGTCCTTGAACATTCGTTTAGGAAACCACAAGGGTTTATGCACAGCAATTGTGAAGAGAGCCTTAAGTCCCTTAACCGAAGTCGGTAACAAGAGATCCTTCGAAGAACTAAACCCTAATCGGTTCAAGCTCGACTCACTAATGGTGTCGGTCATAGCGAGTATCGAACCGGACACAACCATTGCTCTAACCATGTCCGGGTAAGCCTCGGCGATCTTGAAAGCCACCATGCCACCGTAGCTAAACCCTACGGGAACAAACTTATCAACGCCGAGGATACGAAGCCCATTGACCAAACAGTTGGCTTGAAACGCCGGAGACCGGTCCGGGTTATCGGAGTAAGACCCACCGAAAAAGAGGAGGTCTGGTATGTAAACCGAGTATTTCTTGGATAATGCACCGACTTGGAACTGCCACGTCACGATTCCTTCAGCAGCGAAGCCGTGGATTAACAAGACGGCCGGTTTGGTTGGTTTATCGGGTGTTGTTGGTTTTCCGGTACCGGATTTCTTCTTCAGGGTTTCTTTGGGAACCCAAAAGTTCATCTTCGTCCCTGGTTCGATCTCTAACGTGTAAGGAACGACACCGGCCATTTTCATGAGACCGTACAATAATGGCTTTTGTGCCTCGACCAAGTTCACCATTGTGCAACTTTTTTTTTTTTACTCTTTTTTCCGTGGAGAGATGTGTGATTTAAGAAAAGGACCAAATGGGAAGCAAACATTATATAAACTTTGTTTTGTAATTTCTTATTGGATTGGATTTGGTCTTTCTTAAAATGTGTTTGGTGTTGGGTTGTTATCTTTGTTCATCAAATTTATTTTTATTTTTAATCAGTCTCCTAATTAAGTAGAAGAACACTTCTAGAAACTACAATTGCCGTATTGGTCATATGAATAGATCCGTATTTGATACAAAGTGAATTCATCTATGAGAATTCAATTTATGATTTTGAATTAATATACCGAAAATCCTAGATTACCACCATGTGATTAATTTTTTGGTTTTTTCATTATTTATGATTGGATAAAACGCTGTCTTTTAATTTTTTTATTGATTACTTACAATCTTGATGTTTGCACTTTGCACGCATAAGATATGAAATCAACCAAAACTAATCAGAAAAAAGAGTAACGTTATGGCCATAGTCATACGAAGGAAGAGTTAACCCAAACAAAAAACAGCGAGAAAGAAGAAAAATCAATCCCATACATTGAATTCTCTTTATCACATTTGCCAAATACTCGGGCTACGAATGACGTCAATAGGAGACAATGTATTACTCTATCTATAGCTTATAGAATGGAGTATTAGTTAAATACTACTACACTAACTACGATCATTATAATATAAACCAGTATAACTCGATAAAGTAAGTATAATAGATATATAAACTGAGTTAATTACTGAAATCGGCTGAAATGTGTACTCTAGTGATAAAACTATATAATTTTGACCGACCGTCGTGCGGCCGTCGCTATTTAAAAAAAAAAAATCAAAATCTTGTTTTGTAAGTTGTACCAGCTATTTAAACTGAAAAAACAGATCATATCGGATCAATCATTTTATTCATATAACTTAAACGTTCGATCAATCTTGACTAGTTTGTTTCGTGAATGACGACAATAAAGCGTCTAATGCATTCGGAATGATTAGAATTGGTTTTGTTTTGTTTTTTTGGTTGGATCTCCACACCTATTTGCAGTTGGAGATAGAACCGGTAGATAGGTCGGTTTAGTAGTATATACTTTCATGTCGTTGAATAGGTCATCTGCATTTCCATATTTGTCCGTATGTTACAAACTTGTTATTTCTTACAGAAATTTTGCGTAGCGGATAAATAACATATTTGAATTCGAACATTAATATAGAAAAGTAAAAAAAAAATCATCTTCGGTAAACATAAGAGTTTTTTAATAGACACAGAATATGGCGGTGGTCCTTTTTTGTTTTATTTTTTATTTTTCTGATCTCCTAAAATTCGTTTATTTTCTCTCTTTTTTTGAATGGGGTTAAATTGACTGGGCTTAGGCCCAAATATAAATCACAACTTATGTTTTGTCAAGGAGCACTAGCATATAAAAGTTCTTAAAAATATTTAAAATTGCAGAAAGAGACTTATAAAATTACTGTACTCAACATTCACCTCTAATAAAATGAGATTTTTTTTTTAAAAAGACTTTTAAAATTTATTTTATGTCCCCGGAAACATCTTGGCATCAAACTAGATTTCAAAATCTGATTGTTATAAAATTATATTTTAGAATAAATATGTTAAAAAGGACATCTATTTTACTGAAACTGTTGAAACCAAAAATTTAAAATATATATAATTGGACTAGGAAAAAAATCTTTAATTGAAAAACATGATTTCTCTTTTTAAACCTATGAGTTTGTACAAGTTCGAAAATTCATTCATGTCTGAATATTGAGTTCATTTCCACTAGAATTAGTGCTGGTAGACCCATTCTGCTTGGCTGCTGTATTGCTTGTCTTGTTCTAAGAATCAGACAAAATCTATGGTTCCTCTGAATTTCCTCATAGATATATACGAAGTCACAATTTTTCTGTGGAATCCTATGTTTTAATAATTTTAATTGAAAATTAAAGAAAAATAATACAGGCACTATATTAAGCGAAAGAGTTTTGATCTTGAATCATGGTCAAAGTAGGACACACATCCTGAAAAGGTTATAAAGTAAGTACAAGTATCATTCGTTCATTTACCCGAGAGAACATTCGAAAAAGTAATGAAAAGAAAACACAAGTAGCTTCATACGAAAATTTTAATTAAAAAACTTAGACAAAGAACAAAAAAACACATTTAATATATATATATATGTAAAGAAAGTAAAATTAAAGAATTTGGCCAAGGCTAAGACTTTTTTTTTGGGGCTAAAATTAAGGTATCCAAGGCTAATACTATTTAAGGGGAAAATCTATGAAACGATCATTCATCACATCGTAAAATCGTGGACAAGGCTGGTCCGGTCCGGTCGGCTACGTTAAGCCTCCAAGACAAGAACGGGTCGGTCGTGACGTCATGATTCTCGTCTCTGACGTCATCAACGAAAGAATATTTCGTTATTCGCCGGCGAGTAATAAGGAATTTTTTGCGTGTTTTGGTGCTGGTGGTGAATCCAAGGCGACGATGAAGCATAATGATTATTATTATTATTGTTGTTATTATAATAATAATTTGCACCACCGTGATGATCCAAAGCGGGAACGCCAGCCGCCGTTGATCCTCCGCCGGAAGTCGAGTTTCCGGTGGTCGAAGCACGTCTCTCTTCCTTCTTGAATCGGATTCCACACGCATTGCACAATGACTGACCAGATTAAAAAATCATAAAGTTATAATCGATATTTACTATTTTTCTGATATAACAAAATTAGACTATAGTCGGTAGTACTGTAATATATAACATAAATGGTATATTAGGAGACTTTTTATACAGAGTGAGCTTCAGAGATACAAATTCGAGTTTCGATATTGGAAACATGATTAAATCCATCTGTTATGATATTAGGTCCGAATAAACTATGGGTACGTATTTAGGTGAACCGAAACAAAATAGACTATATAGTAAATGATTTTACATAGATAATAATGTAATGGGTACGTATTATATACCTTGGGACCTCTTGGACCGTTTCTCCAAAGAGGAGTAGAAGTGGTGTCACAGTTAGCGCAACGGCGAGAGAGAAGGTTATTTCCGCCGCCACCACCGCCAGTACCACCGCCTTTCTTGCCACCGTGCAAGAAGTCCCATGAGCCCAAGGCGTTGGACACATTATTAGAAGTATGAGAAGAGAATCTACGGTCATCGTTGTCGTTGCAGAGGCGAGTGGAGGGAGTTCCAAGAGATAGAGTGCAGTCAACAGAAGCATAAGGCGAGGAATGATGGGCGACATCGTTTTCGGAGGAAAAGAACATTGAGAAACCCATCATTATACGCAGGTATATGATCTTGGAAACCCTAGAAGGAACTCGTGATTTGAGAGATAAAAAGAGAAGTGTGTTTTTTGTTTGTTTCGTGGTTATAAGGAAACGGTGAAAGAGGAGTCAGCTAAAAAAACAAAGGAGTCCACGTTGCTGTTGTGAAGTGCAGACAAGAGAGAGTATTTATAGAGCTTTCGTAACTCGACCTAAAGAGCTAAGTTTGGTCCTGGTGTAATATATGTATTGTATGACTGGATCCCATATTGTTTATTTTTTGTCCTTTAGATTTACATGTGTTTGCTGCTTTAATATGTTTTAAAAGATGATACAAGCACATATTTCAGTTCTAAGAGACTTTTGTTGTAAGTTACATTAATATTTGGGATTAAAATTTTCTGGTTGGTGATCCAAAATAATAGCTTTAGTAATTTAAGTAAGGTTTTTTGTAGCAATTAATAAATGATTTTGGTTTATTGTTCTATATTTTGTTTTTGTTATATTTTTAATACCTGTATTATTATTGTGTTGTACTCCTACGTGGTTTTGTTATAATGCAGAGTTTATACCTATAAAACGCTGTAGTATTTAATGTAGCAAAAATAACTAATTACTTCTATGATATCTTTTTACGATTCCGTAATTCATTTTGTTTCGTGAATGTTAATTTTTTTGATGAATGAGTATTGTTTTGACATATCTAACACAATTTTTTTCTAAAACTGTAAACAAATATGATATATAACTGAAATTGAAAGATAATTAGTTTTCGACACAAGAAGTAAGTCAGAGATTTAGTTTTAGAAAACCAAGTAATGTTTTCAATATTTTTAAATTCACTCTAAAACAATACTTTTTGTACGGACGAAATGTTGTTTAACATGGCTAAGCAAACTACAGTGTTATAATGAATTAAAAAAGAAAGGAGAAAAGAGATTGTTAATAATTAAAATGATAAAGAAGGTAATAATAGTGACATTCAATCTGCAGTTAAAGTGAGAGAGAGAGTGTAGTCAAAAGAGGACCACGTGACTTGGGGATGTCACGGTCTTCTAAGGATCTGGTCTCTCTCCGATCACGATCATCCTCCATTCCCGAATTTCTCAGTCCCCTTCTTCCACATGTCACCTCTTGCTTCACCAAGTCGACGTGTAATACTCTCACTTTCTGCATGAGTCTTTATATATATATCCTTATAATGATAACGTTCACCGTCACTTATAAGTTAGATGTTATCACGCATTCTAATCTGTGATCATAAGACTCATTCAGGGATGAATGTTTATGTCGTTCAAAAACGCATTTCTTGTATTACACACTATTCGTTGCAAACTTTGCATGCATTTGAACATTATCATTGTCACGATTGTCGCCAATGCATGAGAGATCTGAATCGTCCAGATTGGTGCTTTTAAGAAGTTAAGGAATAAAACTAGCCAATGTTCGAGTTAGAAGTGAAACATAAAGGGATAAAGGTAAAGGCGACCCAAATGAAATACTTTGCAATTATTCAAAAGCAATGAAATTGTGATATTTCTTTAACTTGGCAAGAATAGATTCTATTGATTGGTCAAAGAAGCAAACTCCGACTCCAACTCAAATTTAAAATATAAAATAAAAAGGGTACAAAGAGAATGAACCCATCAAATGAGTACTACACTCTGTAGCTATATACGCTCTTATTTCTTTATCATTTATCTTCTTTTTTCTTTCATTTGGATCAAATAACGAAGTATAACTTAATATTAGTTCAAAAAAAGAGGTACTCAGTATATATAGGGTAATTCCTACTATATTCTTAGTATATATCTTACTTACGATGTAAATTTTGTCATCTTAGTATATTCTTAGTATATATATCTTACTTACGATGTAACTTTTTTTTGACATAAATGAAGTGTCAGCAACTACTTTTTTTTCAATTGCCCATCGACTGAGTTATAGTTTAACAAAAAAAAATCAATTGGGTTTAAAGATAAATACAATAATCTTGTTGGAGGACGTGTGCCGCCAAACATGAACGGACAAAAGAATACGTGTAATTGGAAAGAGTATGATGAATTTAAAGATTTAAACAACATCAAGACACCCAGAGAGAGAGGGAACAAAGAGAATCGGATCGGTCTTGAGATTGGTGTTTTTTGGTTCAATTGAGACGACCACACCGCTTTCCCAAAAGATGCTTCTCTCTCTCACACATACACACACTTGCCACTTTGCGTTTCACGAAGCCTAACGATTACCCCAAGACACTAAGTGTTCAACTTTGTAATTTCACATTACCTTGTCATGTCTCTTCACTCACGTGACTTCTAATCTTATTCTAATCTACCCTCCATTTGCGTTTATTTTATATGTAAGTCTATTAAAGGACATTGCTTGGTACATATGAAATCATGATGCCATGTTAATGTTGTGCATGCATGCACAAAACTAGAGTAATTAATAATTAAATACTAGGCATTATATAAGGTGGTTTAGTTACTGACTTAAGGTGAGCTTTTTTTAGGCCGTACCGTATCGGAAAATGAAAGAAGAAAACAAAGTATTTGTTATGGTGTTTGACCAGTTGTCTTTTTAGATGACTCGACCATATATAAGTCATTTGAATTACTTATAATCATTTAAAACGACCTCCAAAAAAACTATTAACAAACTAGTTTCTATTAACCAAATCTATTTTAATGTTAAGGACATTAATTACCATAAAATTCTCAGTAGCCGACCAAAAATGCATCTAATAAAACAATAACTATTAAATTTCTGTAAAATCTAAAACCGACTAACTACTGTCCAATCTGTTCGGAAATGATTCAAGTTATCTTTTTGAGGTTACTGTTTATGTTATCTTGTTTTATGTTTTATTAGCGATTTTTATACTTGCAAAATAATAAATATGGTACATGTCACTTAAATTCGTAGAAAATCTAGGCATATATTTAACTCTAGTTTTGGATCCAATTTTTTTTTGGTGGTTCAAATATCTTTGTTTAAAAGTTTTGATCATCTGTTTTATCACAAAAAAAAAGTTTTGATCATCTGAAAACTTTGTGGCAAGTTCATAAACTTTTAATCACTATTTGGGCTTTTAAACACGTGGGCTTCTTCAAATTTAAGATGGGCCGATTATTATAGTTTGATGAAACAAGAAATATAAATCTTTTTACGACGACAGCGTTTAATCAGAAGAAATAATGAAATCTGAAAAGCAGCAAAGGGTTTAAGCCTTGAAGTCTTCTTCTTCTTCGCTCAGACGCAAAACCCTAATTTACAGAACCTTTTCTTATCAAAAATATTAAGTTCAACCATTTTTTTCTCTTCTCTCAAATCGAGAATCCGGTCAATATGGAGGTAGATGCTGTGACAGACTCTCGTACGTTGAAAGTGAACGACTTGTTAAAAGACATTCGAATAGATTACGATTCTCTCAGCAAGCCTGTGGACGAGTTCGTTTCGTCGATTAGAGAAGCTATTGATGCAATCCCTGAAGATTTTAAGGTAGGTTGCTGTTTTTTTTCCTTTTCCTCAATGGGCATATGTCAATGTTCTCTGGAAAATTGAAAAGCTTTAGCTTTGTTAACAATTCAAATTGTAAATTCATAGGTTACTTCAGAGTTAGCTTCAAATTTCGTTAGGGACATTGGGGCGGATAAAGTGGAGTTCAATTTTAAGAAGCCAAATGGGTTCAATCTCTGCGGCAGTTACTCAATTCGTTGCATGGCAAAGCCGGATGCTTCTGTTGATCTTCTTGTCCGCTTGCCTAAGGTTAGTTTCTATTGCTCATTTCAAAATTTTGAAATCGATTTTGTGGGTTGGTTTCGGATATATGTAACTATAGAAGAGCGCTTGCAGGAATGTTTCTATGAGAAGGATTACATGAATCATCGATACCATGCCAAAAGATGTCTATATCTTTGTGTATTGAAGAAGCATTTGTTGTCATCATCGTCTGTCGAGAAGGTTGAATGGTCAACCTTTCAGAACGAGGCCAGGAAGCCAGTCCTAGTTGTTTTCCCAGGTACGTGAGCTCTAGTTTTTTCTCTAAGAGAAATTGTAATTTTTTTACGGTGACAATGTATTTATGCGGAGAATGTTTTTACAGCTAAGAAGCTTGATCAGTTTCCTGGATTTTCCGTAAGAATAATCCCTTCAGCGACATCATTGTTTAATGTTGCAAAGTTGAGTATGAGCAGAAACAACGTCCGTTCTGTAAGTGCAGGTAATGCGGTTTGTTTCAACAAATGGTGAACTTTACTTGATGAATTATATTGAGACATCAGTTTATTGATATTCTGATTTGTCTTGATGATAAAGACGGTGTCCCTCACCCCACACCGAATTACAACTCAAGCATATTGGAGGACATGTTTCTGGAGGAAAATTCTGAGCTTCTCAAGAAAACTTTCTCTGCATGGAAGGAGTTGGGCGATGCTTTGATATTGCTGAAGGTATGTATGGCTAGCACATATGGTTACCGGGTGTTTGTTGGAGTCCTTAACCGTCTATGATTGTTTGCAGATATGGGCTAGACAAAGGAGCTCGATATACGTCCATGATTGCTTGAATGGATTTCTAATCTCTGTGATACTATCATACCTTCAAACACATGGCAAAATTAACAAGTCATTAAACGCATTGGACATACTCAGGGTGACACTAGATTTCATAGGTATACTAGTACAGCTTAAGTCTATGTGCTGCATTTGTAAGTATTTGATCCTGCAACATGGATAACAAAAAGTTGTTAATCTTGTTTGGCAGCCACTTCTAAATTATGGGAAAGGGGTCTATTTTTTCCGCCGCAGAGTGAAAACCCTGTCTCGAAGGAGGTTCGTTTTCTGCATGCCTATCCTTCGTTTTTTATTTTTGTTTGCAAACCAGTATGACCGCACTGGTGCTATTTGATTCATTTAGTGCTGAAACAATCAGATGGAAAAATCCTCTGCTCTATAGTGTCTGTGGGGTATAGCTTGAACCTATACAGCATTTTCTGGTAATCCGAAATCTACAAATGGAAGTCTTAATACTGTTGGAGAAACCATATGTAGGCACAAGTTTTTTCGTGTATGACAGTCAAGTTTTCTTGCAGCACTTAACTGTCTTGATTAATAGTAGTATTGCAAGTACTTTCTGTTGAAGAAATTATCATGCGCACACATAGGTGTCGTGTTCCCTGCATACTGTGATTTACTGATAGTTAACGTTTACATTTCAGGAGAAAATGCAATTCAGAGAGTTGTTCCCTGTTGTTATATGCGATTCATCGACACTCATGAATTTGGCTTTCCGGATGACCAGTGCTGGATTCCACGAGGTATCTTAACCTGGAGAAAACTTTTACTTCAATGTAGTTCGCTTTTCTGATATTTTATTCAAGGCGGTGGTTGTCGTTGTGACTTGTTCATGTAAATTGTATGTTGGTCAGCGCAGCTCCAAGATGAGGTTTCTTCGACTCTTAAATGTATGAAACTCAGAGATGGAGGATTCGAGGAGGTTTTTATGACTAAGATCGATTGTCCTGTTAAATATGACCATTGCATAAGGTAAACTTTGCTTCTCACTACTCTTGAGTGCTATCTATGTGCGTTGTTAGGGATGGAAGTGGCTAGTTATGTTCTTACTTCTGTCAAAGTGTTTTGTGTATGTGGAAGTAGAGATTTAGAATTCTAGATATTTGAATTATTGCTTGCCTTTGCTCTATTTTAATATCCAATCAACTAAAATTTAGTATTTTTAGTATTTTTTCTTCCTAATTTGTATTCTTTCCAGTTAACAATTCTAACAGATAAGTTCTTTTAGGTTACACCTGAAAGGGAAAATAGCAGTGTCTATGTCAGGGTTTTGTTTGGACAAGGAATGTTGGAGAATCTACGAGCAGAAAGTACAGAGCCTGCTGGAACAAGGACTGGGTGACAGAGCAAAATCGATTCGCGTTGTCTGGAAAAATACCAATCAAGATTGGCATGCAGATAGTGTACGTTTTTTCAGATGATGAACTCTACTTTTCTTTGCGACCAAAGTGGAAACGTTATTCTAATAAAATTATATGTCTTTGAAACAGGGCTTGTCAGTTCTTGGCAGAGAACCACTTTTTATTGGCATATCCATCAGCTCTATCGAAAAGTGTTTTAGAACGGTTGATATCGGGCCAGATGCGGAAAACAAGATAGAGGTACATCAAGATTTCTTTATCATCCTTGTCTCCTTCGGTCATACTAAATAGTATATCTATATCTTTTTCTAGGCACTCAGGTTCCGGAAGTTCTGGGGGGCGAAGTCAGAGCTAAGGAGGTTTAAAGATGGAAGAATAGCGGAAAGCACAGGTGTGTTATCAATACATGCTTTTTGGCAGAGTTTATTAAAGAGATTTCAAGTTAATGCAAGCTGAGTATTGCCTATTTCATTATCTTAGTCTGGGAGACTCAGCAGTGGACCAGGCATCTTATTATGAAACAAATTATTGAATATATCGTTAAGCGGCATCTTTTACTCTCATCCGATGATATTGTACAATTAGTTGATCAACTTGACTTCTCTCTGATCTATGGGGATAAAGGTATTGCTAAACTCATTTGAACTTTTCATTTCATTCCTCTATGCATTGCGCATGTGTCTCATTATGGTTTCAGTCTAATTCTGCAAATAATTCTGTTATGTCTCAGACCCAATATCTACATCTGGAAATTTGCTTCAAGCCTATGAAGTTTTCTCAAGGTGCTTGCGTCAGATCGAAGGCATACCACTAAAAGTTTCTAGCGTTCAGCCTTTAGATTCAGGTTTGTTTACTTGTAGCTCCCTTTTGCATTGAGCGTTGAGCAAAAAAGTTCTGCACTGGTGTTTGCAGTATCTGTGATTTTTCATATTCGGTATCCTCGTGACTTGTCAGCTCTCAGGTTCACATCTGTGTTCCCTCCTGAACCTCATCCAGTGGCTTGCGAAAAAATTGATGTGCGAAGACTACATAAACTTATGCCATCTTGCATACCAACAATGGAGGTCATGATTCAGGTGGGATCAGTACTCCAGATGATTAATAGCATATATAAATGGTGTTAGTTAGTTATCTAAAGCCCCAGTTTTATCTATCTTTTTGTTATTCACAGCTAGAAGGTTCTGGTAACTGGCCCATGGATGATTTGGCAATTGAGAAGACAAAAATTGCCTTCCTCCTTAAAATTGCAGAGAAGTGGGTTAAACTTGCTGTTTGAAACACTTCATAAAATTAAGACACAGAATGTTCATATCTAAATTCGTGCAAATGAAAATGCTGACAGCCTTCAGAACGTTGAGGGAATACCATGCACCGCTACTGAGGATAATGTCGATGTTTTCATGGGTGGCTACGCATTTCGCCTGAGAATTTTGCATGAAAGAGGCCTGAGTTTGGTGAAGAGAGAAAGTGAGATTTCTTCTCTTGCACTCATCATATCTTCTATTTCTGAAATAGAAAGCCTATGTGGTTCTGATTTCCTGAACTTCTACTGAGTTGCAGTTGGGGTAGACCCGGTGAAGCATGTTTCCTCTACCGATAAGATGCTTTTCATTCGCAGTCAGCATGCAAGCATGATCAATGGTTTGCAAGGCCGATTTCCTATTTATGCACCAGTTGCAAGGTAAAAGGCGATAAACTTCATGTGTTTACTTTTACGTTTCATAATCTCATACCTTGTTTGCTATCTTAAGGCTTGCAAAAAGATGGGTTTCTGCGCATCTATTTTCTGGTTGCCTGGCAGAAGAGGCCATTGAACTTTTGGTTGCACATGTTTTCCTCACGCCTCTCCCACTTGGTGCTCCTTGCTCCCGCATCAACGGATTCTTAAGGTTTCTTTCTGCCACTATACTTTTGATTTTACAAAAAAAACAATCAAGTCATGGTGTTGCCAACAATAAAACATTACATATTTTTTCTGCTGGACTGTGTAACAGGTTCTTGCGATTACTAGCAGAGTATGACTGGATGTTCTATCCGTTGATTGTTGACATAAACAATGACTTTGGTAGAAATGACGAGAAGGAGATCAATGTGAGCCCTTTCTTTAATAATGGGTCTAATGTTAAGGTAGATTTGCAAAAAACGCCATATGTAACTGCTTTCGGGTTTTTTAGGATAACTTCATGTCAAGTAGAAAGGGCTATGAAGAGGACAGACAGAACATAAGTTCAGCCATGTTCTTGGCAGCTCCTTATGACAAGGCATCAGAGGCATGGACAACAATTTCGCCAAACTTATCGGTTAGTACTTAGCATACTCTTTTGGAAAGTACCTTAGCGTCGCTTTGGAAAGCATCTAAGCGTGGCTTTGAAATGCATCTTAGCGTTGCCTCGTATTTTTTTTTTCCTTGTTTAACTCAATTTTCTATACTTTGTTAAAGGAACAAAAAAGGTTGGTGGCTTATGCTCGAAGCAGTGCGAACTTGTTAAGTAAGCTGGTACTGGAAGAACACAATGATTCTGTCCAATGGGAGGTGGGTGAGATGCATTGAAAACACATTGCACTGAGCTGAGCGGGTGTACAAGTAACATGATGTTGACTAATATTAATTGAATCTATATATGTTGCAGTGCCTTTTCAGAACACCTTTGAACAACTATGACGCAGTTGTTCTTCTCCATAGAGAGAAATTACCTTACCCACGTCGTCTTTTGTTTCCGTCAGAAGTTAACCAAGGTCCCAAACATGGCTCTCTCTCTCTCTTTTATGTATATTTAATATCCATAAACTAATATACTATGGCAATGATTTAAGCAGGGAAGCATGTAGCACGTGGAAAGGCAAGTACAGCGTTTAACCCATTTTTTTTGCCTGGAGATTTCAAGAGAAGCCCTGAGGAGCTTAAGAAGAAGTTAATGGTGGACTTTGAGCCGACCAAGTACTTCATGAGTGGGTTGCAGGCAAGTTTTCTAATCAATACAAAAACATGAAAAGTTACTCAATTTATTGGGGTTCTTATCTTGTGCGGTTGACTGCAGGAAGAGTTTGGGACTTTGAAGCCGTGGTATGATCATATAGGAGGCGATGCGATTGGTTTAACTTGGACTAAACACAATTCAAAGGTAAAAAACAAAACTTCTGATGTCTTTCTTTAAACCAACAAAAAAAGAAAGAGACAAATCGAAGCAAATGTGTAATGTTTGATTACAGAAACGAGAACGGGATGAAGAGGAAGTGGAAACTAATCCAATAAAAATGTTAAAGGCGGTAGGCGAAATGGGTAAAGGGTTGGTGAGAGATATCTACTTGCTCAAGCCTCCACGCTTTCTCTAAAGCTTAGTTCTTGACAAGGAAGAAATTGTAATGTATTTTTACTCGAGCATCTTCCCCGAAAATTTTGTTTTTTTGTTTCAACTTGTCATAAACTTGATATAATGTCCTTACATAATTGGTATAACCTGATCGATTAGAACTCGAAATTATCAATTTTGATGAATTGACATCCCTCTTTTAGGTAGAGTTATGTACGTCTCTACTATTCTTTTATTTTTTTATTAATTAAGATGAACAAATAAGATTTCACGTCTTCTAAAATACCAAACAGACACACAAAAGCTTGTTTTAGATTAACTTCCAACGGAAACGGATTTTACAACGAGAACAACTGGTTTTTCCAAGACAGAATCATTTTCATCCAAACACCAAAAAAATCAAAGAAGAAAAGACAATCAAAAAGCTCTACAAACTGCCAAACAAGGAATCGAGCTTCTTCTTTAATTGCACTTACGATTTGTCGGGAGAAAGATGGTTTAAGGGTCTTAAACCTGTGTTTTGTTACAGTAATGATCTCATCTTCTTCTTCCATGTGATGTCTTAGAAACAGCTTTCATGCCTTGAGAATCTTTAAAGCAGACAAAGTGAACTAACGTTTTACCGTTGGGATAAACAGCAAAGACGCTTGTCCCAATCTTCTTGTTGCACAATGAACATATGCTCTCGCTTGTTACTTGCGCCACTCCTTTCCTATGTTTGTACAGTTCCTCTTTCACCTATTTGTTTCAGCACAAATTTGCTCTGTTAAGACGAATAACATCAATCCTAAGGGTTTATGATTCATCACAGATGACTTTCTTTTGGTCTGATAATTTTGGCTTCCAGAACACAAACATATACCTGTAAGTTTTCACTCTGCCTCAAACTCTTGATGACTGAAAAGTTCCTGTGTGCCTCACTTGAAGTTCTTAGAAGGGGTGCAAGAAACGGAAGCAGGTTCTGCAGGAATTGGGTAAAGGATGAGTCAAACTTCAAAAAGGTGCTAGACAAAAGTCATATTGAAAACATTTACCTGGAGTTTAGTTTCTCTAGGTAAGAGCTTGAGGGCTTGTGCACCATTGATCCTCTCCCACCTTTGGCTCAACAGATCAAGAACTTCCGAAATCATAACAGTGGAGTTTCCTTCCCCCATGGGTTCTTCAGCATCAACGTCGCTTCTTCCACTGTCAGTGCTGCTACTGAGACCAGCTCGCATATCCTCAGCACCTTCTATTGAAACAATTTTCTTGGACCGGCCTCCTCTAACTTTTGAAGACAAAACAGACTCCATCATCTTCGTGGTATCTGAACTCTCGAATGATCCTAGAGCTACGATACGTTTTGCAAAGTCCTTTGCGTTTTTCTTAGGATTCAGGTAGATTTGCAGCAGTGTGAGGTAGATGTTGCTTGACGGTTTTCCAGATGGTAGATAAGAAACGGACTCATATATACGATCACAGTAAGCCAGCGCCAGATCAGGTGCATGAAGCTATAAGAAAAAACCAACAAGTTAAGCCATAAGCAACACACATGGATATCTAAATTCTACATAGTTTCACAATATACTTATCTTCACGATGATATGATTATCTACACAATGAACTTGCGTAAAAAAGTGTTTCATTTTTATTTTTGAATCACAACTAGCCAACATGTAGAAGATTATTTGGTGACACGAGAAGATTATTGATCGGTACCTTATGAACATAGATCGACAAAGCAAGCTCATGTTGATTCATTTTCCCCAATATAACTGCACGCTCTTCATAGAGAGCATCACGTGGAAGACGCTTCAGCAAAGTTTGTGGATTATAGCCGGAGATGCTCTCTAACGCAGACAATAGTTTTTTCCTTTCGGGAGGATGATCCTTGTCATCCCATTTCTGCTCCGCGCTTTTTGCAGCATGCAAGTCAAGCACTTCTGAAAGGTAGATTTGTACCTGTAACATCATTTACATTGTTACTGCCAGCAGCATAAGCTCAATGAAAATGCTTCCCATAAGAGCTATTTCCTCACCATCTCATTTTGGAGATTCCCAGAAACTGCGGTTTCATTCATTGCCATCATAAGTTCTAAATATCTACCCTGCATATTTGGAGCATGCTGCTTCAGATACGAATTGACAAGGTCAGCCGAGATATTTCCAGACAAAAACAACTCGATGGTTTGTGTTGGACAGCTATCCAGGACAAGCATAGAGTACTCCAAGACAAGCATAGGATCCGTCCTGCAGAGAGGCTACAAAGAGAAATCCACCAACAAACAGTTAGCATATTACACAGCCGTTTCTTAGTATACTTGACTTCAACATGAAAATGTTGACCAAGTTAACGTCAGTATGTACCAATATCAAACGTGGCTAATAAATTTGTTGTTTTCTACCACCATTAAGAATCTAAAGACAGACAAGACGAAAAGTTAGCACCAAGAAAACCTACCTTGAGATATTCAATGATCAACTCAGGACTAAATATCTGCATAACTTCAGTATGCGACTGGTTTGATTTGGACTCTTCCGACAACTGATTAAGAAGCTTAAGGGCTTCATGGTGCATCGAATTGCTCTTGAATAATTCTAATAGTGCAGAATAATTTTTACATTTCATGAGAATCTCCTCACAAATCTTTACGTCACAGTAGTTGACACCTTTTAATAATTCTATAGCAGCTCCAGACTGCCCAGTGTGTAGAAGTGCTTGCAGAAGAGCTGTATCAAGGATTGCTGCCATCTCCCTGGCACCTGAATTAAGCGGGATCGTACCACGTCCCTGCAGAAAAAAGTTGTTCAACCCTCAACAAAAAAAGTCATTATCCAAGAAGTAGTCATCAATCAGCTATTACCTTGTTGGACTTCTTAGACTTGGAAGAGTCATATGCCCCATAGGTTTTTCCAACAGCATCCGAAATAACCTCTTCTGTTCCTTCAGAAGTGGCTTTCTCGATAATACCTGGCCTCCTCTTCTGCAAGTACTTTATAAGAGCCATCAGAGTGTTGTGACTCATTTTCTTAGATTCAAGGGCTGCATTGTCTTCAGATTCCAAAAAATATTGAGGAGATGAAGAATCCATATCATCCGAAATGGTGGATGAACCTCTTGAAAGAGATGCTTCATCCCCAGATATGTCCACCATCTTATCTGGTTGAGGAATCATTGTTGTTTTAGGAAGTATAATGGATGGATACATGGAAAGTACATGCGTGATATCTACTTGAGATGCCAGGAAGTGTTCCATGGCTTCCTCATAGCTCCCATTCTCAAAAAGATAATGAGCAAATCTGTATCATGATAAAGAGACAACGAATATGAACATAAGGTTTCGCATGGAACTGCAGACTACCATTAATGAGCAAATATTGAAGTTCTAGATTTAAACACCTTGTATGAATTGAACTCTCTTTCGCAGCTCTTAGGCTTGACTCTTCAGGGGGGAGTAATTTGCATAGAGCTAAGGCTTCATCGAAGTTTCCAGAAGCTGTTAATTGCACAATCTGCGATGACACTCAACTTTCTCAAAATAATTAAAAAGAATTTCCTACGAGTCATAGCAAAGTCCTTCGAGAATGCCATATAAATTATATATGCGAGGTGAGAAAAGAGCAACTTGAAATAGTATCATATTTAACCGATATATGAGGTAAAAGGTAACACATTATCATATATTCATCCATGAGAAACAATGAGCAGTAGGAAGAAACATCAAATATTCTCAGAGCTAGAGAAAATACCTGAGCACCGATAGAAACAGGGAAGAGAACGTGAACAGATTTATCCAAACCAACAATCACAGCATTGTTGCTCTTGACAAGGTGACGGATATTTTGGAGAACAATTGTCTGTATTAAAGGATAGGGGCTTCGTAGCAAGCGAACCTATTAAAACAAAGCCAAAAAGGCATAAGCGCACAACAGGTTTCTAGAAATGTAATGATAAGCAAACTGGCTTCTCGATATGGTAAACTTTATATACCTCAACTCGTCGAGGCAACAAGGCTATTGCATACGGGTTTTGAATAACAATAGCCGTTGGGGCCTCTGACCAGCAAAGTCTCTCAGTCTGAAGTAGCTTTCCATTTTGATCAACAAAAACTCCAATGTTCTCCTACAAGTACATGAAGAAATTAATAAGACGACACTCCAAAACATCCTGGAGTCCAAGAACAGATAGAAATGACAAAGCTGGGGCCAAGAAGATGTCAGATGCAACGAAGATTATTACACACAACAAAGACAGATGCTGCCCATGAAACACATTTACAATCCGACAGGATACATAATACTTGAGAAAACAGAGAAAATGTTGGGGAAGAAGATCACAATATTTACCTTCCCCAAAAGAAGTTCACCAGAAGGTAGAGATGTCACAAGAGGAGGAGCAACCCTACCAGAAGGAAACACCTCAGAGAGTGTCCCATTAACAGTGTTGAGTATCACATACTCTTTTCTAATGCCTAAGCAAATGTTTTCTCCGCACCAAGAAATGGACTTGACAGTATCAGGAACTCCATAGTCTCTCACTTCTACAAATCCCCCTCCTCCTGAACACTCCACCAATCAACAGAAACAACTCTTCATCAACAAGAATCCAAAACTTCAATCCAATGTGTAGACAGACGAGAGATTTTACCGTCGTGCTTGAAAACACAGACCCTCTTTTGCCTAGAGAAACACAGGAAGCCACGGCGATCATCCCACGAGTAAGCATTCGCGCCTTTAGCTTTGGTAATCACAGCGACAGTCTCCAGATTAGGAAGTCCGTGAAACGCGATTGACTCCGAGACAGACAAAAGCAACTCTCTCGAACCCAAAACCTCCATGGCCACGATCGGTTTCTTAGAGAATCCAGCGACGGTCGTCTCGAGCACGTAGGACTCTTGATGCAACTCCGAGGGGAGAGAGCGATCGGACACAGAAGATTCCGGAGAGTAAATGCGGAGGGAGCCGTCATAGCAACCGGCAAAGAGCTTGGAGCCGTAGGATTCAACAGCATCGATCCGAGCGGGACAATCCTTGAGAAGCTGAAACGAATCATAAGCGTTGTGAACCATTGTGACTCTCTTTCGTCAACGATTTTTTTTTTCTGGGAATCACCAAGAATCCATGGTGTTTAAATCCAATTAGAACCAACAAAAAAAAATATATGAGAAATGATGATGAGAATACGAAGTGAGATAATGTCGGTAGGATTATGAACCCTTAATCAAATAATTTAGAAATAAAAAAGATTTTAATATAACAATTTCGTTCTCTCTATTTCCGAGCTTGAATTCTCTCACTTGGAGATCAAGAACATAGATGATGATTTCCATTTTCCACAATCGAACGTGCGTTTTGGTTGAAAAAACCAAAAAGAAAATAGAAATTTCGCAAGGACAATTGGTCCCGGCGGGGCTCGAACCCGCGACCTTCGGCTCATAAGACCAACGCTCTAACCAACTGAGCTACGGGACCGCTTCTGTCCATTAACTACAAATCCGATAATAAACGTTATGTTATGTTATATCAGAGTCGAGAGCAATACTTTCATCATAACTGTATTTTCATAGCTTTAACTTTAGAAAAACATTAGAACTAAAAGGATAAGTCTCATATCTTCAATTGAAAAACACAAAACAATTACACATGGTAACGATATTTTCACACATTCATAAACTTTAATGACAAGGAACGACGTCTCTGCTAATTAGAACATCAAAAAAAGTCTTTGGCTCACTAATAATCGAAAGAGCAAAGACTTGGAACCTTATTGATTCTACAAGTTAACAGCACTTTTTTTTTATTTGATCTTCTTCAATGAGAATAAACCTTTATTAATCTTCTCTTCTTCTTTCTGTGTATATATATCATTCAACTTTTAGCTAGCTATTGATGCAAGAGAAGTGGCCGGCTCAGGAACAACATCCGGTGGAGAGAAACCGTTTGGTTTCGGATACTGTTTCTCCTCTAATCCCCAGAATTTCTCGGTTTTGACATCGTCTTCAAACATTTGTCTTGAGAATTCCTCATGATCATACTCTAATGTTGCCTCTCCTCCAAACTCCTTGGGAAGATTCTCCACATCAAAGTGTAATCTCATCAGTTCATCACTTTTTGTGTCTTTTGGAAACACGAATTTCACCTTTTGAGCTGTTCTTGTGTCCAAGAAGTACTTCACAGCCTGCAGGGAGAAGAGTAGGTAAATGAATGACTCTTTAAAAGAGTTTTGTCTTTTAAAATCTTCTCTTTTTGAAAAAAGAGAGACAAAGTTGTATAATGATGACTCTTTTGTACCTTGTAGCCTGCTTGGAAGAGTCTTGGAGGATTGTAGAGAAAGGCGATACCGAGTCTCTCTGGATAATGATTCTGTAGAATGTAGATAACCTCGCGAGTTGTTTTCATGGGGGCATTATTAGCCATGGACCAACCAGTGAAATCTATGAGCCAAGACATTTGTTCTTGTCCTTTTGGAAGATTAAGGATTGCGTTTTCAAGAAGATACACCAAATGCCGAATATTACCTTCAGGTGATGTTGTGTTCTGTTTTATAAGATTATTGGAGAGACAAACATATGAGTTTTTGAAAAAGATTCAAAATCAAATAAAGACTCCAAATATACTCTTACTTACCTGCAATGCAGGTCTCATTATAAGCACTACTCTACCTAGCCGATCATGAAAACTAGCTCTTGAAACTTTCCCCGTCTCGCCTTCATGTGCTACTTGATGCTGGAGAGAGTCACAGAAGAAGAAACAAAAGATGATTCAAGCGGAAGAAAAGATACAAATCATACGGTACGAGTACAGTTAAGTTAAATTTACCCAACGGATCTCTTGAGGTTTGTATGTTGATCTCCACTTAAGAGTCTCCTCAATCATTTTCTTGGCTTTTTCGACATTCCAATTACGAGCATTCAAATATCTCCTCAAGGCAGCATCAGAACAGAACACTAAACTATGTCCCGAGACCGGTCCTATCGCGGATTTCAGTTCTCTAACCTGAATTAATAGACTCTTCATTAAGTAAGATCTTGGAAATTATATGAATGCTCGTACAATGAAGAGAAGAGAAAAAGCTTAGTGTACCTTGTTATCTTCATGAGAATCATCATCAAGTTGGTGAGCACTCTTTCTCTTAAACATGTTTCTTGTTTAATTAACAATCTTTAATCTCCAAGGAGATAGCTTCAAAGCCTAGAAACGGTAAAAGATAACATTTATAAAAACACTTTAAAGAAGTAAAAATCGTATCAGATTTCACAAAAACAGAGTTTTGATCCAATAGGAGCTAAATTATATTTCAAGAATTAGCGATAGTTACTTTGATCGGCTATTAATAGATAATTAATAAAACACAAACCTAACATCTAAGATCATGATAATCAACTTTCAATCTTCTTCAAACATATGATAAATTCTCTAGAAAATCACAGGCCTTCTAGAAACGTATTTCATTCAAAGCATTATTACAAAAAAAAAATTGACTTTTCAAACACACAAAATAGCAAAATCCGTTAAAACAAAACAATTATCGGTCGTGAAACTAAACATTTATTTACAAAAATCAGTAAATAGCAATCTGTAATACAATATAAAAACGAGATCAATGAAATTTCTGAAGCTCACGGAAAGTTCTAGACTTGATAATAGTAAAAGCCTTTGATTCAAAAAACACGTACGATCGAGAAATTTTAGAAGAAGGAAAACAAAATGAAAATCGAAACGCAAAGAGGATCTAACCTGAGAATTAGAAATCTCTTTGTATCAGTGATCGAGAGAGACAGAAAGAGAGAGAGAAGGATCGATCAATTGGGTTTGGTCGTCACGCGAGTATCATTTCCCACTTCAAAAGGGCTTATAAGCGAGAAACGTGGGAAAAGACATTAACTAATTTATGTCGCATTTAATAACTTTTAGAAACTGGGCCTGTATATGTTTATGTGAATAGCCCATATGTTAGTAAAAATAATTACTATTTTATTTAATTTTTATTCAATTAATTTCAGTTTTTTGTTTTGTTTTTGGCGTTTGTTTCTTTGACTAAATAAATATAGTGATTTTACAAGAAGACAAGAGATCCGAAAATCGTGCAGTAATAAAGATTTGGTCATTTTACAAAATCCTAACCTTCTTTCACGTTTAACAAACGCTTATCTGTCTTTGTCTGTTTATTTATTTTTATTTTTATACGTCTTCATCTATTGTGTCACGATCTTGAAGAAGTAAATTATAATTACAATACTTATTTAATTCACTAATTACCTTCTAAGAAAGAAAATATACTAATTTTGTTATATATTCATTATGTGCAAACCACTCTTTCATGGATTACTGGAGCCGGTGTAGAATGTAGACTAACCAAAAAATAAAAATAAAAAAGTCCAGAAAAGACAGCATCAGCTAATAATACTAGTTTAGATGTAACGTTTTACTCGAAATATTGATTTTAAAAACATTAAAAATTCGGTTTAGAAACACAACCATGTGCGTATGATTTGGTTTATTATGGTTTTGATTAAATCAACAGCATTGACATTGGACCAAATATTAAAATGCTTAAATAACACCATGTGACGTTAATCCGACCTTATCGCTTCTTAATTTATTAGTTTTTATAATCTCTTCTACCAAAAAAATATATAATCGAACGGTCGTCTCGCATATATACAGGTATATACTGGGAACAAGATTATATATTATTTACTAATATTCTTCTTCTTATAATCCAAAAATTACTCATCAATTAATTAAGTTAAAGATTAGCTGGGCAGTTACATCGTCAATCGTTTTTGTTGCACATCCAAATTTAATTAGCCTACAGTGCAATTAACGTAAATAATGGTTATCTCTTAAGTCACAATTCAAAACTACCAAACAAAACATGAGGTAGAAAATTATATGTACTATCATCACCAAGAAATTAAATTGAAACTTACCATTCTAAAAAAAAATATATATGGTTCTATTATATCGATGGGTCTATTATATCGTCACTTATTATAATTCATCATCCAATAAATGATCGTTCATATAAAGCCATATAATTATATTCTCTTGGATGAAAATTTATCTGTAAAAATATATACAACTTTGGGCTTCAAAATGGATAATAAGAATTGTAAGAAATACAGAAAACTACAATATATTATCTTGGATTAGTAATTCAAATGTAAAATTGATTATAAGAATTACGGTTAACGTAATTTCTGAAGTAGCTTAGCATTTGTGGAAGAAGAAAAGTGGTCAACCCAATTGGTTCCTTAGCAAGTCAAGCGTTTTGGTAGCTTGTTTCAACATCTTCACTCAACTTTACGTTTCATTTTCGAAGAACTTTGTGTTTGACGAAGGGACGAAAAATACAAGAAGACTTGCTAAAGACGCGTTACTTTATTCTTTTGATCATTTCACAATCAAAATCAAACCAATACATAAAAAAAAAATTATGTATAGCAAGACTTTTCCAGAGAGGATGGCTATTTTAGTCTGTTTTTTTTGGGACCCTAAGTGGATAAAAAATCATGTATGCTTGTGACCAAATCACATCGTTAATCATCGTCACTCCTCCACCGATGAACAATTCCTCCTTCCGTCGCGCCAATTGGCAGAGCAAAGAGAGGTCCTTTTTCTGGAAGCCAATAAGTTTTCCTCACGCCCTAATAATATGTTCAACTAACACAGATAGATTTAAGTAATTTCAATTCATAAAATACGTTGATGAGAAAAGGGTGAAAAAGAGTAGGAACTAGCAAGAGTAGACAGATCTGGGTGGATTCGAACCACCAACCTCTCATAACGAGAGCTCTACCATTTTGAGCTTACAGATCTATTAACACAAACCTTTACCCACTTGGTTAAAACACATGGGCTAGCATTTTCTCGCTCGAATCTTCCACCAAATAAAGCATCCTAATGACAACAAAATCCACAATGAAGACCTTTTGGCTAGCCAATTAGATTATACAGATCACGATTTAAAAGCATTCTTTAACATTTACCAAGCATCATTTAGGAATTACTATATAATAATACTAAAACTAATGCTGTAATAAACAATGCAGGAACTGTAATTACTGTTTCAAAAGAACAAATCCCATCATAATATGCAAAAGTCTAATGCAAACATTGTAACTACAGCATACGATTCAAGGTTTAACTCGAGATTCAAAAGCTTCCTCAAAATGGTCATCAATGAAACAAGAGCAATGCGCTCGAACCGTGAAAATTTATACAAAAGGTCAAGACTTGTTCTGGATACCTCATTGCTTCAACATGAAACATACTTCTCCAAAGTCATATTTATCCATAGCTTCTATGGCGTCATATCCGTGGAGACGGGGTCTTCAAATCAATAGGCGACACAGTAGAAATATCCTAGATACAGTACAATATACTTGCAGTACGGTGCAAATTTTATGATTATAATGATTGATCTTTATGTTATATAATATGAAAGTGGATACAAATTCCAAAATCACTAAGCTTACAAAAGTAGATATTGAAGTACATATATAGATCATATAAATCTCATGGCGTTTGTTAAGCTGTTGATCGTTGTTATAGACGTGAACGAAATTAACAGCACTTCAAATTAACATTAATAATAATGTTGAGTAATGATTAAAGCCGACTTGAGGTCAATCAAAATTGAGTAGTCAGGCAAATTATCAAATAATGCGGATAAAAAGCTGAACGGGGAATTTAAAACTCAAAAATCAAAAATACCTTTTGAATCTTCGTTGAGTATGTTGGTTTTAGACTTGGCCCCATTTGACTCCAGATCCGCTGAATGGAACGATCTGGATCAATTCAAAAAAATTTCTGTGTATCGAGAGATATTTCGGTGAACTGAGATCAAAGGAATCAGAGTGTGAGAGCGAGTGCAAAGAGACACAAGGAGAGGGGAGAACCCGGGCAAAACAAAAATCCCCCGTGCGAACTCCCCTCAACAACACGAAACGATTTTTTTTATTAAGCATTTTTTGTGACCTGCCATGCAAGCGCACCTGTCATGGCAAAGGTCGGATGACAAAGATGTTAAATCAGAACTCAAGCCCTCGTTTTAAAAATCCATCAAAGGCTTGTATCGTCCCTCATAAAACATCTCATACATCCATCAAACTCATCTTATATCAAATCACATATCTGCCTCCTCTGCGTCTTCGCTCTTCTTCAATCGCTCCTCGAGAATCGAAGGATTCATCATCAGCTCGTCAAAGTACGACGCAATCACAGATCTGAAGAAACCTCGCGGGTGAGATGATTTTCATGATCCGAGATCAGATCTGGGAATTAGAAATTGACAAATTAATACTATTACAATGGATCCACTCGATTTAAACGAATCGATTATCAGATCTAGCTAGGGTAAGCATAATTACCAGCTCTTCAACCGGTCGTCGGAGATCTCAGCCGCTACGATCCGTCTACTGGCCACCGGAGCTACTAGATCCGTGCGGACACGAGGCCGATGCGTAGATCGAGAGCTGAACTGCGACGATCTAAATCGGAGAGCCTCCGATACGTCGACATAATGGAGAAATGTAGAGAAAACGATGAACGAAAAGCTGAAAGAATCATAGGAAAAAGCGGGTATGAGAACTTAAGAGATCAACGCGTTAGTTTTATACACAGGGTTAGGAATATTGGACGGACAAGATCGAATGATTAGATATAAGATCAACGGTCCAAGTGTGAGCTTTTGGGGGAAGGTTACGTGTTTAGGGGCGTTTTTAATGAGAGGCGGTTGTTTTACACAAAAGAAAAAGAAAATAAAATATATATTTTAGGAAATGGACAGCTAATATGGGTTGTTGGCGTTTTACCGATTCCATGCGTCGTACCTAAGCACGTTTTCTTTTATTTTAAAAAATGGAATATTCCTTGCAATTTCCTTCACGGCTCTTCCATATTTTGTTATCTTTATCTTTACTTTTGTAAATTTTGCCTAGCTAAAAAAAAGTAGAAAAAACACAAAATTTTCTACTTTAGAAATAGCTTTGAATAAGTTAACGGGCCACGAAACTAACTGGGCTATTACAAAGCCCACGATCAAATGGTAGTAGCTGCCCGGAAAATCAAATTAATCAAAACAAAAAAGGGTTGATATGCTCTTCATGAAATGACAACAAATTGACCACCAAAATAACTTTTTTTTTCTATAACGACAAAACAAATTCAATTGCTAACACATAAAAGTAGCTTTATTAGTTTCCAAACACGAGAACAAACAAATAAAAAAATTAGAGAAAAGAACAATTTATACAGTGATAATGTTACTTCATTTTGTCACCTAACCAATTGGACTTTTATTCATAAACCATAGAGCAGCGATCATGAATTTGTTGTATAGCCCAGATGCATACGCGCAAAGACAAGAGTACTTGGACTGAATTATGTAAAAAGCTAAAAACTGAAGAGAAACAAAAACGAGCATCACAATCACAATTACATTGAAGACTAATGTAATAGTTTCTCTAGCAGAAGTCTCCATGGGGATTATTAGCATTCTTGTTTCCTGTTTGAGATCCACTACCTCTAATCTCAGCATAACCAGGAGGCAGTTTCGGCGGATGAACAACAGGCAAGTTTATGGAAGACCCGTGGCCACCAGAAGGTCGGAATGACCAATTGATTGTGCTGATACCTGAAGATGGAGATGAATTTGAAGGGACTTGGCTGTGTTGTCTTAGATATACAGGCAATGTCTCCTTATCGGCGAGCTGCTGCTTATCAAAGTCCAGAGCATTAGGTTTTGCTGACTCACTTATCATCTCCCCTGGGTTCATGACACTGGCAGTTCCAAATAGCCAAGGCTGTTTAAATTTCGGCTGCTTTTCTTCTTTGCACTTGGGTTGTTGGGGGGCATGGTCAAAAGTTTCCATGGGTTTAGCCGATGGCTTGTCTCTGTCCACGAAACTTGGTTCAGGTGGATCCACGGCTCTAGGAGTTGTTGAGCGGGTTGTGGAGATTGTTGTTGTGGGGAATGCTTTCTCTGGTGGGACGGCTGGTGTGTAATTAGATGGGAGAAGATCGTCCCAATTCTCTAGAAGTTCCTTATAGACTTTGCGTAGGGTTACCTCGGTTAATCCGGTTATTTTACAAATCTCTGCTTGCGTCTTTCTTTTGTCTTCAAGCTGACATGCCAGATAGATAGCAGCTGCAGAAATGCTGATTGGATTTCTACGGGTGCAGAAGCACTTGTTGATCACGACTTCTCCAATATGTGTTGCCAGTTCCTAGGAAGATTTAAAACAGATAAATAAGCAAAGGTATCAGGGTAGCACTTGGGATCTCACAATGGGTCACATTGGATGGTGAAATGTCATTAGACTTTTAAAGACTCTAATGACATTTTATGCCTTCGCAAACAAGTATTAAGTTTAATTTCACACCTGAGCAGATTTGTTTAGTTGAAGGAGGTTACAGAATCTTGGCATATGAACTGATATAGAGTTACTGTTGATGGGTTGACTTAGTTGTAGAGCTTCTCCTAAAATCTTGATGTACTTCCCAATTTCCTTC
The DNA here is from genome assembly GCA_000218505.1 of Schrenkiella parvula. Taxonomy (NCBI): domain Eukaryota; kingdom Viridiplantae; phylum Streptophyta; class Magnoliopsida; order Brassicales; family Brassicaceae; genus Schrenkiella; species Schrenkiella parvula. Next base: position 16,437,424 of record CM001193.1, on the reverse strand, counting down.
TGCTGTACATTGGCTGCAATGGAGATTTCCTATTATTCAAAGCAAGAAAAAAGGCATTAGACAGAAATCAAGTCCCAGTGATGAACTAAAAGAAGTGTAGCTTATATCTAAGTTCAGAAGCAATGGTTCACATTTGGTGGTAACTGCTAACACAGCCTGACTCTAGAAAAGAAGATGGAAAATGCATCTAAAAGGTATATATGAGCGAAACAGTTCAAAAACATTATCAAACAACCAGGAAAAATGATATTAACAATTAATGATTCAGGATCAAAGCTCAGAGTAACAAAAAAAGTACACCAACACAGAAGCTTGATTTCTTCCTGAAAACACACAAGCTTTAGAAACCTAGCATACACATGTCCTAGTTCCTGAATTCGTAAACTTTGTAAGCATTCTATTGGCAGCTGTTCAAGAAATTGCATTCCTAATATATCCAGAATCCACCAAACAGGCACAGCTGTTGAAGAAATTGCATTTCTAAGAACGAAATGGACACAACCAAATTGACAAAGGCAGGTGCAAATATAAGCGAATGATTCAATCCACAAAGAAGTGGTGCCTTAACATACAATTTAACACATTACCCCCATTCACTGGTGGCTTCAAAGGAGACCCATGAAACTCTTGAGACAAAATTTCTTGATCTATCAATGCAATTTCAAGAAATTGAGGCACAGTAGCTGAACCTGCCATTTAAACTTGTGAAGAGATAGGTTCTCTAGCTACCTGAAGAGTTCTAGGTTCCTGAGCTTCTCTAATAGCCTGAACTAGGCAAGCAGTGGCCAACGCTTCAACGCTTCTGTTCCGCAAGCAAGTAGCTGAACAGCAATCCCTAAACAGCTGGAAAGCATGCTCTGAGATATCGCAATCCAACCCTAAAATCGACGCCACATCGATGATCTGCATATAAGCCCTAAGATTGTCCACCACAACCGCCGACGAATTCGTCGAATTCGATGCGGAAGAAGCGAGTTCCAGGGTTCGTTCGAGTTCAGCGAGATGACCAGAGAAAGAGAGGGAGGAGCGAGCGAAGATTGGGCTGGGCTCGAGGGACCAGGTAGAGAAGGCGGTGATGAATCCGGTGGGCTCAAACGGATCTTCCTCGTCCTCGGGAGACGGTTGCGCCGCCGTCTGGAGATCGGAAGTGACGAGGCAGAGAGGAGTGTCTTGTGCCCGGAGATGAAAGAGATGGTGGTTTTGCGTCTGCCGTTCTTCCACTACGCGACCGCAAGACGAGCACTCCGTTATCGATCTACCGGAGCTCGTGGTGGCACACCGTCCTTGCGCCGATGAACAGTACGGACACTTCATTTTTTCTTTTTACTCTTTTCTTTCCTCCGGCGTGTGTTCCTCACGTGTGTTGAAGCTATTTATACAACGAGAGTAAAAAAAAAACCGCGCAAAATCTTTCTGTCTTCAAGATTAATCATGTAACACTTCAGTTTTTTGTTTTGATTGTGCTTGCATTAAAGAAATTGGATTTGCAACAATGGAAATGTTGGACTGGAAATTAGGATACATTGTGGAATTTTTTTTACATTAGGTAATATTTATCAATATTCTACTTTCTGTAATAATGACCAGACAACAAAAAAACATCATCTTTGATTCCATTGTCAAATCTTAATTTGATGCAATCTACAGTGGTAAAACGTTGGCAGGGGTGAATCAGCCACTAAAACACAGATTCAGATATCTCAAGTGCGGAAGATCTCATAAGAAGAAGTATATCACAAGGATACATGTTTCTACATATATTTATAAAAGTAGCTGTATGTAATTTTAAATCGATAGAATTCAAAAGGAGCAATCGATTTCGAAACAAGAATTTGGATCTCTCAAATTGAACTATCCATTTGATAGTTCTTTGGCTTCAGCAAATAGAAATGATCTTAGGTTTACATGTAAAGGTGTGTTACCAATATCACCATCAGCTACTTGCTGCTGGCTTGTGTAGAATCCTCTTGAAGCTTCTTCCCAAATCCCTTGCGCTCTGAGAACAAAGCCAAAAGAAAAGAAAAAAGAGATTATAGATGCAATAGTCCACTCAATAAAGTCTATTATGAACAATCGAAAAGAAGACATCTAAAGATGAATTCTGATGTTTAGTTAACTTGGAATGATGGAACTTCTACTATACTTGACTAACCAACCGCTTCTACAAGTGGGGTTTTTGCAATAAATGCAATAAACAAAACCGAAAGCTATAGCTATCTGAAATCTCATAACATATACTTAACAAGACAGAATCTACTGAATCACATGCGACGATGTTATCGAAACATAGAGACTAGGACCTCTAAGTAATAATATCCTTAAACTAACACTCGATCATCTTCATACCAACCCAATCTCCAGAATCACTAATCCTGACCACTAAAAGTATCAATGAGTATCGAAATTTTACAGGGATCTTTCAATATTTGGATAATCAAGCATGCATCTATATATTTGGTCACCAACAACAGTCAAAGATAGAGTGGAGACATTCTATCTCTAATCTATCTCTAATATGTAATAGCTTACAGAGTAATATTAGACTTCAATGGCTAATCTCCAAATAGAAGAACTTGACCATCAAGCTGAACAATCTAAGTCCACTTGAACTAAAACTTCCAATTTGAACATTACTATTTACTACATTTATAGAAACTATGAAGATAGAGAGAGAAGTCAGTCTACTGCAACCAGAGGCAAGTTCGAGCATCAATTCAAACTACATTTACTAATTCTAAGTCATCAATGAAAACGAAAGAATCCAGTCAAAAACACTAAATTTAAATATAAAACATCATCACCATTGATCGGGAAGGAGGTGGGTCAAGAACGATAGACTGAACTGACATCTTGGCGATTTCACCAATAGCATCGTCTCTAACCCCAGGCACATCACTGGTGAGTTCTTCGTAAGCAGCAACAAACGCTTCTTGCCAAAATTTAGGCAATTTTATCCGACGACTGTTAGTGTACACATCCCACATATGCTTCACCACTTTCTCCCTCTCTTCCATTTCCTAAAAACCACAAAAATCCAAATCAGCCCAAATCTCGACAAGAGAAGAAATAGACAAAGAGGGAGAGAGAAATAGTAACCAGAGCGTCGAGGTGATCGTAGTTTGGGATCCCGATATCTTCGGAGAGCCGGTTCAGATTTCCGGTGGATAACCGGAGAGTCACAGTACCAGTGAACATCGACCAAAAGGCCAGAAGCAAAATAGCAGCAAACGCCCAGAACTTGTAACGACCTCTCCCAAACAAGACCGAGTCGGAGTTGTCCTTCTTCGAATTCCCCATAGCTGTTCCCGTCGCCGTACCTGTAGTCGTCGTCGTCGGCAACGCATCGTCCTCCTTCATCTCGATCTCAAAAGTACAATACACTCAACAATTTTGCGTGGTGATGATGATTACACCAAATCTGAGCTCTCACGAATCGATTTCAGTAGATTCAGTGTGTAACCGCGAAAGTGTCGGCTCGATTTTGATCTGAGAGGAATTAAAAGGAAAAAACAAAAAAAAAGCTCACTCTCTTCACTAATACTGGGCCATTGTTTGCTAGTAATTGTAAATTGGCAATGTACGAGGATACGAGCCGTTGATCTTAAATTGGTAACAAATACTAAAACTGTGCGCCGATCGTGACCGTTGGTCTATAATTTGATAAAAGCCACATACAAAGAACATCGCAAACGGCGTCGTATAAGAGAACACGCTTAAAAACGCAGTCGGTTTTTTTCATCTATAGCGAAAAGAAACATTAAACTGCGCCATTTTCGCCGCGTACTTTATTATCACCGTCTCTTTGAAAAAGCGCTTCGATCTCTTCAAGCGACTTTCCTTTCGTCTCCGGCAAGAGGAAGAAGAAGAAATTCCACGCCACCGCCGCGACTCCGGCGAACATAAAAAAAGCTCCTCCGGTGGTTATCGCTTTAGTCAAAGACAGAAACGACATCGACACGGTGGCGTTCATAACTCTGTTCACCGCAACGCCGAGACTCGCTCCTTGCGCTCGAAGCTTCAATGGGAAGACCTCAGAGCTATAAACCCAAGTTATTGGGCCGAGCCCAATAGAGAAAACCGCTACAAAACTATAAGCCGAAACAATGCTCAGAACCAAAGCCCAAGCCAGTTTCCCGCCAGAATTCTGGGCCATCGTAAGCCCAAACCCTAACATTGTCAACGCACAAACCATTCCTCCAACGCTGGTCAACAAAAGCTTCCTCCGCCCTACCTTGTCAAGCAAGAAAGTCGCGGTGCAAATAAACGTTGTTTTCATGATTCCGACGCCGATTGTAACCAAGAAAAGCTTGTCTTTAGTCTTGATTCCTGCTCTCTTGAAGATCTTCGGACCGTATAAAAGCACGGCTTCGATTCCGGTGGCATGCTGGAAAAAATGTATCCCTACAGCAGTTAAAAGAACCCGTCGTACTGCAGGAGTAGGTCTTAAAATGAGTTCTTTCCAAACTCCTTCACCGTGAGTCTTCTTATTCTCCATTTTCACAACTTCATCATCGCATTTCAAGTCGATCCCTGCAGCTGTTTTGATGTCCTGAAACCGTAGCTCCGCCTCTTCAGGGGAATTCGATACCAAATCCAATATCCTCTTGCCTTCTCCAAGGCGTCCTTGTAGAATCAACCACCGTGGAGATTCCGGCATTTTCAAAATCCCGAACGCTAGCACTAGCGACGGAATCGCTGCTATACCGAGCATCAGCCTCCAACCGATATGCATTGGTAACTTGGAGAAGAAATAATTTACTAGATAACCAAGTAAGATCCCTATACTGATACACAGATGAGGAAGAGAGGCTAAGAGTCCTCTATGTGAAGCGGTTGCGATCTCGGCCGAGTAAACCGGAGCAACCATTAGAGCGAAACCGACTCCGAGTCCGGCGATGCATCTTCCGGTGAGGAGAACAGGATAGCTCGGACCCCAACCCATCAGTATTGAACCCAACATGAAGAGTATTGAGGCCAAGACAATTGTGTAACGCCGTCCGATTATGTCCGACGTTCTTCCGGCGAGCAATGATCCGACGAGGGCACAAAGATTGAGAATTCCGGTGAGAACTTCGATCTGAACATCGTTCGTCTTCAAATCTTCTTCTATAAACACCATCGCTCCACTCATAACACCAGTATCTGTACACAAATACCCGCACACACACAAAAAAAACAAACATATATAGCATCACTTCTCATGATCAACAAAAAAAAAATAATAACACCATGAAATATTTGTTTTTCTAATCGATTATAGCAAAGTTTTAAATTGTAGCCTCTGTGATTTTTAAAGTTACTAACACAGACGAATAAACACAAATCTTGTTAAATATGTAAACAAATTAATTATTTTTTTAAAGAGCTCCACAAATTAAAATCCCACTGATATTCAACAAAAACAAATATTTTTGGAGGTTTTTTATCATATTCTTACCGTAACCAAAGATGATGGAGACGATGGAGGCGACAATAGCACATTGAAGTGCGTATCTATTAACTCCGGTCGGCTTCTCGGCCGGATTTTCGGCCGGATTCTCGCCGGAGATTTGATCGGCCATGACTAATTCACCACCACGTAATTAGAAAACTATTGAGTATACAGACTTTAACTAATGTCTCTCCCAATTGTAAGCTTTTGTCTGAAAGTTAGTTATGAGTTTGGTTCTTAATCTGTCTCTCACTAACAAAGAAGATTCGTTGATTATATATAGAAAAAAAAAGATGACAGCACAGAAGACAGTACTCGTGAAAGCCACAAGCTTATTTGAATCCAATGGACAAGAGTCATCCACAACTTCTTTAATTTTTATATATATATTTATAGAAATTTTGTTACGCGATCAAATACTTAAGATCCGATCAATGATTCTAATTACGAACCTTATCTACATGTGTAATTAATAATTAACAGCCTGCCTCTAAACTTGGAACTCTGATGTGTCTAAGACTTGATCAGTGGCATATTCTAGTTAACTTGTTATTTTGGATAAGAACGTATCTGTAACTAAGTTGACTTTTAAGAGGCAACTGAACGTGAATTTTGACCAGTTAAGATTTTTTGTCATTTGATGAAAAGATATAGGTAGACACGAGTTTGTTATACTATTGGATAAGAACTATTTTAAATATTTGCTTTTTATTTTCATCCTCGTGAATATTTTCAAATTGTTTATGTCACGCTGTGAAACCAAACACATGATTTGGCTGGACTCATTGGAGTCAAAGGTCAACTATGGAGAGTGTAAAACGTCATGGGTCCATTTTCAAAAGTTTGAATTTTAGATTACTTTATGGAAAAGTCAAGTGGCTATTTGGATTAGAGAAAATCTTTAAGGGTTTGATTGATTAGACTTTGAATCATGCGAAAAGCCAAATATGTTTTGGTTAATCAAGTAAAAAAACAAAAACAAAAAACTTTCGTTTAGTAGCTAAAACTACAGCCCAACAATAATTAAATGCAGTATCTATATATATACACACCACAGCAAACTATAAAAAAATATTATGTGATTTTTAACTCAAAGGTATTGTTATATATTTTCCAACATCTGTTTTATTTTTTTGGGGGGGTGGGGGGGGGAGGGGGTTTATGTAGAAAAAAATCAATTGAATTATGTGTTAGAACGACTATAATTACTTGTGTTTTGGATTTAAAATTGCTAGCTTCTAAAAAGTTAATCTAAATAGTTAAATTACATTAACTTTTTATTTTAGTCTTAAAATAAGTTAACTTTTAGTTACATGAAACTAAATAATGTTTTCCATAAGATCATTATCACTTTATAAAATATTCCAAAGATTTTATTCACCAACTTTGCAGTTCTATTTCCGGACAAGTGGTGTTATTGGACTCTTTCGTCAAAAGTTTATATTGGACTTATTACTTTATTAGTGTTATGAAGACATCATACTTTTCAACAAAAATGTTCCACAAACGGATTTTATTAAAATATTAAGGAGTCATATTATTATCATGTAGAAAAGAAAAAATATACAAAGTGCAGTTATATAATATCTAAACTAATCATGCATATTATAAACTTTTGTTTAGTCTCTCCCGAGACCTCGTCTGATAACCTAAGGCTTATAGTGTAAACGAAAAAAAATAATCAAATTACTTGTCGAAGAAGCTAGGGTCGAGTGGAGACTCGCCTACTCCGTCCTTTACTTGTTCGACATCCCATGGGCCGATATATTAAGTTTTGTCGCATCAAAGAATTAAAACTCATAAAGCCCATAGGCCCATTTTCCAACGCATTCAGTTCTTAAAAGAACAGCACTTATAACTGCAAGAAGAAGAATATGATAAAGAACATAACATAAAGGAAACTTGAAACGTAGCAGTGATCTCTATGAAGCTGGAAACTGTTAATTATGAAATGCAAGAGATACAACATTAGAAAAAACAGTTCAAGCTTTTACAAGCTAATTTATGAGAAAAGTAAAATGCATGAGGAACTTATAAGTAGAAGCTCAAGCAAAAGAATCAAATCTTCAATTGCAATGCTCTTGACTCTTGAGCTTTTTAAGCAGGAGGTGAAGAAGCATCGGTTTTCGAATACAGCCCGAGCTCCTCCTCGAGTTTCTTCCAAGCGTTCAAGAAACTCGGAGGGAATTTCTTCTTCACTGTTCTAATCAACCCTTTGGCGTCATTTATTTTCTTGTTCCTCACCAATCCAACAACCAAATACTGCAAAGTATTGAAATCTGGAATCTTGTGCATATTCACGCTCTTCTTGAAGATGGCGTAGCCTTGCTCATACAATCCGCTGGAACATAGGTGAAATATCAAAGTCCTAAAAGTAGCTGCGTTGGGAGCACAGCTGTTTCCTTCAAGCCCTTCATACACTTTCTTAGCTTCATCCAACATTCCTTTCTCGCAGTACGCAGTCATAAGATAGTTATAGCTAATTGCATCAGGTTTCAATCCCACACTGCTCATTTCTTCGATTAACTCCTTAACTCTTTCAGGGCTTTCCTTCTGTGCACTCATTATGCGAACATTATAAGCTGCGTTATCCAATTCGCAGCCTTTCTTCACCATTTCACTCCATAATTTCTCTGCAACCTCGAGTTCACCATTCTTATACAAAGAACCTAAAATGGTGGTGAAAGCAATGGTAGTGACTTCCATGCCTTTACCTTCCATCTGTCTCATAATCTCAATGGCTTTCTCTGGCGAACCAGAGTCACAGTACGACTTAATCAGTATCCCATAAGAGATTTTGTCAGGGATGATGTTATTATACCTTTGGGGAATTTCGTCGAACAGCTGGGGGACTTTATCGAAATTCTTGGAATGGAGACAAGCAGTGAGCAAGGCGTTGAACGAAACAGCTGATCTTGGTGTGCCATACTGATCCATCTGCTCGAAAGTTTTCATGGCGTGATCGAACATAGAGGCTCGGCCGTAAGATCTGATAAGAGTAGAGTAGAAAGGCTCTTCCTTGATTTTCGGGTCGTTTTTGTGGGATTCAAGTAGGGCTTCGATGTCTGAGAATCGGCTACACTTGGCGAGACGACGAACAGTGAGCTCCTGGGCATAGCGAGACGAAACAGGTGAAGCGGAGTGATCGGAGACATTGGAGTAGATTTCAAGAGCTTTGTCGGGATCGTGTACTTTCCGGAGAACTGCCTTAGCTTTGGAGACAGAGATCTTGCCTGAAGACAGAGAGGCAGCCTCTACGGTGGTCGTAGCATCTCCGGCAGCTGTGGTGAGACGGCGAACATAGCGGAGAGAGAGACGAGACGCAGCCATTTGCAGAGGCGTTAGAAAAAGAGTACTCAGACGAAATGTTGAGAGGAAAGGCGAAAAAGGAGATGCTTAGGGTTTAAGGTTTTACACATATTGGCTTTTTTTTCCTAATCAAGTGAAATTACTCAAGAAAAAAAGAGTGGTTTTTTCTGTAAGTTTATTAATTTAGTACACACATATAAGAGAATAGTGTTCTTCTGGATCATTGATTATTGAGGTGTTTATGATGAATAATAAGCGAGAGAACTAAAGAAAAACTTGATTGGTGGTAATCATGAGGTTTATAACAAGCAAACGTACCAAATCCATCTTCTTGGTCTTAAAAACACGCAACAGGTCTTGTAACTGAAGCAAAATACTTGAAGAGAGCTTAGGTACTAGAAAGCAAAAACAAACAAGGATGACTCTAAGCTCCGTACTCTCCCTGATCAAACTTGTCTTCTGGATAAAACACAGCAACCACTTCGTTCCCTCCAAACTTCCTACCATTCATCCCGGTCCTTGCCCTTGACGAACCATCAGTATCAGCATACTTCAAGAACACCTGCACATATATATATCCGCAGTGAGATTTCCACTAGATAGAACTCATTACAAGAGAGAGAGAGAAGATTTTAGTACAAACCTTGCCAAGGCCTGCCACTGGCTCACCGCTGGGACTGGGACGCGGAATCACAACGTTCGTCAAGGCACCTGCATTTAAAGAGTTAAAGAACAAACATTTCGAATGCAAGAGAAAAATAGAAACAGAGACAAGAATCGTTAGTTGTTTTTCTTCTAAGAAAGAGTGTGTGAAAAATAAGATAGGGGTTTATGCAGTCTCCAGTCTGAGTATGTTAGGGCTGATTCTTTATAGCAAAAGGCTGTAAAACAGACATATACAACCAAAAGAAAACAGAGACAAATCAATATGCTTTGAATCTTATGTCTCCAAATGGATGATAAAATGACATCCCTTACCAAACTTTCCGCCTTCTTGTCTCATGTCTTCCATTATATCTTCATACTCCTCGTCGTCTCTAAGCTCATCCTCAGCAACAACTTGTGTCAGACATACAACTGTTGTTGCTGCTGTGCCCGGCTGTAACATAATCCTCTGTAAAAGAGAAGCACATCAGTCTTACAATTGATAAACCATAAAGAGACAAAGGTTGCTAACATCTCAATCTATTAAAAAAAGCTTCCCAGTAGTCAGAGAAAAAAATAGTTTACCTGAAAAGCAATCTGCTGTTGTGCATGCAACAATACACTCTCTTGTTCAGGTTTCGGTTGCATTGTTCCCTGGTTAGCACGTCTCACAGTAAGAGTCTTATCTCCCATTTTGATACCATTCAGGGCAGCGCACGCAATATCTGTAACAGAGAGATCTTGGTAGACACAAAAGGCGTATCCTTTAGAGTTTCCAGTTTCTCGATCTTTTACAAGATCAAAGCCCTTTAGGGCTCCAAAGGTTTCCAACAACTCCCTGACTTGTATCTCGGTGAAATAATATGGAAGTCCACCAACAAAAATACGGTCTGGACCCTCGAGCCCACCAGAAGCACCTGGAGTCAGACCAACAGCAGCTAAGTTTAGATTGGGACTGGGATGGCTTGGACCAAGAGTTGCAGCTAGAGATGGGTTATAGTCACTAGGTCTCCTCACCTTCACTGGAGCTCCCTGGGAAAGAGGAAAAAAAACATGATTCAATTCTCATTTCTATTTCTGGTCTTCTGGGAAGAGAACAGTTGTTAACCTGGCTAACACTAAAACTCGAACAAGTACTTATTAGAAGGTAAATATTAAAATTGTACCTCAAATATAATCCCATCCAAAGACATTGCGTTACTTGCTTCTTCAACAGATCGCATTTCAACAAAAGCAAACTTCTTCTCGTGGTTTATGTAAACATTAACTACAGCATCACCTGGACCAGCAGTATTTCCACCAACAGCAGCCATAACTTGACTAAAAAATGTCGCCACGGACTGCAATACAGGCAAGTAAACCAATGTTAGTATCAAATGCTAGCACATATTACAGTGGGGAAAAAAATAGATATTAACCTGTTCATTTGCCGTAGGGGAAAGCCCACCAACGTAGACTCTGCGGGCATGCCTAGTCGCCTGAAGACACATCAAAGTAAATAAAGGAGACATGGTTAGAAACAAAGACACAAATAACACCTTGTATAAATATATCCATGAGAATAAAGCTAACCTGCTGTGTCATAGCCTGAATTGGCATCATAGGGAGTCCCCCAAATGCCTGCATGACAAAGAAGAGTTAGTTCAAGAAAAAACTCAGTACATAATATTTAAAAGGGTAAAGATCACAGACCTGTCCAGTCGGTAAGGGAAACATGTTGGAAAACATTCCAGCCCCAGGAAGAGTTGGTGGTGCAGGAGGAACCTGGCCTACAAAACGAGAAAAAGGTTAATACATGAGATGAGTTAATATGAGCAGACCTATTTCACCCTCCCCGGAAACGCAAAGGCAATATTGTGGTGATATAACAATTACATCGCCTTATAGAATTTCACGCGAAAACATTTGCGAATAAAACCAGTGATAGGTACTGAGGATGAGCAATACCCATTAAAACATTGCAGCAATTCCTCCTTGTATATAAGAGCTAACCAGCCCACACCCAATGTTGCCTTACCAAAATAGAAAAGCAAACAAGAAACACAGAAGAAGGCCAAACAACCAAAAAGCTCTCAGTTCTAACGTTATATCCCATGTAAAAAGTTGAACAAAAACAGCCTATGTCTTTTGTAGGCATTCGGGAGAAACAGAATTTATCAAAAATCACTACGTGCATTGTGGGAATGAACTCTAACTCTACATTATGCTAATGAGAAGGAGCTAAATTAAAGAGACGAAAAGATACCTGTAACAGCAGCACCAGCAGCTAACATGGCAGAGGCTGGAGGAGCCATGTCGAATCCACTGACCCGCTTACTACAAGAACAAAAGATTGATATAAGAATCATTTCACATAAGAGTATGAGTTGAGCCAGAAAAAAAATGCTACCTTTTCGATGGAGATCGAGACCTAGATCTGCGCTCAGATCTATCCTTCGAACGAGAACGAGACCTACGACGGCGTCTATCTCCTCTATCATCTCTACGCCTAAAAGGTCGAAAAAGAAAGAAAAAAACAAACCCACGAAATTAGTATCTTTCATAAAACAACAAAGATTGAAAGGGTCTCAATCTAAATTGTAAAGATAATCTCGTTTCAAGAACAGTCACCTATCATAGTCCCGATCGCGGCTTCGGCGGTAGTCATCATCATCCCTGCCACCACGTTCTCTTCTTTCAGTACGTTCCCTACTATGATCCCTGTGACGACTACTTCTGTGATGACGCTCGCGATCCCTGTCCCTGTCTTTTTCTCTACTTCTCTCCTTGCTTCTGTCCACATCTCTGTCCCTGCTTCGATCAGAGTCCTTATCACGGCCCTTCTCTCTTTCTCTATCTTTACTTCTTGAAGGCTCTCTTTCATGGTCACGCGTTTCTCTCTACACAAGCAATAAAAAATCCTCGTCACTTGCAGTTTCATTGATATACAAAAACTCTACGCATAACGAATAAACTAATCCCCAAACAGAGGTTCAATTAGCGAAATCAATAATCATAGATTCTAGCTAGTACATAAACAAAAGCAGCTCTAAGTAACATAGATTCCAGCTAGTACATAAACAAAGCAGCTCTAAACCCTAAACCTTACCGTCTACAATTTTTAACCCATATACTACAATTCTCAATCGAATTTAGCATCGAGGCGAAGAAACATATATTTGAAACTTCAAGAACTAAACCTTCAGAAATCGTAAGCTGGAAGATTGTAGCACGATTAAAGAGCTAAAAAGTACCTGAGATTTCGAGTCTGTGTGATCCTCGATTTCGCCGCCGTGGCCACCATTATCGTCGGCGTAGAAGCCGTCAACAGCCGTGCCGTTTCCCTCGTGATCTTCGAAGTCAGTCATCTGTTCTCCGGGAATCAACGCTCTCTCTCTCACTCCCTCTGACCGGAGATAGGGTTTAGATAAATTTCCTCTTGCTTCTGCCGTCGAGATTCGGAGAAATGGATGCTGTGCACAAAACAAAACTCTTTAGGGCAATTTCGATTATTTTATCATTAAACAAGACGGGGCCGACGACAAGGGTAGATTCGTCAATGTCAAACTTATGGCCTTATTACCACACGTCAGCAACGATGATTATCTCGAGAAAAGAAAAAAAACATCCCGGTTACGTATCCAAGCCAGGATGTGAATTGATGGACCCAGTCCGGTCCGAGTATTAATTTTGGCCCAATCCATGTATGTTTGAGTTACAACCAGTTTTTTTTTGATAAAAAACTAACAAGTTAACCAAATAACATAGAGGCAAAGAGTAATCAATAACTATAAGTAAACGTCGCCACTCAACAATGTCTCGGATAATTTTTAATTATTTCACGTTCCGCATCTACGTACAAACATTTAAACAAAACAAAACACAACACAATTCAAACGTAAACAAAGAAAACAAAAAGAAGAAAGCAATACAAAACACATTAACAAATAAACAAACGGGTAAAAATAAATAAATAAATAAGAGAGCAAAACCAAACTTTCGACCATCAACAGCAACCCAAAAACTCTCGACTTAAAGCTCTATCTCTGCGTCCTCTCCTCCTTCTCCGGCTTGCCACTGAGGCTGTGGCGGCCACCACTTCTTCTCGTCTTCTTCTTCTTGTTTCCACCTCTCTTCCTCTTCTTTCTTCGCCTCTTCTTCTTCTCTCTTCCTCTCATCATCTCTCTTCTTTATCTCCATCTCCACTTGAAGCTTCTCCAACTCTCCTTCCGCACAAGAAGGGCATCCCAACATAACCCCTTCCTTCTGAGCTCCCAACAATCCATCAATCATCACACTACTCACATTAAACGACGCAGCCAATACCTCCCGGTCAAGAAACCGCAAAGCCGAGCTCTTCCCGGCCAAAAATTGCGGCTCGTTGTTCTTAGCGGAAGTAGTAAACCCAACGAACATTAATGAATCATTGATGAAAGACATTTGAGCCATTGGATGTAACCTTGGAACTGCGAAAATATCTCCTTCCTCTACCTTATACCTCATGTTCTTACACTCCGATGATGATCTTGAAATTGAAGACCTAAGCACCCGTACCATTCCTGATCCTTTCAACACAACCGAAATCTCGCACGCCCATGGGTTCCAATGGGGCCCCATCATTGATCCTTGAGTTAGATTCACCATGGAAACTCCAACCATTGACCCTTTTAACACTTTTAAATCTTTCCTGTTGATTGTTATACTACGGCCGTAGGGGCTCTCGAAATCCGGTTTGGATTCGAAAACATTGAGTGTCTTTCCTTTCTTTATCTTCTTCTTCTTCTCCTTCTTCTTCTTCTTGTTCTCTTCAGGTCCCGTTACCGAGTCTGCGCTTAAATCTCCGGCAAAGAGGTTGAGTAATCGTGGTTGGAGCTGCCACGTGTTGGTGTTGGCCTCACCAGGTGTACTCAGCATATCATGCACGATCAACGGAGGCTGCGTACGGTTCCTCATTAGCTCTATAATCTCTTCAGGAACCTAATTGAAACCAATGAGTTCAAATTATCACTTAACGCAACTGAGAAGAGCGTCTACTAGAGTAACTTGAGACGCAATGTATAAATATATTCGTATCTTGCACTCAAGTTACCCCAATATCACAAATGCGTATAACGTATAGATATATATAGATATATGCATACCCCAAAAGCTGACTGGAGAATTGTCTCATCAAAACCAAACAATAGATCTGTGATACTTGAATACGCACCAAAACAAGGATCCTGCATCCACGGAAGATTCCACAAATAAGAAGAAAGATATCGAGAAAATGAAAAAGAATCATATCTTACATGTAAACACTCTTCGTTGTTGGAGAAGATTGCATAAACCCTAAGCTTGATTCCAAGGAAGACATCCACCGGGTTGCTCTGTAAGTAGAAAATCGTACCGGGACGTAGCCTGTAAACGTCCCCTCTTCTTATCTCGGAACTCATAGCTTCCTCCTCGACCCAATTCAGAATCCCACTTCCTATACAACACAAATCCTGTTTTTTAACTAAGCGCACCAAACCACTGATCCGTAAACCAAACAAAGCTGGAAACAGTTTACGTACCGGAGTCGACAAAGAAGACCATGTCGGAATGAAGAAGAAGAGGGAGCAAAAGCGCGTTTGGCTCCAGCGTTATGGAATGTATTTTGTAAGGCCCCATCCCGCCGCATCCATCGCCGATTTGAACGGTTGAGATCTGTCCGAAGTTGGTCGAGAAGATTGGTTTCCATTGATCTTTCTTAACCAGAAGAGGCGAAGAAAACCCGCAACATGACGGTACGGCAGCGACTTCGTTTTCGTCCGACTTATCAGACTTAGCCGACGACTCAGTACAGAGGAACAAGAGAAAGAGAAGAACAAAGATTGGTAATAAAGTAAATTTAGTCATCTCTGTTTCTTTTCAAATTTTGTGCTATTCAATGCTAAGCGTATTAAATCGTATAATATAAAGGGAACGGGAGATGATGACATGGAGAGAGAGAGAGAGAAAATGTAGGGTCCACAAACAACACGTGTATTAATTATTTGCACACGTGTTTGTCCTACGTCGACAAGTGCATGGTTCCTTTGATAACAATTCAAATTACCCGCTAAAATACAAAGCTGAAATTTTTAAATTTTAGGCTGATAAGAACCGTTGATGATAATGTATTAAATGTATGAACAATAAAGATGCATAGTTTATATCGCAAGACCAATTATGTATCACGGGTTGAAATTGTGTTTTCTCACTAGAGTTGTGTTACCATGCATGCCTACGAATATATCGTTTAACGCCTTTGTGGTTTTGGCCTGTCTAATTGTTCGCAATAAATTGTTATTGTGATGTCGTCAACATAAGCTTTGTTCTTAATTAGCTCTTCTAATATGACGTCTAACCAAAATATTGACTAAAACTATCAACTCTTAATTCTCGAGCCTCGAGAAAAGCCACAGAATCATATATTTATAATCCGCTAATTCTCATTCATGCAAGTTACGTTTTCCAAAGGGAAAAACATTTTGACAGATCCCAATTGGTTATAGTGTTTGGGCCGAGCGTATGAATGCTCTTAAGCCTATTGCGTGAGGTTTTAGGAATCAATAACTATACAAAAAAGTAATCAATCATGAGGTTTTGGGAATCAATAACAAATAAATGAATTACACAGAGAACAGAAAAAGATAACAACCATTATTCGATTTGTCAGAGTTTACACGTAAGTAAATTGCCAAATATGGGACTACCAAAATAAATAGAATCAAACAAAGTTGGTAACGTATGAGAATTAAAGACAATAGTTATGATGCGAATTGATTTAGGAATTGTGGTTGACTTTATGAGTGAGAAAATAAAAAATATTCGATGGAAGTGAAGCTGAGAACGTACGTGACCCGCGAGTGTGTTTGGGTAATTGTTGGCTCGTGGACAAAAGAAAGTTTTATATCTCAAGTCTCAAACTTATCACCTATCATATCATACCTTATATGGTCATAATCAGTCCACATGTTTGGTCTACGTAGTGGAAGAGTTACGCTTTACAATCACATCAATCACTAACTTACATTAGAATTTTGAGTTTTTGTAATCAAAGACTACAACATTTTACAATCATTTAATGCAGATGTATCCTATGATGGATTTAATTATAATATAGTGGAACACCTAGTCATTAATAATAAAATTGTTTAATAGTATCAAATGATCTATTGTAGAACAGATATATCTTGACAAAAAAAAGAACAGATATATCTAATTTAATCTCAGTAATATGCTGTAAGACAAAAAAAAAACATTTGACGAAATATTTGAAACTTAAAGATCACCATGAATCAGCTTTAAATTAACCATTATTGACAGATGGTTTCTATTATTGCATTTACTGTCGTATCACATAGTTACCAATTCAAACATTTTTCTCCGTTCTACTACGGAATGATATTGTAGAAAAATCCTTCATTTTTTTAGTATTTAGATATTTAATGTTTTATTATTGTGAATGACATAATATAAGAATCTATAACAAAAACTTTTGTGAGCATGAAGCCTCACTCTTTTGATAGAAGGAAGAAGCGTGTGTATGTCGTCGATCATCGGCCTCTCCTTCCTTTCCTTACTTCCTAAGTATATGACTTTCATTTTTTATATATATAAAAATAACTTTTTATTTGTGTATGTGGCTAGGGGTTTTGATTACCAAATTCCCAAGAAAATTCGCAACTATCTCTGTTTTTTACTAAGCAAAAAAACTACAATCCAATTTTAAATTTAAATCAAGAAAACTAATATCACTACCACGTAGATTTCGTAACATTTTAATTATGAGACATTGCACTAAATTTAGTTCACAGTATATTATTTAAAATTTACGAATAAAAAAGAATAAGAAAGAAACCTTTGGCAGTGGCACAAATTTGGTAACGAGAGAATCCATTGGTCGATCAGTAAAAGAATATTGGCAGAGTGGGAATATAAGATATGATCGCTCATTCGTTTGTTATAATATATGATCACGTATGTGATAAACATAACTTGTTTTAGTTACCAACATTTTTTATGAAATTAATTTTTTGTTTTTGCCAAATTCTAAATCATGTATAGGTAAGATTTTGTTCTATTTGAAGACACTATTATATATAATCATATGCATAACATTTGCATTCAAATTTTGTTTATTAAATTGTAAATGTTCGTTACTACCGAATATAAGATATCAGATTTAAATAAATAGTTGTACATATAGATCCATCATTTTTTTACCAAGTCAACTGTATGAAAATATTGACCAAAAGTTCGGAGCATAATGAAAAAGTAATTCATTTATATAATTTTTATTGCAATAAAAATAGTAGATATAATATGTATTTAGTGGTTAGTATTAGTGTAATATAAATAACTGATTTCTTTTGTTTCGCAATTAGAGTCTATAGTCTTATATAAGGTTTTTCATGTCTGGATAAAGAAAATAAACTGTAAGGTATATATGCATGAAATTGTGATACAAGTGGTTCCCATTGCATTGATATTCATACGATAGAATATATTAATCATGATTATTTATCGTATATTTTTAAAAACATAGTTATGTAAAGTAACAAAAATGTGGACTTAGTCATTAATTTAACAATATAAACAACTAAAAGAGAGAGATGCCACACAAAAAAGAGCTTTATTAATTTAGTGTGTTAATAGAGCCTAAATTTTAAAGATTAAAAAGATAATTTTTTTGTCAGAAAAAAGGTTAATGGATTATGATAGGAAAGTTGAATAATGACTAATGAGAAGAACCTTTTTACATGATATAAAGGTTGAATAACTTCTTAACGAGAGGAAGCTTTTCTCTACGATATTTATTAAATATAAACATAGCACACATAAATCAGGAATATATCATTAGACTATTCAAAATGAATATCAAGAAAATAATTATAGTTTTACCATTGCTTCACTAATTCGTGATTAGTTTGATTGCTTGAAAAAAAACCATACTCAATAACGTTTTGTCAAATTCGAATTTTGCATTAGGCCCGGAATTAATGAATTATTAGCCGAATATGAATATTATAAATCTTCTCAAATTACAAGGGAAAAAAAGTATATTCAAAAAACTTTGGAATTGGTTTTGTAGTTTTCTGGTACATCAAGGAGGAAAATAAAATAAAAATAAAAATAATTTCCCAATAAATAAGTGAAGAGGAGAACATATTCTTTCCTGCTTGGAGCTTAGAGAGAAAGAAAAGTAAATGGGCGTGATTCTTACGCGCTGACTTTAGTGATTAGTCAATCTCTGTACGGTAAAATATCAACTGGCCCATGGGCTTCTAAAGCGATACACCCGACAAATTTACCTCAAAAGTTAACCCATTGTGGGCTCGATCCTCTCCCCTGCTTTTTTACCGTGTCCAAATGTGGGCTCCACACAAGGCCCACACTCGTCACTTTTTTTTTACCTTCTTGATGATGATCATAGTGGAGCTTGTTCTAATTATTCTTTCAATCGAATGGTATTTTTTTTTCATAAAGTAGAGGAACTTTTTTTGTATTTTAGCTCTTTGGAGAATTCGCTACTAGTGTAATTTAGTATATATTTTTGGGATATACAGTATTAAGGTAAATACTAGAATTACTCTTACACAACAAATAGAAGAATCATCCGTATTTTTTTTTTTATTTTATTTATTTATATAGCAATTATACCTTTCAAAAGCCCCGCCACCTTCTTCTTCTTTCTCCCACATTTCCACAGAGAGAAAAAGAAAAACTTTGTTTCTTTCTCTCTTTTGTTGCTTCACCTTTCTTCTTTAACTAACATGAAACTCCAGGTTTCGTCTCCTCAAGACAATCAACCATCGAACACGACCAACAACAACAACACTAACAGTAATCAATTATCGATGGACGAACACGTGATGCGTTCCATGGATTGGGATTCGATTATGAAGGAACTGGAGCTAGACGATGACTCTGCTCCTAATCCCTTGAAAACCGGTTTTACAGCCACAGAATCAGCAATCGCCCCACTCTACACCGTCGATTCCAATCTCTCTGGCTTCCCCGATCAGATTCAACCGTCGGATTTCGAGTCATTTGATGTTTATCCGGGTCAAAATCAGACAAACGGGTATGTCTTCAGTTCTCCCGATAGCGTCGATAATGGAGGATTCGATTTCATCGAAGATCTCATCCGAGTCGTGGATTGTGTCGAATCGGACGAGTTACAATTCGCTCAGGTGATTTTATCACGGCTTAATCAACGTTTGACATCTCCGACGGGTAGACCGTTACAGAGAGCAGCGTTTTACTTTAAGGAAGCTCTCGGATCACTTTTAAGCGGGTCTAACCGGAATCCGACCCGGTTATTATCTTCGTGGTCTGAGATTGTTCAGAAGATCCGAGCAATTAAGGAGTTTTCCGAGATTTCTCCGATTCCTCTGTTCTCTCATTTCACAGCGAACCAAGCGATCATCGATACGCTGAGCTCGCAATCGTCTTCTCTGTTCGTCCATGTGGTGGATTTCGAGATCGGATTCGGTGGTCAATACGCATCGCTCATGAGAGAAATCGCTGAGAAATCTGTCACCGGCGGGTTTCTGAGAGTTACGGTGGTTCTGGTGGAGGAGTGCGCCGTCGAAACGCGGCTAGTGAAAGAAAACCTAACTCAATTCGCGGCGGAGATGGAAATTCGTTTCCAGATTGAATTCGTTTTGATGAAGACTTTCGAGATATTATCTTTCAAGGCGATTAGGTTTGTGGATGGAGAGAGAACCGTCGTGTTGATATCTCCGGTATCTTTCCGTCGTCTGAGTGGAATCGCCGATTTTGTGAACAATTTACGGAGAGTATCCCCGAAGGTCATCGTTTTCGTCGATAGCGAAGGATGGACTGAGGTAACCAGATCTAGATCGTTTCGGCATGAGTTTGTTAGTGCTCTTGAGTTCTACACGATGGTGTTGGAGTCGCTCGACTCCGCCGCTCCTCCCGGAAATTTGGTAAAGAAGATCGTCGAAACGTTCGTTCTGCGACCGAAAATCTATGCGGCGGTGGAAACGGCGGCAGATAGGAGAAACGCCGGCGAAGCAGATAGGAGAAACGCCAGCGAAATGACTTAGCGAGAAGCGTTCTGCGCCGCTGGGATGAGGCCGATCATGCTAAACCAGTTCGCCGGCTTTCAAGCTGAATGTTTACTAGAGAAGACGCAGGTTAGAGGATTCCACGTGGCGAAACGACATGAAGAATTGGTGCTGTGCTGGCATGGAAAGGCACTTGTTGCCACATCAGCTTGGCGGTTTTAAGATAACCGGATCTCGATGTGTCGATATAGACTAGTTTGGTTTAGCAATGATATAGAATCGAATTGTATCTACGCTTTCAAATTTTCGGTTTATCCCTTTTCTCCTTTTTAAATTTGGACCCCTTTTTTTCCATCGTTTTGGTGTTTCTAATTTAGATAAGAAAAATAAAATATATCTTCGAAAGGGTCCCTCTGGCTGAGGTAGAGTCTTTAAATCATTCATAGGGCTCTATTCAGAAACAAAGGGAAGTGACCTTTTTCGAGTGTATGAAACCGACCTCGTCAATCTGATAAACCGACGTTCGATTCTCCGATGAGCGGATTTGCTTCACAAATACCATCCATGGCGCTTCTCGGATCCGGCTTCACTAACGAGGTAATCTTTCCTCTCTCAGACGGCTGTTTCCTTTTTTCGATCCGTTTTTTCGGGATTCGTTTGTATTAATGACAAACTTTTATAATTACTTGATTGGATATGTTCTGGGTGGATTCTGTTATCGTACTGCCTTGTTCGAATTCAAAATTACCGTAAATATGCCTGCGGCTTTGTCTGATCGTCGAAAAGTTTAGGTCTTTGTGAACGTTTTTGTCTTCTGAGTTATATTGACGGGTGAATTTAGATTTCTACTGTAGTGGATTGGTCTTTTGGGGAAAGGGTTGTTTCAATTTCTTAGCTGCTGGAGAATCTCACATTTTGGGTGATTTAATGTACATGATTTTGATTGAGGGAAACGTTTGTTTTCTCTGTGGAAATGTCAGGTTGGGTTACGTGTACTGCTTTCTCCACTTGGTTCCAATATCGTAGTTCGTACAGCATGGTGAGTTTTTTTCTTCCTTCTCACCGAGTTCTAATTGTAAGGTCATAGCCATCTAATTGTTAAACCAGTGGTACAATATGATTTGGAGGAAGGATTTGGGTCATTTGATTGGTAGGTGATCGAGGAGATATGATCTGATTATGTAGATTCTTCTTATTTGAGATCGTTCACATGGGGAGCAAGGGGGTAGGGAGTATTTTCATGATTATCGGCTGGGCCGAGTGGTCAAAGGTTCTACACCTTGTTGGAATACCGTAGGGCACCTTTATGGATAAGAAGTCATCTTGTATTCCTTTTGTTCTATCATTAGAAAAGACTTGTTTTTGTTTCCTGCAGCTGTTCTATCGGCATCGGGTTGCCTGTATACTCCACTTTCAAGGCAATTGAGAATAGAGATCAGAATGAACAACAAAAATGGCTTATTTACTGGGCAGGTTACCTTTCTAATTCTTTTCCCCAGCTCTTCTTCAACTGTTATCTACTGTTCTAGTGCTGTTTATCATCAAGAGTTAATCGCAATCTCCCTTTGCTTTCTTTTACATGGCCTTTGATGTTTTTTCCTTCTCTCTTCCACCTTCCCTGCAGCTTATGGTTCTTTCAGCCTTGTTGAAGTGTTCACGGACAAGCTTATTTCTTGGTACGGTTGACATCTCAAAACTATAAACAATATCTTGATGATTTTCCAATTACTTTAGAGATACAGTTTCTTGTTTCTTCTGATGGACTTTATCAATAAACATGGTCTTACTGAAATCTATTGGGAATATGCAGAGTATACTCAATAAACCCTGTTGTTTACAGGTTTCCGCTGTATTATCATGTGAAATTTGCGTTCCTCGTCTGGCTTCAACTTCCCACCATTGATGTATTTTTCCCGATCTCTTTGTAACCACCATTTATCATTTTAAGAAGCTTTAAACCGTTACTGATCGGTTCTGCTTTTCTCAATTTGCTTAGGGAGCAAAACAAATATATAACAACCACCTTCGCCCTTTCCTAATACGACACCAAGCTAGAGTGGATCGACTCGTGGAAGGAGTATATGAGGAAATGGTACATTGTTGCTTTCTTCAGAACTCAGACGATTCCTCATTCTGGAGCTACTTTACAAATGTTTTATAGAAAACACAACATTTGCAGGTCAAGGTCGTTAGGTCACACCAAGGAGAAATACGGTTCGTGCGATCAATGATTGTCAAAATCTTGGGATCAGGTTCGTTTCCTAACTTTAATTTTGTATCCCGGAATAATACATTTGTTATTGAATAGAATTTCTTGATTCTGCTTGTTGTTCCTACAGGCAATGAAGTTGCACCACCAAGCCAACGACAAGGAGAAATCTCAAACAGTGGCGCCGAACCAGAACTATCAACAGCAACAATCCGAGATTCAGAATCTGAATCCGATCACGAAGACTAATAAAATAACAAGTGTAGTCATAGCTTTGCAGCTTTTACAGCCTTATGTCAAATCACTATTACACAAAAATGTCAAACGATTGTTTGGTCGCGTAAATCTCAAATAACTTTAGAATGGTTTACAAATAAGTTTTATCCGGCGTTGAAAAATCCCAATAATCCGTTATAAAGTTCCATGTATCCTAAGTGTTAATTTGTTCCTTCGCCATCTTTGGACCCAGCAGCACTCTGTTCCAGATTAGCTACGGCCTCTGGTCCATGCACTCTTAGCAACTCATCCTGTATTTATTCAATGAGTCCGTGTTAATATAAATCAAAGTTGCATGGATTGCAATGGATAAGAGTTGTTCTTACCTGAATAGAGTTGTTCTCAGTCTTGAGCTTCTCACATTCGCCGGAGAGTCTCTGTAACTCGTCTCTCAGGCTTTGATTCTCATTCGTCAAACTCTCTACCCTCTGTTGAAGCTGTTCGCATTCCGCCTATTCAAAATGATGGAATTATGGAATGAATAATTTACATCTGAATCACACATAGTGAAATGATACTAACAAAGAGATAGTACATTTACCTGCTTCCGCAATCTAGACCTCCTAGCGGATTCACGGTTAGATTGTTTCCTTTTCTGCCTCTTGAGCTCTCGTTCATCCTGTTGAGTAAATACAGGAGTTTGTAACCAAATCAGAAAGGCTACTTTACACGTGAAGATAAGATGAATGATGGTTTGGTCTTACCTTTACAGCTACACCAGCCTGGGAAGACCATAAGTCCATTCCAATATTCAGATTAGTCCCCGGGGCCACTGGCTTCATGGGTACTGACCCTTGGATCTCACCAGTAGTATTACTCTGAGAACTTGCTGTTTAAGGAAACTATACCAAGTCAAAAAACAACACGAGCAAAGGAATACCATAAGCTTGTGGAGGTGAAGAGCTTACCATCGGCCAGCATTTGTCCAAAACTCGGCTTTCTAGCTGAACCTTGTTCCTACAATAACATCAAATTCAATTAAACATTACATAAAAGCATGGAAGTAACAGAGAACACGTCAAACTCGAATATGTACCTGGTGGTTAGCATTCTCATCATTTTCATCAGATGAACCCGCTGTGACACTTTCATCACTGCGAAACATAGAAAGCATATAATTACATTAAAGCTTCCACATGATCTGGATATAGCCCCGCTAACAAACTGAAGAAGTAAACACATTGATTAGAGCGTTATAGGTTGCACCTCTGAGATACACCATCGTTCCCTGAACCAGAGGGCGCCTTCTCAGCTCCCTCACCCTTTCTTTTCAAGTTACCCTTTGACTTCTTGCCAGGGGCTTGATCTTTTACGGTCTCCTTGTTGGTTGGACCAGAAGCAGGAGGCTACAACAGAAGGATGCCGAGCAAGTTATTTACTTTATCATTTATCTATCCATGTAACTTTTCCGCGCAACAGAACAAAAAAGCTAGAAGTGATAACATGAATGGTGTTAATGGTACGGAGATTACCATTGGCATGCCAGGATGAGCATAGACTGCCCCTGGAGGATACATGGCTGGGTACGGAACTGGGGTCCCATAAGGCGGCATCATATGGTGCTGAAAGTATTGAACAACAGTAAATAAAACTGGTGTAAGTGTTATCCAAAGACGAAGATGTAAACTTTTTTTTCCAAAGGATCACATCAATAATGATAAAACGGAAGCTTACTTGAGCACCCCACATATAGGGGTGAGGACTAGGAGATCCAACTGGGGATGGGAAAAAAGGATTTGGAGTACCTCCCCCGCCATAATAAGCCTAAGAGAAATGAGAGAATACGATTATGTTCTGCAGTCTCGGTGTTTCTTGGGAAGGAAGACACAACGCTACGAGAACTAAAAGTAGCCCAAGTTGAGCATATCATACGAACCTGCATTGAGTTTGACCAGTCTGGATACGGTGTGGGAGGAATATCCTGCAAACAAGAGAAAGATACATCAAACACAAGTAGATTAAAGAAAAACGTAACCCAACGGTATAGTATCTGGATCCGTGAAACTGTTTAGGGGCATGAATATCCAATACGAGGAAGCAGAAGAAGAAGAACCTGTGCCGAAGATGCTGGCTTGGAAGGCTTAAATGGCGTCTTTTCTTCGCTCGTTCCCATTGTTTATGAGCTAAAAATAAGCAAGAATCTATCAAGACAAAGATTCTGGAAGCACCTCAAACAGAGGATTTACTCATCCAAAATTCAAAAAGATGAAGCTTTTATTCTTTCCCCACATCGGACTTAATACAGAGACTTGACTAGAGAACACCAAAACCAAGAGGAGCAGATTCAAAATCGAGACGATAATTACTTAAAGCTGAACAATGAGCAAGTACACACTTTTCTCGAAACCGAAAATCACATCAAACATGAGCTATGCATGAATTTTTCTCCTAGACAATCTCTAACAACAGAATTATTTGACAAATTCAATTCAAATTCAATACAATAATCATAACAGAGTATACATCTGTGCATGCAAAAGTGTTTGCATATACAGAGAGAGATTACACGAAGAAAAGCAAGGAAAAAGAAAACAGACCGATGTGGAAGTCCAGCTAGGATTTTACCTATATTATAGAGAGAGTGAGACAAAGATGCAAGACACGTCCTCTCTTCTCTCCGACAGATCAGACAGACCCAAGAGAAAGAAAAAAAACTCAGGTCGCAGCTCCGAAGAAGATAAACTCTAATTGTTTCTCTAGGGTTTCTCTTACTACTGCTTCATTGAATCTGTCGGGAAAGAGAAGAAGATAAGGAAAAAATAAGAGGAGTTTGAGATTCTCCGATCTGGTGTGGCCAAGTCCGATAGGAGGAGAAGAATGCGAAGAAAGAGGAAAGTTTTTTTTTTGTAAATTTTGGGGATTTAGGGTTTGATGATCTGACACGTGCGACAATAAGAGGTCCAGCTGTACACGTGTTACTGGATAAGGTTTTGACACGGTAGCTACAGTTGGTGTGACTCATCTACTCATTTATTTTTTCATAATGGAATTATCAATCAAAATCATTACTACCTAATTAATAAATATAATGCTAGTAGATCAAATTATTTAAAAATCTGTTTTGATAACAAATTAGCAAGCGTCACCCTTTTTTTAATATCATTTTTTATTAGATGAAGAATGTAATCTTTTTTTAATCCTATTTTAATGGAAAAAGTTTTCACTCTCTTGTGCATAATACACATTACTTTATTCATTAATTTTTTCTTTAACACAAAACTAACCAAGTGAAAGCTGTTTTCGAGGTTTGCATGTTTGTCTCATTTCGTCTAAAATTATTACTTTGTTTTTTTTGCTAAAATATTTGGTAGAACATAAAAATTTGTAGACAAAATAACATGACCGATAACATGAATATTTGTGTAAAAATCACCTTAAACTCATTATCTTTCAATTTAACAAAAACAATCGTTAGTTAATCGATAATTTTTTACCTTAAAGAGTTATCAATCGATTGCTACTTATTATTAAGAAAAATAACGAATAACTAATCTTCAACACGGGCTCCTTACCAAGCTACTTCGGTAGACAATTAGATAACATTTATGGGCCCGTTGGGCCTCGTTCTATAAGTCGCTAAAATATTGCAAAATTTTGTTTCTTTCGTTTTCTTGTTAGAGCTGATAGCAAAAAATGATATAGTATATATATTTATTAATTTTCGTTTTTTTTCGTCGGTTACATCATTGACCATATACTCTTGCTTTAAATTATCCTCAGTTAAAATCTAATATTACAACATCTAAAAAAATTGAATAGTGTCTTTGTGTGTGAGTAAAATATTCTAACTAAAATAAAGAGAACAAATTGATCTGATGGCAAACTTAAGAGTTTTAACAATGCAGCCAGATGATATAGTTTATTGTAATTACAAATTGATTTAGAAAGA
The DNA here is from genome assembly GCA_000218505.1 of Schrenkiella parvula. Lineage (NCBI taxonomy): Eukaryota > Viridiplantae > Streptophyta > Magnoliopsida > Brassicales > Brassicaceae > Schrenkiella > Schrenkiella parvula. The sequence goes on along the minus strand of CM001193.1, from coordinate 16,410,644 downwards.
TGTAATATAGATATAAAAATTCAGTGAACTCTAAACAGATCGTCTATCTTAAAATAAATTTAGATATTTTCGTGGAGCATTAGCCTTACCATTAGTAGCCATTAGATGATTGATGTGATTGATCACCATTTTTAAAAAAAGGTGACAAAGTTTCTTAATCTCATCGTATGAGAACTGTCAGACAATATAATACAACAGACTAGATACAGTGAATGTGTTGAAAGTAGTTACGATTACTTAAAACAAACCGTTTTAGGAAAGACCCATTACACTACGTTTGCTTTACACTTCGCTTTCTATTTACCTAAATTACATCAAATCCTTCACTTATTCGCCAAACATTTCGTCGTAGGTCCACAGTTTCTAAACTTTATGAGACCATTATTTTTTCGGTCGATAGTTTGAATCAGGATAAGTATGTGTCTAGATCAAAAATATCAGAACGATAATCAAAATCCAAAACAACTTAATCAGATATTTTATAAGTATGCATGTCAAAAAAAAAAAAAATCTGTATGCCACAAAAGTCTTGCGTTTATTATTAAAAAAGATGTATGTATCAAGGATCCTCAATTCATGTATAAAAAACATTTTGATTTTCAGAATACGTACGATATTCAGCATTTTGATTTCATTTAAACTGAGACAATAAAACTAGATGATGGTTTAGTCTCTAAATCCACATACATTTTTGGATAATCTCAGGTTAATTATTTATCTTGATAGTATCAATTGATGCATGTAACCAGATGATAATTGTAATCAATTTGTGCTTACGCTTTTGATATGAATTTATAGACATTCTCACTTTAGGTGATGATAATGGTGAATATATACTTATAGAGCCAATATGATGACTCTTCTCTAACCATATCATAGGCTTTACTCATTAGTTGTCAAGTGACTATAAAACTTGACTCATAATGTTTTGCCAAAATTAGGTATATTCTATCTGAATTCCTCTTTTATTTAGTTTTGGCAAACTCTTATCCATCGAGATAAAAAGTCATCTAGTCCTTTATCTTCTAGACTTCTACAATATCTCTAAAAATAAAAATAAAATGATCCAATAATTTTTGAATCTTGCATTGCATGTTTGAGCCGGTCCTCCTTCTACAGCCGTACTTTTTTTGTTGGTTTTGTAAAATTATTTATTTGATGACAACTACTAGCAGCTAGATATAAAATTTTGAAGTCGTAATATCTTAAGTCACCTTTATGAATTATCCTTACACAATAGATATGAATATACACACAAAGTTTATATGAATAGGTCAAACGCCAAAGAGGATGAAAACTCAAATTAATTAATTTATCGATAGTTGAAAACTAATTTATTAATACAGATTTTGCGTCGAGTTTATTATGTCCAACGAAGTGGCTCAAAATTAACTACCTAATCAACTGTTAGTTACATAAAGATTGCCAAATTACGTTAGCGAGAAACGATTATATTTATTTGTACATTAGAAATTCAGCAGTTACATAATCTATTAGTTTACTTAAAAATATTCTTCCCTAATAATTAATTGATACAATTAAAATGTTGCATTAAGCTAGTAATTTTATATGTATAGATTCATCCATTCGGCTCCATCAATGTAGCTATTTTCCGGCACCGGATAAAACAGATTATCATAGTCGTCACCGTCATCTCCGACTTGATAGTCTCCAAAAAACGGTGTTTCGTTGGCTTCGACGGAAACTGAAGAAGAGATCGGACTGTTGCTCGAGCCTCCTTCTACTCTTTCTGCCAACCTTTGGATTTCTCTCTCTGCATCATAGAGTTGTTCTTTGAGCTGAAGAACCTGAGGACAACATTGTAAAGATAATTTTAATCATTAAGCAATTAATCATCGATGCAATTACGTTTGATTATTTTAAGGATTTTTGTTAGTGGGTCTCCTCTATAATTTTCAGTCTCATTCACAAAGACAAGTGACTATTTTAAAAGATTATAACATTGTACGGAATGCAGAAAAGTATTTTATGTTGTGTTGTGTTGTGTAATATGGTGGCAATTTACTGTTGGATGTCGCTTTTTTCTGTTCTCAACTTAAGTCTCTGCTGTCTTAATTTTTTTTTTTTAATTCTTCGAGCCTTGAGCTCATCACGTTCATTTATGCCAATTAAAGATAGTTTACCAAAAGTATGTATAAACTACATTGTTTGAAGAAAAAAATGTATACACTAAAATAAGGAACGAGGTAAACAAAAGAAAATTGAATGAAAAGATTTGTTTAAAACTGCTGTAAAAAAATGTTGAAAATATCCCTTTCCTAAAATATTTTCGTTTGTTAAGAAGATTAGATAAACAAGAAAAGAAAAGAAACTATACCTCTGACTCAAGTCGGCACTTGTCGACAACGACGTTGTCATGTGAGTTTTTTGAGTTTGTTGTACTCTTCCTCCAGCCTTTTGTTCTTCCACCGTGCACGACGGTTCTGAAACCAAACGGCAACTTGACGAGGGTCAAGCCCTAGCTCCGCCGCAAGTTTATCTTTCCTCTCCGACTCAAGCTTGTGTTCATCACCAAAACTCATCTCCAACATGTTCACTTGCTCATCAGTAAGCTTTCTCTTCCTAAACAAGCAGTTGCTTCCATCTCCGACAGCCACCGCTCCTTTGCTCTTCTTCCTCCTTCGCTTCGGTGGCTTCACTTCTCCTATACCGACCAAAATATGTAGCGAAAAGCAAATTAGTAATTCGTTAAAAACAGAACCATGTTAAATAAAGTTCGGATTTCTTCTTTACTTTTTAGTTTCTTGATGAGTGTTTACATGCACGTAGATTATATCAATACTTTTAGGTGTACGCGTGTTGGTCGAGAACTTCTATTTTGGGAAAGACTCAAATAGATAACCCACTTGAATTGGTATAACTTCTTCAATGATATTTCAGAGGGGGAGGACAGAAAAAATTTATAGTGAAATTTTCGGATAAACTAATTAAAAGAACAAACCCACTCGTACTTCTATGAGAAAATCCATCAAATTTGGTCGAAATAAAAAAAATTGATTGAAAACTTAGGTCAAACCTTGTTGTGGTACTATCTGAGTGTAGAGGTCAGGGTAGAGTTGAGAGATAAAAGCCATGTTTTGATCATCCACCGTGTGGTTCATGTTCTTGGATCTCTCTCTTTCTCTCTGTCGTAATTTGTCTCACTTTTTATGCGAATATGAGAAGTTGTGTTGGGGAAGAGGAAGACCTATGATTTATAAGGAGTGTAGGTGCCAAGAAATGAGTTTGTTTTTTGGGGATATGAAGTGTCATTTTCCTGATGTAGGCTTCTTGTTTTTGAAAATGACGGAACTGCCACTGGACATAATTACACTCTTAACTAGGGTAATTAATTAAAAATATGTATATGCTGTTGTAAAGAGACGACTTGACAAATATGACTAACTTAAAACTATACCATGTGAAAGTAGGAAGGAAAAAAGGTGAAATGTACGAAATAATTACAGCAATTAGTTTTCACCCCAAAAAATATATATATTTTTTAGAAATAAATTATCAAAATTTATATACTTCTGAATGAACAACTTTTTATCATAACCTTAATATTAGAAATATTACATTAATACTTACATACATAGCCAATGACAGTTTTCTTTTACAAACAACATTTCTTGTTATAACGACAAATCAGGATAATCATCCAAAAGTTGATATTCTTGTATTTTCCAACAATTAAACCATGTAAAACTGTGATCGGTATCCACTGGGACCTCTGTCGAATTATAAACCATCAATAAGCTTATTTTTTTTTAAGAATCTAGAGTCTTAGATGTAGTCCTTCATATGTGTGTGTTGTATATGCATATTAGATACATAAATTGCAAACAATCATTTATGAGTTTTACGTTTATCTCCATGCATAACTACAAAATACTTTTAATAATTTATTTCATATGTAGATATGTATGTGTCGTTTCTCTGCAAAAGAGATCCAAGATAATGTCGTAAAGAGTGTGATTAATTAGGCTTTATTGTTTAGGTAATTAACAAATCTAACTAAGACATAGCCATCGTGCATTGAGATGAGCAAACACAAAACTAACACCATTATTTTGTGTAGTACAATTATTATTTGTTAGAAAAATATATACTATTGGGATCCCAACCTGAGCAGACTATATTACAAAAAAAATATTAAAACATTGACAAAAAAATTATCATAGCTTTTTCATTTATTATACTCAATATCGATTTGTAAGACATATACTAAATGGTCGATACCCATTGGAATTTTTAGTCTATATAAATGGTGCGGTTCATATGCGAAGTACAAATACAACACTTAAGTAACACTCTATAGTTTACACGTCATTGATATGAGCAGAAAAGTCGAACGCTTAGGCACGAGAAAAAAAATTATTTACTAAAATCGAATGATAAGAAGTAATGTATTGTGGTAAACAATATTTGTGAGTCTCTAGGAAACTGTAGTATAAAAAATTTGGAGGGAACACCAATAAATAAGGGACTGTTTGGCATTCTGTCCAATGGAGAGGACATTCACTGGTATCAATGTCCTCCACGACCCAATCAGTCCCGATCATTACTTCTTTAGACTCCTTTTCTCTTTATCTTCTTTCAATTCGTGGTTAGGGATCAATGGCTCAAAAAATCTATTTATTAAAATTTGGTACAGAGAATTGCTGCCCTTCTTTTATTCGATAGTAGATTAGGGCTGCAAAGAATACGCCAAAATTGTTTTTGTCTCATAGTTTATCATAAAAACAAATATTTCACTTGACAACATTTTAACCTACGGGATGAAAAAAATATACTGAAACTATAACTTAACATAATAATAAAACGACATAAATATGTCGAGGGTCGGTTATAAAAATTATATCTACATTTAGACATTTATAAACATCCAATGAAAAATATTACTCTCTAAGAATTAGAAAAATACATTTTCTAATATGGAAACTTTATATTTTATTCCGGAACTGAAAAAAAAAGAAGAAAAGGAAAGGATGGCCAATGAGGAAATAAATTACTTAGATTACTTGATTTATTGGTCTAAAGCCAAAGAGGATATTCTTGGGGATCAAAAGAGAAAAAACGATAGAAACTTTTAAAGTGGTTGGAGTGTAGAGTTGTCGTCATCTTCCAACTCCTCCGAAGTAAATCATTAATTAGTTTTAGTTAATTATCTTAAAATGGGTTTTAAGTCAATGTTCATGATGTTAATTGCTTGTAGATGTGGACAAATGGCCCCCTAAATTGGGGGATAAAGATATATTTTTGTATATGTCTGCCTTAAGGATAGTGCTTGCTTCCAAAGGCTTATCATTTAAATTTTTATTGGATTCAAAAAAATAATTTCGGAGTTAAGGCTAATAGAATAGTTATCAACTTATCATCTATTGACATTCCACATTTTTGCTATTATCATTTTCTATGGGACCATTTAGTTTCGTACATCTTATTTTGGTTGCCATAAACCACATTTATGTATGTCTTATATGCTTAACACAACAGAGATCAATATTAGCGTGTCACGTTTTGTTAATCTTTTCTAAATGTTGTTTATTCTGAGAGGATGTAAAGAGATAAAAGGGGGGGGGGACAAAAGAACATGATGGGAGTCATATGAAAGGAATACAACAACGAAACGTGGCGAATAACAACACAACCAATGTACGTATTATAATTTTATTAATTTATGTGTAATGTTTTATAATTAATTTTAGTTGTAGAATATAGAGAAGTAGACAATGGAAGCCAAAGCCTTTTGTCTCCCTCTTTCTTCTACTAAGTGTTTGTGTCTGCTTTAAGAACACTGCCATGTCTCTACTCCTTTACATGTTCTTCCAATCCCACCCTTACATCTCTCTCTTCTCCAAGTACCTCCTCAATACATAATTTTTAGCACTGTTAAAGAAAGTTCTGTAAAAAAAGTTTTGCAAAAAAACTCTATATATATCCGAGAAAGTCCACACTGAAACCCAAAAAATTGATTTCAAAAGCACCACCCAAAAAGCCTGGCATCTGATAATACGTACCATGTTTTCGGAACTTATGTGAGTCGTTTATATGACTTACAAGGATGATAATGTTTTGTAATACACACTTCATGGGTATTTTTTTTCGTATTGTTATCAACTATAACTGTATTTAATTCATGCATCGCTCAAAAGTCTCATATTTAGCAGTTAGAACCATAAACCGCAACCATTTAATTTGTATGCGCTCAAAAGAAATTTAAGTTGTGGTGATTAAGCTTATCATTGTACATTAGGTGCGCTTTAAAGCACGTCTCGAAGTTTTCGTCTATAATAGAAACATTATTAAAAGAAGCGAAAACAAAAATATTGAATTTTAATTTCGATTTCGATTTCGATAGTTATACGACACCAGTAAAAATTGGAAACATATTTCTAAAGATATATATTTTGTCACATGATGTTCTATAGCTTTTCATTCACTTTTTTTTTATTTCAAGATTCCCTCACTCTCATCGCTTTTTTGTTATTTTCCAAACAGGTGTTGTTCATATGGAATTATAAGATTGTCTGTATTATAAAAAAATGGTGCTCTTCGAATAGTTAAAGACTTTCTTTGTGTGAATCAAGGCCATAGATTTAGTTCGACCATCTACGGCTATCACCATGATTCTTTTTTATTATAAACGTTTCGATGGTAATATTATTCCATTTTCTACATTTTAAAATGGTAAGAGTTGATAAAAAGAAAATGAATGGTATGAGTTTCATTCCTTGAGCAAAATTTTAAAAACTAAAATTATTATTACTCGCTTTCAAAAATCCCTATAAAATACACTTGTACATATAAATATAAAAGACACTTTTGACTTTAACAAATTATGTTTTTAGTCTAATGCTCCGAGATATATAATTAACGACTTTGATTTAAATCAGATTCAAAGAAGGAATGGTGATATTAGATAAGGCAAGAACATGGGGTCCTCCACGTGGCAATATTATACGAGTCAGCATAATACGGACATCTTCCTGTTGGTCCACGTGTCTCCAATCTTCCGTTCACGGAACCTGACTCGTTTCTTCAGACCAAAGTAGATTTATTGTCCTCCCATAAGTTTAGCCGTCGCCGTCGCTGCCATCCGCCGTGTTTTAGTTTAAAAATTTATTATCCAAATCGGTTTACATAAACCAAACTCAAATCATACCAAAAGTTTTATATGAACATTATCTTTCAAATTCTTTGACTTTTTTCTTGTTTTATGTAAATTGATATGAAACTAAGCCCAACTGAACCGAACCAAGTAAGAAAATGAATAAACATTTTATTTTTCTTACATATCCAGCTATCCAAAGTTTTTTTTTAAAATAAATAATAAAGTAGAGAAGCATAGAGGGATATTTTTTACACATTGATCACACCCAAAGAGGCAAAAGCTTATCCGCAAAGAACCATTTGGCTTTTTGCTTATAACTCAAAATAGTTTGCGTCACAAAGAGATCACGTTTTGATTGAATATTTACCAAATCAATTGAATTTGAATTGCGAATTGGGGAATTTGTAAAGGAATCGTTACGTATGTCTTTAGAGATTTCCTATTTGGGAAATGAGACGAAACAATGTAACATGTGAGTCTAACATTTGAATATTAATCCGGACAAGTGGCAGTTTAAGCGACCACAAATTTTTTGGACCCTCGTTGCTTCTTGACCATTTCGCCTTTCTCAATTTCCAGCATTTTCTTAATCGTTAAGCCATTATAAACCTCTATACTACTAAACGGTATATATATAACCACGCCACTAATGGGCAACAAAAGTTAAGGTGCATATCAAATATATAACTTATAGTAATTCAAAAATATAAATTATAACTTATAGTTAACCGTAGGCTAAAAACATTATCACGTAGACTGCGTAATTAAACAAAAGTAGATTTGAGGATATATATATGTCGTTTTAGTTATACGCACCCCATGTTATCATAAAACGTGGTTGAAAAATTAAAATCCTCTTCACATGGTATATATGGTGCTAGTCTTTGATCCAATTTGTGGAAATTTAAGCAGGTTGTTTTGTCTTTTTAGTCTTTAAGAAACTTTATTATTAATAGTTTAAATATTTTAACACACTTATCTACAACTTGAAATTTTGGCAGGCTGTTTTAAATTTTTTAGTAGTTTTTCTTTTAAATACTTTAGAAAATTTATAATTAATAGTTTAGATATTTTAATACACTTATATACTACTTGATTAGTAGGTTTAAATGTCAAGGTTATGCGCGACATTTGTGTCCACTGTTCCCTCCTTGGAACTAACTGAAACCACGAATTGATATGACAACAGTTTAGGTTTCACCATTATGCATTAATCTCGAGTCCTTGACTAAATTTCAGGGTAAATCACTATTGACCTCGAGTTAAATTTTTGTTTTTTTTTTATTGAGATCTGCACTAATTTGAGTTTTGCTGGTTGGCTGTTCAAGCTTGGAAGAGCTAAATGTCGATTAGATTTGGATTAAGAATTATAAAACTATACCTTCAAATCCAGTCTTTAGCCAAAAGTTTTAATTCGTTAAATAAACTATGATAGTAATTATATTCCCAAACCTTGAGTTATGTGACACACGCATTTACTATATAAGGCTACAAAATCTTAGACCCACGGAAAGAAATTAATATCTTATGTTATGTGCACATACATTGGTATAATCAAAGGTATAGCATTTTAGGATCCTAAAGCTATATATATAGACACTACATAGACGTTAGCTAGTCTATGAAATAATATTTATAATTTTATCCAACCAAATGCGACTAACAGGAACTGTTTCGTGTTTCTATAATGCTCTCTCTCATCCAATACGTTACTTTATTTGGAAAGTCGTATCTTAATAGATATATAAATTCGTAGAGAGTTGGTACGCCCATTTAAATTATATGATTGGTTGTGTTTATGCCAACACGTTTTTGTTTTAAATCAACCTTCTCTGGGGAACACTTCTAGACCAATATTTGTTCATTAAATATTTTCCTTCAGTTACGCCTTAATTTGAGCATGAAATGAAATTTCCGATGCCTTCAACTTCTTTAATATAAGGCAAACATATGTTTACATATTCCTTCACTGATTTATAATACGTAGAAGTCTTGTGCTGGATCAAAAGCCAAATGATAGTAAAAGTACTATTTTCACAATTTCACTAATAAAAAGAGCAAAATGTATTTTCTTTTACCTTAAAAGCTATAATAAAGCATACACAAAATTATGCTCCGTTATATGATTAACCATTAGTAAAATCAAAATTTAAAATTAAACTAGTAAATAACATTTTATTTTGTCAAACAGGTGTAAATTTCTTCCGCTAAATAAATATTTTTCCATAACAGAGTTATCAAAAAAAAATTGTAAATAAATTTTATCGTGGTTAATGTTTATATAACTATTCATCACAATTAACATTTATATGCATACAAATCTACTACATAAATATCGTTGTCCTTTATCAAGATTATAATTGTGTATTAGAAAAGAATTACAAAGACAAAGGACATTTTGTCTTAAATTATATTTCTGTTAAATTTAACAAATTGAATGATTATGGTGCTACTTTTTGTTAGCAAATATTATTTTTCATTTGATAATTGATAATCAGTATGCTTGAAGGAGTAGTTTATTGTTGAAATTGGTTGATTTAAAAATCCAATAGAATTCCGTGGATCCTTCAGTAATGAATTATGAGAAAGAAAAATCTTTAAACAGCTAAGCCTAAACCTTTGGTTCTTTAAAATAACAATTAAAGATTCTAAGTTACTCGATTAAGACACTAATGACCACAACAAATCTTTACGATTATTAAACATTCAATTACAAAATACAACGTGGACGGTTCAGAAAACACTCACGTGGAGTAAAAATTAAATATATTTATAAAACAATGTAAATATATTCTTACTCAACGGTCTTTTTTTGGTCATTCATTTGCCTCTGTCGAGGTCCAACCTGTCTCTTTGGTTCCTTCTGAATCCCAAATCACGATTAAAGCTTTAAGCACATGGTTAGCAACTAAACAAATATTGTCATTAGCTCCTTGATTTAAGATTATAAATTTCCATAAATAGCTTTCAGAAACGTGGCATGTCTATTAACCCTCACAGGTGTCCCTAATGACAGCTAAAAGAGGAGGCTTTTCTAGATTGCTCTTGGTGTTTGGTCGTAGATTCGTGGGGTGTAAAACTCAAAAAATAATCATAATCAGTCTTAATCTATTGTTATAAAATTACAATATTCTTTCTATCTTTGCTCTTGCAGCTTTAAACGCGATCTTGTATGATTTTCATGGTTAGTGGTCCAAGGTAATACATGGCACAACATGGAGCATGATGTTAATAAATTAATAGAGCTTATCAAAGCACTAGCTAATACGTTAATATATTGGCTGCTATAAAATTATTTTTCCTTTTCCCGACATCAACCAATCAGTAGGATCTATATTTAATACCCAAAATTGAACCAATTCAACATTTTGAAATACATTAACATTCTACCATAGAGTTTAGAAATTCATTTACTTATAACCAATAGCAGAACTTTGACTTTCTGGGTCTATTAACTAGATAGTCTCCTAATTAACAAATGATAAAATCTTTCTTTAAACTAACACTATGGTTGTTAATTTTCATGCAACACTATGCATAGTTGCATACAGTATTATTGTGCATGGTTAATTTGATATTTTTAGTTAAATAGTAAGCTTTCAAAACACGTCAAAAGACACCATCGGATTATAGCCACTAAGAAAGCAATCATCATATCAGTTCTAATTGCAATACTATAATCATTAATTAATATGTAGTTATATATATGGACGCACACTATACATTCATGCATAAAAGATGTTTATCCATTGAGAGATTAAAATAATATTTGGGGAAATTTTTATAAATAAACTTCATAGGAAAAACGTCTCAATCTCTCAAGATTTTATTACCATGAGCAACAAATATATTACAAAATATAATTGATGAACACTCGGAATAACATTACCTAATTGTTCTACCCCAAAATGGTTTGTATCGCAGACCGTAAGGACAAGCTAACCGATGCTCACCGAACGACGGACCGGGCGATCTATCCCAAAATTCAAATTCAAGTTTTTTTAACCGTACATGCTAGTTAGTTTCCATAACTTTTTTTTTAAAACAGTAACAACAATAATTAAACATTCAAAAAAAATGTTATTACTTTGATTGATTTATCATTTACAAAATAGCAATTGGTTGGTAACGATAAGCCCAACATTAACCTATATTTGAAGGCTTATACTATATATCGTAAACGGGCTAATATACCAGAAAGCCCAATATGTCATAGTCATTAGACTCATGTATGAAACCAGTGAACTTAGTCCAATTAACTAAATATTGACCGTAAGGTATACGGCGCCGTTTTTGTGGACTTACTGTGACTCTGTGACTGTTAAATCCTCGCTTAACCCCTTTTTTTTATTTTTAATTTGGATAATTATCAGACTGTTGATTAAATATAAGTGAAGTTTTTCAGGTGATTTGTTTTTTATGTTATTAATTTTTTAATTAATCGATTATCGTTGACGGAAAATTGGGAGATTTTCTCAATGGGGAAAGGAGGCGGATGCGTTCCCAGCAAGAAGAAGAAGCCGTCGTCTCTCGCCACCACCGGCGATGGTCCCGGAATCGATGACGACGACGCTGCCAGTGTTCCGATCCCGATTGAGGATGATCGGACAACGGTTGACGGCGATCGAACGACGGCTACGAATACCGCGGGGACAACAACGCCGGCGATTACGGCTAGGACGATCCCGCCGCTAAAGATCTTCGTCGTGTTCTATTCGATGTACGGACACGTCGAGAGCTTGGCGAGGAGGATGAAAAAGGGAGTGGATAGCGTCGAAGGAGTGGAGGCGACGATGTTCAGAGTGCCGGAGACGCTGTCGCAGGAGGTTGTCGAGCAGATGAAGGCGCCGTCAAAGGATTCGGAGATCCCGGAGATTACGGCGGCGGAATTGGCGGCGGCTGATGGGTTTCTGTTTGGATTTCCAACGAGGTATGGGTGTATGGCTACGCAGATGAAGGCTTTCTTTGATTCTACGGGACAGTTGTGGAAAGAGCAGACACTCGCCGGTAAGCCTGCTGGTTTCTTCGTGAGTACAGGGACTCAAGGAGGTGGGCAAGAGACTACTGCGTAAGCTCACTCTTATACTCCTGACCATTTTCTTACTTGCTTTTGGTTCTAAGCTGAAGTAGTTGAATTTGGAGAACAAGTATTCAATTGATGTAATCAAAGCCTTGTGTTTTGATTTGAGTCATCATGTGAAATAAATGCAGCTATAGAAAGCCATGAACTTTATGTGGTGGGTGGTTGATAGATAAACCTGAAGCTTTGTTGTGGTCAGGAGGACTTTGTCTAGTACAACTGAGTTATGGTGGATTGATTCTTTAGCAAAAACTTGTCTCAGATGGCTATAATTTTGGTGAATTGCTTGCTTCATGTTTGACTGCTTCCCTAGTTACAGTATCCTTTTCAAGAGATTCTCTGGAGGGGTTTTGTTTCAGAATTCAATTCGATTGGCTTTCATTTCTCTCTGTTGGTCTTTATTGTGTTAGCTATAGTAAAGGGGAGATTCATAAGAAAAGGTAAAATGAACTTCATTAAATTTGATTCTTACTTATTCATCACTGAGAGTGTTGCCTCCTCTAACATGCATGTCTTGATAGACTCTTCAATGTGTCTTCCAGTCATTATTATCACTCACTTAGAGGTCCCTTCAATGGAATCGACTTGGTTTCTGTGGTAGTTTAGTTTGGTTCCTTTACACAATGCAATATAGAGAAGCATAACAATGTGGAATCTTCACATGGGAATTTATATGCTTGAGCATCTTCGTAGATCTGTCAACAAGTGTGGACTTTATTTTTCGGCATCCTTTCCTCATTTTTTCTGTTGTCAATCTCTGAGAACACCTGCTGATTCCACGTCGTTTTTGTTGCAGATGGACAGCAATCACACAGCTCGTGCACCACGGGATGCTATTCGTCCCTATAGGCTACACATTTGGAGCTGGAATGTTCAAGATGGACTCGATCCGTGGAGGTTCACCTTATGGAGCTGGTGTGTTCGCTGGTGATGGCTCAAGAGAAGCTACGGAAACAGAGTTGGCTCTTGCTGAACATCAAGGAAACTACATGGCTGCAATAGTCAAGAGACTTGCACAACCTTAAAACAAAAAAAACCCCTTATTTTTCTCTTTTTATTCAATTTCTCCTCCCGCTAAATAATCATATAAAAAATCTTCCTTTTTTTTCTTTTTCAATTCCATCGAATTTCTTTCTTTTCTGAGTGTTTTCAGTTTCGCCATTTCGGAAGAACGTTGAACCATCATAAGGTTCTTACGTTAATGGTTGTGTGTACATGCTTATTTTTTTCTAGTTATTATCATGTCTCTTGATTATTCTCCACAAATGTGAATTCTTGTAAAATAAAACAAATATTATTTTGTGTTCTTTTATTGTGAGTGTTTGAATGGCATAACTAAAATAAACAAATATAAGAGTATTTCTTTAGCAAAAAAAAAACATACACTATTTGTTTTAGTTGCGTCAGCCATTAGGCTTCCTAGGAAGACGTAATTACTGTATCTCTCAAACCTCTGCATCTGTGTTCGACATTGAACACAAATATCCAATAACGCAAATTCTCTCACGAACGCCGACATGTCTGAGATTCTCTCTTCCCTGAGGTCACTAATGGCCTCTCACTCTCCTCCTCTTGATGCTTTGGTTGTCCCTTCTGAAGACTTTCACCAGGTCTGATTGTTTTGAATCACCCCTTTTTTTGGATTTATGATCCGATCTTTGATTTTGCTTATGCTTATTGAACTCATGTTTTAGTCCCTAGATTTGATGAAAGAAAGTTTCGATTTTTATAATTTTGTTAATCGGATTTTTGATTCAATGTCCATCGACTTTTAGAGCGAGTATGTTTCTGCTCGAGACAAACGCCGCGAGTTCGTGTCTGGATTTAGTGGAAGTGCAGGTTGATTCTATTCTCTAATCGCTGGTTTTGAAATAATCGTTGATTGAACCTTTGATCGACAATCCGAGAGACTTGACCATAATTGATCTTTCCGGCTGTAATTTTTATAAAGGTTTGGCACTAATCACGAAAAACGAAGCAAGGCTTTGGACTGATGGTCGCTACTTCTTGCAAGCAATCCAACAGCTTAGCGACGAGTGGACACTAATGCGTATGGGAGAAGATCCTCTCGTTGATGTTTGGATGTCAGAAGTGAGTCACCCAAAAAATTTGATTGATCAATAATTTTGACATATTTCTTTGATTATTTTCTTCACTGAAGTTTTTGGCTTGTTTTTGTTTGGGACAATGTTAGAATCTATCTGAAGAAGCAAATATAGGTGTTGATCCATGGTGTGTCTCAGTTGACACCGCGAATAGATGGGGTAAATCCTTTGCTAAGAAGAGTCAGAAGCTAATCCCGACAACAACTGATCTCGTGGACGAAGTCTGGAAGAACCGTCCACCTTCTGAGATGAATCCCGTTGTTATTCATCCGTTGGAATTTGCTGGCTGCTCTGTTTCCGAGAAACTGGAAGATTTGAGGGCAAAGCTTAAGGAAGAGAATGCCCGTGGTTTGGTCATTGCTGCTCTTGATGAGGTGTGGTTACGATTGTAATGATGTCTCTCTGTTCTCTCATTGCCATTGAGGAATATATTGATTGGGCTATTACGCCTTTAATGCAGGTTGCTTGGCTATACAATATCCGTGGAACTGATGTTGCTTATTGTCCCGTTGTACATGCGTTTGCAATCGTTACAACCGGGTCCGCGTTCCTCTACGTGGAAAAAAAGAAAGTATCCAGTGAGGTCAGATTCTCATTTTTGGTTTCAGTAATATGCAACAACTTATGGAATTCTTGCGCTATAGCTTGTTCTGATATTCTATGTTGTAATATGTAGGCAAGTGCTTATTTCAAAGGGCTTGGCGTAGAAGTCCGGGAGTACACAGATGTGATCTCAGATGTGGCTTTGCTTGCTTCAAATCGACTTTTTTCGTCATTTGCCTCTAAAAGCGGCATGGAGATTGATTCTGACCAGACTGATCGAATATGGGTGGATCCTGCTTCGTGCTGCTATGCACTCTATTCCAAATTGGATGCTGATAAGGTCCTCTTGCAACCATCTCCTCTATCCCTCCCAAAAGCCTTAAAGGTAATAATGAATACTCTTTAAAAAAGTGACACCTCTTATTTTAACATATTTATCGCGTTAAGTTCCATGTATATATTGCTTCCGCTCTTTTATGTTAGAACCCGGTTGAGCTCGAAGGACTCAAGAAGGCACATGTTCGTGATGGTGCAGCTGTTGTCCAGTACCTTGTTTGGCTCGATAAACAGGTACTAGATAGATATACAATTAATAACTTTATAAAATCTTGAACAATACTGTATCGACGATTATTTCATGTACACTTGTCTTTGTGAAACCATAGATGCAGGAGCTTTATGGAGCATCTGGATACTTTTTGGAAGCAGAGGCAAACAAAAAGCAACCACCGTAAGCATCTTTCTTATTTGTTTTGTATTATTCCAGATTTTACAGAACACGTTTTTTCCATAATTCATAAAGTAATGAGTTTTTGCTTCTGGAAAAAACAATCAAACTAGTGAGACCTCTAAGCTTACTGAAGTGACTGTGAGCGATAAGCTGGAAAGTCTCCGAGCTGCCAAAGAGGTAATGTTTACAACTTTACATATAACATAATTTGTTATGAAAGTATCTTAAAATATAGTTTAAATGCTTTCTTTCAGAATAAATTTTTAGATGAGTGGAAAATCTTAATATAAAAAAATCGTTTTTTCATGTGGTTGCAGCATTTTAGAGGTTTAAGCTTTCCTACTATATCATCTGTCGGTTCAAACGCTGCGACTATTCATTATTCACCAGAGCCAGAAGCTTGTGCCGAGATGGACCCAGACAAAATTTACTTATGTGATTCAGGAGCACAGGTTTATATAACATGATTGAGTAAATACTATAAGCTTCCCTTATTTGCTCTAACATACAGTTTTATTGATGTCTTTGAGTGAAGTATCTCGATGGAACAACTGATATAACCCGAACGGTTCACTTTGGAAGACCTTCAGCTCATGAGAAAGACTGCTATACTGCGGTTTGTACTCTATCGATGATATCATTATGACAGATAACGTTCTTATTTATTTGGAATAACCAAATTTTCTAACATATGTTTAATGGGATGCATCTTAGGTGCTTAAGGGCCATGTTGCACTTGGAAATGCTCGGTTTCCTAAAGGAACAAACGGTAGTTTATGATCTCATTTATTTTATCACTGTTATTAAACTTGAGACTTTGCTTTGAAGGAAGAGAAATTTGACTATTGATCTGTTATATTTCTTGTTGGCTGTATCTGAAATTACAGGCTATACACTTGATATTCTTGCTAGAGCTCCTTTGTGGAAGTATGGCTTGGATTATCGACATGGTACCGGTCATGGAGTCGGCTCTTACCTTTTTGTTCATGAAGGCAAGTGATTAGAAACCTCTTTTTATTCTATCTTTCTTATATATATATCTTGACAGTAAACTTTTTGAAATTCTAAATATCAACTAACTTCCTGCAAAAATTATGTGTTGGGACTACGCAGGACCTCACCAAGTTAGTTTCAGACCTAGTGCAAGAAATGTACCTCTTCAAGCTACCATGACCGTAACAGATGGTCTGTCTGCAAGAAAAGCTCGAAATTGGTCTTCATCTTTTAACCTCATAATCTAAAACCTGTGTTCTTTCTTGTTTTGTAGAACCTGGGTACTATGAAGATGGGAACTTTGGTATTAGGCTAGAAAACGTTCTTGTTGTCAATGATGCTGAAACTGAATTTAACTTTGGCGACAAGGGCTACTTGCAATTCGAGCATATCACTTGGGTATTTACTTGCTCACTGCCTCTTAACTGTTCTTGCTTTTATTATCAATACGCATGTCTGAGTAACTCTCTCTCCCTCTCCCTCTCCCTAGGCACCGTATCAAGTGAAACTTATCAATCTAGAGCAGTTGACACGAGAAGAGATCGATTGGTTAAACACATACCATTTGAAATGTAAGGACATCTTGGCCCCGTTCATGAACCAGACCGAAATGGAATGGCTCAAGAAAGCTACAGAACCTGTAAGTGTACTGGTTTGAATCCTCCTGGATATCTCTTAATTAGATGTTTAGCAATGGCTTCTTCACTTCTCTCACTGTTAAACCAAACATATTGTAAGTCATTACACCGATACTTTTGCGTAGTTTCCATTCAAACATCCACAAAATAAAAGGCTCATGTTTCTTGAACACATGTCTTTATTCCTACAAGATTCTCAATTCTTGAACCTTGTTCATAAACTTCTTGGCTCTTATAGAAATATTACGTTTATTGCTTTGTTACTAAAAAATTCTGATTTTCTGCTATAGTTTTAGGCGAAGTTAGCAGCCTAAGGCGTTGATAGCTTCTTCTGCTGTCTTCTTCTTCAGTTCCTTAACATTCTTTCTCATCTCTTTTCCTTCTTCTTCATCCATCACTCTCTTCACCATTTCAACTATCTCTTCCTTCTTCACAACCCCATTGCCAACATTAACCCTTGCCGCGATCTTCAATTCCTCTGAAACCAGCAATGCGTTCATCTTCTGCTCTGAGTACAAAGGCCAAGCTATCATCGGCACACCGTTCACTATACTCTCCAAAACAGAGTTCCATCCGCAGTGAGTCACAAACCCTCCGGTTGACTCGTGTGCCAAGATCTCCTCTTGCGGGGCCCATGTCCGGACCACCAAACCGATATTTTTGGTCCGCTCTAAAAACCCGTTGGGTAAGAAATCAAGAGGTTCTGTCTGATTCTTGGTTTTGTCAAACATTGACGCAGACGGGTCGTCTTCAGCCGGTGGTCTGATGACCCAAACAAACCTGTGCCCAGCCAGCTCCAAACCGTAAGCTAGCTCGATTGTCTGCTCGGCTGTTAGTGCCCCACCACTTCCAAAAGAAACATAAACAACAGACTCTTTGGATTGTAAGTCAAGCCAGTCCAGCACGTCATGCTTCAAATCCGGATCTGTTGGTCTAACCAGCGGTCCAACAGGGTAAACCGGCACTCCTCTCATAACCCGACCAAGATTCTCTGGATCCAAGAAAGACCTGATCGTCACCGGCTCCACACTATGCCACGTATTCACAAACACCCCATCCGCGGTCAGCACCTCCGACCCAATTCGCTGAGACTCAGCGAGTTCCCGGACATAATTACTCGGATCTTGGACCCGGTCAAACTTAACTGGGCTGCATCCCGGTATAAGCAACGCTCCATTGCTACTTAAATGCTTATACAACGTCTCCTTGTCATGACTCGCCATATAAACCGTAAGAGCTAGAAACCAAGCACTTGTAGTAACCAGAACATGTTTCTTCATGATCTCAAGCTCCTTAGCCACACCTAAAGCTTCCGTGCCCAACAAGTCAACAACGAAAACACTAGGCTGCAGCTCTAACTCCATGATGGCAGACCTGATCTGTGGTATTGCCTTCCTCATCATCTCTGCTAGTTTAGTTAAAAGCGAACCGGTAAGATCTTGACCCGAAACGTCGAGCTGAATAAACCTGATCACAAATTTGGGATCTTCTTCTGTCAACATTTTACCAATTAGGGATCTTGAACGTGAGACATCATCTGTGACTAGGAATACATTAACGCGGTCGAATCCGTGGTGGTTCAAGAGACGTTTGCCAAGTTCTAAGATGGGTACTGCGTGGCCCATGCCCGGACTAGCCACTAAAGCTCCGTGGAACTCCATGCTTTAAGAGTTTTTTTTGCTTCTCTTTAATTGGTGAAATGAGAATGTGTTTGGTGATTCGACTGATTTGAGTTGAATATATAGAGAAGAATGTAAGACGTAACATATTTATCATTTATTAAACTGAAAGAAGACATGTTATATAAGATCATTAATGGAACTGTAATTTGGTTAAATTCTTTCATAATAAGTGGTGAATTAATAAGACGTAAATTGTTTTTCTACTAACGTATAACAAACGCTAGCATTAATTGCTTGAACTAATTAAGGTTGGGTCGTTGGCTCGTTGCTTGTTTTGTGTATTAAGATGATCTTTTGATGAGATGGGCCAACTCAGCCAAGCATAGAGACATGAACTGAGATGTGTTTGTTCATTTTTCCTTGTTTTGGACAAAGCTACATAATGGCAATCTTGTGACTTGTTGAATCTTACTAGTTATGTCATTTTCTTTATTTAAATAAATCGAAGTCGAAGTCAGGCATGAAAAAATCATTGAAGTAAAGTTAGGCATGGACATTACTTGTCGATGAACATAGAATAATTGGTTTTTGGTTAAATTTATAGATGTAAGTAATTATGAGAATGGTAAGTGATTATGATTATATATAAGAGATAGTTCAAGAACAAGACTAGTAATGTAAACAATACAATGAATGAATCAATCAAATCAATTAGCAAGACATATCCAATATCCAAAAATTACTGGATTTAAACTATATAAAAATAAGCAACTCAGTCTCACGTGGACCCAACGTGGGTCGTCTCATAGTTCCCCCATCAAATGGGCAATAAAAAATGTTGTCTTGTATCGTGAGAGTTACGACATATGAAAAAAAGTATTTAACTACAACACGCGATAACAATAATTACATATCTATTATACAAGAAAGAAAATAGAAAAATTATTGCAAATTGTTGAGACAAGTAGTTGTTTTAGGTCCCAGCAAAAGAGAGAGAGAGCACATGGTAGGGGTCCATAATCCTCCGCTCGTGGAGGTTTCGTTTTATTCACAACACTTGTTGTCACCGAACTTAAACACACCACAAGGTCCACAACACAACAAACTCTAAACTAATCACAATACTTCATGAAAGCAAATTTGGAAAGTATTGTATCCGCAAATAGCTTTAGTCTCTACAAATTGTTTTTTTTTTTTCAAAACCCATTCTTTATCCTGCGACCAAACACACATTATATCTCCAATAACATTATCATCGGAAGAAAAATTTTAAGTATAAACGGAGAATGTGACGGTATTTAAAAGGTTCGACCCTTTGCCGACTTGCTTTGCCTTCCTCGGCCGCGCGAGCTCCTGTACAATGCCGAAAGATTTGCTCTGCTATGATCAACAAGGAGACTGATCTCACCACCAATTTACAAACTGATTGTCATCTTTGTTTCTCAGCATCGAGTTTTATTGCCACCGAGAGTGAGCTCTAGATCTTCTACGCCAACTTCATGAATCATTTCGCCTTCCCATGGCTTAACTGTTCCATTCTCGAACTCAAACTCTGAACCCCTCACATTCATTCCTGACATCCCCCAGTCTGATCTTTTCATATCAATGACCATAGATGATTGTTTAACAAGATTGAATGTTGGTGAAGTAGGAGCTGTAGATTGAAAATTGATCCACCTTCCTGAATCCTCGATCGAATCCTCCTCTGACTCGTCACATTCAGGTATTGTAGGCGGTGTTTGGTGACCAGCACGACGTGTAGGGCTAGATGGGGCAGAGATAGCGAAAAGCGGATGTCTCAAAGCGTGTAGAGACCCGCCATTAGGTAACTGTTCTGTCATGAGTTTCCGTTTCGAACCACGAGAAGTAGGAGAGGATAACGGGGGAGTTACGGGCGCACTGTTGGATATTCTAAGAGGTGGAAGGTTTGCAGGGATGGAAGAAGCAATGTTGTGAAGGAAAGGGAGAAGAAGGTAAGAGGAAGAGTTTCCATCGTACCGAGATGGACTCGGAAAGGAAGATGAGACTGGACTTCCATGGTAAGATGGTGCAGGGCTTGGGAAAGCAGATGACTGTGGACTTGGTTGGATTGAAGAACTCGTGCTCAAGTTCGTTGGAGTTCCAGAAATTTCTGACGCCGATGGCTTAAAACCCTGTTTGCACACACACAATTTTTCAAGAATGAGCCAAGTTTAGTGACAAAGACTACATAAAGATGCAATTTTTACAGTCATAAGTCAATGAAGCAAAAGGATTTTCCAAAAGCGGAGCCACCAAATCTATAACCAAGATCTAACTACAACGAAGAAGAAGAACGAAAATGGGGAAAATTCGAAAAACCAATCCGATCGAACAGTGAAAACCAAATCGCAAAATCTCTAACAATTCAAGTGAATAACAAAACAAAAACAATCCCAAATTACTAAGATTTTGGTAGATCGATGATTCAGATTCACAAGGTAATTCGAAATGAGTCTTTCCGAGATTTAACGGGGGAAAAAAGGTCACCTTGCGATAAGTGGTGCCGTCGTCTTCGACGACCCAGCCAGCTTCGAGACAAAGAGCCTTAAGGACCTCGTTGTTATCGCAGTGCTTAGGAAGCTTGTAGTTACCTTGAGCCCTGAGACCAGAGTAAATCTTAGCCGTGATGGCTCTTCTTCTCCTCTCCCTCTCTCTCTCTCTCTCTCTCAGGTCTTTGTCAGTCTGGCGCACGAGGGAGAGAGAGTTTCTTTAATTGTTTTGCCTTTTTTTTTTGGTGACTCTCAAGCGAATTGGCTGCAACTTTGTTTTCTTCATCGTCTTTGAGTATATAAATAAAATTCAATATTTTTGTTTATTTATTTGTCTCCGCACGTGCGGTCCGTGTCCAACCGCGGGACCGGTGTAGAAGTCAGCTTACACGTGTCCAATTAATGTAACGCACGAGCTGTGGTCCCAGCGTTGTTTCCCCGTCACTATTCAATGAATTGGTATCTTTATTCTTTTTCTTTTTTCGAGTTTTTATTATTTTAACACAAACTTTTTTATTTTACAAAATGCGTTGTAACTGTAACCATAGTAAAATTGTAGTTAACATTTATTTATTTTTTGTGAATCATCATTAGCATTTATTGTATACTTTTAAAAATGGCGCCGTTGTTATTTTCTTTTTTATTCAAACTATTAGATGTTTAATAAGGTTTTCTCGCCATCAAGATACATCAATAAGGATAATTAGATGTCATTCAGATGTATCTTACGTAATTAAGAAAACTAAACACATTTTAAGCATAAAGAAAGAAAAATAAAACACAATTTGGTCCGAGCACGTGCGGCTCCAGTTAGGCGTGAGCAAAGACAGGAAGCAGAATCCCCAGCTGGATTCGTGCTATTATTACAGCCAAGCCAACTAATTAAATTATTAAACACAATTTTATTTACTCACTCATTAAAAAATTTCACATTCTTAACTTATTACAAATTTCCTTTAATAATAATATGCTAACCAATCAAATAAAACTATTTGTGTTTATTATATAAACCACGTCCTATCATTCATATTCACATATGCAAAAATCAAAATTTTTTAAAAAAGAAATATACAATAATTGGTGATACAAAAAAAATATCCAATCTGTCAGTGACTTTGGATTAGATCATTCACGTGGGGGAATATTAACGAAATTTCAAACTGTACGACATGGTCACGTACATTTAATCTACTTTATTTTAATGGATTAATCTAATTAATCGTGCGGCGTCCATTGAGTCCCAAACCAACTATTCTCATTTCTCACTATTGTTCAATGCTTCGGTCAATATTAGTTATTGTGTTTCAAATTATTTGTGCGTTTGTAGTTTAGTTTTGCTTCTTGTTAAGACATTAAAAAACTTAGCGATTTTTCAAGGATGTATTTGAATTACCATAAGAAGATTACAGGTTGGAAGAGGAAAAACAATTTTTTTTTATGTTAACTTTTATCAATAGTATCAGAATTTAAATTTTGTATAAAGAGATATTAAGGATTTGAAATTTTTAAAAAAATGATATTAAGGATTTACATTACTCCATTCACGAATTTAATAAAAGAAATTCAAAAAAAAATTAACTCAATTTCGATTCTTTTTTCTTTTTAAAAAAATTATTCTTTTATCAAAATTTATGAAAGTGTTACAATTTGATTGATAATTTATGAGATTTAAATTTTCTAACGACGTCTAAATTTTGTTTGATAATTTATGAGAATCATCTGAATTCAAATGTACTATGTTCATATATTTAAATTTAAAACTATTATGTCTACATGATTAATATATAACAGTTAAGTTTCTCAGAAAGTGATGAATACTGTGAGAAGTATCAACATAGTACATTTTGCATTGAGATATGGTTCTTTTTTTTGTAGGGTGTTGTTGGGCTGCTTAGGCCAACTGGGCCAAAATTTCAAAATCTTTTATTAAGAGAAAATAAAAAAGTACCAAAATAGCAGTATATAGCTTATACGTCACAATCTATTTACATCCTAAAAATCGTACAGATTCATGTAAGCATGTTTCTCCAACGTGCTTACTTAGCTACCATACGTGCCAAAATTGACTATCTATTTTTTTTTGTTAAGTAATTAAAAATAATCTCTAACCACAACAATAAATTCGCCTCTTAATCGATATAACTAGAAAGAAAATCAACATTCAATTTTTAAGAAATTAAACCGTCCGTCCAATACTCTGTCACAAAAAAAACACAGTCAATACTCAAATCAACCATATCCAAACATATACTGTAATTAATATTCGGCAGGTCTTCGTTTAATCCGATTGGATGATTTGGAGTCCAATTTTTTAGATCCGATATTATAGAAAGCAGCCAAACTCCGGCTCCGATTAATCGGGAGCTCAAGTTTTGATTTTTTTCTGATGGGTCGTGCTCGAACTCGTTCCGGTTACGTCTCCGTCGCTTTCGGATTCCTCCGGTCTCTGTTCCCTCGCAATCTCCGTTCTAACAACATGAAGATAAAGTTAGCTCTTTATTCTGAGTTTATCTTCGTCGATTCGTAATCTGTTTATACTCTAGTGTTCTTAGATTGTCTTATAGATCTGTTTCATCGATTGGTTGATTTGGACGTAGTAATAAAAGAAAGATGGTCAACTGTTTCATTGTCTCTGGTTCTGAATCTTGCAATGACAGTTAAAAGTTTCGTCTTTTTCTTTTCTCTGTTTTTTGTTTTGTTTTTACAGAACAGGAAAGTTTTTGGGGGTTTCGATTTCACTGATTCTCATAAACTTAGCTGCGATCATGGAGCGAGCAGACGAGAATCTATTGCCTTCGGTTTATAAAGAAGTGAGTGAAGCATTTAACGCAGGACCATCAGATTTAGGATACTTAACATTCGTAAGAAACTTTGTTCAAGGACTCGCATCGCCTTTAGCAGGAGTTCTTGTCATGACCTATGATCGTCCAATTGTTCTTGCGATAGGTATTTTCTGTTGGGCTTTATCAACTACTGCAGTTGGAGCCAGCAAGTTCTTCATTCAGGTAATTTTGATCTGTTTTTAAAGATTTTGAAAGTTCGAAAGGTTGTTTCTTTTTTATTGATTCTTTTGTTTTTGTGACTTAGGTTGCTTTATGGAGAGCAGTGAATGGGTTTGGATTGGCCATTGTTATACCTGCGCTTCAATCGTTTATCGCAGATAGCTACAAGGATGGTACGAGAGGAGCTGGTTTCGGTATGCTGAATCTCATTGGTACAATTGGTGGTATAGGAGGCGGTGTTGTAGCAACGGTTATGGCCGGTTCAGACTTCTGGGGCATACCGGGATGGCGTTGTGCTTTCATAATGATGGCAACACTTAGCGCGGTGATCGGATTACTTGTTTTTCTTTTCGTGGTTGACCCGAGGAAGAACATTGAAAGGTAAAAAAATAACCTCAAGATTTTCACTTGATTTCTAAGACTTCAAGGCCAAAAGGTTGATTAGTTTTTGTTGTAAACTGTAGAGAGGAACTAATGGTTCATAAGACGAATTCAACCTCGGTTTGGAATGATTCATGGGCGGCTACAAAATCCGTGGTTAAGGTACGGACGTTTCAGATCATCGTCTTGCAAGGAATCGTTGGTTCATTACCTTGGACAGCAATGGTTTTCTTCACTATGTGGTTTGAGCTTATTGGTAAATGATATTTTCTATGACACAAGTTGAAACTACAGTACTTCTCAAGAACTGAAATCTTAAATTTTACTACTGTTTTCTTTAGGTTTTGATCATAACCAGACAGCGGCATTGCTTGGGGTATTTGCAACTGGAGGAGCGATAGGAACACTAACGGGAGGGATAATCGCGGATAGAATGTCGAGGAGTTTTCCAAATTCTGGTAGAGTGATGTGTGCGCAGTTCAGTGCATTCATGGGAATCCCATTCTCTATTATTCTCCTGAAAGCAATCCCACATAGCACAGACAGCTACTCAATCTTCTCAATCACTCTCTTCTTGATGGGTCTTACCATTACTTGGTGCGGATCAGCGGTTAACGCACCGATGTTTGCAGAAGTTGTTCCTCCTAAACACCGTACAATGATCTACGCGTTTGACCGTGCAATCGAAGGGTCATTCTCATCTTTTGCTGCGCCTTTGGTTGGGATTTTGTCTGAGAAGATGTTTGGGTATGATTCAAAAGGTATTGATCCTTTGAAAGGTTCCTCTGTGCGTGAAGCTGATGCCTTGTCAAAGGGGCTTTTGTCGATGATGGCTGTACCGTTTGGACTATGTTGTCTCTGTTACACTCCTTTGCATTTCGTTTTTCAGAAAGATCGAGAAAACGCGAAAACCGCGAGTTCTAAAGATACTGAAATGATCTGAGAGTCTTAGATTGCTCACTCGTCACTCATGTTGTGATTCTTTTAATACCACAGACGATTTTTGAAGCAACTATGTACCACACACGCTTTTATAAACTGAAACCGAACAAACCAAATCCATGTCAAACAAAAAAAACTTTAAAACCGAGCCCAACTACAACTAAAATTGAAACAAAAATACCTGACCCAATTTTTGCTATATTTATTCCGATCAAACAGAATAAATCAAAGTTATTTATTATCTATATAGATATCATAATATTATAAAAGTAAGTAATATAATAACTTTAAGAAACGAGTTTTTTAAATTTATTTTTATTTAAAACTGACCGAAATAAACTAAAATATTGTTTAAGCAAAACGAACAAGAATCAGTTATGTAAGCAGAATTTTCAACATTATTCTGCATAAATTCAAAATAAATAATTTAGAAGGAACCCAAGAAATGACAAGTATCAAACATGTTACACAACCCAGATTTTTCAGTTTTCAATTCCTTTTAGTCTCCTTTGTCCAAGTCTCACGAACTAAAGTTCACAAAGATCTCGATCTAAGGGAAAGGGTTTTTAGTACGCAGAATGTAATTTTACAAAAGCAAACAAACAAACAAGGGTCCTTTCAGGATAAGAAATACAATGGCAGATAAAAGGTTTTTGGTTCCTATCTTTTTGCTTGAAGAAGACGAACCAGAGTTTTGTTAGATACAGCGCGGGAAAAAGGTTTGACCAACATACCCACCGGTCATGGCCCTCCGGACATTGGTCTCAAACAGCTTTGGGTTATCCCTTAAAACTTGTGCTGCTTCATGGTTCAAGGGATCTTCAGAATTGGGTTCCTGTGTGAAACCAGAACACTCAGTTCAGTAAACGAGCAACACAGACCTTCTAAGCTCAGTCTATCCCGGCTAATCTTACCGTGAAAAGATGGAAGAGTCCGTAGATAACTGTGTTTATGTTAAGAACCGGTTTCCAGTCTTCACGCAAGATGTTCAGGCAAACGTTTCCTTCCAAATCGATATTGGGATGATAAACCTAAACAAGAAAACAAACAGATTACTTTAACATACAAACAAGCAATTGGGAAGCAAAGCTGGACCATAAGGATCGCAAAGAAGGATCCTATACCAACCTTAGTTTTGCATTTAACTTTAGGGGCTTCGTGTGGATACACAGGAGACACTTGGAATGTGAAAACAAAGGTACCATTACTGTTTAATTGGCAAGTAAGAAACAAATGAGTTTTCCAACAAGCATGATAATGACCGTGAGACGAGAAAAAAATGCAGATGTAAAAAGCTCTACTTAACTGGTAGTATCCATCATCGGGTTTAATGGACACTTCAAAGTTCATCAAATCATCTTTGCCATTTGGAAAAGATATCGAACAAGAGCTTGGAAGGTTCAGCTCTGATATATCTACACAATTAAAGATCAAAAAACGCCAGAAAATGAAACTCAAAGAAGAGACCAAATGAAAACACAATTGTGAATTAAAGAAAGATCAAATGGAATATACCTTTGTGAAGACGAAGTTCACCAGCAGATTGTTTCTTCACAGAAGATCCTCCTCCTCTACTAGCATTCTGAGCTTGTTCTCTTTGCTTTTCCTTTACTTTAAACAACCCAATCATTGCTTCTGACCTTTTCAGAAACTCACATAGAATCAAAGAATGAATGATCGATCAAAGTACTCGATTGAGATTTGAAGTTTTACACTTACAAACTCACAATTTACGAATTTTGGTTCATCAAATGAACTTAATAATCTCTCCCTATGCGAGCTTAAAACCAAAATAAATTGCAGATTCGAAGCGGGAAGAGTCGAATTTTTGTAAGAGAGCTATCAAAATTCCATACAATAGATCGAAAGACTTTGAAGTCCAAATCCGAAGATCCCTACGACAAACTCAGAAAGGAAAACGCGATTTCAAGAAAAGTTAATTTACTTGCAGCTCAAAGATCGGAAATTTTCCTAAATACTCAGATAATGACTCGGCAGGGAAACAAAGAAAAAGAAAAAACCCAACTTTCAACATAATCACATAACGAATCGGAAGGGGAAGAACAAAACCGGACTAGGTCGAGCCACGAAAGCAAAACCCAAGACGCCAAACATTAGAGAATGGAGGAAGAAGCTTACAAGTTTGATAATCGCTGCAAAAACAAGAAAAACGGAATAGATTACGAGTGAATTAAAGGTCGCCGATTCTCTCTCTCTCTCCCCTAGTTAGTGGGTAAAACATAATTATCTATTTTTTACAGCTTATAAAAATCTGCTTAATGTGGAAAAAAAATATCTGCTTAAAGAATTTATATACTGAGATGACAAAAAAAGAATTTATATACTGACAAAAACAGAAATAAAATTACAATAAAGATTTATGCTGATTATTTCCGGAAATAAAACGGGACAATAGTTATTTTCTTCAAATTAATTTTGATAATGGTCTTTAAAAAAAAAAAATAGTCAAGACGAAGATGCTTTTTAACATAAAAAAGAAACATCGTCATCTCCACCACTAAGAGGCCCATTCCGTCACACAACCCTATCTGTTGCTCTAGGCACACTAATGGCCAACCCAAT
Organism: Schrenkiella parvula; assembly: GCA_000218505.1. Classification (NCBI taxonomy): domain Eukaryota; kingdom Viridiplantae; phylum Streptophyta; class Magnoliopsida; order Brassicales; family Brassicaceae; genus Schrenkiella; species Schrenkiella parvula. Next base: position 16,382,398 of record CM001193.1, on the reverse strand, counting down.
TCTCAATTGATTTTGACTCCATTCTTCTCAGTCTTTTAAAAAAATCATTTTTTTTTATAATCCCAAATTGCAGAGTTTTTGGAGAAATCGAAATGGCTTCAGTGACTCTGGGTTCATGGGTTCACCACAATCATCATCGTCATCCTTCTCCTTCTTCTATCTTTACCCAATCCAAAACATCCAGATCCAGATCTTCCTCCCTCATGACTCTTAAACCCATCTTCCTCACTTCAAACCGCACCGTTTCGTCACCTACCTACATCGTTTCCTCTTCCGTCGTCACCAAAGAAGACAACCGCAAATCCTCTTCTTCCTCTTCCTTCGATTTCATGTCTTACATGGTCCGTAAAGCTGAATCCGTCAACAAAGCCTTGGACTCCGCCGTGCCTCTCCGCGAACCACTCAAGATCCACGAAGCCATGCGTTACTCTCTCCTCGCCGGGGGAAAACGAGTCAGACCCGTTCTCTGCATCGCCGCTTGCGAGCTCGTCGGCGGCGGAGAATCCCTCGCGATACCTGCAGCTTGCGCCGTCGAAATGATCCACACCATGTCGTTGATCCACGACGACCTACCTTGTATGGATAACGACGATCTCCGCCGCGGAAAACCCACGAACCACAAAGTGTTCGGCGAAGACGTCGCGGTTTTAGCCGGAGACGCGCTTCTTTCGTTTGCGTTCGAGCACTTAGCGTCGGCTACGAGTCCCGAGGTTTCTCCGGTGAGAGTAGTTCGAGCTGTGGGAGAATTGGCTAAAGCCATCGGAACCGAAGGCCTTGTGGCTGGACAAGTGGTGGATATAAGCAGCGAAGGGTTGGACATAAACGACGTCGGATTAGAGCATTTGGAGTTCATCCATTTGCATAAAACGGCAGCGTTGCTTGAAGCTTCTGCAGTTTTGGGTGCGATCGTCGGAGGAGGAAGTGACGATGAGATCGAGAGGCTGAGGAAATTCGCGAGGTGTATCGGGCTGTTGTTTCAGGTCGTTGATGATATCTTGGATGTGACGAAATCGTCTCAAGAACTGGGCAAAACTGCTGGGAAAGATTTGATTGCTGATAAACTGACGTATCCTAAGATTATGGGTCTGGAGAAATCGAGAGAGTTCGCTGAGAAGTTGAATAGAGATGCTCGTGAGCAGCTTTTAGGGTTTGATTCCGACAAGGTGGCTCCTTTGTTGGCTTTGGCTAATTACATTGCCAATAGACAGAACTGAATCGTGTGTTTTTTTTTCTTTTCTTTTTTTCTTTTTTTCTTGTCGGAATCATTAGAGATTTTCTCTCTGATCTTGTTTCAGATCGAATTGTAGAAATCTAGGAGAGAAGCTACAAAACAGATTCTCGTCTTGTTGGTGTAATCTCTATGTTTCCGTGTACTAAAAAATTGGATAGTAATGGAATTATATTAAGAGATCCGTGTTTGTAGTTTCTGTAACTTAGTCTAGTGCTTGAAGTTGACGAACAATGTGTTTCAAGTCTGAACATTGTTTGATCTCTCATCTGGTAGATCTGCTAATTCTTAAGGTTAGATCTTGAAGGTACGCTAATACGACGTCGGATTCTTCTCCTAAAGCCACTCAAGTCAACGAGCAGAGCAGAGTTGACATTATTAAAACAGGGTTTGATTTTTTTAACCAATGATAGGCTAGCGAGCTAAGCAATAGTATGAAATGGGCCAAGCCCATATATTGGTTCACAAATCAAAAGCTCAATCGAAATATTGCGTTACAAAAACATGTAGCCTATTTGTTTATTTTTTTCCTTAATTTCGAATAACGATGTAGCTAGCACCAACCTTTTTAAACGTTAAAACACCTTTTTTTTCTTTCAGTGACATCCATTATGTAAAATTGAATCTAAATATTGATGCAAATATGACATTAACACAAATAAATAGGTTACAATTTTTATATTTTGTTTTAAAATGGTCTTCACCAAGACTCGCTTGCATGTAAGTTTCTTGGAAACAAGTTCACCACAGTTTAGAACGAAGTAATCTTGTGTATCAACTACAGAAATCTAGGTTTTATTAGAGAGAAAGTCTCCAAATATGTGTTACAAGTTTCGCTCTATACTATATCGAAAGAGTAGAATGTCAAAAAAATATGAAAAATTTATAAACCCACGTAATAGCTCATATACTTTGTTGACAGACAAATGAGAAACAAATTATTATTCATTCAAAATATAGGAGACCGGCAATATAACGAGGGATTGCAAATTTGGTTTGAAGCTCTAATTAATCGAAAGATAAAATATGTTTCATTTTCATTTTTATACTTCAAAAACTATAGAAACCGGATGCATACTTTTTTTCGAATTAATTTAACATATAATTTAAAAGTAAAAATGGTCTTGGCTATCACCAACAAACAATACTGACGTACACACGGTCACACATGAAGAAAAAAAAAAGTACTACCATAAATGAAATTTAGTGTTCTTATAAAACGAATTCATAAATTAAAATTATGGTGTGATGTATAATCAATGGTTAATGGCTTCCATTCTTTTTGGAATTCCCGAGTCTTGTGGTGCTGGTACGTAGCGTGAAAATTTAGGATCTTTATTCTCACTTTGTGAATAATATCTTTCATGTTTTCATCTAAATTCATAACTTCAGATTTTTTTTTCCTTTTTCTTATCAGTATGCACCATCACCATGTGCATATATTCGTCTAATAAGAATATCACATTAGCAAAAAATAAACCACCGTGAATATCACAAACACAAAACAAAAAAAAATGTAGATTCTGATTACCTTCGTTGATATAGTGGTTTGTAATATGAGAATGTGTTACGAATAATATCTACAAAGTTGGTTTTATTCTAAATTTGTGAAACTATTAATATCATATCAGAAATAAATAGATGTATATTTAAAATCCTTTTAAATAAATAGTATATTTAGAAAAATAAATAGTCTTCTTTTAAATTAGAAATAATATTTTTTGTTTTTTCAAAATTTTGAACATTTAACTTCTATTTAATTTTTTTAATTTTGTTTCTTATATTTTTCGTATATTTTGTTTAGCTTATACTTCTGTTTTGCTTTTTTTTAAAAAAAAATTGATTTTGCCAATCCAATTTTTTCAATAATTAGAACATATTGAGAAAATTGTAACTAGAATGAATCATCACTTAATTTATTAACTTGAAATTTTGGTACATATTTGATATAACTATATTGATTTTTCAAAAATAATTATTACGAAAATTATTGTCTTAAATTAGAAGAAACAATAATTTTTATTAATTTTTAGGATGTCCATTATCTTTTTGCAACTTTATAACTATGAGTATATATATATATATATATATTATTTTAAAAAATCATGTTTTGATTCCTTTTTTATCATATCTATCCGGTGGCAAAGAATAACAATTATAATAAAAATCATGTTTAGCAACTAGAATCATGATCATAATTACAATTTTGAAAGATAAAGATATAAAATTGAAGAGCGCATTACTATAGCACCAAAAAAAACCAAAAAACATAAATGATAGATCTTTTGAAGATAAATAAAAAAATCTCGGAACAGGCACTAAATAGCCATATGGATACACATTACATGACAGTTTTTTTCTTTTTGTCTCTATGACTCTATCTCGGGTGTAAAAGATAAAATTGAAATTGTGGCAACACGTGAATGTTTCAATAGTACAGGTTTTCCATATATATAACACGATAAACAGCATCTCTTCTAACATTATCATTTTACTATAATGTAAAAAGATAACTCATAAAATATGGTGACACATTTCGTATCCTTATTTATATTTACTTGTGGTGAAAAAATAAAGAATTTACTTAAATGTTGATAATACTCATCACATGACAACAAATCAGGTAATTAGATGTAATTAGGATAACACAGAAATATGTGGCGACACGTTTTTCGCCTTTTGTTAATAATGTTGAGTTTCCATTGTAGTCAAAGAAGTTATTGAGATATATTATAAAATTGATCGGACGGCTATGGAGGCACCGCAAGCTATCACCAACAAAGATCTGACCACGTGGACGGTGCTCAGCTATTCAATATCGGCTGACGTGATACGGGATCCACTTAATTAATTTTGTTGTAAAGACTTTCTAATTTACAAAAAAGTTAACGAACTGAGGACTTTGGTTAACGTATATATATAAAGCTCTCTTGCTTAGCTTTTCAATATTCAAAGTATCGAATTCACTCTTTCTCTCTTTGTTTTTTTTGGGATTTCGATTTCTGATTTTTTCTTTTTTGATTTGGCTATGGCGATGGGGAAGATTTTTTCGCAGCGTTTGTTCAAAATCTCGAAAATGGCGTCTCAAGGTCTCATGAACTGTCGAATCTCGTCTTCTTCGTTAGCCGTGCGTACTAGGGTTCCCAAAGATCCAGGGGAAGCCACCATTGATCCGGAGCCTGGGGATTTGGCGATTTCTCGGAGGTTTTTGCAAAAAATCGCCATGAATCGGATGGATTCGACTCTGAAAGTGCCGATTGGGGGGAGTTTGATGGTAAAGCTTCGAGAAATGTATGTGAACAAGGACCGGATTCGATTAGACGGACTTTCTCCTCCGGTGAAATTCGTGACGGAGGAGCATACGGCGGAGACAGAGACGCTGGGGCTCACTGTGCATGACGCGAAGAAGTTGCTGAGAGCTGCGCAGATCGAAGTCGTTAAGACGAAGCTGATGGAGACCGGGAAAAGCTGGATCCCTTACTCCGATTTCGTCCGCGTCTGCAATGATTCTTATTCGGATCCTGCTCAGGGACCTTGGATCGCTAAGATGCTTGATGATTCTGGGAACGTAATCGTTTTGGGAGATTCCGTTTGCTTAAGACCTGATCAGGTACCAATTAGAAATCATCTATCTATTTTAAATTGTTTATGTCTGTGCAATTCTCTGAATCTGAAGTTGATTGCCACAGATTGATGCAATAGGCTCTGTTCGAAATGCATATGACTTTGTGGTTTTTGTGTGAGAGAGATAAAACTCCAGGGAAAGAAACTTGGTTCCCAAAGTTTTTTCGTTTCTTTGTGGGTTTGATTTGATTTGGAATCTACCGAAAACTGACACTTTTTTTTTACGGTTTTATCATTTTCCTTGTGATGCCAATTTCAACAGGAGATTAAAAAAAAACCTCTGTGTTACTTCCCAGAGGCTGTATGATGATGACAAAGAGGAACACTTTCTATGGAGACTACAACTTTTTTCGATCATATTTTCTTCTCCAAAACCTTGGGTTTGACTGGTTAATGGCTCCTCTTAAACCCTTGATGATTTCATACCAAAACCCAAAAATAAAATTTACAAAAGAGAGAGAGAGAGAGATATATTGGTCATCTAAACTTGGATGACTCGAGTGGGGAGAAATGGTGGGAAAGACCATTGATTTGGGTTTGGAATGGTTGTTCTCTGTTTTTCTTGGTTTCTCTTATCATATTTGCTTTCGTAGGAGGGTGGATAATTGACAAATTAGTCATTAGTCTCATTGCAGAAGCTGTCTTGTGTGTTTTCTTGAATGCTAAACGATCATGTCGAATTAAAGCTTAAAAAGAGTTGTTGATTACTGATTTCTTGTTTGACCCAAAAGTTTTCTGTTTTGTCTCTATCCTTTGTGTGATCAGGTAACGAAATCCATCGAGGGCTTGCTTCCTTTACCATATATCCGTAACCCAAACGACCCAAGAAGAAAGGAGCTAAAAGAGCTCGAAACCATAAAGAAGGTCATCGACGAGAAAGCTCATTCCTTGGTGAAAAGAGAGCTTTGGGCTGGTCTTGGTTACTTGATCATCCAGACCGCAGGGTTCATGAGGCTAACGTTCTGGGAACTGACATGGGACGTCATGGAGCCAATCTGTTTCTATGTCACATCGGTTTACTTCATGGCAGGTTACGCTTTTTTCCTCAGGACATCGAAAGAGCCTTCCTTTGAAGGGTTTTACCAAAGCAGGTTTGAGGCTAAACAGAGGAAGCTGATGAAATCTCAAGATTTTGATGTTGGGAGGTACGATGAGCTGAAGAAGCTGTTTAATCCAAAGCCTTCAGCTGCTGTTTCCAAGATTCTTGGAACTCCATAGAGTTAATCTTTGATTAAGGGGGCATCTTGTTAGATCCGATGATGTCGTCGTAACTGGTGTCTCGTTGTCCTAACCCTGAGAAAGATAAACTAACACCCAAAATTTGTGTGAAAAAATAGTCACTAATAGGTGCGGCTTATGTAAACATTGGAAGAGTAGATAAAGAAATCGAATGTAAATGTATATGTAATAAAAACTAAAAGTATTATTATAATATATTTTTCTAACAATGGCTTAGTGTATTGGAGAAAAACATAAAAACTGCAATTTTTACATATTTTTTTACCATTCGAACTAAAATAAAATAAAAAGTGATTTGCATTCAATGCATTGGTAAGAACTGTTAACCGATGTTTTACACAATTTTTTTTTGTTTAATTTTAAAAATAGACTGTAAATGTTTTACTTATTTTCTTTCTTATTTATTTCATAATTTCAAAATTTCGGTATCTAAATAAACAAAGTTTCTTTTGTTCCTTTTAAATTTTTACGAAATGTGATTACTAGCTATTATAGGTAAAACAGTATAAATTTGTTATGAGCAAACCAAAAAATAAATTAAATATAATAAGAAAAATATAAATCGAAAGTTTATATTTATAAATATGTTTAAATTTCAAATATTTTAAAAAGAATTTTATTTGGTACGTGTATTGGTTTGATTACTGTATCCAAACAATCTCAGCAAAGCTAATGTATTTACCTTGTTATATTTGTATTAGTACATGTATAACGTTGCAAATTTTTATTTCGTCGGGGATTGCATAAATGATTGGTAGAACATGTATCGCGTGGGAGTAGTTGTTGTTGTAACTATTAAACTCACCGTCCAAGTCCCTTATTAATAATTAATTAACGAGAAATCAATTACGACCGTGTAAATAAAAAAATTTGGGTTTGGTAGGTCAAACGTCACTTGGGACAAATACTATCAAGTGGAGAAAACCAAAAAACAAAAGAAGAAGAGATTTATAACAGTTCTTGCCATATTAACGATGACGACAACTAATATTTAATACTTTGTTTATACGTATCGACTATCGTTTAACTCAATAAGTCAATAGTACAAATTAAAAAAGAGAGGTAATATTAAAGTTTTTGCGTCAAAATAACTACTAACACTAGTATTATTTTACTTGTTACGTATCAAGTATCTTGTCTTAGCTGTTCATCAAATTGTGTAAAAAAACATTTAATAACTTTCATAATTCATCTTCGTAATAGTCGCCCGACGCATATTCCGATATTTACATTTTGTTTTAGCATAAAGCAGTATATCGACGCTTGTCTGATTTTCTCAACCCCAAGGCCAGACTCTCTTTCTCACCGAGAGGTTTTTGGGTTGCTTTATTTATATTATTATTTATTTTTATGCGAGTAGACCAACTTGACTGACGCATACCAAGTTTGCCTGATTCCTTTTTGATTCAAAGATTTTCAAATATGGTTTCCTAGTTCGAAGATATCATTAAATCCAATTTAGACCAAAATCTTGAACTTTTGTAAGCGTTTTACAAAATTTGATTTCATAAAATAGAATACCCCTAATTTAATTTGTCACGTACCGAGCACATGTGTGACAAATAATATTGGTCCACATCATTTTGCTTTCATGACAAGACCTGCCATTTTGTGACCTATGTTTTACACCAATTATTGGAAAATCTAAATGAAAAAAGAAAAAAAAAACAGAGCTTTACATATGAAAAAGACGCACGCGCACATATAAAGACTCTATAGACGGAGGAAGACGAAGAAGAAGAAGAGTCACCGACATCACCTTCACCGTCCGATCAAATCAAAACCATGTCAGCGGCTCTGATTAACTCTCTCACGTACTACCTCTCCGAACATCCATACATCGTTGGATTTCGTTGGGGCCATAGCCAATCATGGGGCTCCACGTGGTCTTTTCTCATCACCTCGATTTCCATCTACATCGCCGTCTCCTCCTCCCTCCATATCCTCCTCTCCGCCGTCCTCCGCCGTAGCCGCTCCGTTCCTTTAGGCCACGTCCCAGAAATCCACAGCCTTCTCATGTCAATTCTCTCCGCCACCATTTTCGCCGGGATCCTCCTTTCCGCAGCCGCAGAAATCCGCGACACACGGTGGTTCTGGCGCCGGAGCAAAACCGCCACTCCTCTCCAATGGCTTCTCTGTTTCCCTCTCGGGACTCGTCCCTCGGGTCGGGTCTTCTTTTGGTCCTACGCCTTTTACCTCACGCGCTTTCTCCACATGTTCCGCACGATCTTTGCCATCTTTCGTCGCCGAAGACTCGCCGTGTCTCAGCTCTTCTGTAACTCCGCCATGGCCTTCACGTCTTTCCTCTGGCTCGAATTCTCGCAGTCGTACCAGATCCTAGCCATTCTATCGACGACGCTGGTTTACTCTGTGGTTTACGGTTACAGATTCTGGACCGGGTTTGGTTTACCCGGTTCGACTTTTCCTTCGTTCGTCGTGAATTGTCAGTTGGTTCTCGTGGGATGTAATCTTGTGTCTCACGCTGGGGTTCTTACGATGCACCTCATTAAAGGCGGATGCAATGGAATCGGCGCGTGGGGTTTAAACTCTGTGCTCAACGGTGCGATTTTGTTGCTTTTTCTTAATTTTTACGTGAGAATGCACTCACAGATGCGACGCCGTATCGTTAACACTTCGCCGGGGCTTGAATTACCACAAGTGGACTTACCGCAAAAGAATTAACTTTGTCGCCGGCCGGTGATTTTGTCAGAAGTGGTGGCTCTTGGGTCTTCTTCTCTTAATAAGACAAATCTAAACCTTTTCTTGATCACTTATAAAATCAAAGACAAATCTAAACCTTTTCTTAATCGCTTATATTAAATCTAAAACTTACTCTTTCCTTCTCGCTAATGTAGATTTGTACTCTAGTAATGTGTACATGAGTTAATTGCTAATAAGCTACAATTTTTCCTAGTTATTAGATATTTTATTTTGTTAAAGGTATTTGTTAGATATTCATAATAAGTTGTAAATTTGTAAATCATATCTTGCATCAATAAGAGTTTCATAACTCACGAAGACTGATAATATTATATATATATATATATATATATATATGACGATTGTAAAAGCTGGTCTTTTTTATGCATAGACATAGTGTTTATGTCGATTTTATCATGTAAAAACGTATTTCATAGAGTGATTTAAGTAGGCGATAAAAAATATCAATAACTAAATAAGTGATAAAAATCCAATAGTATTCGGAAACGTGTTGGAACATTTTTAATAAGCCTGAAAATAACGTCGTGAAGTCTGTCTCTGCATCCTAATATCAGTTTTCACAAAAAAAGGAGATATTTTTTGCGATTCCAGATTAGTTATGAACTTAGATTGACGATGATGTCCAATTGTTTTTAACTATAGTTTATATATTACATTTCAGTAGACGACCTCTGGTGGGAACATTTTGGAATAAGGTTTTATATTATATTTCTCTCAATGTGTGAAGAGTAACTAACATATAGAAGTTCTATTAACATTTTGAATATTTTGTTGGTTTTAAGGTTTCATTGAATGTATATATCCTCTTTCGGTGGTAAATGAACTATAAGTAATATATATAAATTAGTTTCGTAGACAGACATACATCCTCGAATTTATACTTAAAAATCAAATGGTCACTGTAACGCAAAGAGTGTGATTCACGAAACAAAAGTTTTGGTTGCTTCGACATTGTCTCCGTAGCCGTGTTCTTTTTCTTCTTCTTCGCTTTTTAAGCTCTTCGTCCTGCAATACTTGTAGTAGATATACTGCAATATGATCTGTTTCGATTTTTTGAATTAAGGTAGCAAAATAAAACCTAATGGGAATGCGATAAGTCATTTTCAAATTTGGCACTGTGAAAATGGTTGGAAAGGATACAAATAGATCGAGTACGACGCAGACAATAGCATCAAGCAACCAAGGGAGATTTGGTTTGATGTTGTCCCATTCAGTTGTTCTGACAAGAATACTACCAACGTATGTTGCATTGGCTACAAGCGCGAAGATGAACATAAGTGGATTCAAACCCTGCCAATTACCAGAACATATTGTTACTTAGATCATATACTACAGTTTGTGTTTGTTGACTTGTCTAGTTTAGATATTTACCTCGACGCTTCCTCGTTTGATCTGGTTGTATAAAAATATCGTCCCGAGTCAAAGATCGATTAGTATATATCATAAACAAAAAGCAAAACTAGGATCAAACTAGATTTGTAAAGTAGAAGCTTACATTGAGCCAAATCTGAGGGATGCGACCGCCCATGTAAATGGCAGCCATTAGCCATCCCAACCATTGTCCCAATGCGCTATGCTCAACTCTTCTTTCCTATATCGAGGCAGCAATGTTTTGAAATGATTCCTTCATACATCAAAAAATCACAAAATATTATATATGCTGTCACACACATTTAGAAGCCGTCTGCTTGAAGCATGTGCATACTTTTCCGCTAGGCTCTTGGCCTGAAGCGGAAGGCTAACCGATGCAGCCAAGAACGTTCCAAAACCTGCCTGAGAGGAAGAAGTATAAAACATGTCAATCGTTGTTCTTTTTTGTTTTTTTTGCCTAAAGTGGTTTTTAGTTCCTAAGGGAAAAAAATTCAAAAGAAATCACAAACCTGTTTTGGGATTGGCCTTGGTTGGGTAATGCTCTTAGCCGTTACGACAGGAAGCGTCGACATTGTCTCGTCTTCGTCCGAGGAAGAACCACTATCTATTGCCATGGCCGAAGGGCCACTCTTAGCCACCCGAAAATACGACGTTCTTAAAGGCGGTGTACCGCTTCCAGCTAATGATCTCGCTGACCTGAACAAAAATATCGCCGGAAAAATCATCACCAAAGTAAAGTGTCACATTCTATCAATATCATGATGATAGATCATATTAACAATCATATTTATGTATTCTTATGTATTATCTAAGAAAAACAACTTGTCACACAATAAAGTAAAGAGAGTGTTAAGAAAAACTGCGAAAGCTAATATAGATTCGAGATTTTATCACCGAATCTTTTTCATATTTTTAATGAAATAAATAGCCTATTTGATCTGTTTATTCAAAATCTTGCGAAAAACGAAAACAGAGTATGACTATTAAAATAATTCATATATGATATATTTTTGTCACATAGCCGTAATCAAATTAGAGTAAGTTAAGGAAGAGTGTTTTACTAATCCGTACGTGTAATAGAACTCTTTCCGAGGAGAAGCTTTATAAGAATCACCGGGTATGGCAATTGCAGATCCCATCGTCTTCGGTGGTTTCATCAATGGTCGCTTCTCTTCATCTTCCTCCTCCTTAATCATAATTTTACACCACAATTATAATATAAAGTATAATCGAATATACACCTAATAACGTAATTAGCTTTAAATTTTTAAAATTAACATAATTAGTACCTTTTGGCAGATTTTGGTACGTCCATGTGGACAAAGTCCGTAGATGTAATCGTAGTAAATTGTCTGGAGCACCAATACCACAGTGCTCACGGTGTAAAGCTATAAAGAGAGAGTTAAGAGAAAAAAAACAAAAATTATGAGGCTAAAATTGTAAATAGAATAAAATTAAGCGGTCGAATCAAGATTAATAAATTCGAAAATAGACACTAATTTAAGGAAAAATGACACGTAAGCTTTTGTGGCGACATGTGTTTATGCGGCGAGTAGAGACGGTGATGTTACCAAGGCTGTGTAGAACTGAGTCGGCAACTACAATAATCAAAAAAGAAT